>JASDDO010000008.1:219398796-220598796 GCA_030015575.1 Agapanthus africanus
GACGTTCTCTTCTAAATCAATATTTAGAAAAGCAGTCATGACACCCAACTGCCAGATATCGTAGTCATGGTATGTAGCCATGGCAAGTAGGATCCGGATGGACTTAAGCATAGCCACTAGAAAAGGTTTCATCATTTTCCACGCCTGGTCGATGACGAAAAACTTAACAAGTCTAGCTTTGAAAGACTCAAATTTTCCATCTACACCAAGTAATCTTCTCAAGATATACTTGCTCCTGATGGGGATTTAACCCTTCAGATATAGCAACCAAAGTCCATACTTTGTTGGTGTACATGGATTCCATCTCAGATCGCTAAGCATCCAGCCATTCTTACAGAGTCCCTATTCTCGAACGCCTGCTCGAAACTAGTTGGGCCATCATCTCATGATGCATTTCTTGCTCCCACTGTCATCGAGAAACCGAAGTATCTCTCAGGCAGGTGAGGAACCCTACCAGATCGGCAGAGAGGCTGAGGTTCGTCGGGGACTATTGAATCCTTTGGTTCTGTCAAATCAACAGCTGCAATTTGTATAGCTGGAACCTTTCCAGTTCTACAGAACTGACCTTGCCTCGATCTTGTCCGGATTTTTTCTTTTGACATAGGCCGGACAATCCCAAATCTTAACTTACTTAAGAGATAGGTTCTTCCCATACCATATCTTATATGGAGTGGTTGGCACTGATTTGATTCGAACCCAATTCAATAGGTATGCAGCTACTCAAGTGCATAACCTCCAAAAAGAAATAGGTAACTCAGTAGTACTCATCATAGAGCGCACCACATCTAATATGGTGCGATTGCTCCGCCCCGATACACCGTTGTTCTGTGGTATATTCAGAGGAGTAATACGGAGAGAGAATCTCATTCTCATTTAGAATAGTCCAGGAATTCTATGCACAAGTATTCTCCTCCCTGATCTTATCAAAGGACATAATACTTATACCCGTAATTTGGTTCTCTACTTCTAACTTATATTCTGTGAATATCTCAAAAGCTTCGGACTTATGTTTCAACAGGAACATATGGCTGAATCTTGAGAGATCATCAGAGAATGTAATGAAGTACAAAGAACCGGTCCTGGCATATGTAGACAGGGGACCTTACATACATCATCATGTATCAGTCCCAAGAGTATACTAACTCTTTCTCTGTTTCCATTAAATAGAGCTATGGTCATTTTATCTTTATGACATGACTGGCAAGTTTCACAAGATATAAATTCAAACTAATTTAAATATGGATCTAAAATGTAACTTAAGCTAGTCGGGTCACATTGATATGACCTAGCCTACAATGCCTCAAGAAGGATCCGTTCATGTCTGAACTCTTGCTCTTGTGTGTGTTCTGTATACTAAGAACTGTAGTTTGATTTAGAATGTCAATACTTTTAGATAACGTGCCTGAACCGATCAACTTTTGAAATGTTCAAAACAATGTTCAACAATACAAAATTATATCCTTCTTTAATAAATAAAGAGATTGATATGATTTTGTATATCAGGTTCGGTATCTAATAGCATTTATTCAGAATCAATGTATTGGTAATACAGGGTGACAGTGACCAGCAGACTTGGCTGCAACACTTGCATCGTTTTCTGTCTCATGAAACTTATCACCCGTTCTCAATTCTCTACCTATTATAGCCTATGTAACAGATTACATATTTGGGATCCTGATCCGGTATCAAATACCCAGGATGTAGAGGATACTGAGAAACAGTTCTTTGTAATGAACACACCCGAAGGAGATGCATCTCATGCACTTTCTTCGTTTGGGCGGTATGGGAATCCTGGCATTCCCCTATTTTCTGCTCGGTCTTATAAAAATTATAAGTTGGAGCAGGACCAACGTTTCCCAGCTCAGTAAAACAAGCGGGTTCGGTCAATACATCCATATTATTATCTTGATTAAAGCATGATATGGTCGCTGCCTGGAGAGAGAGAGAAGAAAACACTCTGCGTGCGCTCTTGCAAGATTAGATTGGTTATTTATTTTATCTAATCAGGATGGCTCCCACTATTTTTATCAAATCTTCCTTCAAACCCTAAAAGGAAAGACTAGCCGGGATTAATTACACTCTACAAGCTCGCCAATCTTTCAGCCAGGCCAGTGTCGGTACTTTGAGGGAGGTTCCCCGTGCTTTCGCACGGACCTAATTACAATAAACCTCGTTTTCCCAGGGGCGTAACCCCGTTGACACTTTTCTAGACACCTACTTGATCGGCTAATTGTAAAGTGCAAAACTCTCTCAGGAGTAACAATTACTCGCAGTGGGTATCAGGATCCAACTATCATATAGAAGGTATGCAGTCTCATTGCAAATTTCAACACTTGAAACTCCCGATAAGGTTTTTACCCCTAGCACCTATGACCTTGGCTAAGGTCAACAAATCATAAGCACTAGTCAAGTTCTACCCGTCATTTCATGATTAATTAGACTCACCCACATGACCCTTGGCTAAGGTCAACAAAGTCACATGACTGTCCTAATTAATCGCATCATATGCTGTGTAGGAAGACATCACTTAGCTAACGTACACTACGCCTCGGCTATGGTCGACAAACGTAGCATGAATACTAAGTACTCTACTTCCTAAAATGACGGAGGGTTGCGGATGGTTTTTAAGAAAACCTTTAACTCTTTGAACTTGATATCGTTGCGGAATCAAATGGTTTTTAAATGGATTGTTTTTTAGGCTTTTCTAGTTTTGCTAAAGGGGTCACTCCCGGTGAAGGGATCGTCGGCCCTTTCCTCATCGAATAAGGTGCAGGATATATCATATATACCGCTGTGCAAAGCAAAAACCATAGAAGCAATCAAAACATAAACTGAGGGTTGTAGCATCTGCCAGTTATTGCTAAAGGGGTCACTCCCGGTGAAGGGATCGTCGGCCCTTTCCTCATCGAATAAGGTGCAGGATGTTCTACAAGGAACACCGCGATGCAAAGCAAGAACTGTAGCTACCTGTTTTTAAGAAATTCAATTCCACAACATCTTTTAGGTTTATTTTCTTTCATTAATCTCATTAATGAATGTCCCATCATTTAAGTCCACCTAAACATCACAGATAAATATAGCGTACGCTTATGTCATCCGCATTCACCTCGATGTCCTGTCTGCACCGTTAGGTTAGGTAACTAAGGCCAAAGCGAGGCAGGGCTAGCGCGGGTGTAAAACATAAGCAACGTCTATATAATATATCATATATACTATATATAATACCTATCTGAACAAATCACATGATCACATCACAGATAACGCAGCAGAAAAAATCATATGAAATATTGGATATACTAGGACGTCCGTGTTTTATTTTGAGCCTGTATAAAACACAGATTCCACGGTAGTGATGAATAGACAATCCCACACCCCTAGACCCCTACGAGAGCAGCAAGCAACCCTACCAATTCTAGGGTTAGGAGACCCGGACTCGACTCCTCGAGATGGTCTCCCACTGGACCCTAGAACCCGGTTACTTGTGCTCCCCTCCTTGGGTCTATCCTAATGCGGAAAAGTAAATAATATACATCAACGGTGACACCTTCCGCAACCTGGAAGTGCCCCAATATTACATACAAGTTTTTACATGAATGAAAATGAAAAACATTCATCTCACATAAAAAAAAACCCCGGCTATTCAAACACAACGATCCAATATAACATATCCAGCAACACATAACATCACATGTCATCAACGTAAGTAAGTATGCCCATCCCAATTGTCTTTGACATATAGCAACGAAACCGGCGATATCACATATTACACTTACGGTCGCAGAAAAGAAAGTGTAAAACTACAACAGTTGGAATCTGCAACCTGTTTAGACATTGCATGCCTAACAAATGAATTCCTTAGACATCGCATGCCTAATAATTATAAACCCCGCGTTTTAGTCTCAATATCGAAAACACTTTTCAATATAAAGTCGGGTAATTCAACAAGATTCCTGACATCCAGAACGAATGCTCGTCGCAAACTTTAGTGGACGGCCGCACCCCCGATACCGTCGACGAAGTGAACTAAGGCGGAACACCGCTGCCGCGAGCACCCGATCGGATGCTTTTTGGCGACGGGGTTCTCCTACAGTCACTTGGTCGGGGCTATGGCATGTAGCTGTCTATTAAGTTTACCGGCGAGTATCCGTGTAATCAACGTGATTGCGACAGACTTTTGATCACATCAAAATCCCGTGGCAACCGATCAAGTGAGACTAAACTGCTAGATTTACAACATTCATTCAGTTATCTCATAACTACTTGTGAATTCCAAATATTGTATCACATTCCAGATAAATAGAAAATGTCAAACTTTCCGATCGAACAATCAAACACCCAAGTTTTCCCGAAACAGCTCAACACTTGAAATAAATTTAAAGAACATCAATTTCATGCCACAGTACCAACGGTCCAGCCGTAGAAGGGTCAAGCCAACGCCTCACATGTGGCACGCCGTACTGCCCCAAACCCTAAGGTTCAAAGGGTAGTTCAAGACGGTCACATAATCGAGTTAAGGTTTGTTGTCTTCTAGAGGGTCCATCACGTTACTTGCACTACTTAGACCTTCTTAAACTACGGAAAAATCCAACAATTGGAAATTTCCCGGCAGAGGAAAAAGTGGGTATTTATATCCGGTCGAACTTTTTAACATGTTCTAAAATTATCCGGAAAAACACATAGACGCAGTTAAAATTTCCGATCGAATCATCGAGTCCCTTATACAACCCAAAAAACTCAACTGTTGAGTGCAAATTAAAATTTCCCAGAAAACACAGGAATAATAGAAGAACATTACTGTGCAAACCACGTGCATTGATTGACCATTATGGCTGCGGAACCGCTGCCCAAGCCAGGGTGGGACCGCGGTTCCGCGGCGTGTTGAACGATTTGGGTGCACGTGCTGCACAGTATTTCCCAAAAAACCCTGGTGATTTTTTTGAGAATTTTTAATCTGGAAAAATCAACAGTTTTGAAAAAAGTACAAAGAAGGGTTTTGTTTAGGGTTTCGGGGTTCGATCGGGTTTCTAACATCGACTACACATCGTCTAAGACTCTAGCTAGGCTCTGATACCACTGTAGGGTTCCTAGGCACACCCATGAGGTTCTACAACTGATCAACCATGCCAAAATCAAATTTTTATCAAGTGCCGAGAAACCCTAAGCAAGATCGTTACTAGAGGTAAGGCAAAACAATGCAAGTTAACAACTTAACTACAAGTGAAAGGGACTACAACCTTTGTAGGTCCGGTCCTCCACTTCTTTAGCTCTATGATGACGTCTCTCCGCTGCGATCAACCGGATCCCGGACTCTAGAGTTGGTTTCATCGGAGAAATGATCGGGCTAGGTCGTTGACTTCGATGCCGAAGATGATCTACGTCGAGGCGATTCAAACTCAAGCTCCATCTTCACTAGGTCATGAAACTTGTGAAGATAACACCCTATACAACATGGCAAGTGGTAGAGGATGAAGAAATAGGAAGTGGGTTCACTTTGGATTTGGATTTCTCACTTGATTTCATCACTTGAAATTTTCAAGAAAGGTTTTCTTTTCTTCATGAAAAAGAAGAAGAAAGAAAATGAAAAAGAATTAACTTAAAAGAAAATTCAAGTGAATCTTATCATAATGCAACCATGGGTGAAGTTAACACATGTAGAGAATAAACTAGGATTTAGGTGTAATGGTTAGGTTAAGGCATAAAACAAAATGGCTAGACTTTTCAAAGCTTCATGAAGCTTCAAGCATAAAACAAGAAAGCCACCATTTTATTTTTGCAAAAATTAATAAATAACATAAATAAAACCTAATCATTAACCTAAACATGGGTAAAGTGATACACACACCCAAGTTTGCATGTATCATCAAACATGATACAAACTAGTGCACAAAAATATATCGCATATACAACTTGTGCACATCAAGTGAGAAAATCAATCTTAAGTGAACAAATACTAGTTAATGTAAAGTAATATATTAAATATATAATTATACATTAAATCAACACTTGATTTAATGATCCGGTCATATTGCATATAACCGACTAATATCTAGTGTATCAATGTATCGAATCAACACTTGATTCAGTAACCCGGCTATATCTTATATAACCGTCCGATGATACAAATCGCAAGAATAGAATTCAGTATGTATTATTCTCGGTCCCGCACATATCTATATGCGCTCCTATTTCGTTTCGCTTGAGCCAGGAAACCTCTGTGTAGGACTCTAAAGACTCGTCAATACGCCGGCAGTAGGTGATGATCATATCAAACACCAACAAACCGCAAGCGGTCTGCTAAACGTAACAGCCACCCGGGTATTGAGCGATCAGAAGATCAACGAGCAAGACCGCTCACACTCCTGTGAATCCAACCAGCAACACTTACCGTACAGTCCGGTCTGTTCGTCTGATATGTCGCATATCTTGCCTAGGGATGGTAAACGTCAGACCCCAGTAGCTTGATAAGTTATGCCGATATAAGGTCCATAACAAGCGTGAAACTACTGATAACTCTTACCAGTAAATCACTACAACCCTTGCCAGGGATTTCCGGTTATGGCCAGTCGAGCATAGCGCAACATCAACCCCCAATACCGGGAAAGACGAATCCCCTCCTATCGCTCATTGCCTCCATGTGAATCGGGACTGTACCCAAAAACCACATGTTTGCACAACTCAGTAGAGCCGTGGTAGGGTGGAAATTAAAGCACAGTGGGAGACACACAAGACTCTATGACGATCTCGGGTCAACAGACTAAGCTATACCAGTGTCACCAGAGAACTGCCATCTGAGGTAAGGTATAATACCATCTGGGAGTTCTCGGCGAGTCCGTTCAGTGTACCCAGTCACCACTGAGCACCCGCATACCATCTCTGATGTCAAACACCAATGGATATGGGATCATCCATCGCCCATCACATGGGTCGAGAAGATATACGTTAGTCTACTCTGGAATATCGATGCCCCATCTCGATATTCCCACGACTAGGAACATTGAAGGATGTACTCATGGACTACCCAGGCCCCACTGGTATGATCTACATCATAGTCCTGGAAGTCGAGTACACATGCTAAGGGCTTTATCAGCATGTAACAGAGAGACAGAAAGTATACATATTAAGATAAAGAGCAACCAGATAGCGTACTATCTTGTCGAGCAAGAAAGTCCTACCTATATATGTCCCAGCATCCACTACAATATACATCCTGTGTACAGTAATAGCCTCTAGGGCATACATATAACTAACATAGGCGAAGTTAAAAAGGTTCGAACAAGTGTCAGGAAACCATTTTTCCTAAGTTTAAAGTGTTCGGAGGAACATGCAGGTAATTCTGTGGACCCTCTAGAAGAATGAAACCCTAACTCGACATGATGACTATGGAACCGCTTTGAACCTTAGGGTTTGTGGCAGTTTAGCGGTGCCATCAGTGAGGCTTGGGTTTGCCCTTCTACGGCTGGTCCAGAGGTGTTGTGGTATGTACCAGATATTTTTAGACTGCACTCAGGTGTTGAGCCTTTGGG
This sequence comes from Agapanthus africanus, assembly GCA_030015575.1. Lineage (NCBI taxonomy): Eukaryota > Viridiplantae > Streptophyta > Magnoliopsida > Asparagales > Amaryllidaceae > Agapanthus > Agapanthus africanus. The sequence continues at coordinate 219,406,320 of JASDDO010000008.1, forward strand.
AAATTTTGGGACCTCGATGACTCGATCGAAAAGTTTGACGTCGTCCAGATACCATGTGATAAGAGATCAGTAAGCTGACCAGCTTCGGATAGAGGACCTCACCCAGATGCGTTGTGAGTTGATCGGGAGCGGGCGAGTATAGAGTATTCCTTCGATGGTTGGGACGAGTTCCCGAGGACGTGTTCGGCTAGACATTTTCTAAGAGTGATGAAGATACCGAGTTCGTGACTTCGAGTCCGTGAGAGAGACTTCGGATTGACTATGGCCGAGAATAGTTGCGGTGCGCAGATAGCATGACGCGATGTCATAGTGGACGATAATAAATACAAGTGGAGCCAAGGATTCGTGCGAGACGCTGACGAGCTGTTATCACTCCCCGTCGAGATCAAAGACCTGATATGTCTACAGAGGCGTTGGGATGCGACCAGTTTTCGAGAAAATGCTGTGCTGAGGACGTAAATGTCCAGAGAGAGAGAAAGGATTATGCAAGGATACCAGCCTCCGTACAGTTCGGCATAGGCGAGATCGGAAAAGACCTTGAGCAGGATTCCTTCCGGGACACTGCTGCAATGAGATTTGCACCCCAGGATCAGATGTGTGATATGTATTCAGAGGGCCAGAAGCCAACGCCAGTGAATTGCTGCCCTACGAGTGGTGGCGATGATTGACTGAGAGATGACCAGAGAAGTGCCAGAATGGAATCGTCCCCGTTAGCACACCTGACAGGGCCGATGAGCCAATAAATTTCGAGAGTAGTAATCCACAGAGAAAAAGAAGACCCAGAGACAAAAGACGCCAGACCGAGAGCAGGAGGCGAGCGAATATTCTTGTTCTGCCGGTTTTTGGCGCACCAACTATTTTTTCGACACTGTAGGAGGTGTACCTCAATGTCCTTTTTGCGATTTGCGTTTGTGATCCGAGTATCACGCTTATATCGCTTGGATTTGAGTTTTGAAGACGAGTTTCCTAATATTGATTTCGTACACCATGGTTGTACCTACTGGGTATTTGCATGTTTGCGCATAGTTTCGCACCTGATATATATAATTTATACACCGTTGTGTTGATTTGCGATTTATGCATATCTATTACACTTGAGATTTGGTTTTGTGCCTTGGCTGCATAGGTCTATGATTTCGTGGACTTCATACGGTGATTTGATTTTGTGCGTGTGGTACGCACTCGATTTGATTTTTACACTCGGTATAGCTTATATGTGCTTGCAGTGCATTGATTTGTATTTTGTGCACGCAGTTGCACACGTTTACGATTTTATACACCTTGGTGTACTCGGTGTTGCTTTTATGCGTTTGAGTTATTGATTGTATTTCGTACAATTGCTGCACCAGATTCGTATTTTGCACATTAGTTGCACTAGATTTGCATTTCTTGCATTTGTTGCACCGGACGGGTACTTATGCGTTTGTCGCACTGAATTTATACTCCGTACCTTGGTTGCACCCGATTTATATCCTTGAGCATTCGTTTTACCAGATTTGTATTTTCGTGCACGTTGGCCCTTGCCGTTCGTTTTCGTGCATGCTACTGCACTATATGCTTTTACGGACCCGACGCGTTTTGGTTAGATTTATGCGCATATTAGGCGCTTTATTTTGGATTTTGTGCGCATTGGATGCTGTTGAGTGAGATTTTACTCGTGCATGTGAGATGCTCTTGATTTAGATTTCTTCCATATGATTATTGGATACGCCTTTTGAAACTGATTTTGCTTTTGAGCACTTTGTTTTCATGTTGGGCACTATATTGTGTAGTAGCCAAACAGGACTGATCTGAGGACAGTACCTGAGTACTCTGCATGCATTAAAAGATTACCAAAAAAAGGTTTTCAAAAGGAGCTATAGTCTCGCTATTTCCTACGTGTACGTGAGCGACACGAACGTTTTTAAAGGAAAACCTTTTGGGATATTTTGAAAACGACGGAACGTGTATTTAAGAAAACATATATGGACATATATTATTATTTTAAAATAAGCGTCCGTCGGTTATGCCATGGGTTACGCATTCCCGCGGCGATTTATAAAGGAATTTTGCATGTATTTTATTCAGATTTTGGAGTTTTCAATGATGCGTACTATACACGTATTATAGTATTTGACTAGTGTGTATTGGATTTCAGATTTCGAGATCTGCGTCTTTATTGTAACTCTGAGGATATGCGTACAAATCCGATAATTTGCGAGACGATTGACGGAGTTTGATTTTAAGTTTTGTACTCGTTTTTACGCGCACCTAACGCGTTGTGTTATTGCTGCATCTTCCGTGATTTCGGAGCCCCGTTGTTTTGAGCCGATTATTGAAATGTTTTAGATTTTGGAAGTTTAAATTTAAATTCGGAGACCGAATTTATTTAAGGGGGGAAGACTGTAACATTTCAGAAAATATAAAATATTATTTTTGGAATTTAATATTAAAATAATATATTTGCCGAAAATTGCCCGATTTGCGAAATTGGGGTTTTCGAAAAAGGGTATAAATATATACCAATAATTGTGATATAAAAGGAAATTAAAATTATTTATTCATTTAAAAATATATTTAACAGATTTGGCAATTTTAAAATTTATTATACTCGGTTTTGATAAAAAAAATCTGATTAGTGCATTGCTAATCGTGATTAAGCCAAATCCGTATTTCTACAATTTTCATGGTTAGTGCACCATGACATGTTTCATTTGGTTACATGTTATTTCATTTGTGGTTTTATATGGGTGTATGTATTTTAGTGAGAAAAAGAAAAGGAAAAAGAAAAGTCAAAGGGGGGACAAAATGATTAGGTTGGTGGGCTTTTGGAGTGAGAGAGTGTGTGAATAATAGTGAAAGAGAGGGGAGGCTGCTTCCCTGACCCTTGGCCATCATTTTCTCCTCTTTCTTCTTCATTCTCCAACCTCACAACCCTCCTCAAAGAACCCTAGATCTATCTCCAAACAATCCCCAAAACCCTACGCTCCCTTCACAAAACTTAATCCCCATCTCCTCCTCTACACGATGAACCGAGCAAAGTGGGATTTTGACGACGTTGGGAAGTTAGTGATGCCTTGAGTGGACTAGATGAGGTATAATTCCTTCCCTTTAGATTAGTTTTGTGTGATATCGTGTTTTGGGATGTCGTTTTATGATGTTGCTGACCTGCTGTGACCTCGAGCATTCACTGGGAAAACAAACAGTGTCATAGTGTTGTACGGTAACCCTTAGTAACCATCTGAAGAACGAGACCCTTCCCACCGGTTCTGGCCGGCGGCTATTGGAGAAATTTCGGTGACCCCGGGTGTATAAATGAGTTAGGGTGTGGGATTTGTAGGGTAGTTACCTGGATGTGTTTAAGGGGGCTTGGTTCTACTTGATTTTTCTGTAATATCTATAGGTGAAATCTGGGGACATTGGTGAGTGTTTACATGACCATGGTAACACGATTCATGACCTGAGCCATAGAGCTGAACCCGTTGCATGAACTCAGGAATTGACCCATATCAGTTTTGTGACTTTTAGAGTGCCTATAGGGTATCTGGAGCAACCCAGGGAATATCTGAGGCAACCAAACAATACTGATGGCCTAGATATACTACTAGGAGACCTCTCTGACCTGATGAACCCTAACAGAGACCCCCTGGCCGGCGAGCTCGGATTTTAGGAGGAAGTGGCCGGCCACTTGGTGAGGGTAGGGGCCTAGGTTGGTTCAGTAGCTCACATATACCTTATACAACACCCTAAACTTGTTTGCTTGGATTTATTTGACCTGAGTCAAAATCTGGGAACACTTGTGTATGATTTAGGATATGTTTTCCATATTTGAAATGATGAGTTTTGATATTTGGATTCATTATTGGTTGTCGCATGTTTGTACATCGACAACAAGGGTTGTTTGATTGATTTTGTACGCATATGCTATAGGTTCTAACCTACGAGCAATGCGTGTGTCATTTTGGTTTTCCGCCTTGATTTTAATATCGTTACGATATGTGTTGTTATTGTAGGTACCTTCGCGTGGATACCAAAGCGACGGAGCGAGGCGTCATCGACTTCGGCGAGCGAGGACTACGGTGAGTAGATCTATATCTACCGAGGAAGTCGGGTGGATGGCGTATAGCACCCCCGCAAACTTTTGATGGAAAACCGATTTATAGAATATGGTTAGGAAACCTAGATTAGGAAACTAGGGTTAGAATGAGATAGCTATGAAACCATATTAGAAACTAGAGGATAGTTAGAAGTAATATGTTACTACTATCGCAGGATGACGTTTAGCGATATTACCGTTTAGGGTACTGTAGGAATGGATAGTCGATGTAGATGCGTCATCCGAACCATACCTTTTTCTAAACCGAAGAATCGTATGTACCTTTCAAATATATATCTTGAGAGATGTTACGGATTTTCAAATGATTTCTCTTTCTTAAAAACACCGTAACCCCTATTTTCAAAAATACGATTCGCTTCTTTAAAAATCCGATTGTATGGTTCAGATGTGTATGTTAGATTAGATACTTATACTTAGTAGTGATAGAATGTTTATGCAATTCGATTTGATAGGTGATTTAAATGCGATGAAAGAATATAAGACCGATATGATGACATGATGATATGATGTTTGATTGTTACACTTCTTGCGTACTTAGTTAATTACCGCAATCAAGACGGTTTCGCTTGAAGCTAACCGGTTGAGTACGGGTCGTCCGTAGGGAGATGGGAATCTTTTTCTATGTGCTTTAACGAGTTAAGTCCAAATGTCCAGGTTTGTTTGAAATTAACTTTGTGCAAAATATATATATAAAGAGAGCTTGTTAGGGTTAGGATTGGGTTAGTTTTAGTTAGGAGTCGCTCACTTCTTTCGTTGCCACTCTTAATATCGGTGTTACGGTAATCGGCAACAACGGGGATTAGCACGACTAGGAAGAAACTTGCGAGTATAAGCTAGGCTTTCCAATGCTTAAGTTCTTCCTTTTGGTCCTTGTTCGTCCGTTCTTGGCTCTTAATCTTAACCTCCGATTAATTCAACCACAACCGGTCTCACTAAGGAATCACCGCTATCATGTAGGATAGGGTATCGTAGGGAGAGGATTGTGGTTCAATTAACGGAAGTCCGAATTAAGATGTTGGACAAGAAAAGAGTGAGAGAAATTTCCTTCTCTCAAACTTTCCTTATCCTACCTTAGCAAGTGAGAAAACTACTCACCCATTACAAAAAAGGGAAAATAAAACAAAACGAGGAAGATAGAAAGAAAGATGTTAGAAGATTACAACTAGCTATTTGAGACCTCACTTTGGCAAGAATCACGCTTAAGCATCATTGTTGTTAAGGATAAAGAAAACTAGAAGAAGAAAGAAACAAACACCAAATAACAACAACTAGATTAGCAAATGAAAATTACAAGCAATTATAATTAACAAAAGAACAAGACAAGCATGATAAAGAAAAGAACTCTTTTATTCATCACTTCACTCATACAAGCTCACTACAAGGTTTTAATGGAGAAAGATGAAAAGAGGAAGAAGAACTACAACATCTATCTAAAATTTCACACAAGAAATAAGCACCCTTGGCTTGGCAATGTTCTGGGATATTTATAGGCAGGAAACTGGAAACCTAGGGCAACATTCTGGCCCTACATAAAATTACCAAGCTGCCCCCAAAAACGTGTCACCTGCTGAGTCAACATGGCCGCGGATCCGCGGCCAAGTCGCCATGTTGGCCGTGGATCCGCGGTCTTATTGGGGAGTTGGCTCCTCAAATTTTGTGGTTTTCCCTGGTTTTCTGTACTCTTCAGTGTGGTATATGTGGTTTCTCAGAAGCTCTTCAAATTTCTTCCAGATTTTCAGCAGATCAAAAGGTGATTTGATGTGGATCTTTTGCCATGATTTTTCTTGACCTCCGCGTAGAAATGTTGGATCTTGTGTTGACATTGTGCTTTGTGCATGAAAATGACCATCGATTTGCCATTTTGTCCCTTAAACTGGTGTGCGGCAACATACGGATGGAGAGCGGAGACCCGTATTTATCTATGGTTGGCAGTAATCCAGAATTTGTCGCGCTTTTCCATAAATTTCACTTGTTTGGAGCTGAGAATTTGTATCCTGCAAATACGGCTCAAGAGTACCTATGGATAAGCAAAGTGATAAAAAATGGGCGGTATAAAAATGCAAAAATCTGATATGAACAAATACCCCCAAACTTATCATTTGCTCATCCCGAGCAAAGCCAATTTATTCACAAAAATTCCTAACCTCACTTTCGCAGGGAACGCGATTGCACTGAGCATGTGCAACAAGCCGTTAAACCTCTAGGTGTCCCTAGTAGGAGGAGTGTTGTCTCCTGAGGGTTTTCAGCGGATACTACCCACAAAATCCCGTCAAGCTAGTTTTGCAAAATAACTATGATTCAAACCCTAAGGTTTTGTTTTAAAAATAATAATTCTATTATTCTAAGTCTAGACTATCGAACCTTTATTTTTCACACCTCGCTTCTCATTTAACTTAAGATTTTATATGTCTTTACGTGCAGTGTAAATAGTGTCGTTAAGTTCCAAAAGGATCGATCATGTCACAAAATAAAGCCCAGATAAAAATTTAAAAAGGATCACATAAGTTTTATAAAGAGTTAAGTATTTTTCAAGTTTCGTTTTCCAGTACGGTTTCAATTTCAGAATTTCTATCTTCCTTAACAGGAAACTATGTCTTATTTTTCACTCCACCTTTTTCTTGTTTTCATTTCTTACACACCTCTGTGAACGTGCAATAGTTTTTATCAAAGAATAAAGCCTTCATATCTCCGCTAGAAATACCTTTTTATAAAAACCTGTCTTTTGTCAAGATTATTCTCACACAAAGAACCGTTAGGAATTTTAACTCGGAGAGAACACTTGCTTAACTTTGTTTTAATCTGGACTTTCTAGGCTTCTTAACGAGCTTTGGGCCAATGCTCCCAAACCAGTTGGCTTTAGGGCATTAGGTGTAGAAACACCCCAGCGGACTTAATTACTCGAGTTACCTAGGCCCAAAAACAAAAGACAATTTAGCGTGAAAATCATGATGATTCAATGCGAACGGAGATATAACCGCCAGTTCAATTATTTTTTGTATAAAAGACGTGTTTAGTTGGTTGGGTGTGTAATCATTCTAATCAAGTTTCGGATGGGTTATTTTTCAGAATTAGTTCCAATTAAGGAATCAATAACATCCCTTCATATCCGCTTCACTTCATAAACTATTCTTGATATTACTTATTTCAGAACAAACCTATTTGATCCTCAGAAAATAATATATCCATTTAAAAGTTTTTCAGACATAATAGACTTGTCATCAAATTTTCAAAACTCACGACACGTGTAGTGTGATGTAAAGACGTATATCAGCTATAGTTAACTTCAAAGGAAAGTTATCTTTCAGGTTTTCAAAATCTAAAAATAAGATTTAGTTATTCTTATCTTATCAAACAAAACCGTTGAAATGTTGAATCTGAGTTATTCCACTAGCTAACTTGAAGAAAAAGTTTTTATGTTTTTAGAAAATTTTCTAATTTTTATAGATTTTAGTATGCAGATGCAAAATATACATATGAATGCGAAGGTTAGAAATGCGTACCGAGCGTACCCCCAAACTTAAACAGGACAGTGTCCTCACTGTCATTGCATGAAAAAATCATTGAAGGGTCAAAATTGTCGGTTAGATATACACATTTTTTATTTTTTATTTTTATTTTTAAAAGAAAATTGTTAAAAATGGATATGCACCGGACAAGAATATCCTCATATATATACAAAATGGTATATACATACCCCCAAACTTATTTGAAACAGTGTCCACTGTTTTGGCTGGATAACCGAAGTTTGGTGGTAGGCAGAGGAAGATTATGCAGGGTAAACCGGCTCCTGTAAGACCAGGAGCTCCTCTGTTGGTTCGGCGCTAAGGTACGGTTTTAGTCTGTGTCTATTTACTTTGAAAAATGAACCGTCCTTTGGATTCTCCAAATCCACAGCGCCATGCAGATACACATTCCGCACAAAATATGGCCCTTTCCAGCGAGATCTGAGCTTACCCGGATGAAAATGTAGCCGGGTGTCGTAAAGAAGTACCTGTTGACCAGGTGCAAATGTTTTGCGCAAAAGGTGTTTATCATGAAACACCTTCGTTCGGTTCTTAACGACAGCCGCGTTTTCATAAGCCTCATCCTGAAGCTCACTTAATTCGTTCAACTGCAGCTTCTGATGGCTGCCTGCATCTTCGAGAGACAGATTCAGCTCTTTTATCGCCCAAAATGCGCGATGCTCTATTTCCACAGGGAGGTGGCAAGCCTTTCCGTAAACAAGTCGATAGGGGGACATGCCAAGATCGTTCTTATAAGGAGTTCAAAATGCCCAAAGGGCATCAGTGAGTTTTAACGACCAATCTTTACGGTTCTTGGAAACCGTCTTCTCCAGTATCTGCTTGATTTTCCGATTTGAAACTTCGGCTTGCCCACAGGTTTGGGGGTGGTAGGGTGTAGATAGCTTATGATTAATGGAATATTTCCGCATCAAGGCCTCGAAAGTCTTATTGCAGAAATGAGTTCCATTGTCGCTAATGATCGCTCGGGGGTGCCCAAACTGGGAGAAAATGTTTTCCTTAAGAAATCTAACGACAACCTTGTTGTTGTTAGTCCGGCTGGGCACAGCCTCGACCCACTTAGAGACATAATCAACAGCGAGAAGGATGTACAAGTTCCCAAAAGAACTGGGAAACGGCCTCATGAAATCAATCCCCCAAATATCGAAAATCTCCACAACCAAGATTGTTTGGAGCGGCATCTCGTTTCTCCTGGATATCCGGCCCAAGTGTTGGCACCAGGAGCAAGTCTTGCAGTAGTCATGAGCGTCTTTGAAGAGTTGTGGTCAGTAGAAACCACACTGCAAGATCTTCTCGGCTGTCTTTCTGGGGACAAACATGGCAAAACGACAGCACACTCTTGCATTCATTGTTAAGGACACACCGATGAATAATCTGGTCGGGACAGTACTTGAACAGATATGGTTCATCCCAGTAAAAGTGTTTTACTTGGGATAAGAATCGAAGTATGTCCTGACTTGACCATTCAGTCGGTAGTAATCTTGTGGCCAAATAGTTCACAATATCCGCGAACCAGGGTTCACAAGATACTGTCAAGAGCTGTTCATCCGGAAAAACGTCGTTGATCGGAATTTGAAGCGACGGCGAAGAAGGAAGTCATGAGAGATGGTCGGCGACTACGTTTTCACATCCTCTTTTGTCCTTGATGACAAGGTCAAACTCTTGCAGCAAGAGGATCCAACGTATCAGCCGAGATTTTGCATCCTTCTTTGCAAAAAGATGGCGTAGAGCAGAATGGTCCATGTAGACGATGACTGGAGAGCCGATGAGGTAGGGCCTGAACTTTTCTAAAGCAAATACAACAGCCAAGAATTCCTTCTCAGTTGTTGTATAGTTCAGTTGGACGTCGTTCAGGGTTTGGCTAGCATAATAGATTACGTGCGGCATATTGTCGATGTGTTATCCAAGGACAGCACCGATGGCAAAGTCGGATGCATCGCACATAATCTCAAATGGGTGCGTCCAGTCAGGAGAAGAAAGAATGGGAGCAGAAGTAAGTGGGCTTTTTAATGACTCGAACGCAGTCACACAGCTCGAGTTGAAGTCGAATGTCGTGTCCTTGGCCGGCAAAAGAGTCAAGGGCCTAGCAATCTTGTTAAAGTCCTTGATGAACCGTCTATAGAAACCGGCATGGCCAAGGAAGGCTCGGATGTCTCTGACGCATCTGGGAGGAGGGAGATTGGAAATGACTTCAATCTTCGCTTTATCTACCTCAATGCCATTTTGCGAGATAATATGTCCTAAGACAATACCTTCGTGCACCATGAAGTGTCACTTCTCCCAATTCAAAGTGAGGTTCTTGTCCTTACACCGGGTAAGGACATCGTCGAGATGCAGCAAACACTCATCAAAGGAATCGCCAAAAATGGAGAAATCATCCATAAAGATCTCCAAGAATTTTTCCACCATGTCTGAGAAGATTCCCATCATACACCGCTGGAAGGTAGCGGGGGCATTGCATAACCCAAAGGGCATGTGACGATACGCAAACGTGCCGAAAAGACAAGTGAATGTGGTCTTGCCCTGGTCTTTTTCGGCGATGGGAATCTGATTATAGCCGGAGTAGCCATCAAGAAAGCAGTAGTACGGGTGTCCAGCCAATCGTTCAAGCATCTGGTCAATGAAAGGTAGCGGAAAGTGGTCCTTCCGCGTTGCGGCGTTGAGTTTTCTGTAATCGATGCATACTCGCCACCCAGTCTGGGTGTGAGTAGGGATTAACTCGTTCGCCTCATTGGTTATGACCGTTATGCCCGACTTCTTGGGGACAACATGAATGGGGCTAACCCACTGGCAGCCAGAGATAGGGTAAATGATACCACTATCCAGATACTTTGCGATCTCCTTTTTAACAGCCTCCTTCATGACTGGGTTGAGTCGCCTTTGTGCATCCCTGGTTGGTTTGGCATCATCCATCAGATGAATGTGATTTTCAACGATTAGGGGACTAATCCCCTTGATGTCCGCCATTGACCAGCCAAAGGCTTGCCTATTGCTGTGCAAGACCGTAAGAAGGGCTCTCTCTTGCTCTGGAGCTAGAGAAGCCGGGATGATAACAGGGAGGGTCTCGTTCCCACCCAAGTAAGCGTACTTAAGGTGAGATGGAAAAGGCTTGAGTTCGAGCGTTGGAGGTGAAACGATTGAAGGCAAGATTGGTGAAAAGGTCTCGAACTCAAAGGATTCCAGCAAAGGTTCAAAATGAGTGTAAGCGACCGAGTTGGATGGTTCAGATAACTCATCCGGAAATTCGAAGGATTCAAACTCGGGTGGTGACTGGCTAACATCGTTTGAGAAAGTGAAACACTCGTAGTCATTGTCGGGCGTAGAAGCAGCAGCAGGTTCGAAGAGGAACGCACTAATAGCGTTAAGGTTGTCGTGATCGAACAAAAACTCCTCGAATTCACACTCCTCTAGGGTGATCTCCTGGATTGAGCAAACGTCTAGAATATGAGCATTAAGTTCAAAGGGCTGATTCCCCAATCTAAAAATGTTTAGTTCAATTGTTGTGTTTCCAAAAGATAGGTTCATCGAACCAATTCGACAATTGATCACGGCATTTGAGGTTGCAAGGAATGGGCGACCGAGTATTACCGGAATTTGATTCCGGGGGTTAGCTACAGGCTGTGTGTCCAAAACAATAAAGTCAACGGGGAATATGAAGTCCCTGACCTTGATTAACACATCCTCTAGCTCACCCCTAGGATGGGTGATTGATCGGTCGGCCATTTGGAGAGTACAGTGTGTGGGTTTCAGCTCTCCTACACCTAGTTGCTCATATACTGAGTACGGAAGCAGGTTAACACTGGCACCAAGATCCAAAAGTGCGCGGTTGATGTTCTTATCCCCAATGGTAATAGAAATCGTAGGACAGCCAGGGTCCTTCCGTTTTTGAGGTAAAGATTAGGTAAGAGCATCACTCACAGCACTAGCCAAAAAAACTTTCTTGGGTACCTGAGATTTCCACTTTTTCGTGCACAAGTCCTTTAGGATTTTCGTGTAGGAAGAGACTTGTTGGACAGTATCTAAAAGGGGAATGTTGATGTTAACCTGCTTAAACAACTCCAGAATCTTCTCCATTTGTGGATTTTTTTTATTGGACCTCAACCGGTTTAGAAATGGAATGTTTTTAAAATTGGTTGAGTCCAATGCTTGTGGAGGAGATTGTGGAGTTGGAACGGATCCCAGAGCCGATGTTTTCATGGAGTGTGAAATGGGTCCGTTTAGAGCAGAAGAAGAGGAAGAGCCTTTTGAAGAGTGGAGAATAAGCTCAGAAGACGAAGAAGAAGAAGAAGAAGCGGTCGGGGTGTCATCGTCGATCCGTGCGCCAATGTTGTTTTGCAGCATCCTTCCAGATCTCAATGTAGTCATGGCACTCATATTATGGTTCTATTGTTCAAGAGCAACATGTACATTATGTGGGTGACCGGGATTTGGGAGTGGTTGAGATGGAAGCTTCCCCTTCTCTCGCTCGCTTAAGGCCACATTCAGTTGTGTTATCTGGGCTTCGATAGTCTTGATGCTTTGCCCGTGTGCAGTAGTGTGTTGCACCAAAGACTGAATAGACGACTGGATGTTTGTGGTGGATTGTGTCGATTGTTTAACGAACGCCTCCAGACTTCGTTCTAGCGAGAATTATCGTTGTTTGACAGAACAAAGTTGTTTTGAGGAAAAGAATTGTTGGGTGCAAAGTTGTTCATCTGATTTTGAAAAGGTTGGGGTTAGAAGGGCTGCTGAAATTGATGTTGAGTTTGTTGCTGAGCTTGTTGTTACGGAGGAGGGGGCCTCTAAAAATTGTTGCCTTGGAATTGATGCCGGTTCTGATTCCAAGCGAAGTTTGGGTGGTTCCTCCAACCGGGATTGTAGGTGGAAGAGTATGGATCATTTCTCGGTCTTTGCTGAAATGCAGCATTAACCTGATCCTGTCCTTGAGATGGTGGATTGTAAGGACACTCTTCAGTTAAGTGAGATGGATCGGAACAACAAGCACAAATGGTATGAAGGGGAAGAACAGGGGCAGGAACTGGAGATGAAAATTTGCTCTCTATCGCTTCAAGTTTTCTCGTTATTGCAGCCATTTCGGCTTTCATTGCAATAGAGACATCGAGTTGGTGAATGCCTACCCTAGACTGACCGGTAGAAGTAGAGGAAGACGAAGAAGTACTTGGTCTGGTGCTCTCCCATTGAAGCGTTTGTTCCACAAGGTCGTCGAAGAATTGCTACACTTCCTCGTCAGATTTCGATAGGAAGTGGCCTTGACAAATGGTTTCCAACAACTGCTTGGTTGCTGGATTCAGGCCCTCGTATAAAGTTTGGCAAAGTTTTCATTTCTCAATACCGTGGTGAGGGCACTGAACAAGAAGGTCTTTATACCGGTCAAAGCACTTCCAAAAGGGTTCAGTAGGAAGCTGGGAGAATTGGTTGATTTCGTTACGGATCCTCACGGTTTTATGATTCGGATAGAATTTCTTGAGAAACGCTTTCACAAACTCGTCTCAACTGGTTATGGAGTGGGAAGCAGTGCTATACAGCCACTTTTCAGCAAGATCTCACAAAGTGAACGGAATGACCCTTAGCCGTATAGCATCGTCAGACAGCTGGGTCGTTTTCATCATGGCATAAACATTCTGGAACTTGTTGATGAAGATATAGGCATCTTCAGATTCAAGCCCATGAAATTTTGGAAGCATGTTAATGAAGTGGGGCTTAATTTCAAAATTATCCCCATTGGTCGGTGGAAGGGAAAGACATGTAGGAAGTGCAGAGTGGGTGGGATAGAAACGATCCTGGAGCGCGATTCGCTGTGGCACTACAACAGGCAGTGGTTGTGGGTTATTCGCATCCATAGGAGGTGGAATCAATCCTAGGGGAGTCAAAGGGATGTTTGGATTAAATCCTGACATCGCAGAAGAAGAGGTGGGTGACGGTGAAGGTGAGGATGTATGAACAGAATTCCGGTCAACGTCGGAGTTGGCCGGCAAAGGTAAGGGTGAAAGAGGCGTGGAAGGAGTTTCGACGTCTGAGTCGATCGCGTAGTCGGTAGCGACTAACGTAACGCGGACTAGGAGGACACTAGTGTCCCGAGTCCAACCGGACATACACTAAACGAGTTTAGTGTAGTCAAAGCGGAGAAGGTGAGGGTAAGAAAACATCAATAGAGAAATACAATGGGAGGTGGGTGAAAAAATGGATTCTGGCGACAAAGAGCAAGTTTTTATAAAAGTTTTTGTTTTGTGTTTTTTTTAGAAAGAGATTTACAGAAATATGTATAGACTTACGGCTTCAATCAATCACAGACAAAATATGCACAATCACACCTAGATCTAGGGTCACCTAGGTCAGCTAGACAGCTCCTAACTGTTCCAAAGGGCTAGAAATAGGACCTCAAACCGCCTCTTCTCCGCCAATTGCGGCCAGGTAAGTGCCAGGTAAGTGGGAGGCTCCCTACTACGTAAGTAGTGGTTCTAATTAAGTAACCACTTGCCTTAGACACACTTGCCTAGACACCGCAAAGTCAGGATAGGATAAACGGCCGATGCCTACAACCAGTCCTCTGTCCTATTGAGCGCGACGTCCTCAGGGCTGAGTTTAGTATTTTTTAATTAAATAATGGTCAATGCATATGCTTTTTGTGATTTCTGGGGTCCTGGGAAGGGTGATGAAATCCCCACCCAATCTGGATTGGTTTCAAGCCCCTTAAAGTCCGATTAAAATATGCAAAGCAGTAACAATCAATTGCAATCAATTTTTTATTTTTTTAGCGCGGCGCAAAGAATCCTGCACAAAAACAATTTATTGGAAAGGGGAAGAGAGTTTGCGCAAAGAATGCTGCAGAAAACACAGTTCAGTGGAGTTCAGAGGAGTGGGGAAGAGGGTAGAAGGACTTAGAGAAGATTTGATTTGCTGACGTCTTCAACTGGCCGCGGTTCCGCGGCCAAACAAGCCCTTAGGCCGCGGATCAGCGGCTTTATGGTGGCTTTAGAGCTTCAGTTTCCTTGTATGTGCTGCCTTGGGTGTCCTCTTCTTTTCTGGAGCTCCTGAATCTTGATTTGCTCACTGGATCTGCTCCAGAATTTCACAGTATACCATTGGTTCTGTCTTGATCCAACGCGGTGTAGCCGCGAGATATGGGTCTAACTTCCCACGTTTTTGGCACTGAACTCGACCCTCTTTTTATCCTGCACACTTGCACAAAAACTAATCAAAAATAACAAGATGATTTTTACAATATATTTTTTTTGCTTTGTTTTTTCGGTTAGATTTATATTCACAAATTAACCCGAAATTACACAAAGAAATAAACTACCGTCTCCCCGGCAACGGCGCCATTTGATTGTTACACTTCTTGCGTGCTTAGTTAATTACCGCAATCAAGACGGTTTCGCTTGTAGCTAGCCGGTTGAGTACGAGTCGTCCGCAGGGAGATGGGAATCTTTTTCTATGTGTTTTAACGAGTTAAGTCCAAATGTCCAGGTTTGTTTAAGATTAACTTTGTGCTAAAATACAAATAAAGAGAGCTTGTTAGGGTTAGGATTAGATTAGTTTGAGTTAGGAGTCGCTCACTTCTTTCGTTTCCACTCTTAATATCGGTGTTACGGTAATCGGCAACAACGGGGATTAGCACGACTAGGAAGGAACTTGCGAGTATAAGCTAGGCTTTCCAACGCTTAAGTTCTTCCTTTTGGTCCTTGTCCGTCCGTTCTTGGCTCTTAGTCTTAACCTCCGGTTAATTCAACCACAACCAGTCTCACTAAGGAATCACCGCTATCATGTAGGATAGGGTGCCGTAGGGAGCGGATTGTGGTTCAATTAACGGGAGTCCGAATTAAGATGTTGGGCAAGAAAAGAGTGAGAGAGATTTCCTTCTCTCAAACTTTCCTTATCCTACCCTAGCAAGTGAGAAAACTACTCACCCATTACAAAAAAGGGAAAATAAAACAAAACGAGGAAGATAGAAAGAAAGATGTTAGAAGATTACAACTAGCTATTTGAGACCTCACTTTGGCAAGGATCATGCTTAAGCATCATTGTTGTTAAGGATAAAGAAAACTAGAAGAAGAAAGAAACAAACACCAAATAACAACAACTAGATTAGCAAATGAAAATTACAAGCAATTATAATTAACAAAAGAACAAGACAAGCATGATAAAGAAAAGAACTCTTTTATTCATCACTTCACTCATACAAGCTCACTACAAGGTTTTAATGGAGAAAGATGAAAAGAGGAAGAAGAACTACAACATCTATCTAAATTTCACACAAGAAATAAGCACCCTTGGCTTGGCAATGTTCTGGGATATTTATAGGCGGGAAACTGGAAACCTAGGGCAATATTCTGACCCTACATAAAATTACCAAACTGCCCCCAAAAACGTGTCACCTGCCGAGTCAACAGGGCCGCGGATCCGCGGCCAAGTCGCCATGTTGGCCGCGGATCCGCGGCCTTATTAAGGAGTTGGCTCCTCAAATTTTATGGTTTTCCCTGGTTTTCTGTACTCTTCGGTGTGGTATATGTGGTTTCTTAGAAGCTCTTCAAATTTCTTCCAGATTTTCAGCAGATCAAAAGGTGATTTGATGTGGATCTTTTGCCATGATTTTTCTTGAGCTCCGCGTAGACATGTTGGATCTTGTGTTGACATTGTGCTTTGTGCATGAAAATGACCATCGATTTGCCATTTTGTCCCTTAAACTGGTGTGCGGTAACATACAGATGGAAAGCGGAGACCCGTATTTATCTGTGGTTGCCAGTAATCTAGAATTTGTCGTGCTTTTCCATGAATTACACTTGTTTAGAGCTGAGAACCTGTATCCTGCAATTAACTAGCAAACACGGCTCAAAAGTACCTACCGATAAGCAATGTGAGAAAAAATGGGCGGTATAAAAATGAAAAATCTGATATGAACAATGGTATACGGATGCGAGTCGATCGAGTTGATTTATACCCTGCCGGTCCCCTAAAATGAGATTATTGCGGATGTGAACCGGGACTTAAGCACATAGATATACATACATTTATAGAATGTTATGAATCATGGATGATAAGCCGTATGTGATATTAGGCCGTACCCTCTTTTGCCGTATAGGATGATAGGATCCCTATTAGTTTAATGCCGTCTTACGATGATTTTCCATGCAAAATGAGTTCGACTTGATGATTGATCCTTACCCTTGACTAGAGATTGTCGTACAGTGGATTATAACGTACACAATGTTGCTGGGCTAGATGTCGATTGATAGATTCACCGACTCGACCATGTTAGATATGTATACCTTATAGCTTTTAGCTGATGATTTACCTTGGGCTGCATTCATGATATTATTATTGCATCGCATATACCTGTGATAGTACACCTGCACCATTATCGATGATGCGTATGTTACACGTACACAGTTTATAGGCTCACACACTTCATCATCGATAATTGCCATGTCACTACACAGTAGGATTGCTGCATCATGATATGACTCTTCGCATAACCTGCTTGTACATATACATTGATATATTCACATTGGTGCACACATACATTGATATATTCACATTGGCGCATATATACACTGATATATTCATACTTGCGCACATAGACATTGATATGTTCATATTCGTGCACATATACATTGATAATATCCATATTCGTGCCCATATATATTGATGCATTCATACTTGCGGATATACACACTTGTACATCCATATTTGTGCATACATACATTGGTACATCTATACTTGCGCATATACATATTGTACCTATATAGATCACTGGTTTTATTGGGAGATTAGGAACCACATATTATACTTTAAAAACTGGAATCATTTAAAAGAGCGGTTTTTCCCCTTAGCATGTCATATCACTTTTCCATGTTGCATGATATACAGATATGCTTACATTTCTATTATATGTCGCATACATCATGCTCTATGATTTTACGCATTGAGATATGTTGTTTTCATGAGATTTCTGGATTTGAGAACCGTGGACATTTTAAAGAGATTATGTGTTGTTTTAAAAACCCGGTTTCTCTTGATATGATATTTCAGTGCGTCCACTATGTGTTTTCTCGGTTCTGAGAGCGACATGTGAAACCCGATTCGAGGAGGCGGATGAGGCTAATTGCGGGTACATGGTGGACCCGATATGGTACCCCGGGGCGAGAACGGATCGCTGTACAGTAGACGGTGAGCCTGGAAGAGGGACTACTACCTATCGGTGATAGTATTTGGGCTCGGCGGATATCCGGAGGATACCGACCAGAGTCGAGAGATGATATGGGCCGATCCGGACTGACGGAGCCCGATATATGAGGATTTACGTGTCGATGCTGGGCACGGTTTTCATGATGTTTTCGAGTGTCGATGCTAGACACTCAGATTCCATGATTTTGATGTGTCGTGAGGGACACCGTTGATATATATCCTCATATTTTCGTGCACACTCCTTTATGATGTTTACGTGTATACAGACATTGATTACATGGGTGGACGAGATCCGCATGCATACATATCTTGATTTTGGGTGGACGAGATCCACATGCATACATACCTTGATTATGGTTGGACGAGATCCATATACATGCATTGATTATTACTGTTGGATGTTATCCGCATGCATATAAGTATTGACTATCTTGTTGGCACATATACAGACCCGGTCACCCTAGATATCATAGTATTACCTTTATGATATAGTTGACATAGGAGTCGTTGTTTATTCAATTTCTATCTGTTGATATTTTTCTACTCATGAGTTGACAACTCACCCCCGTTGTGCCACAGTTCTTGCAGGTTGACCGCTTGGATCAGTAGCGGCTTCGCTAGCATACAGTTGCATTCGGGTGTTTTGCATTAGTAGGTGGGACACTTGTATCGTACCCACTCTTGTATCTATATTCTTATTGTATCTAGTTAACTCCATCAATCAAAAGTTGTAAATTGTATAAGTGATGAGACTTAGTGAGACTTGTAGTTGCGAGATTTGAGCGATGGGTTTTATATTCACTTTTGGGGTTATATCTTGCTCATTTCTTTATCTTTTTGTGGTGAACTTTGCCGTTGGGCGTCGTATACTTTTTTATACTGTATTGCATGGTTGTGATCCGCCGTTCGCCGAAGAGCTAGCTCCCGCTTGGGGATGCCATTATCATTATTATGTATTTGTGGTTTTGGATCAAAATATACAAAGGTGGTGCTGCCAAAATTTTTAAAAGACGAAACATGTTTTCAAACTAGTAAATTTCACTTGCATCTTTCATGTTCCTTTTCTATGCATTAAAAAAACTTGATTTCATTATACCTTTATTTCAAAACTTCACCTCCTTTATTTTTGTTAAAAGATTTAGATTTCTGGGTTTCAGCTTACTTGAATTTCGTTACGCCTTTAGACGTTGCGTGATTCAAGTGCTGGTCACGAGCTAATATTTCGGATCGTGACAGAGTTCCCTGATGTTTTCCCCGACGAGCTTCCTGGGTTACCGCCTGAGCGCGATATTGTTTTTTGTATTGACATGATTCCCGGCAAGGGGCCTATTTCCATACCGCCTTATCAGATGGCCCTGGTGGAGCTTAGAGAGTTGAAAGGTCAGTTGCAAGATTTGCTAAATAAAGGGATTATTCGGCCGAGTGTGTTTCCTTGGGGTGCTCCAGTCCTGTTTGTCAAGAAAAAGGACGGTAGTTTGCGCCTGTATATTGATTACCGCCGGCTGAACAGGGTTACCGTACGGAACAGATATCCTTTACCACGCATCGACGACTTGTTCGACCAGCTTCAGGGTGCAGGATACTTTTTGAGGATCGACTTGCGATCAGGCTACCATCAGTTGCGGGTTCGGCAGGAGGATATTCCGATGACGGCTTTTCGCACGCGTTACGGCCACTATGAGTTTTTGGTGATGTCGTTCGGACCCACCAACGCCCTTGCCGCGTTTATGGACTTGATGGACCATATTTTCAGGCCGTATCTTGATCTATTCATCATCGTATTTATTGACGACATTTTGGTGTATTCCCGGAGCCAAGAGGAGCACGAGCAGCACCTGTGGATCACATTGCAGACTTTGAGGGAGCACCAGCTGTTCGCGAAATTCTCCAAGTGCGCTTTTCGGCTTGACAGCGTAGATTTCATGGGTCACGTGATTACGCGAGATGGTATATGTGTGGACCCGAAGAAGATCGAGGCCATTCAGCATTGGCCCAGACCAGCATCAGTTACATAGATCCGCAGCTTTCTAGGACTGGCCAGCTACTACCGACGATTTGTACAGGACTTCTCCCGTATTGCTGCACCGTTGACCTGGTTGACCCGGAAAGGAGTTCCTTTTGATTGGACGGAGGCGTGCGAGCATAGCTTTCAGCAGTTGAAGACCTGTTTGACTACGGCGCCGATGTTATCATTGCCTTCGGGATCAGGCGGATTTGTGGTCTATTGTGACACTTCTCGAGTGGGGATAAGGTGTGTATTGATGCAGCACGACAGGGTGATCACGTATGCTTCTCGGCAGCTGAAGAAACACGAACAGAACTACCCCACTCACGATTTGGAGATGGCTGCAGTGGTCTTTGTACTCAAGATCTGGCGATATCACCTATACGGCGAGTCGTGCCAGATATTCACGGATCACAAGAGCTTGAAGTACATATTTCAGCAGCGAGACCTGAATCTTAGACAGCGCCGTTGGATGGAGTTAGTGAGGACTACGATTGTGAGATCCTTTACCACCCGAGCAAGGCAAATGTAATGGCGGATGCTTTGAGTAGGAGGCCTGGGGGTAGTCTGTCTTGTTTGAGTGCAGTGCAGAGGCAGTCGTTGGCAGATTGGCAGATTTTATACGACAGCCGAGTGCAGTTCGAGTTCACTCCGATCGGGGGACAGCATGCGCATGTTCATGCACGCCCACAGTTGCTTGACCGTATACATGAGGCACAGTACAGTGATGAACGTTGTTTAGAGATCATGGCACAGATTGGACAGGGCATATTTTCTGAGTTCGTGATCGTTGATCAGGGGATACTATGATTTGGGGCTAGACTGTGCGTACCAGATGCTGAGAGACTGCGGCATGAGATTCTTGAGGAGGCACATCGATCGGTGTACAGTGTCCATCCGGGTTCCACCAAGATGTACCACGATATGAGATATGTTTACTGGTGGGACGGGATGAAGAGGGACATCACAGATTTCGTGTCGAGATGCCTGACTTGTCAGCAAGTCAAGGCCGAGCACCAGAGCCCCGCGGGAAAGCTACAGCCGTTGCCCATTCCGGAGTGGAAATGGGAGCAGATTTCTATGGACTTCATTGTGGGTCTACCCAGGACTAGTCGAGGGTATGACTCTATTTGGGTGATCGTGGATCGCTTGATGAAAGCGGCTCACTTCCTGCCGGTGAAGACAACTTTCGGATTTGCTGAGTATGCCCAGATATACATCGACGATATCGTATGACTGCATGGAGTCCCGACAAGTATCGTGTCCGACCGAGGCACCCAGTTTACCAGTCAACTATGGCAGAGGCTTCAGGAGGCTTTGGGCACCCGCTTAAGTTTCAGCACGGCATTTCATCCGCAGACCGACAGCCAGTCAGAGCGAACTATTCAGACTCTCGAGGACATGCTCCGAGCGTGCGTCTTAGATTTCGGAGGTAGCTGGGATCACCATTTTCCCTTAGTAGAGTTCTCCTACGACAGCAGCTTCCAGGAGACCGTTCAGATGGCACCATTCGAACCTCTATATAGGAGGAGATGCAAATTGCCCGTCTGTTGGACAGAGCTCAGCGATAGCAGTATTTTGGTGCCGTAGATTGTTGAGGAGACGACCGCGAAGATCCAGTTGATTCATGATAGGATGAGAGCAGCTCAGAGCAGGCAGAGATCTTATGCAGACCGTCGTCGGCGCAGACTTGAGTTTTCTGTTGGCGATCATGTTTTCTTGAGGGTCTCCCCAATGAAAGGTGTGATGAGATTTGGGAAGAAGGGGAAACTTAGTCCCAGATATGTGGGCCCCTTCGAGATCCTCGAGCGTGTTGGTGCAGTTGCGTATCGGTTAGCTCTTCCGCCCAGTTTCCCAGACGTTCACCGCGTCTTCCACGTTTCGATACTCCGCAAGTATCTTCATGATCCTTCGCATACGATTCAGTACCCGACGATCCAGCTGGAGCGCGACCTTTCTTTTGCAGAGCAGCCGATGGTCATCTTGGATCTACAGGTGAAGAAATTGAGATCGAAGGTTATACCGTCCGTCAAGGTCCTTTGGCATGGCCCGAGCAGCGAAGAGGTCACCTAGGGAGACCGAAAGCGAGATGAGGAAGAAGTATCCCTGTCTCTTTGAAGGTACGCGTAGCTAAATTTTTAAATTCGAGGACCGAATTTCTTTAAGGGGGGAAGATTGTAACGCTTTGAAATTCGTTTAGGTTAATTTCGCGTTAATTAGCTTTGATGCGTGTTTTCATGAATCCCGTTAACTAACTTTTTCCATATAAAACGGAATAAATCAATATTATTGGTGAAAAGTGGGTAATTATATTTATAGTTGTGTTTTATTAATTAGTTTAGTATTCACTTAATTAGGAAGAAATTTCTTAATTATTTTCCTAAGCAAAAATTAGTGTAGCATGCACATATTCACCTTAGGCCAAGTTTTTTTTAACATGTCTACCAATTTTTCTTTTTCCCTTTTTGTCCTAATTTCTTTATTTTTTTGGAACCCAAAACAAAACTAAAAGTAAAAAAGAAAATAGAAATAAGAAATGAAATGATAAAGAGGCATGGTGGGATATTATATTGAGGCATGGGCTTTGACTTCTTGCACACTCTCTCTCCCTCCAACACTTGCAGCAGCAGCAGCAGCAGCAAAGCCCTCCCCTTTCCCTCTTCTTCTTCTTCTTCTTCTCATTCTTGCATCCAAGCACATCTCCATTTCAAAAATCTATCTTTTCTTCACTAAACCTCTTGCTAAACACCCCAAAACCCTTCCCTTTTTGGTTCTTGATGCAAGGTCAGCAAGATTGATCCCTCCTAGGACAAAGTTGAGGTATAAAGCCTACCCTATTTACCTCTTTGCTAAACTTGTAGTGTAGTTAGCTTAAATTAGTGTTTTAGTGGGTTTATTGTCACGACCCGAAAGAGCACGTGACTGGCCCTTGAACCATATGAAGTCTATAGGACTCCATCTGATCCAAGTAAGCCAAAAGCCCAGAAATCTAAAACCATTTTAGGAATAAGTAAAGAAAACTGGTTTAAAGAAGTGAAGAATACAGGTTTGAAATCAAGGTTTTTAAATAACTAAGCCGAAGGTACGTTTTGAAAACAATAAAGTCTTTTCTAAAAATTTCGGCAGAGTTTCTCTTGTAAAACTGGCCCCGAATGGGGTACAACATGAATAACAATATATAAAATGATAAAGGCATCCCCAAGCGGGAGCTAGCTCTTCGTCAATCGACGGTCACAACCACGCAATGATATGATAATATACAACGCCAAGTGGCGAGGATCAAAACCAAAAGAAAGCTTAAAAGTAGCAAGAAAACCGCAATACTACTAAGCGCGACTCTAAGGTCGAATAAAACATCACTGTCTCTGAGTCTGAAAGAATACACAAGTTTTGGTTGATGGACAATTTCTAGATACAATGAAATAAATAAATACAAAGGTGATTCCTGATACGAAAGAATCCACCTACCAAAGCAAATCACCAGCAAGAAGGTAATGTGCCAGAAATGCCGCAATAGGACATGTACGACAAAACCTGCAAGAACTGTGGCACAACGGGGGTGAGTTGCCAACTCGTGAATAGAAACATCTACAAGCAGAAACCGAATGCAAGACATAAACCTAAGTCAACGATCAGTAATATAATCCACAAGAGTACATCTGAGTGTAACAAGGTGGCAAGGTAACATCTAATCACGTATGTAGTGCCAGGTACTCAGGTAATAACATGTCATCAGTATAAGGTATGTCTGCATAAGGTAGATATGATGAAATATCAAAGATATCAATACACATATATTAGCGTCCCATACCACTAATATTGGTGTAAGATAAGTGTAAATCCAGTCTGTATATGATCCATATCTGTATATCTGTGGAACCCGTCCACCTGTCACCCACTGACAGCAAGCATCATGTATGCAATGTGAGGATATAACCAAAATCATGGAAAACTCATCATGAAACCCGTGCCAAGCATCGACACGTAAATCCTCATCCATATGGGGCTCCGTCTGCGGTATCGGCCCTCGGCCCCCGGCAGTACGAGTCAACCCATGTCCATCTCTGGGCTCCGTCTGCGGTATCGGCCCGTCGGCCCCCGGCAGTACGCCCATCTCTCAGCTCCAGGCGGTATCCCCCGGATATCCGCCGAGCTCAAATACAATCACTGGTAGGTACTCGCCCGCCTCCAGGCTCAATCGGCATAACCCATCGATCATCTCGCCGAGGGGAACCATACCGGGCCCACCACGAACCCGCAATCGGATCATCACTCCACGAGTCGGGTTTCAAGCACACGTCTCAGCACCGAGAAAACGCGTGGTGGACGCACCAAATATCATATCACGAGGTACCGGGTTTTTCATAAAGAGCATCTTTTATTAAATAATCCCACGGTCCTCAAAACCAGAAATCACATGAAAATCCACATCGAGAAGTAAATCCAATGCAACGTGCTATACAATCAATCCATGATGTATGCGACAAGTAAAGAGAGGTAATCATATCGGAAATCATGTAACATGGAATATCTTGCAGTCCTCAATCTCAATCAAGTATGAATCATCTATGTTTGTGTACAGGTACATGTGTACAATATGCCAAGCAGTAATCATATCATGAATGCAACAGTACTACAGTGTAGTGGCATGGCAATTATCGATGATGAAGTGTGTGAGCCGGCAAATAGTGTACGTGGAACATACGCATCATCGATAATGGTGCTGGTGTCCTAACAGCATGATAATATTATAGCAATGAACATATACCAGCAATGCAAATAGCAGGAAAATGCAGATATCTAGTAGTCAACACCACAGTGAAGTATCTACTATGCAAACTACATCTAAGTATCCGGTCAATCAGGAGGGGTAGGTGTAGAAACCACCTAAATCTGAGTCAATGTATATATATAAAGATATGTAGTCGGTGATCCCGCCTCAATATCATATCGTAAGGTATCCTCGAGTTATGAGTGCGGATCTATCATCAATATCGGCTCGTACGGTAAATCATCGTACGGCATCCCCATAGCTGGGTAGGGGTCAACAACTCACTATCTCGTCACATAACAGGTATCAGTATCATCAGATCATATAGTCTGGGGGTACTACTCTATGTCTAGTACAAGTCGATACCATCAGAGAAGTATGCATGCGGGGGTAAACACATATCCCAAGCCCGCAAGAATCACAAGTCATATCCCACATATGAATCGTATAGAATCACCGATCCCAGGGCACCAAGCCCACATCACCGACTCATCTCCAAAGTCATCACATATCATCAATCACAGTGCAAGTACAAGTGATAAGCAAGGGTGTGTGTGTGTAGGTGTAATTCTATCCTAGGGTTCACGACTATGAACTACACTAGTCACTTCTAACCCTACATTATCTACAATACACCTATATCACAATAAACTGCAAAGTAATCTATCTACGGACTGCGGGGGTGCTGTACGCCATCCACCCGACTTCCCCCTGTAGATATAATCTACTCACCTTGCATCACCAATTGCGGACGTCACCACGTATGCTTGTCGTCCCGAAGTCTTCATGGGTACCTACACATCAAAATATCGTATATGCGCATTAAAACCAAATCCAATCTAAAACGGCGCATAAAATCCAAAACGATACGATAAGGGGCCTATAGGTGAAAACCTATGGCACGCCTTCAAAACCATCAGTAACTCCTCTATATCGTCGTATAAACGACAAATAGTCGAGGCAAAACACGTTCCACCATTTCAGAATCAAAAATACGGAATACGGAAACACGAATCCAAAATAGCAACTTAGGATATATGTCCCAGATTTCACCCTAGAAAGAATCTGTCAAAACTAGAAGTACCCAGGGCCAAGAATTGAGGTATTAGGGCTATGCACAGAAAACGAGGAATTTCCTCACTGGTCTGGCCGCAATTTGCGGCCAGAATGGAGGTTTTGGCGGCCGTACGGATGAGCTAGGGGCTAGGGTTTTGGGGTTAGTTTCCTGGGTGCCTGCACATGCTACTGTCCACTCAATTTTATTTTAGGATACCTCGTATGATAGCAGATTCCAAATAACAGTGACAGATTACACAATTTCCCCGATATCGGTTTCTAAAATCCGTATTATGGGTTTAAAACTTCAGGTTAGGGTCTCAATTCATACACTAGGGTGTTGGTGTATCCTCAATTGAACTCAATTTCACAATACAACCCAAGTTCCTCTCAAACCCTAACTAGGTTTTCATCAAATCCATAATATCACACAATATCGATTAAATCTTAACATGGGGTTATAGGAAAAGCTATAATTAAGCAAATGGTTCAGAAATTACCTTCATTAGCAACTCAAGAAAATTCTTGAGTTGCCCTCTAGTGGCCAAATCCATGCTTCTTTAGCTCCATGTGTAGATATAGGGATTTTGCACATTTTTAATGAAAGGAGATTGGGGTTTTGGGGTGTTTTATGAGATGAAGTGGGGAGTTGAAGAGGGGAGGGAGATGGAGAAGGGGCAGCAGCAGCAAGTATGGAGGAGGGAGAGAGAAATGAAAAGGAAAAAGAATGGCTAAGGGTTATAAGTCAAGGGTCCACCTCTCTCTCTCACCTACCCTCATCATTACATTTTCTTTTCTCTTTTTCTCCATAATTCCCAAAGCCTTCTCACAAGAATAGTAAACCCAAATAAAAACCATGGCTAGAAAATGCACAAGTGTAGAAAATGTGATATGTGCAAGTTTTGCACAAAATTACCAAAAAACCCGATTAGCGATTTTAATCGCGATTAGCACTAAATTAGTGTCAAAATGATCACAACAACTTAAAAATGTCATAATTTCAATAATTAACCCATTTTAGAATTTTCCATAATTTTTCATAATTTTTCTAACATTTTTCCTATTTATTTGCATTAAATATTAAGATAATCAATAAAATAATATTAAATTATAAAAATTCCCAAAATTAATATTTTATATTTTTGAAAATGTTACATTTATGTGCTAATATTGTGGTTTAAGTAGAGATTAAGTTAAATTAGGGTTTTTATGGCTTGGTTAGCTTAACTAAGTGTTGTTAGTGTCTTTTAATCCTAGAAATTGTTTCAGATTACACTAAAACACCATGATGTACTAATTTAGTGTTAAATTAGCATTTTTATTAAGATTAGTGCTCTGTTGTGATCTGCTTTCAATCCGGTTGCTTCAGGCAAAAGTTGCAATTACTGGAGCATGTACACTGCACCTAGACCACACACACAAAGCACGGGACCCCCATTCTTCTTCTAGGCCGCAAATATATGGGTTCTGGCCGCAATTTGCGGCCAGATGTAGGATCTGGGTGTCGGGGCTTGGTGAGTTGGTGTCTGCTACATATTTAAGACCTTTGGTATATGCAACTTTTCCTGTTTTTACTTTAATCAAAATCTGGAACAAAATACCATATTTCCAATACTTTTGAGCTTGCGCGACACGTATGTTATGTGTGTGGGTTTAGCGTCTGCTGTGTATCACAGCGTGTCGGGGTAGTTTCAGACTCGTATACACACGTTGTAGCGTATCGGATACACATGCGTTTAGTTCGCGACGCGAGTTTCTCGTTTGGTTTTGATATCGCATTTTCGTAGGATTTTAGCTTATGTGTATTCTTTGTGTAAATTCTAAGTTCGCAGGCAGGTACGTCGGACGCCGCAAAGAAGGGGAAGCAAGTATTCGGCTACACTTAGCACGAGACTACGGTGAGTAGATTTAACATCTACGGGGAAATCGCCCATATAGCGTTAAGCGACAGGGCTTGATAGGGTATTGTAGTCGCGTATGTATATTTATATATATATATATATATATATATATATATATATATATATATATATATATATATATTGCTTGTGCATATGTACTATTGTTGCGTACCCATCTTATGTTGCATATAGAAACAGTAGTTATGTAACACCGCACTGTCACTAATGGTTCAAGCTGTACGAGCACTATTTGTATGTTACACCCACACCATTAGTGATTGCCATGACACTCGCACTATAGGATTGCTACGAACCATACATCATTTTGATTACCACATCATTTATGATTAGACATGATTCTGTCGCATATTGGCACTTATACATACTGTATACTCATGTTTGCGTATATACCACTTGTACATCCATACTTGCGTGTATGTGTGTGTGTATTTTGTGCATCCATGCCTACAGACATACATACTCTTGCATATACATAGATGATGCTGACTTTGATTTGAAACATTGGGGACCGCATGAATTGTTTTCAACTGGACCTTTTTTAAAGAGCGGTTTTTCCCCTTTTACTCATAGTACAATATTATGCGGCATACGATACATTGCATGGATTTATGCATTGAGTTTTGGATTCGTGTGATTTCTGGATTTGAGAACCGTGGTATTATTTTAAGAAAATATGCACTGTTTTGAAAACCCGGTTTCTCTTGATATGATATTTCAGTGCGTCCACCATGCGTTTTCTCGGTTCTGAGACGTGTGACATGGGAACCCGAATCGAGGAGCTAGATGAAGCCGGTTGCGGGTACATGGTGGACTCGGTATGGTACCCCGGGACGAGAACAGATCCGTCGTGCAGTAGGCGATGAGCCTGGCAGAGGGACCACTACCTACCGGTGATTGGTTGGACCTGGCGGTTATCCGGAGGATACTGACCAGAGTCGGGAGATAGATACGGGACGACCCGTACTGCCGAGGCCGAGGGCCAATTCCGTAGACGGAGACCGTGGGCCGATCCGGACTGACGGATCCCGATATATGAGGGTTTGCGTTTCGATGATCGACACGAGTATTTCATGATGTTTTCGGGTGTCGATGTTGGGCACCCCGCTTCTGTGAGATTTACAGGATTGAGGGCCGGATAGAGTGACAGCGCCTGAGTTATAGGGATTTTGGGATGTTTTTGGTAGACACCGGGGTTTTTTCGCGTTGATGATTCGTGTAGATCATATTTTATCCCATGCTTAGTATTTATTGTTATGCATCGCATCATGTAGTCGTAGTACATGATAGAGTACTTTGGCATGATTATTGCATACCCTGTTCATCATTTAAATGCTATCTGATTGCACATGTTAGAGCATCGCAGTACATGCATACTCGCGATTACCTTTATATGTTATCTACTTGTCACGACCCGAAAGAGCACGTGACTGGCACTTGAACCATATGAAGCCTATAGGACTCCATCTGATCCAAGTAAGCCAAAAGCCCAGAAATCTAAAACCATTTTGAAGAATAAATAAAGAAAACTGGTTTAAAGAAGTGAAGAAATACAGGTTTGAAATCAAGGTTTTTAAATAACTAAGCCGAAGGTATGTTTTGAAAACAATAAGTCTTTTCTAAAAATTTCGGCAGAGTTTCTCTTGTAAAACTGGCCCCGAATGGGGTACAACATGAATAACAATATATAAAATGATAAAGGCATCCCCAAGCGGGAGCTAGCTCTTCGTCAATCGACGGTCACAACCACGCAATGATATGATAATATACAACGCCAAGTGGCGAGGATCAAAATCAAAAGAAAACTCAAAAGTAGCAAGAAAACCGCAATACTACTAAGCGCGACTCTAGGTCGAATAATACAACACTGTCTCTGAGTCTGAAAGAATATACAAGTTTTGGTTGATGGACATTTCTAGATACAATGAATAAATAAGTACAACATGGGAATTCTTGATGCAAAAGAATCCACCTACCAAAAGCAAATCACCCGCAAGAAGGTAGTGTGCCAGAAATGCCGCAATAGAACCTGTACGGCAGAACCTGCAAGAACTGTGGCACAACGGGGGTGAGTTGCCAACTCGTGAATAGAAACATCTACAAGGATAAATCGAATGCAAGACATAATCCTAAGTCAACGATCAGTAAAATATCCACAAGAGTACATCTGAGTGTAATAAGGTGGCAAGGTAACATCTAATCATGTATATAGTGCCAGGTACTCAGGTAACAACATGTCATCAGTGTAAGGTATGTCTGCATGAAGTATCAATAATATCAATACACATATATTAGCGTCCCATACCACTAATATTGGTGTAAGATAAGTGTAAATCCAGTCTGTATATGAACCAAGTCTGTATATATGTGGAACCCGTCCACCTGTCACCCACTGACAGCAAGCATCATGTATGCAAGTATGAGGATACAACAAAATCATGGAAACTCATCATGAAAACCCGTGCCAAGCATCGACACGTAAATCCTCCTATATCGGGCATCCGTCATTCCGGGTCAGCCCTCTCTCAAGTATACATATATCGGGAATCCGTCAGTCCGGGTCATCCCTCTCTCAATACATCGGGCATCCGTCATTCCGGATCATGCCCTATATCAATCCATCGGGCATCCGTCATTCCGGATCATGCCCTATCTCAAAGTATATATCGGGAATCCGTCAGTCCGGGTCATCCCTCTCTCAATACATCGGGCATCCGTCATTCCGGATCATGCCCTATATCAATACATCGGGCTTCCGTCAGTCCGGGTCAGCCCTCTATCAATCCATCGGGCATCCGTCATTCCGGGTCAGCCCTCTCTCAGTACATCCTCTAGCACCGAGAAAACACGGGGCGACGCCCCAAATATCATATCAAGGGAACCGGGTTTTTAAAGTAATGATATATTCTCTTTTTGAAACACCCTCGGTTCCCAAATCCAGAAATATCATAGAACAACTATCTCAATGCGCAAATCAGAAAGCAAGATGAATGTGACAATATAAGTGGAGTGCAAGTAACAATACATCCTGCAGCATGGAATAATAGTATGCGCATATAACATATGCAAGCAATGCGAATAGCAAGAATGTGCGGGAATGACAATCAACGCAAAAGTAAAGAATCTACACCAATCTGAACATGTCATGCAGGGGTGCCATTTGAAATAAGACGAATCAGGGCTTTTGGTAAAACAAGGGCTACGGTGTTTTAAGAGAGATACATCATTTGAAAATATCCGTATGACCCTTCTGCCTATCTTTAAAATATCCCTGATTCGTTAGTTTGAAATAGGTATGACTCGGTCTAGTCTCATGTCTACTAAGTAATCTAGACGGGAGGGGTATGTAACCACCTAATCTGAGTCAATATATATATAAGTATAGCTACGATAGTCGATAATCTCGCCTCAATACCATATCGTAAGATATCCTCAGGTATGAATGCGGGTAAAGCACATGTCCAAAGGCCCGCTAAACTATCATATCGCACCTCAAGGCAACTATGCCACATCGCCGATCTCACGGCCTCACATCAAGTGTCATCACAAATCCACGTATCATCCTCAATCCCGTATATAAACACATAGTCCCATACCCATGTGTAAATATACACACCATCGTATGAAGAATGAGTGTAAGTATGTGTGTAGGTATATGTGTAAGTGTAGGTATAAGTGCAATCGCTACCCTAGGGTTCGCACTATACTACACCAATATAATCTGAGCATCAAAGCTACCAATATCAATATCAATGGTCCTAACAACACATAATAAATATACGTGTGTATACATATTCGTATACAACACCACGGACTGCGGGGGTGCTATACGCCATCCACCCGACTTCTCCCCGTAGATATAAATCTACTCACCTGGTCTTCGCTTTCCGAAATCGATGTCGCCATGCTCTTTCACCTCGGAATCCTTACGAGGGTACCTAGAATAATAAACAGTCGCAATACGTATTAATATCAAGGCAGAAAACCGATACAGCGCACGGTGTGCTCATAAGTTGAAACCTATGGCCCAAACATGCAAATCCAACACTTAACCCCTGTTGTCGATGTATGAACACCCGACAACCAAATACAAATCCAAACACCAAGAAAGTGCATTTAAAAATACGGAAAACATCGCCCTAAACACACCAAAATGCCTCCAGATTTTCCCCAGATGACCATTTGCCAAAACTATATATAGGAGGGGTCTAATCTAGTGCTAAATGAGCCCTGGAACAAAAATGGAACCATTTCCCTCTACTCTGGCCGCAAATTGCGGCCAGAATGATGATTTTGGCGGCCACGGTTTAGAGTTAGGGGCTCGGGTCTTGGTGGTAGCTTCCTAGGTGCCTGCACGACTCACTGTCCACTCAATTTTATTTTTGGTGCCCCCGGGTTGCTCCAGATTCCAGAACACCTTCACAGATTTCACAAACCGACATGAAAAGTTCCATAATTCCGTATTTTTAGTTTTCCAGTGGGATTGGTCTGGTTTTCTAGTCCATATAGGGTCTAGGGTCACCTTCTAAGCTCAATAGCAAAGTCACAACTCAATTTTCCCCTTATCCTCTCTAGTTTTGTCCAAAGTGCACAAAATCACACGATATCGATATGAAACTTGAATTAAACCTTAAATACAACAATTAACACTCTAATTGAGAAGAAATTACCTCACATGAACCTCATGAATCCTCAACAACACCAAAACATCTCCTTTCTTGGTCCAAAGCATAGATCTTGGGCTTGTGGGCAATTTTTGTGAAATGAGTGTGAGGTTTTGAGTTAGTTTTAATGGTGTAATTTGGAGGATTTGAAGGAGGAGGAAGAGGGAAGAAGGGAGCAGCAGCAGCAGCACAAGGAATGGGGGAGAGAAAAATGAGGGTGAAGGAAATGATGGAAGCATGGTTTCAAAAGTAAAAGGGTTGACTATACCTACCCTCTCTCTCTCATCATTACATACCTTTTTCCTTTTCTTTTCTTTTCTTTATCCAAATCCTTCTCACACCAATAGTATCCCCAAAGTAACATGGTAGGAAAAATGTAACACAAGTCCAAAAATGATATGTGCACATTTTGCACAAAAAGCCGAAAATCCGATTAGCGATTTTTAATCGCGATTAGCACTAAATTAGCATATAAATGATCACAAACACTAAAAAAAAAAAAGGCATAATTCCAATAAATAACCCATTTTAGAATTTTCCATAATTTTTCATAATTTTTCTCCATTTATTTGCATTTAAATATTAATTTAATATTAAAATAATCAATAAAATAATATTAAATTATAAAAATTCCTAAAAATAATATTTTATTATTTTGGAATGTTACACTACTATTCACGAGTTCGTAACTCACCCCCGTTGTGCCACAGTGTTTGCAGGTTGACCCTCAGAGAAGTTGCGGCAGGGTTATTTCTAGTATCTTTTTGGTTACGGATACCACTGCAGTTGGCGTGTGAGCTGTTTTGCTGATGGGTGAGTTTGTAGTATCCGGTTATTTTCCATTTGTACACTCTATTGTATCTAGTACTCTCCATCTACTATTTCATGTATTGTCTTAAAGACCAGTTGCGAGGACGATATTGTATATTATTTTGTACTCTGATGTCGAGCTCGTGTGAGCCGACTTTATTTATGCAGTTTTATCTTTTATGATGTTTTTCACTTATATTGCTCATTTCTTCGCTACGGCGTCGTATATTATTCTTGTGGTGATTGTTTCCGCCATTGGGCGTGATTGCTCCCGCTTGGGGATATTATATTCTTGTTATCGGTAATTTTACTTATATCATGTTTTGCACCGTTTTCGGGCTAGTTTTTACAAAGGAGGTGCTGCCGAAATTTTTAAGAAAATAACTTAAACTTTAAATATTTTTACTCACTTACTCAAGATTTTATAAATATTTTAAACTAATGTTTTTCTTCACTCACTATTTTAATGGTTTTGATTTCTGGGTTTCGGCTTACTTGATCGTGTTGCGCCTGTAGACCTTACGTGGTTAAGTGCCGGTCACGGGCCGAATTTTGGGTCGTGACAAAGTTGGTATCAGAGCGTTGGTTTTACCTTTCGGAGTGTAGGATGACCTTGGTATGATGGAGTAGGTAGCTGAAGCAGAGTGGCGTAATGTGTGTATGTTCCGCGGCATACTCACGACACGGTACTCCACCTAAGTTACCTTAGAACTTATTGATTGAAATTCCTTTATGATTATATACATTCTTATGATTCGATTTCCGTATCCTTATCGAATTCTATTTTCTTTTCAGTTATTATGCCGCCAATGATTATATACATTCTTGTGTAATTTCGAGCACGAAATTAATTTGAGGGTAGAATGTAACGACCATAAAATCTTAGTTTCCTTATATTTTTTTCTTCAATAAATGTCATTTTCTTTGAAATAATTGTATATATATTTATTTCCATTCAAATTATATACATGATCCATTCTTGTGCATCTTGGTTATCACATTGCGTTGCTATCTCATAAGTCACAGGTTTGAGCCACTGATGTTACAAGTTTTTATTTATTTAATAGATTTTTTTATGAAAAAAAGGCCTAATTTATTTTAAGAAATTTTTTTGAAATTTAAATTTTTATTATAATGTGAATTTTTTTTATATAATTTAAATTTTTACCTAAATTCAAAACACTTTCTAAACCGTTTAATATGACCCAATTAAATCCTGGCTCTTGAACTTTAAAACCCTAATCCCTAATTCTATATATAAATCCTAGATCTCCTCAAACCCTATATTTTCCTTCATTTTTTCTCTGCCTCTTTTCTTCCCCTCTTCTATTTTTTTACATCTCACATTTTCAAAACCCTAGCCTAAAGAACTAAGCGAATGAGAAGGAGCCATCAACCAATCGTCGGAAGCCTCGAAATCAATTTGAGGCTAACTCTACACTTTTTTTTAGCAACTTGATATTGAGATCAAGTTGCTATTTGTAAACTACCTCTTCTTTTTCCCCATCGATCTTTATTGTCAAATTTAAAATATTGTATATGTTAGTCATGAATTTGTCATCACATTTGTTAGTTTATTATCATAGTAGTGTTAATGAAACATCTTTCAATGTTGTGTCCATTTTGATTTCTTATTTACAATCGTATTTATTATATTATATTATGATGGTTATGAGTATTTTATTACTATTTGATAAGTATTATTTTATTTATTATAGTTTGTTTTTATTTCTTCAAATGTGTTATTATTTGTATTGAGTACAGATTGTTATTATTGTATTTTTTTCAACAGGAGTGATTAAGTTAGATTACTCATATTATATTTATAAGAGTTGTATTTGTCTTGTTTTTTATATTACAGGTTATATAGTTTATTATATTTCTTATATACAGTATACAAGTGTTTTGCTTTAGTAGCATTGTATATTTATTTATTTTTATAATTTAATATATTTTGGTCAGTTTTTATGTTTGTGTTTAATCGATTTTATTAGTGAACATTGTTAATTTATTTAGTAATATTCACTTTAGTATTATTATATGATTCGTTTATAGAGTTATTATAGCTTTATTTATTGTTGTGTGACTTTTTACTCTTGTAACTGTAACTTAGCTTTACTATTGTTACTTTGTTCCTTATTATAGATCATAATAGTTTGTTGATTGCTAGATCTTTAGCTTGTGGTTGATGACTTAATCTTCTTTAACTATAATACATTAATTCGGTATGTTTTGCTAACTAGTTGCTCATTGTTGTTTGTTATTGGCCTTCTGATAATTTATTGCCTCTATTAGCATAAGTTTATGTATGAAATCAATGGTATGTATTTTGCTATGAATACGTAATATAAATTTTTGTGATATTCAGTGTAGTGGTACGTCAAACAGGCAGTAGTTTGATAAAATGCTATAGTTAATAATTAAGTGTACATGTTAAGTATCAGCAAGGTTGCAATAAATAAAATCAGGATTAAATTTATATAGCAGCGTATGCAAGTTGTATGTTGATAGTAAGGGTAACAGTATAGATTTATGCATATCTAATTAATGAAGATGGTTTATCAACATTATATAGAATGGTTCGCACATGAGATCAGAGGAAAATATAAATGTAATATTTATCAGTTCAAAATTTAGATATCAAGATAAACTAAATAATGACGGTAGTAATTTATAAAAACATCATTAACAGCAGACATATTTATTAATATATTTTATGGTCATGACGTCATGACAGTGATTTCAATTAAAGTTATAATAAGCAATAAAATGATAGTGTGATAGTTGTTCAAAGCAGTAGAAAATTCTTTTACTTATATTTTATTGTTATAATCAGTTTTATATGACAATTTGTTGACATTCTTTACCGCATTAATTAGGCTCTATATTTTTTCCCCAGTTTTGCAACCTGCAAAAATTGAAGGGGTGATATAACAAACTAAGTACATAGGGGACATTAGAGTAGTTTGAGTTGTAAGTTCGATCAATGGAATTTCAAGAGTCTCATTAATAACTCATGAATGGGCCCGCGTTTCCTTGTCCCTGGATGATATCCTTGGGTCTGTGAATACTCTTGCGGGGAATATTGAGATAGTTTGAGTTGTGAGTTCGATCAACGGAATCTTGGGAGTCACATTACTAACTCATGAATGGGCCTGTGTTTCCTTGTCCCTGGATGATAGCTTTGGGTCTATGAATACTCCTGCGGTAGTTGACGCTCACTCTCGAACTGGCGTTAGCTTATACTATCTTGACCTGAACTCGACAAATCCTAACATGAACCACTTGAATACTTGATCCATGAACCTGACATGAACCACTTGAATACTTAAAACTTTTGAATCTCAAGAATCCCTTGAACATGACATATATAGTAGACACTATATATATATATATATATATATATATATAGAAAATTTGACGAATAGAGGTAAGTACCCTTATGAGGCGAACATATAACTAATTGCAAGTTCATGTTATATATGTATGTATATATTTTGCACTACAGCTTGAATTTGACATGACTCCGTGAAAACATGAATCCGTGAACTCGTGAATCTGCCATGCATCTATAGTTTTCAAGTATTCATAAATTCATGCTAGTACTTGTGTTAACTTCTTAATCAAGAATATCATAGGATGGGGTAGTTCGACGAATAGGGGTATTTACGTGTAACGGGGGTCATACATGATCGCCGTGGTCCCGGGTATTACGGAACAATGTATTACTAACTCATGAATCTCTTAAATCCGTATTTCTGTTGTGCTGAGGAAAAACGAAACATCATTACATGTATAACCCTTATGAGTCGAACCTATAATTGACTGCAAGTTCATGCTATATATGTATATATATATGTTTTGCACTTCATCTTGAATTTGATATGACTGTGAAAACATGAATCAGTGAATCTATGAATCTTACATGCATCTGTAGTTTTCAAGTATTCATAAATTCATGCTAGTACTTATGTTAACTTCTTAATCAAGAATATCATGGGATATAGTAGTTCGACGAATGGAGGTATTTACATGTAATGGAGGTCATACATGATCGCCGTGGTCTCGAATATTACGGGACAATGTATTACTAACTCATGAATCTCTTGAATCCGTGTTTCTGTTGTTCCGAGGGAAAACGAAACATCTTCATTACGTGTAAAACGCTCACTAGTCGAGCTTATAAACTTACAATATAATAAAACCGTTTAGAGAATAAACATTATGATATCGTTGCTATATACCTATTGCTATTTATATATGTTTGATTGTTTCTTTTTCCATTCTTATATCACGTTTAAATTATTTTCTTTAAAATGGGGACTTACCAAACTTTAGTTCGCTGACAGCATTCTTGTTTTCTGTTTTCTTTTCTAGGAAATGTCGTGAGACGACAATGGGGCAGGTGAAGAAGCAAGGTACAAGATGGTAATAACCGAGGAGGACTTGAAGCAACTCCCAAGCCAATCCAACTTCTAGTTCTTGATATTAGTTTCTGTTGCACCACGGCAGCGCCCCGGCCGTCTATCCGAGGCCAAAATGCGGAATCAAAATTTTTCTTAGCTTTTAAACCGGCGCTACCGCGGATAATATACCCGGATCGAAACCATTAACCTAATCCTAGCAATCAAGAGAAAGGGTGAGAGATATACCGAGTGATCCGTGTCCTCCGGTCTTCTCGTCGTCGTCCCGATCTCCCGCGGAATCTTCGGTCTTCATCTCCTCGCCGGAAAGGGGCACCACGAAACCTTGTCTCTTGGGGTTTATGAAGTTGCCTTTGGTGATGGAGGAATGAACAAGATATGAACTTGGGAATTTTTTTGGTGGCAAGCTAAAAATGAGATGAGTGATAAATTTCCCACACCAAAAATGAAATGAACCTCTCCCCCTCAACACATGTGGTCGGCCCCCCTTTCTCAAAATGGTGGAGAGAATATACAAAGGAGGTGAGTGTAGGAGATAGAAATGGTGACCACATCAAAAGCAAGCTTCACATCCATTTCTAATCTCAAAAAGCAAAGGATAAGAAAGAAAAAGGATCTCATGATACTTGTCAAATCATGAAGCCATCATAATCAATCCATATGCAAGAAACCCCCTCCACAAATGTTATTTGCAAACTTGCAAATAACACCCTCCATCAGAAAAGTCCAGCCGGGAAGGCACAAAGGAAAACTGGCCGGAACGGAATGCAAACTGGCAACTTCAGAAAACGGATCCCGTAATAAATTACAGGAAACCCCCGCTACTGCATATACATGCCCGCATTTGTATTCCCACTGAATACAAATACAACGAGACAAAATCTATACTGTCTAATACTAGGATCCGGCTTAAACCAAAGCCGGCTAGTAAAAACCGTCCGATCACGATCCGTGCAATACCGCACGTATCTGATCGAACCCTGCCATATCTCCATACGGCCTCTACAGCGTTTCGTCCGAAACTTGAGTAACTGAGTGTGTGGTGGACTCTAAAGACTCGTCAATACTATGGCTGTGGATTTAACCACTAGCACGTCAGAGGTATTAGCCATACGTGACGGGCCACCAGCTATTGACCAAAAGGGACGTCGATGAGCGAACTCATCCTGACACCCTACTGAGCCTGTCAGTGACAATATCCGTACAGTCCGGTCCGTTCGTCTATGAGTATCGCATCGCGGGCCTAGGGGGTTGGTAAAAGTCAGACCCCCAAAAGCGGTACAAGTCGTGTCGGAGTGTAGCCCAGAACACTCTGAGATACTACTGGAGTACCTACCAGTAAATCTCCTGTCTCGGCCGAGGGCTTTGTGTAATGGCTCTCCTAGACACAGCGCGACCTCACCCCCAATACCGGGAGAGACGAACCCCTGCAGATCCGCTCACTGCCTCCATGTGGCTCGAGACTGTACCCAAATAAAACCTGTTTGCACGACTCCTTTAAGCCGTGGTAGGGTAGTAATCAAAGTACAGTGGAAACTCACACGAGACAAATGACGATCTCAGGTCGATGAACTAACCTGTACACATGTCACCAGGGAACTGCTATCTGACGTCAAGTATAAGACCAACTAGCATGTTCCCGGCGAGTCATGTCCGGTGTACTCATAACCCAATGAGCACCTGTATACATCTTAGGTGAACCAACTGACACCAGTGGCTTGTGAGACCGGCCACCGCCCCTCGTCGGGGTCTCGACTGTATACACTAGTCTACTCTGGAGAATCGATGCCCTGTCTCGAAACTCCCACGACTAGGGACCTTTTAAGGATGTGCTTATAGACCACCAGCTCTCACGTATATGATCACCCTCATACTACTGGCAGTCAAGCAAGAATCCTAGGGGCTCTATCAGCGTGTAATAGCGACCTGTAAGGTCACCTGAAGTAGTACACGATGATAAAGGTAAACCAGATAGCATACTATCATCTTGAGTAAGACTGTCCTACTGGGACAGGTCCTCCCTCAATCATTGCAATCACGTGCCTGTGATCCAATAATTGACTCTGAGGGCACTATCTCCAACAGTTTCATTAGACTTGTTTTTATTGATCATTAATAATTGCCTTACTTGTTTATGTAGGGTTCCTAAGCACACTTATGAGGTTCTACAACTGATCAACCATGCCAAAATCAAATTTTTCATGTGCCAAAGAACCCTAATGCTAGATCGTTAACTAGAGGTAAAAGCGAAAGCAAGCAAGTTAACAACTTAACTACAAGTAAAACAAATTACAACCTTTGTAGATCCGGTCCTCCACTTCTTCAGCTCCATGATGACGTCCCTCCGCTGCGATCATCGGGATACCGGAATCTAGCGATGGTTTCGTCGGAGAAATGATCGGGCTAAGTCGTTGACTTCGATGCCGAAGATGATCTACGTCGAGGCAACTCAAACTCAAGCTCTATCTTCATTAAGTCATGAAACTTGTGAAGAAAACACCCTATACAACATGGCAAGTGGTAGAGGATGAAGAAATAGGAAGTGGGTTCGCTTTGGATTTGGATTTCTCACTTGATTTCATCACTTGGAATTTTTCTAGCAAGGTTATCTTTTCTTCATGAAGAAGATGAAGAAGAAGAAGGAAAAAGAATTATTTTTGAAATAATAAATCAAGTGAATCTTATAATAATGCAACCATGTGTGAGTTTAACACATGTAGAGAATAAACTAGGGTTTAGGTGTAATGGTTAAGTTAAGGGAAAAAACAAAATGGTCAAGACTTTTCAAAGCTTCATGAAGCTTCAAGTAAAAACCAAAGAAAGCCACCATTTTATTTCTTGCCAAAAATAAATAAAGAAAATAAATAAATAAGCTAAAACCCTAACCATTAACCTAAATACGGTTTAAAGCATACACACACCCAAGTTTGCATGTATCATCAAACATGATACAAACTAGTGCACAAAAATATATCACATATACAACTTGTGCACATCAAGTGAGAAAATCAATCTTAAGTGAACAAATACTAGTTAATGTAAAGTAATATATCAAATATATAATTATACATTAAATCAACACTTGATTTAATGATCCGGTCATATTGCATATAACCGACTAATATCTAGTGTATCAATGTATCGAATCAACACTTGATTCGGTAATCCGGCTATATCTTATATAACCGTCCGATGATACAAATCGCGAGAATAGAATTTAGTATCACATACTGGTATTATTCTCGGTCCCGCACATATCTTATATGCACTCCTATTTCATTTCTCTTGAGCCAGGAAACCTCTGTGCAGGACTCTAAAGACTCGTCAATACGCCGGCAGCAGGTATTGATCATATCAAACACCCACAAGCCGCAAGCGGTCTGCTAAACGTAACGGCCACTCGGGTATTGAGCGATTAGAAGATCAACGAGCAAGCCCGCTCACACTCCTGTGAATCCAACCAGTAACACTTACCGTACTGTCCGGTCTGTTCGTCTGATATGTCGCATATCTCGCCTAGGGGTGGTAAACGTCAGACCCCAATAGCTTGATAAGTCATGCCGATGTAAGGTCCATAACAAGCGTGAAAATATTGATAACGCTTACCAGTAAATCACTGCAACCCTGGCCAGGGATTTCCAGTTATGGCCAGTCGAGCATAGCGCAACATCAACCCCCAATACCGGGAGAGACGAATCCCCTCCTATCGCTCATTGCCTCCATGTGAATCGGGACTGTACCCAAAAACCACCTATTTGCACGACTCAGTAGAATCGTGGTAGGGTGGAAATCAAAGCACAGTGGGAGACACACAAGACTCTATGACAATTTCGGGTCAACAGACTAAGCTGTACCAGTGTCACCTGAGAACTGCCATCTGATGTGAGGTATAATACCATCTGGGAGTTCTCGGCGAGTGCGTTCAGTGTACCCAGTCTCCACTGAGCACCCGCATACCATCTCTGATGTCAAACACCAATGGATATGGGATCATCCATCGCCCATCACATGGGTCGAGAATATATACGCTAGTCTACTCTGGAATATCGATGCCCCGTTTCGATATTCCTGTTAGTTATGTATATGCCCTAGAGGCCATTGTTGTACATTTGATGTATATTATGATGTATTCTTAGATATATACAGAGAGGACTTTCTTGCTCGTCATGATAGTATGCTATTTGATTTCACTTTATCTTAACATGTTATTGTTAGTTATATGTATGCCCTAAAGACCATTACTGTACATAGGATGTATATTGTAGTGGATGCTGGGACATATATAGGGAGGACTTTCTTGCTCGACATGATAGTATGCTATCTGGTTGTACTTTACCTTAACGTGTATACTGATTGTCTCTCTGTTACATGTTGGTAAAGCCCTTAGGATGTGTACTTGACTACCTGGACTATGATGCGGATCATACTAGTGGGGACATGGTAGTCCATAAGTACATCCTTGAAAGTCCCTAGTCGTGGGTATATCGAGACGGGGCATCAATATACAGAGTAGACTAGCGTATGCCTTCTCGACCCATACAGATGGGCGATGGATGATCCCATATCCATTGGTGTTTGACATCAGAGATGATATACGGGTGCTCAGTAGAGACTGGGTACACTGGACGGACTCGCCGAGAACTCCCAGATGGTATTATACCTCACGTCAGATGGCAGTTCTCTGGTGACACTGGTACAGAGTAGTCTGTTGACCCGAGATCGTCATAGAGTCTTGTGTGGTTCCCACTGTGCTTTGATTTCCATCTTACCACATCCAAGAGGGCGTGCAAAACGGTGGTTTTTGGGTACAGTCCCGAGTCACATGGAGGCAATGAGCGATAGGAGGGGATTCGTCTCTCCCGGTATAGGGGGTTGATGTTGCGCTGTGTTCGATTGGCTATAACAGGAAATCCCTGGCCAGGGTTGCTGAGATTTACTGGTAAGTGTTACCAGCAGTTTCTCGAATTGTTATAGACCTCATATCGACACGACTTATCGAGCTATTGGGGTCTGACGTTTACCACCCCTAGGCGAGATATGCGACATATCAGACGACGAGACCGGACTGTACGGTAGTGTTACTGGTTGGATTCACTGGAGTGTGAGCGGGCTTGCTCGTAGATCTTCTGATCGCTCAATACCCGGGTGGCCGTTACGTTTAGCAGACCGCTTGCGGCTTGTGGGTGTTTGATATGATCATCACCTGCTGCCGGCGTATTGACGAGTCTTTAGAGTCCTACACAGAGGTTTCCTGGCTCAAGCGAAACGAAATAGGAGCGCATATGAGATATGTGCGGGACCGAGAATAATGCGTGTATGTGATACCGTATTTCATTCTCGCGATCAATGTGTCGAATGGTTGTATGCGATATAACCTAGTTATCGATTCAAGCGTTGATTCGATAAGCCGATACATTGTATACTAGTCGGTTGTGTGCGGCATGACCGGATCATTGAATCAAGTGTTGATTTAATGATTTAATGCATATTTATATATTTGATATATTACTTTGCATCAACTAGTATCGGTTTACTTAAGATGGATTTTCTCACTCGGATGTACACATTGTATATGTGATATACTTTTGTGCACTTGATTGTATCATGATTGATGATACATGTTTGCTAGGGTTTTTGTGTAAAGATCAAACCATGGTTACATGTTAATGGTTAGGGTTTTGTATTATTCACTTATTTATTTATCCATTTCATTTTGGAAAATAAGTGGAAAAGAGAAAAGAATGGTGGCTTTATTTGTTGTTTAGTTGAAACTTCATGAAGCTTTGACCTTGACCACCATTCTTATCTCATCCTTAACCCTAACCATCCCTTTAACCTTGGTCAATTCTCTACACATAACCATAGTTAGAATTATGATAAGTATTGTTTTTCTATTCTTTTTTAATTAACTTATCATAAGACTTTCTTCTTCTTCTTCATCTTCTTCCTTGAAGAAAACCTAGCTCCATCAATGGTGATTGATGGAAATGAGTGAGAAATCCAATTCTAAAGTCTACCGACTTCCTATTTCTTCATCCTCTACCTCTTGCCAAGTAGTAGAGTGTGTTTCCTTCACAAGTTTTCATGGCTCGGTGAAGGTGGAGCTTGATCTAGTGATGCTTCGACGTAGATCATCTTCGGCACGTCGTCGATGACCTAGCCCGTCCATTCTCCGATGAAGCCGACGCTAGAGCCCGGGATCCGTCTTGGACAGCGAGGAGACTTCATTGCGGAGCCGTGGAGGTGGAGCACCGAATCTACAAAGGTTGTATATCCGTATTCTCATAGTTAAGTGTTAACTAGTTAGCTTTTTCGCCTAGTTTTCTAGCAAACGATCCGTAGTCGGGTCTCTCGGCACCTAGAATTTTTGAAATTGGCATGTTCGATGCCTTGTGAGACCTCACTAGAGTGTCTAGGAACCTTTCACTGGTATCAGAGCCTAGCTAAAGCCTTAGGCGAAGTCTAGACGGAATTTGAACTCCGATCGAATCAAAACCAAAACCCTAAAATAGCTCTCTGGACAATTTTCAAAATCATGATTTTTTCCAGATTAAAAATATTCAGAAAAATCAGCAGGAAGATATAAGGTTTACTGCAAAATTCGAGCACGTGATTCCATAAAGGGGGCGCGGATCCGCGGCCTTACAGG
The DNA here is from genome assembly GCA_030015575.1 of Agapanthus africanus. Lineage (NCBI taxonomy): Eukaryota > Viridiplantae > Streptophyta > Magnoliopsida > Asparagales > Amaryllidaceae > Agapanthus > Agapanthus africanus. Next base: position 219,450,420 of record JASDDO010000008.1, read on the forward strand.
AGGATCATGCGGCGGATCCGCGGTCCTTTTGTCGTTTTGTGCTTCGAAATTTGCACCTTAATTCTTAGTTTTCAGTTCTGGTTTTCCTGGAAATTTTTAATATTTTTTCCAGAGTTGAATTTTTCTGGGTTGTTTTGGGATTTCATGGACTCGATCGGATTATCAAATTTTGTCTGTGTGGCTTTCCGGATAAATTTTAGAATATGTTAAAAAGTTCGACCGGATATAAATACCCAATTTTTCCCCTGTCGGGAAATTTCCAAGTGTTGGATTTTTCCGTAGTTTAACGACGTTCTAAGTAGTGCAAGTAACGCGATGGACCCTCTAGAAAACAACAAACCTTAACTCGATTATGTGACCGTCTTGAACTGCCCTTTGAACCTTCGGGTTTGGGGCAGTACGGCGTGCCACATGTGAGGCGTTGGCTTGACCCTTCTACGGCTGGACCGTTGGTACTGAGGCACGAACTGAATGTTGTTAGACTTATTTCATGTGTTGATCTGTATCGGGAAAACTTGGGTGTTTGACTGTTCGATCGAAAAGTTTAACATTTTCTGTTTATCTGGAATGGGATACAATAATTGGAATTCACAAGTAGTTATGTGATAACTGAATGAATGTTATAAATCTAGCGGTTTAATCTCACATGATCGGTTGCCACGGAATTTTGATGTGATCAAAAGTCCGTCGCAATCACGTAGCGTACGCGGATACTCGCCGGGTAAACTTAATAGACAGCTACACCCCATAGCCCCGACCAAGTGACTGTAGGAGAACCCCGTCACCGAAAGCATCCGTCCGGGTGCTCGCGGCAGCGGTGTTCCGCCTTGGTGCGCTTCGTCGACGGTATCAGGGGTGCGGCCGTCTACTGAAGTTTGCGACGAGCATTCGATCAGGGTGTCGGGAATCCTGTTGAATTCCCCGACTTGATATTGAAAAGTGTTTTCGATTTTGAGACTAAAATGCGGGGTTTATAATTGTTAGGCATGCGATGTCTAAGTAATTCATTTGGTCAGGCATGCGATGTCTGAGGTGGTTGTGGATTCCAACTGTTGTAGTTTTACACTTTCTTTTCTGTGACCGTAAGTGTAATATGTGATATCGCCGGTTTCGTTGCTATATGTCAACGACAATTGGGATGCGCATATTTACTTACGTTGATGACATGTGATGTTATGTGTTGCTGGATATGTTATATTGGATCGTCGTGTTTGAATAGCCGGGGGTTTTTATGTGAGATGAGTGTTTTTCATTTTCATTCATGTAAAAACTTGTATGTAATATTCTTTTATTGGGGCACTTCCAGGTTGCGGAAGTAGTCACCCTTTGTATATTATTTACTTTTCCGCACTAGGATAGACCCAAGGAGGAGGGCACAAGTAACCGGGTTCTGGAGTCCAGTGGGAGACCAACTCGAAGAGTCGAGTCCGGGTCTCCTAACTCTAGAATTGGTAGGGTTGCTTGCCGCTCTTGTAGGGGTCTTGGGGTGTGGGTTTGGCTATACATCGCGATCGTGGAATCCGTGTTTTATACTGGCTCGTATTGAAAACACGGACGTCCTAGTATATCCAATATTTCATATGATTCTTCTGCTGCGATATCTGTGATGTGATCATGTGATGTTCTGTGATAGATACAGTATATAGTATATATGATATATTATATAGGCGTTACTTATGTTTTACACCCGCGCTAGCCCTGCCCCGCTCTGTCGTTAGTTACCTAACCTAACGGTGCACGAGGGGACATCGAGGCGAATGCGGATGGCATAAGTGTACGTCATATCTATCTGTGATGTTTAGGTACTTAAAAGATGGGACTTCATTAATGAGATTAATGAAAGTAAAAGAAACCTAAGATGTTGTAGAATCGAATTTCAAAATAAAACAGGTAGCTACAGTTCTTGCTTTGCACAGCGGTATATATGATATATCCTGCACCTTATTCGATAAGGAAAGGACTGAGATCCCTTCACCGGGAGTGACTCCTTTAGCGATAACTGGCAGATGCTACACACTCGGTTTGTCTTTTGATTGCTTTTAAGAGTTTTTGCTTTGCACAGAGGTATATATGATATATCCCGCACCTCATTCGACGAGGAAAGGACCGACGATCCCTTCACCGGGAGTGACACCTTTAGCAAAACTAGAAAAGCCTCAAAAACACTCCATTTCAAAATTCATTCGATCCTACAACGATATCAAGTTCATTACACAATAGGTTTTCAGAAAAACCTGTCGTAGCCCTCCGTCATTTCAGATAAGTACTAGTTAGTATTCGTGCTGCGGTTGTTTGGCATGCGTCAAGGCGTAGTGTACGGTAGCTAACTAGTGCTTATCTGCTAGCATACGATGCGATTGGATTAGGGTATTCGTACGGCGTTGTTTGGCATGCGTCAAGGGTCGTGCGGGTGGGTTTAATTCAATCAGGAAATGACGGGTTGAACTTGACTAGCAGACTATGGGTTGTTTGGCATGCGTCAAGGTCATAGCGAGCTAGGGGCAAAAGATTATCGGGAATTTCAAGTGTTGAAATTTGCAATGAGATTGCATACCTTCTATGAGATAGTTGGATCCCGATACCCGCTGCGAGTAAGAGTTACTCCTGGGAAAGTTTTATACATTACAATTAGCCGATCAAGTAGGTGTCTAGAAAGGTGTCAACGGGGTTACGCCTCTGGGAAAATGAGGTTTACATTAATTAGGTTCGTGCGAAAGCACGGGGGACCTCCCTCAAAGTACCGACACTGGCCTGGCTGAAAGATTGGCGAACTTGTAGTGTGTAATTAATCCCGGCTAGTCTTTCCTTTTAGGGTTTGAAGGAAGATTTGATAAAAAGCAGTGGGAGCCATCCTGATTAGATAAAATAATAACCAATCTATTCTTGCAAGAGCACACGCTGAGTGTTTTCTTCTCTCTCTCTCCAGGTAGTGACCATATCACGCCTTAATCAAGATAATAATACGGATTATTGACCGAACCCGCTTGTTATACTGAGCTGGGGAACGTTGGTCCCGCTCCAACTTATAATTGTTATAAGACAGAGCAGGAAATTAGGGATTACCAGAATTCCCGTGCCGCCCAAACGAAGAGAGTGCATGCTGATGCATAATCTTCGGGTGTGTTCGTTACAAAGAACTGTTTCTCAGTATCCTCTGCATCCTGGGTATATGATACCGGATCAGGATCCCAGATATGTAATCTGTTACATAGGGCTACAAAAGGGTAGAAAAACTGAGAACGGGTGATAAGTTTCATGAGGCAGAAAACGGGGCAAGAGTTGCAGCCAAGTCTGTCGGTCACTGTCACCCTGTATTACCAATACATTGATTCTGAACGAATGTTATTAGATACCGAACCTGATATACAAAATCATATCAGTCTCTTTATTAGTAAAGAAATGATAAAATTTTGTATTGTTGGATAATGTTTTGAACATTTCCTATATCAAAAGTTGATCAATTCAGGCACGTTATCTAAAAGCATTAATGTTCTAAATCAAACTACAGTTCTCAGTATACGGAACACACACAAGAGGAAGAGTTCAGAAATGAACGGATCCTTCTTGAGGTATTGTAGACTAGGTCATATCAATGCGACCCGACTAGCTGGAGTTACATAAAGATGCATATTTAAATTAGTTTGAATTTACATCTTATGAAACTCGCCAGTCATGTCACATAGATAAGATGACCACAGCTCTATTTATCGGAAACAGAGAAAGAGTTAGTGAACTCTTGGGATGATACATGTTGATGTATGTAAGTCCCCTGTCTACACATACCAAGACCGGTTCTTTATACTTCATTACATTCTCTGATGATCTTTCGAGATTCAGACCTATGTTCCTGTTGAAACACAAGTCCGAACCTTTTAAGATATTCATAGAATATAAGTTAGAAGTAGAGAACCAAAATACGGGTATAAGTATTATGTCCTTTGATGAGATCAAGGAGGAGAATACTTGAGCACGGAATTCCTGGACTATTCTAAAGGAGAATGAGATTCTCTCTCGGCATTACTCCTCCGAATACACCATAGCACGATGGTATATCGGGGCGGAGCAATCACACCCTATATGATAAAGTGTGCTCTATGATGAGTACTACTAAGTTACCTATTTCCTTTTGGGAGTTATGTGCTTAAGAAGCTGCATACCTATTGAATAGGGTGCAAATCAAATCAGTTGCCTACCGCTTCATATGTGATATGGAAAGGGAAGAGCCCATATCTTAAGTTAGTTAAGATTTGGGGTTGTCCGGCCTATGTCTAAAAGCAAAATCCGGACAAGCTCGAGGCAATGTCAGTTATGTACAACTGGAAATGTTCCAGCTATACAGATTGCAGCTGATGATTTGATAGAATCAAGGATTCAGTAGATTCCAACGAACCTCAGCCTCTCCGCCGATCTAGTAGGGTTCCTCACCCACCTGAGAGATACTTCGGTTTCTCTATGACAGTGGGAGCGAGGATTGCATCATGAGATGATGACCCAACTAATTTCGAGCTGGCCACCAGGAGTAAGACTCTGTAAGAATGGCTGGATGCTTAGCAATCTGAGATGGAATCCTTATACACCAACAAAGTATGGACTTTGGTTGCTATATCTGAAGGGTTAAATCCCCATCAGGAGCAAGTATATCTTGAGAAGATTACTTGGTGTACATGAAAAAGTTGAGACTTTCAAAGCTAGACTAGTTATAGGTTTTCGTCATTGACCAGGCGTGGATAATGATGAAACCTTTTCCAGTACCTATGCTTAAGTCCATCCAGATCCTACTTGTCACGGCTACATACCATAACTACGATATCTGGCGGTTGGGTGCCATGACTCCTTTTCTAAATGATGTTTTAGAAGAGTGTGTCTATAAGTACACAGCCAAAGGTCCTCGTAGACAGTGGGAGCAGCGGAAACGTGTGCAAGATGTTTTATATGATAAAGCAGGCATCACAGAGTTGGAACGTCTGTTTTGATGTCTTAGTCAAAGAGTTTGACATCATCAAAATGGTAGATGAACCTTGTATAAACAAAAAGGTAGTAGGGAGTATGGTGACGATCCTCGTAGAGTACGTGGATGACATACTCTTGATAGGGAAGGAGTTTTCTATGCTACGCTCGATCAATCTCCGCTTATCACAATGATTCTCCACGTAGGATCAAAATGATACCTACTAAATCCTGGATTTTGGATCTATGAGATAGATCTAATTGGATGTTAGGATTCTCACTAGTTGTAGTGAGATGATATCAATAGATCCTGGGGAGAATCGCTGGAAGGGTTCCAGGGTGATAAAGACGACTGAATGTCAGTCACAGGCATTGTCTTTACCCTCAGTAAAGGGACGGTATGTTGGAAGAGTTCCAAGCTAGATACCGTGACATACTAGACGATAAAGGCAGCATACATCGCTACTTAAGATGCTACCAAAGAGGCTGTTTGGGTGTATATTGGTTCATGAGATGAACTATGTTCCTCCCATTGTGTGACAATGGAGTTATGGCTTATGCCAAGGAATGCAGGTCCCATCAGTGATCCAGACATATTCTAAGGCAGTATCACCTGATCATGGAGATGGTTGATCTCCAAGGTGATCGAGGCAAGGAGAGCAGACTCAGAGGATAACACGGCGGATCCACTCACGAAGGCCTATTCCCAGAGAGAGACTTTTATAGGATGGTTGAGTATGAGATACTTCGACCACTGCTACAGATGGCCCTAGTGCAAGTGGGAGACTGTTAGTTATATGTATGCCCTAGAGGCCATTACTGTACATAGGATGTATATTGTAGTGGATGCTGGGACATATATAGGGAGGACTTTCTTGCTCGACATGATAGTATGCTATCTGGTTGTACTTTACCTTAACATGTATACTGATTGTCTCTCTGTTACATGTTGGTAAAGCCCTTAGGATGTGTACTTGACTACCTGGACTATGATGCGGATCATACTAGTGGGGACATGGTAGTCCATAAGTACATCCTTGAAAGTCCCTAGTCGTGGGTATATCGAGACGGGGCATCAATATACCAGAGTAGACTAGCGTATACCTTCTCGACCCATACAGATGGGCGATGGATGATCCCATATCCATTGGTGTTTGACATCAGAGATGATATACGGGTGCTCAGTAGAGACTGGGTACACTGGACGGACTCGCCGAGAACTCCCAGATGGTATTATACCTCACGTCAGATGGCAGTTCTCTGGTGACACTGGTACAGAGTAGTCTGTTGACCCGAGATCGTCATAGAGTCTTGTGTGGTTCCCACTGTGCTTTGATTTCCATCTTACCACGTCCAAGAGGGCGTGCAAAACGGTGGTTTTTGGGTACAGTCCCGAGTCACATGGAGGCAATGAGCGATAGGAGGGGATTCGTCTCTCCCGGTATAGGGGGTTGATGTTGCGCTGTGTTCGATTGGCTATAACAGGAAATCCCTGGCCAGGGTTGCTGAGATTTACTGGTAAGTGTTACCACCAGTTTCTCGAATTGTTATAGACCTCATATCGACACGACTTATCGAGCTATTGGGGTCTGACGTTTACCACCCCTAGGCGAGATATGCGACATATCAGACGACGAGACCGGACTGTACGGTAGTGTTACTGGTTGGATTCACTGGAGTGTGAGTGGGCTTGCTCGTCAATCTTCTGATCGCTCAATACCCGGGTGGCCGTTACTTTTAGAAGACCGCTTGCGGCTTGTGGGTGTTTGATATGATCATCACCTGCTGCCGGCGTATTGACGAGTCTTTAGAATCCTACACAGAGGTTTCCTGGCTCAAGCGAAACGAAATAGGAGCGCATATGAGATATGTGCGGGACCGAGAATAATGCGTGTATGTGATACCGTATTTCATTCTCGCGATCAATGCGTCGAATGGTTGTATGCGATATAACCTAGTTATCGATTCAAGCGTTGATTCGATAAGCCGATACATTGTATACTAGTCGGTTGTGTGCGGCATGACCGGATCATTGAATCAAGTGTTGATTTAATGATTTAATGCATATTTATATATTTGATATATTACTTTGCATCAACTAGTATCGGTTTACTTAAGATGGATTTTCTCACTCGGATGTACACATTGTATATGTGATATACTTTTGTGCACTTGATTGTATCATGATTGATGATACATGTTTGCTAGGGTTTTTGTGTAAAGATCAAACCATGGTTACATGTTAATGGTTAGGGTTTTGTATTATTCACTTATTTATTTATCCATTTCATTTTGGAAAATAAGTGGAAAAGAGAAAAGAATGGTGGCTTTATTTGTTGTTTAGTTGAAACTTCATGAAGCTTTGACCTTGACCACCATTCTTATCTCATCCTTAACCCTAACCATCCCTTTAACCTTGGTCAATTCTCTACACATAACCATAGTTAGAATTATGATAAGTATTGTTTTTCTATTCTTTTTTAATTAACTTATCATAAGACTTTCTTCTTCATCATCATCTTCTTCCTTGAAGAAAACCTAGCTCCATCAATGGTGATTGAAGGAAATGAGTGAGAAATCCAATTCTAAAGTCTACCCACTTCCTATTTCTTCATCCTCTACCTCTTGCCAAGTAGTAGAGTGTGTTTCCTTCACAAGTTTTCATGGCTCGGTGAAGGTGGAGCTTGATCTAGTGATGCTTCGACGTAGATCATCTTCGGCACGTCGTCGATGACCTAGCCCGTCCATTCTCCGATGAAGCCGACGCTAGAGCCCGGGATCCGTCTTGGACAGCGAGGAGACTTCATTGCGGAGCCGTGGAGGTGGAGCACCGGATCTACAAAGGTTGTATATCCGTATTCTCATAGTTAAGTGTTAACTAGTTAGCTTTTTCGCCTAGTTTTCTAGCAAACGATCCGTAGTCGGGTCTCTCGGCACCTAGAATTTTTGAAATTGGCATGTTCGATGCCTTGTGAGACCTCACTAGAGTGCCTAGGAACCTTTCAGTTGACTTGTATTGGTTTACTGTCTTTCTCTCACATGTTGATAAAGCCCTTAGGATATGTACTCGACTACTGGGATTATGATGAGATCATACTAGTGGGGCCATAGTAGTCGATGAGTACATCCTATAATTGTTCCTAGTCGAGGGTATATCGAGACAGGGCATCGATACACCAGAGTAGACTAGCGTATACGCATCTTGACCCATATGATGGGTGATGGATGATCCCATATCCATCGGTGTTTGACATCAAGGATGGTGTACGGGTGCTCAGTGGAGACTGGGTACACTGGACGGACTCGCCGAGAACTCCCAGTTGGTGATATACCACACGTCAGATGGCAGTTCTCCGGTGACACTGGTACAGGGTAGTCTGTAGACCCGATATCGTCATAGAGTCTTGTATGATTACCACTGTGCTTTGATTTCCACCTTACCACGTCCACGAGGGCGTGCAAAACGGTGGCTTTTGGGTACAGTCCCGAATCACATGGAGGCAATGAGCGATAGGAGGGGATTCGTCTCTCCCGGTATAGGGAGTTGATGTCGTGCTGTGTTCGATTGGCTATAACTGAAAGTCCCTGGCCAGGGCTGATATAGAGATTTACTGGTAAGTGTTACTAGTAGTTTCTTGACCTGTTATGAGCCTCACATCGACACGACTTATCGGTTACTGGGGTCTGACGTTTACCACTCCTAGACTTGATATGCGACATATCAGACGAACAGACCGGACTGTACGGGAGTGTTACTGATTGGATTCACAGGAGAACGGACAGGCTAGCTTGTTGATCTTCTAATCGCTCAATACCTGGGTGGCTGTTACGTTTAGCTGACCGCTTGCAGCTTGTGGGTGTTTGATATGATCATCACCTGCTACCGGCGTATTGACGATTCTTTAGAGTCCTACACAGAGGTTTCTTGGCTCAGGCGAAACGGAGTAGAGGAACATATGAGATATGTGCAGGACCGAGGATAATACGATATAAGATACCGTATTATATTCTCGCGATATTTTGATATGAATCGGGACATCGGATCAAGTGTTGATTCGATGAATCGGTACATGATATATTAGCCGGTTATATTCGATATAGCCGGATCGTTGGATCAAGTGTTGATTCGATGATTTAATGTATAATAATATATATGATATATTGTATTACATTATCTAATATTGGCTCACTTTATTATTTCATTTTCTCACTGGATTAATACATTGATATATATGCGATATATGTTAGATGTATTATTTTCTTATGTTGCAAATATATAATATATATGTGATATATATTATTGTAACATGATATGATTTATTATTAAACATGTTTAAGGATGATAATGAGGGATTAGGGTTTGATTAGGGTTAGCTCTTTCAAGTTCATTCTAGAAGGATTCTATTTTGTCTTGGTTAAGATATTATGGTTGATCTTTATCTTTAACCTAACCAAACCCTAACCCTAGTTTATTCTCTACAACTTCTTAGCCTATCATTCTTGATCATGGTTGATATATCAATCATATAGTTTTCTTTTCTATTCATCACAAAAGGATTATCTTTTTCATGATCATCTTCTTCTCTCTTGAGTTCTAAAAGAAAATGCTTACTAGTTAATTCTTTAGTGATGATTTCAAGTGAGAAAGTGAATAAAAAGAAAGCAAAAATACTACTACCTCATCATCATCTCATCTAGCCCATGAGCTTAGGGTGTTCATCTCTTTAGAGTGAGAAAACTTGGGTTTTTGCAACTTCGACGTAGATCATCGGAGATTCGGAACACTTCAAGCTAGCATGGATCGTTCGAGTCGTGGAGCCTCTCTTGAGTCCGGGAGATCGTGGATCGTGGCGAAGGGACTACTACTCGGAGCTTGTGAAGCGAAGGAGCGGACTACAAAGGTTGTAATCCCTCACACTTAGCTTTAAAGATATCATCTTGCATGCTAAACCCTAATAATCTAGCAAAGATCCCGTCTTTGGGTTGTTCGGCACGTCTAAAATTTTATCCGGGCATGTTTGATGCCTTATGAACCTTCACAAGAGAGCCTAGGAACCCTACAATTCCCACGACTAGGAACATTGAAGGATGTACTCATGGACTACCCAGGCCCCACTAATATGATCTACATCATAGTCCTGGAAGTCGAGTACACATCCTAAGGGCTTTATCAACATGTAACAGAGAGACAGAAAGTATACATGTTAAGATAAAGAGCAACCAGATAGCGTACTATCATGTCGAGCAAGAAAGTCCTACCTATATATGTCCCAGCATCCACTACAATATACATCCTGTGTACAGTAATGGCCTCTAGGGCATACATATAACTAACAATCTCCCACTTGCACTAGGGCCATCTGTAGCAGTGGTTGCAGTATCTAATACTCAACCATCCCATAAAAGTCTCTCTTTGGGAAAAGGCCTTTATGAGTGGATCCGCCATGTTGTCCCTAAGTCTACTCTCCTAATCTCGATCACCTTAGAGATCATCTATCTCCATGATCAGGTAATGCTGCCTCAGAATATGTTTGGGCCACTGATGGGACCAGGGTTCCTGGGCCAAAGCCACACTTCCATTGTCACACAATGGTAGGAACCTAGTTCATCTCATGAACCAATATACACCCAAACTGTCTCTTTGGTAGTATCTTGGATAGCGATGTTATCAGCCTTTATCGTCTAGTTTGCCACGGTATCTAGCTTGGAACTCTTCCAACATACCGTCCCTCCACTGAGGGTAAATACATTGCCTGCGACTGACATTCAGTCGTCCTTATCACCCTGAAACCTTTCCAGTGATTCTCCCAAGGATCGATTGATACCAACTCACTAAACCTAGTGAGAACCATAACATCCCTTTAGATCTATCTCATAGATCCAAATCCCATGATTTTGGAGGTATCACTTTTATCCTATTTGGAGAACCTTTGTGATAAGAGGAAATTGACCGTGCGTAGCATAAGAAATTCTTTTCCTATCAAGAGTATGTTGTCCACGTACAATACGAGGATGACCACCTTACTCTCTACTACTGTTTTGTATATACAAGGTTCATCTACCATTTTGATGAAGTCAAACACTTTGACTACCACATCAAAACAGACGTTCCAACTCCGCGATGCATGCTTTATTCTGTAAAGCAACTTGCACACGTTTCCGCTGCTCCCACTATTTACGAAGCCCTCTGGCTATGTTCTTATAGACGTTCTCTTCTAAATCATTATTTAGAAAAGCAGTCATGGCACCCAACCACCAGATATCGTAGTTATGGTATGTAGCAATGGCAAGTAGGATCCGGATGGGCTTAAGCATTTCCACTGGAAAAGGTTTCATCATTGTCCATGCCTGGTCGATGATGAAAACCTTTAACAAGTATAGTTTTGAAAGTCTCAACTTTTCCATCTACACTAAGTAATCTTCTCAAGATATACTTGCTCCTGATGGGGATTTAACCATTAAGATATAGCAACCAAAGTCCATACTTTGTTGGTGTACATAGATTCCATCTTAGATCGCTAAGCATCCATCCATTCTTCCAGAGTCCCTACTCTCGATGACCTGCTCGAAACTAGTTGGGTCATCATCTCATGATGCATTCCTCGCTCCCACTGTCATCGAGAAACCGTAGTATCTCTCAGGCGGATGAGGAACCCTACCAGATCGGCGGAGAGGCTGAGGTTCGTCGGGAACTATTGAATCCTTTGGTTCTGTCAAATCATCAGCTACAGTTTGTATAGCTGGAACCTTTCCAGTTGTACAGAACTGACATTGCCTCGATCTTGTCCGGATTTTGCTTTTGACATAGGCCGGACAATCCCAAATCTTAACTTACTTAAGAGATGGGCTCTTCCCATACCATATCTTATATGGAGTGGTAGGCATTGATCTGATTGGAATCTAATTCAATAGGTATGCAGCTACTCAAGTGCACAACCCCCAAAAGGAAATAGGTAACTCAGTAGTACTCATCATAGAGCGCACCATATCATATAGGGTGTGATTGCTCCGCCCCGATACACCGTTGTGCTGTGGTGTATTCAGAGGAGTAACACTGAGAGAGAATCCCATTCTCCTTTAGAATAGTCCAAGAATTCTAGGCACAAGTATTCTCCTCCGTGATCCCATCATAGGACATAATACTTATACCCGTAATTTGGTTCTCTACTTCTAACTTTTATTCGGTGATTATCTCAAAAGTTTCGGACTTGTGTTTCAACAGGAACATGTCTGAATCTTGAGAGATCATCAGAGAATGTAATGAAGTACAAAGAGCCAGTCCTGGTATGTGTAGACAGGGGACCTTACATACATCATCATGTATCAGTCCCAAGAGTTTACTAACTCTTTCTCTGTTTCCAATAAACAGAGCTATGGTCATCTATCTTTGTGACATGACTGGCAAGTTTCACAAGATGTAAATTCAAACAAATTTAAATATACATCTAAATGTAACTTCAGCTAGTCGGGTCGCATTGATATGACCTAGTCTACAATGCCTCAAGAAGGAATCGTTCATTTCTGAGCTCTTCCTCTTGTGTGTGTTTTATATACTAGGAACTGTAGTTTGATTTAGAACATCAATGCTTTTAGATAACGTGCCTGAACCGATCAACTTTTGAAATGTTCAAAACAATATTCAACAATACAAAATTATATCATTCTTTAATAAATAAAGAGGTTGATATGATTTTGTATATCAGGTTCGGTATCTAATAACATTCATTCAGAATCAATGTACTGGTAATACAGGGTGACAGTGACCAACAGACTTGGCTGCAACACTTGCCCCATTTTCTGTCTCATGAAACTTATCACCCGTTCTCAGTTCTCTACCTTTTGTAGCCTATGTAACAAATTACATATGCGGTATCCTGATCAGGTATCTAATACCTAGGACGCAGAGGATACTGAGAAACGGTTCTTTATAATAAACACACCCGAAGGAGATGCATCTCATGCACTTTCTTCGTTTGGGCGGCATGGGAATCCTGGTATTCCCCTATTTCCTGCTCGATCTTATAACAATTATAAGTTGGAGCGGGACCAATGTTAGTTATATGTATGCCCTAGAGGCCATTGCTATACATAGGATGTATATTGCAGTGGATGCTGGGACATATATAGGGAGGACTTTCTTGCTCAACATGATAGTATGCTATCTAGTTGCTCTTTACCTTAACGTGTACAAAGATTGTCTCTCTGTTACATGTTGGTAAAGCCCTTAGGATGTGTACTTGACTACATGGACTATGATGCGGATCATACTAGTGGGGACATGGTAGTCCATAAGTACATCCTTCAAAGTCCCTAGTCGTGGGTGTATCGATACGGGGCATCGATATACCAGAGTAGACTAGCGTGTACCTTCTCGACCCATACAGATGGGCGATGGATGATCCCATATCCATCGGTGTTTGACATCAGAGATGATATACGGGTGCTCAGTAGAGACTGGGTACACTGGACGGACTCGCCGAGAACTCCCAGATGGTATTATACCTCACGTCAGATGGCAGTTCTCTGGTGACACTGGTACAGAGTAGTCTGTAGACCCGAGATCGTCATAGAGTCTTGTGTGGTTCCCACTATACTTTGATTTCCATCTTACCACGTCCAAGAGGGCGTGCAAAACGGTGGTTTTTGGGTACAGTCCCGAGCCACATGGAGGCAATGAGCAATAGGAGGGGATTCGTCTCTCTCGGTATAGGGGGTTGATGTTGCGCTGTGTTCGATTGGCTATAACAGGAAATCCCTGGCCAGGGTTGCTGAGATTTACTGGTAAGTGTTACCAGTAGTTTCTCGAATTGTTATAGACCTCATATCGACACGACTTATCGAGCTATTGGGGTCTGACGTTTACCACCCCTAGGCAAGATATGTGACATATCAGATGATCAGACCGGACTGTACGGTAGTGTTACTGGTTGGATTCACTGGAGTGTGAGCGGGCTTGCTCGTCGATCTTCTGATCGCTCAATACCCGGGTGGCCGTTACGTTTAGCAGACCGCTTGCAGCTTGTGGGTGTTTGATATGATCATCACCTGCTGCCGGCGTATTGATGAGTCTTTAGAGTCCTACACAGAGGTTTCCTGGCTCAAGCGAAACGAAATAGGAGCGCATATGAGATATGTGCGGGACCGAGAATAATACGTGTATGTGATAACGTATTTCATTCTCGCGATGAATGTGTCGAATGGTTGTATGTGATATAACCTAGTTATCGAATCGAGGATTGATTCGATAAGCCGATACATTGGATACTAGTCGGTTATATGCGATATGACCGGATCGTTAAATCAAGTGTTGATTTAATGATTTAATGTATAATTATATATTTGATATATTACTTTGCATTAACTAGTATTGGTTCACTTTAAATGGATTTTCTCACTTGGATGTACAAGTTGTATATGTGATATACTTTTTGTGCAAATGATTGTATCATGTTTGATGATACATGTTTACTTGGTTAAGTGTAAAGAATGTACCATGGTTAAACTAATGGTTAGGGTTTTGTTTTTCCATTTACTTATTTATTCATTTATTTATCTATTTATTCTTTTTGGAAAATAATAAGCATAAAGAAGAATGGTGGCTTTCTTTGGATGCATGTTGAAGCTTCATGAAGCTTTGACTAAGTCCACCATTCTTGTCACTTGCTTAACCCTAACCATCATATCTAACCATTGTCTATTCTCTACACTAAACTAAGGTTAGTATTATGATAAGTATTCATTTTCCTTTTCATTTTAATAACTTATCATAATATTATTATTCTTTTTCTTCATCTTCTTTCATGAAGAAAGCTTCACTTCATCAATGGTGATTGATGAAATCAAGTGAGAAATACAATTCTAAAGTCTACCCACTTCCTATTTCTTCATCCTCTACCTCTTGCCAAGTAGTAGAGTGTGTTTCCTTCACAAGTTTTCATGGCTTGGTGAAGGTGGAGCTTGACCTAGTGATGCCTCGACGTAGATCATCTTCGGCACGTCGTCGATGACCTAGCCCGTCCATTCTCCGATGAAGCCGACGCTAGAGCCCGGGGTTTGACTTGGACAGCGAGGAAACTTCATTGCGGAGCTATGGAGGTGGAGGACCGGATCTACAAAGGTTGTATTTCCGTATTTTAGTAGTTAAGTGTTAACTAGTTTGTTTTATCGCCTAAACTTCTAGCCAACGATCTAGTCTTGGGTTTCTCGGCACCGTATTTTTGAAATTGGCATGGTTGATGCCTTGTGAGACCTCTTGAGAGTGCCTAGGAACCCTACGGTGGTATCAGAGCCTAGCTAGAGCCTTAGGCGAAGTCTAGACGACATTTGAATCCCGATCGAACCCGAAACCCCATTTTTCCCATGCTCTCTGTACTTTTTTCAAAAATAGGGATTTTTGTGAATTAAAAATTGCCAAAAAATTCAGCAGGGAATCCTATGAGTTACTGTGAAGCACGTGACTCTAAATCGACCAATGCGCCGTGGAACCGCGGCCCCACCCTGGGTTTCGCGGCGGTTCCGCGGCCATGTTGGTGAATTAGACCACTTGTCTTACACAGTAATTCTTGTGTCAAAGTGCTGAGTCTTCTGGAAATTTTTATATTTTACTCAAGAGTTAAGTTTTCTGGGTTGTTTTGGGGATTCGATGAATCGATCGGATTATTTAAACTTTGTCTATTTGGCTTTCCGGATAATATTTGAATATGTTAAAAAGTTCGACCGGATATAAATACCCCATTTTTCCCCTGTCGGGAAATTTCCAAGTGTTGGATTTTTCCGTAGTTTAACGACGTTCTAAGTAGTGCAAGTAACGCGATGGACCCTCTAGAAGACAACAAACCTTAACTCGATTATGTGACCGTCTTGAACTGCCCTTTGAACCTTCGGGTTTGGGGCAGTACGGCGTGCCACATGTGAGGCGTTGGCTTGACCCTTCTACAGATGGACCGTTGGTACTGAGGCACGAACTGAATGTTTTTAGACTTGCTTCATGTGGTGATCTGTATCGGGAAAACTTGGGTGTTCGAATGTTCAATCGGAAAGTTTAACATTTTCTGTTTATCCGGAATGTGATACAACAATTGGAATTCACAATAGTTATGTGATAACTGAATGAATGTTATAAACATAGCACTTTAGTCTCACTTGATCGGTTGCCACGGAATTTTGATGTGATCAAAAGTCCGTAGCAATCACGTAGCGTACACGGATACTCGCCGGATAAACTTAATAGACAGCCTCACCCCATAGCCCCGACCAAGTGACTGTAGGAGAACCCCGTCGCCGAAAGCATCCGTTCGGGTGCTCGCGGTAGCGGTGTTCAGCCTTAGTGCACTTCGTCGACGGTATCGGCGGTGCGGCTGCCTACTAAAGTTTGCGACGAGCATTCGATCAGATTTTCGGGAATCTTGTTGAATTGCCCGACTAGATATTGAAAATTGTTTTCGATATAGAGACTAAAATGCGGGGTTTATAATTGTTAGGCATGTGATGTCTAAGTAATTCATTTGGTCAGGCATGCGATGTCTGAGGAGATTGCGGATTCCAACTGTTGTAGTTTTACACTTTCTTTTCTGTGACCGTAAGTGTAATATGTGATATCGCCGGTTTCGTTGCTATATGTCAACGACAATTGGGATGCGCATATTTACTTACGTTGATGACATGTGATGTTATGTGTTGCTGGATATGTTATATTGGATCGTCGTGTTTGAATAGCCGGGGGTTTTATGTGAGATGAGTGTTTTTCATTTTCATTCATGTAAAAACTTGTATGTAATATTCTTTTTATTGGGGCACTTCCAGGTTGCGGAAGATGTCACCCTTTGTATATTATTTACTTTTCCGCACTAGGATAGACCCAAGGAGGAGGGCACAAGTAACCGGGTTCTGGAGTCCAGTGGGAGACCAACTCGAGGAGTCGAGTCCGGGTCTCCTAACTCTAGAATTGGTAGGGTTGCTTGCCGCTCTCGTAGGGGTCTAGGGGTGTGGGTTTGGCTATTCATCGCGACCGTGAAATCCGTGTTTTATACTGGCTCGTATTGAAAACACGGACGTCCTAGTATATCCAATATTTCATATGTTTCTTCTGCTGCGATATCTGTGATGTGATCATATGATGTTCTGTGATAGATACAGTATATAGTATATATGATATATTATATAGGCGTTACTTATATTTTACACCCGCGCTAGCCCTGCCCCGCTCTGCCGTTAGTTACCTAACCTAACGGTGCATGAGGGGACATCGAGGCGAATGCGGATGGCATAAGCGTACGTCGTATTTATCCGTTATGTTTAGGTAATTTAAATGATGGGACTTCATTAATGTGATTAATGAAATAAAAGAAACCTAAGATGTTGTAGAATCGAATTTCAAAATAAAGAGGTAGCTACAGTTCTTGCTTTGCACAGCGGTATATATGATATATCCTGCACCTTATTCGATGAGGAAAGGACCGAGATCCCTTCACCGGGAGTGACTCCTTTAGCAATAACTGGCAGATGCTACACACTCGGTTTGTTTTTTGATTGCTTTTAAGAGTTTTTGCTTTGCACAGTGATATATATGATATATCCCGCACCTCATTCGACGAGGAAAGGACCGACGATCTCTTCACCGGGAGTGACTCCTTTAGCAAAACTAGAAAAGCCTCAAAAGCACTCCATTTCAAAATCATTTAATTCTACAACGATATAAAGTTCATTACGCAGAGGGTTTTCTTAAAAACCTGACGTAGCCCTCCGTCATTTCAGATAAGTAATAGTTAGTATTCGTGATGCGTTTGTTGACTCAGTCAAGGCGTAGTGTGCGGTAGCTGATTACTATTTATCTGCTTTTGCATATGATGCAGATTGGATTAGGGTAGTCGTGCGGCCTTGTTGACTCAGTCAAGGGTCGTGCGGGTAGGTTTAATTCAATCAGGAAATGACGGGTTGAACTTTACTTGTGGTCTATGGTTTGTTGACTCAGTCAAGGTCATAGATCGCCTGGGGCAAAATATTATCGGGAATTTCAAGTGTTGAAATTTGCAATGAGATTGCATACCTTCTATGAGATAGTTGGATCCCGATACCCGCTGCGAGTAATTGTTACTCCTGGGAGAGTTTTATACATTACAATTAGCCGATCAAGTAGGTGTCTAGAAAGGTGTTAACGAGATTACGCCTCTGGGAAAACGAGGTTTACATTAATTAGGTTCGTGCGAAAGCACGGGGGACCTCCCTCAAAGTACCGACACTGGCCTGGCTGAAAGATTGGCGAACTTATAGTGTGTAATTAATCCCGGCTAGTCTTTCCTTTTATGGTTTGAAGGAAGATTTGATAAAAATCAGTGGGAGCCATCCTGATTAGATAAAATAATAACCAATCTATTCTTGCAAGAGCGCACGCTGAGTGTTTTCTTCTCTCTCTCTCCAAGTAGCGACCATATCATGCCTTAATCAAGATAATAAAACGGATTATTGACCGAACCCGCTTGTTATAGTGAGCTGGGGAACGTCGGTCCCGCTCCAACTTATAATTGTTATAAGACAGAGCAGGAAATTGGGGAATACCAGATTTCCCATGCCGCCCAAACGAAGAAAGTGCATGCTGATGCATCATCTTCGGGTGTGTTCGTTACAAAGAACTGTTTCTCAGTATCCTCCGCATCCTGGGTATATGATACCGGTTCAGGATCCCAGATATGTAATATGTTACATAGGGCTACAAAAGGGTAGGAAAACTGAGAACGGGTGATAAGTTTCATGAGGCAGAAAACGGGGCAAGTGTTGCAGCCAAGTTTGTCGGTCACTGTCACCCTGTATTACCAATACATTGATTCTGAACGAATGTTATTAGATACCGAACCTGATATACAAAATCATATCAGTCTCTTTATTAGTAAAGAAATGATAAAATTTTGTATTGTTGGATAATGTTTTGAACATTTCCTATATCAAAAGTTGATCGGTTCAGGCACGTTATCTAAAAGCATTGATTTTCTAAATCAAACTACAGTTCTTAGTATACGGAACACACACAAGAGGAAGAGTTCAGAAATGAACGGTTCCTTCTTGAGGCATTGTAGACTAGGTCATATCAATGCGACCCGACTAGCTGAAATTACATTTAGATGCATATTTAAATTAGTTTGAATTTACATCTTATGAAACTTGCGAGTCATGTCACAAAGATTAAATGACCATAACTCTGTTTATTGGAAACAGAGAAAGAGTTAATGAACTCTTGGGATGATACATGTTGATGTATGTAGGTCCCCTGTCTACACATGCCAAGACCGGTTCTTTTTACTTCATTACATTCTCTGATGATCTCTCAAGATTCAGACATATGTTCCTGTTGAAACACAAGTCTGAACCTTTTGAGATATTCACAAAACATAAGTTAGAAGTAGAGAACCAAAATACGGGTATAAGTATTATGTCCTATGATGAGATCAAGGAGGAGAATACTTGAGCATGGAAATCCTGGACTATTCTAAAGGAGAATGAAATTCTCTCTCGGCATTACTCCGCCGTATACACCATAGCACGATGGTATATCGGGGCGGAGCAATCACACCCTATATGATAAGGTGTGCTCTATGATGAGTACTACTGAGTTACCTATTTCCTTTTGGGAGTTATGCACTTATGAAGTTGCATACCTATTGAATAGGGTTTCGATCAAATCAGTTGCTTACCACTTCATATGTGATATGGAAAGGTAAGAGCCCATATCTTAAGTTAGTTAAGATTTGGGGTTGTCCGACCTATGTCTAAAAGCAAAATCTGGACAAGCTCGAGGCAAGGTCTGTTAAGTAGAACTGGAAAGGTTCCAGCTATACAAAATACAGCAGGTGATTTGGTACAACCAAAAGATTCAGTAGATACCAACGAACCTCAGCCTCTCCGCCGATCTAGTAGGGTTCCTCACCCACCTGAGAGATACTTCAGTTTCTCTATGACAGTGGGAGCGAGGATTGCATCATGAGATGATGACCCAACTAATTTCGAGCTGGCCATCAGGAGTAAGACTCTGTAAGAATGGCTGGATGCTTAGCAATCTGAGATGGAATCCATGTACACCAGCAAAGTATGGACTTTGGCTGCTATATCTGAAGGGTTAAATCCCCATCAGGAGCAAGTATATCTTGAGAAGATTACTTGGTGTAGATGGAAAAGTTGAGACTTTCAAAGCTAGACTTGTTAAAGGTTTTCGTCATTGACCAGGCGTGGATAATGATGAAACCTTTTCCAGTACCTATGCTTAAGTCCATCCAGATACTACTTGCCACGGCTACATACCATGACTACGATATCTGGCGGTTGGGTGTCATGACTGCTTTTCTAAATACTGATTTAGAAGAGTGCGTCTATAAGTACACAGCCAGAGGGCCTCGTAGACAGTGGGAGCAGCGGAAACGTGTGCAAGATGCTTTATAGGATAAAGCAGGCATCGCGGAGATGGAACATCTGTTTTGATGGATTAGTCAAGGAAGTTGACATCATCAAAATGGTAGATGAACCTTGTATATACAAAAAGGTAGTAGGGAGTATGGTGGTGATCCTCGTAGAGTACGTGGATGACATACTCATGATAGGGAAGGAGTTTCCTATGCTACGCTCGGTCAATCTCCGCTTATCACAAGGATTTTCCAGATAGGATCAATGTGATACCTCCTCCATCCTGAGTTTTCATCTATGAGATAGATGTTATTTGGGTGTTAGTATACTCACTAGTTGTAGTGAGATGGTATCAATCGATCCTGGGGAGAATCACTGGAAGGGTTCCAGGGTGATAAAGACGACTGAATGTCAGTCGCAGGCATTGTCTTTACCCTCAGTAAAGGGACGGTATGTTGGAAGAGTTCCAAGCTAGATACCGTGACATACTAGACGATAAAGGCTGGATACATCGCTACTTAAGATGCTACCAAAGAGGCAGTCTGGATGTATATTTGTTCATGAGATGAACTTAGTTCCTACCATTGTGTGACAATGGAGTTGTGGCTTATGCCAAGGAACGCCGGTCCCATCAGTGATCCAGACATATTCTGAGGCAGTATCACCTGATCATGGAGATAGTTGATCTCTACGGGATCAAGGTTAGGAGAGTAGACTCAGAAGACAACACGGCGGATCCACTCACGAAGGCCTATTCCTAGAGAGAGACTTTTATGGGATGGTTGAGTATGAGATACTACAACCACTGCTATCAGATGGCCCTAGTGCAAGTGGGAGATTGTTAGTTATATGTATGCCCTAGAGGCCATTGCTATACATAGGATGTATATTGCAGTGGATGCTGGGACATATATAGGGAGGACTTTCTTGCTCGACATGATAGTATGCTATCTGGTTGCTCTTTACCTTAACGTGTACAAAGATTGTCTCTCTGTTACATGTTGGTAAAGCCCTTAGGATGTGTACTTGACTACCTGGACTATGATGTGGATCATACTAGTGGGGACATGGTAGTCCATAAGTACATCCTTCAAAGTCCCTAGTCGTGGGTGTATCGAGACGGGGCATCGATATACCAGAGTAGACTAGCGTGTACCTTCTCGACCCATACAGATGGGCGATGGATGATCCCATATCCATCGGTGTTTGACATCAGAGATGATATACGGGTGCTCAGTAGAGACTGGGTACACTGGACGGACTCGCCGAGAACTCCCAGATGGTATTATACCTCACGTCAGATGGCAGTTCTCTGGTGACACTGGTACAGAGTAGTCTGTAGACCCGAGATCGTCATAGAGTCTTGTGTGGTTCCCACTGTGCTTTGATTTCCATCTTACCACGTCCAAGAGGGCGTGCAAAACGGTGGTTTTTGGGTACAGTCCCGAGTCACATGGAGGCAATGAGCGATAGGAGGGGATTCGTCTCTCCCGGTATAGGGGGTTAATGTTGCGCTGTGTTCGATTGGCTATAACAGGAAATCCCTGGCCAGGGTTGCTGAGATTTACTGGTAAGTGTTACCAGTAGTTTCTCGAATTGTTATAGACCTCATATCGACACGACTTATCGAGCTATTGGGGTCTGACGTTTACCACCCCTAGGCAAGATATGCGACATATCAGACGATCAGACCGGACTGTACGGTAGTGTTACTGGTTGGATTCACTGGAGTGTGAGCGGGCTTGCTCATCGATCTTCTGATCGCTCAATACCCGGGTGGCCGTTACGTTTAGCAGACCGCTTGCGGCTTGTGGGTGTTTGATATGATCATCACCTGCTGCCGGCGTATTGACGAGTCTTTAGAGTCCTACACAGAGGTTTCCTGGCTCAAGCGAAACGAAATAGGAGCGCATATGAGATATGTGCGGGACCGAGAATAATACGTGTATGTGATACCGTATTTCATTCTCACGATGAATGTGTCGAATGGTTGTATGTGATATAACCTAGTTATCGAATCGAGGATTGATTCGATAAGCCGATACATTGGATACTAGTCGGTTATATGCGATATGACCGGATCGTTAAATCAAGTGTTGATTTAATGTATAATTATATATTTGATATATTACTTTGCATTAACTAGTATTGGTTCACTTTAAATGGATTTTCTCACTTGGATGTACAAGTTGTATATGTGATATACTTTTTGTGCAAATGATTGTATCATGTTTGATGATACATGTTTACTTGGTTAAGTGTAAAGAATGTACCATGGTTAAACTAATGGTTAGGGTTTTGTTTTTCAATTTACTTATTTATTCATTTATTTATCTATTTATTCTTTTTGGAAAATAATAAGCATACAGAAGAATGGTGGCTTTCTTTGGATGCATGTTGAAGCTTCATGAAGCTTTGACTAAGTCCACCATTCTTGTCACTTGCTTAACCCTAACCATCATATCTAACCATGGTCTATTCTCTACACTAAACTAAGGTTAGTATTATGATAAGTATTCATTTTCCTTTTCATTTTAATAACTTATCATAATATTATTATTCTTCTTCTTCATCTTCTTTCATGAAGAAAGCTTCACTTCATCAATGGTAATTGATGAAATCAAGTGAGAAATACAATTCTAAAGTCTACCCACTTCCTATTTCTTTATCCTCTACCTCTTGCCAAGTAGTAGAGTGTGTTTCCTTCACAAGTTTTCATGGCTTGGTGAAGGTGGAGCTTGACCAAGTGATGCCTCGACGTAGATCATCTTCGGCACGTCGTCGATGACCTAGCCCGTCCATTCTCCGATGAAGCCGACGCTAGAGCCCGGGGTTTGACTTGGAAAGCGAGGAAACTTCATTGCGGAGCTATGGAGGTGGAGGACCGGATCTACAAAGGTTGTATTTCCGTATTTTAGTAGTTAAATGTTAACTAGTTTGTTTTATCGCCTAAACTTCTAGCCAACAATCTAGTCTAGGGTTTCTCGGCACCGTATTTCTGAAATTGGCATGGTTGATGCCTTGTGAAACCTCTTGAGAGTGCCTAGGAACCCTACAACCAACGTTCCACAGCTCAGTATAACAAGCGGGTTCGGTCAATACATCCATATTATTATCTTGATTAAGGCGTGATATGGTCGCTACCTAGAGAGAGAGAGAAGAAAACACTCTGCGTGCGCTCTTGCAAGATTAGATTGGTTATTTATTTTATCTAATCAGGATGGCTCCCACTGTTTTTATCAAATCTTCCTTCAAACCTTAAAAGGAAAGACTAGCCGGGATTAATTACACTCTACAAGTTCGCCAATCTTTCAGCCAGGCCAGTGTCGGTACTTTGAGGGAGGTTCCCCGTGCTTTCGCACGGACCTAATTAAAGTAAACCTCGTTTTCCCTAGGGTGTAACCCCGTTGACACCTTTCTAGACACCTACTTGATCGGCAAATTGTAAAGTGCAAAACTCTCCCAGGAGTAACAATTACTCGCGGTGGGTATCGGGATCCAACTATCATATAGAAGGTATGCAATCTCATCGCAAATTTCAACACTTGAAACTCCTGATAATGGTTTTTACCCCTAGCACTTATGACCTTAACTATGGTCAACAAATCATAAGCACTAGTCAAGTTCTACCCGTCATTTCGTGATTAATTAGACCCACCCACATGACCCTTGGCTAAGGTCAACAAAGTCACGCAACTGTCTTAACTAATCGCATCATATGCAGTGTAGGAAGACATCACTTAGCTACCATACACTGTGCCTTGACTATGGTCAACAAACACAGCATGAATACTAAGTACTCTACTTCCTAAGATGACGGAGGGTTGCGGATGGTTTTTAAGAAAACCTTTAACGCTTTGAACTTGATCTCGTTGCAGAATCAAATGGTTTTAAATGGAGTGTTTTTGAGGCTTTTCTAGTTTTGCTAAAGGGGTCACTCCCGGTGAAGGGATCGTCGGCCCTTTCCTCATCGAATAAGGTGCAGGATATATCATATATACCGCTGTGGAAAGCAAAAACTTTAGAAGCAATCAAAAGACAAACCGAGGGTTGTAGCATCTGCCAGTTATTGCTAAAGGGGTCACTCCCGGTGAAGGGATCGTCGGCCCTTTCCTCATCGAATAAGGTGCAGGATGTTCTACAAGGAACACCGCGATGCAAAGCAAGAACTGTAGCTACCTGTTTTTATTTTTGAAATTCGATTCCACAATATCTTTTAGGTTTATTTTCTTTCATTAATCTCATTAATGAATGTCCCATCATTTAAGTCCACCTAAACATCACAGATAAATATAACATACGCTTATGCCATCCGCATTCGCCTCGATGTCCCGTCTGCACTGTTAGGTTAGGTAACTAACGCCAGAGCGAGACAGGGCTAGCGCGGGTGTAAAACATAAGCAACGTCTATATAATATATCATATATACTATATACAATATCTATCTGAACATATCACATGATCACATCACAGATAACGCAGCGGAAAATATCATATGAAATATTGGATATACTAGGACGTCCGTGTTTTATTTTGAGACTGAATAAAACACGGATTCCACGGTCGTGATGAATAACCAATCCCACACCCCTAGACCCCTACGAGAGAGGCAAGAAACCCTATCAATTCTAGAGTTAGGAGACCCGGACTCGACTCCTTGAGATGGTCTCCCACTAGACCCTAGAACCCGGTTACTTATGCTCCCCTCTTTGGGTCTATCCTAATGCGGAAAAGTAAATAATTTACAAATGGTGACATCATCCGCAACCTGGAAGTGCCCCAATAAAAGAATATTACATACAAGTTTTTACATGAATGAAAAAGAAAAACACTCATCTCACATAAAAACCCTCCGGTCATTCAAACACGACGATCCAATATAACATATCCAGCAACACATAACATCACATGTCATCAACGTAAGTAAATATGCGCATCCCAATTGTCGTCGACATATAGCAACGAAACCGGCGATATCACATATTACACTTACGGTCACAGAAAAGAAGTGTAAAACTACAACAGTTGGAATCCGCAACCTGCATAGACATCGCATGCCTAACCAAATGAATTCCTTAGACATCGCATGCCTAACAATTATAAACCCCGCATTTTAGTCTCATTATCGAAAACTCTTTTCAATATCCAGTCGGGAAATTCAACAAGATTCCCGACATCCTGAACGAATGCTCGTCGCAAACTTTAGTAGACGGCCGCACCCCCGATACCGTCGACGAAGTGCACCAAGGCGGAACACCGCTGCCGCGAGCACCCGAACGGATGCTTTTGGCGACGGGGTTCTCCTACAGTCACTTGGTCGGAGCTATAGGGTGTAGATGTCTATTAAGTTTACCCGGCTAGTATCCGCGTACACTACGTGATTGCGACGGACTTTTGATCACATCAAAATTCCGTGGCAACCGATCAAGTGAGACTAAACTGCTATGTTTATAACATCCAAATCAGTTATCTCATAACTACTTGTGGATTCCAAATATTGTATCACATTCCAGATAAACAGAAATTGTTAAACTTTCCGATCGAACAATCAAACACCCAAGTTTTCCCGAAACATCTCAATACATGAAATAAGTTTAAAAACGTTCACTTCATGCCACAGTACCAACGGTCCAGCCGTAGAAGGGTCAAGCCAACGCCTCACATGTGGCACGCCGTACTGCCCCAAACCCTAAGGTTCAAAGGGCAGTTCAAGACTGTCACATAATCGAGTTAAGGTTTGTTGTCTTCTAGAGGGTCCATCGCGTTACTTGCACTACTTAGAACGTCCTTAAACCACGGAAAAATCCAACAATTGGAAATTTCCCGGCAGGGGAAAAATTGGGTATTTATATCCAGTCGAACTATTCAACATGTTCTAAAATTACCCGGAAGAACACATAGACAAAATTAGACAATCCGATCGAATCTACGAACTCGCAATACAACCCAGAAAACTCAACACTTGAGTGTGTATTAAAAATTCCCAGAAATAACATACGGGGATTACTGTGCAAAGCACGTGACAAGATGCTCCTATATGGCCGCGGAACCGCCGCGCAAGCCAGGGTGGGGCCGCGGTTCCGCGGCGCTTTAGTCGAGTTGGGGTCACGTGCTCCACAGTAACTCCTAGAAAACCCTGCTGTATTTTTTGGATATTTTTAATTCGGAAAAATCCACTGTTTTCAAAAATGTACAGAGAGGGGTTGCAATTAGGGTTTCGAGGTTCAATCGGGTTTCTAACTTCGTCTACTCATCGCCTAAAACTCTAGCTAGGCTCTGATACCACTGTTTCCTAGGCACACTCATGAGGTTCTACAACTGATCAACCATGCCAAAATCAAATTTTTCATGTGCCAAAGAACCCTAATGCTAGATCGTTAACTAGAGGTAAAAGCGAAAGCAAGCAAGTTAACAACTTAACTACAAGTGAAACGGATTACAACCTTTGTAGATCCAGTCCTCCACTTCTTCAGCTCCGTGATGACGTCCCTCCGCTGCGATCATCGGGATCCCGGACTCTACCGATGGTTTCGTCGGAGAAATGATCGGGCTAGGTCGTTGACTTCGATGCCGAAGATGATCTACGTCGAGGCAACTCAAACTCAAGCTCCATCTTCACTAAATCATGAAACTTGTGAAGAAAACACCCTATACAACATGGCAAGTGGTAAAGGACGAAGAAATAGGAAGTGGGTTCACTTTGGATTTGGATTTCTCACTTGATTTCATCACTTGGAAATTTTCTAGCAAGGTTTTCTTTTTTTCATGAAGAAGATGAAGAAGAAGAAGGAAAAAGAAATCTTTTTGAAAATAATAAATCAAGTGAATCTTATCATAATGCAACCATGGGTGAGTTTAACACATGTAGAGAATAAACTAGGGTTTAGGTGTAATGGTTAGGTTAAGGGAAAAAACAAAATGGTCAAGACTTTTCAAAGCTTCATGAAGCTTCAAGTAAAAACCAAAGAAAGCCACCATTTTATTTTTGCCAAAAATAAATAAAGAAAATAAATAAATAAGTTAAAACCCTAACCATTAACCTAAACATGGTTTAAAGCATACACACACCCAAGTTTGCATATATCATCAAACATGATACAAACTAGTGCACAAAAATATATCACATATACAACTTGTGCACATCAAGTGAGAAAATCAATCTTAAGTGAACAAATACTAGTTAATATAAAATAATATATCAAATATATAATTATACATTAAATCAACACTTGATTTAATGATCCGGTCATATTGCATATAACCGACTAATATCTAGTGTATCAATGTATCGAATCAACACTTGATTCGGTAACCCGGCTATATCTTATATAACCGTCCGATGATACAAATCACGAGAATAGAATTTAGTATCACATACTGGTATTATTCTCGGTCCCGCACATATCTCATATGCGCTCCTATTTCGTTTCGCTTGAGCCAGGAAACCTCTGTGCAGGACTCTAAAGACTCGTCAATATGCCGGCAGCAGGTGATGATCATATCAAACACCCACAAGCCGCAAGCGGTCTGCTAAACGTAACGGCCACTCGGGTATTGAGCGATCAGAAGATCAACGAGCAAGCCCGCTCACACTCCTGTGAATCCAACCAGTAACACTTACCGTACAGTCCGGTCTGTTCGTCTGATATGTCGCATATCTCACCTAGGGGTGGTAAACGTCAGACCCCAATAGCTTGATAAGTCATGCCGATGTAAGGTCCATAACAAGCGTGAAACTACTGATAATGCTTACCATTAAATCACTGCAACCCTGGCCAGGGATTTCCAGTTATGGCCAGTCGAGCACAGCGCAACATCAACCCCCAATACCGGGAGAGACAAATCCCCTCCTATCGCTCATTGCCTCCATGTGAATCGGGACTGTACCCCAAAACCACCTGTTTGCACGACTCAGTAGAGTCGTGGTAGGGTGGAAATCAAAGCATAGTGGTATACACACAAGACTCTATGACGATCTCAGGTCGACAGACTAAGCTGTACCAGTGTCACCTGAGAACTTCCATCTAACGTGAGGTATAATACCATCTGGGAGTTCTCGGCGAGTGCGTTCAGTGTACCCAGTCTCCACTGAGCACCCGCATACCATCTCTGATGTCAAACACCAATGGATATGGGATCATCCATCACCCATCATATGGGTCGAGAAGATATACGCTAGTCTACTCTGGAATATCGATGCCCCGTCTCGATATTCCCACGACTAGGAACATTGAAGAATGTACTCATGGACTACCCAAGCCCCACTAGTATGATCTACATCATAGTTCTGGAAGTCGAGTACACATCCTAAGGGCTTTATCAACATGTAACAGAGAGACAAAAAGTATACATGTTAAGATAAAGAGCAACCAGATAGCGTACTATCATGTCGAGAAAGAAAGTCCTATCTATATATGTCCCAGCATCCACTACAATATACATCCTGTGTACAGTAATGGCCTCTAGGGAATACATATAACTAACAGTTCAAGGCTTTCTTGTTAATTTAATAACTGCTGGAAATTATTTATTTATTTTGAAATTCTTATAATTTGTCTTTATTTTTCTTGCAATTACGCCTAACGTATTCATTACGAGAAGAGTGTCTCTCGTTGTGGATACGTGCTGGTCTCGTCCTCTCTTGCTCTTAGTCTTTTAAGAAGCGGGACGCTTAAGTGTCTAAGTTACGAAGATTCATGTATTAGTAAGTTCAATGTATTTCTTTATATCAAGATTCATGCATATAGTGGATGCATTCGCATTTAATGGATGTTTCTTCGAAATAAAAGGTGTGTTTCTTAAAATGTCCCGGAATTGCTGAAAATTTTGATTGCCTTGGCCAGATAAAAACAAAAGGTGTTTGGGAAGAGTATAAAAAGGGTTTACAAAAGAAGAGAAGAAGAATTTTCAAGTAATCAACGAGTTTGAAAAACAAACCGAGAAATTCAAAAAAAAAGATGATGAAATAGAGTTAAGAAAGCGGAAGACAACAATGCTCAGAAAGAGATCAAGGAGAAAGAAATGAAGAATGACAAAGATGGAGAGGCTAAAGACGAGCATGATTAAAGGTGAAAAAAAGAGACGATGGATGAAGTTACAAATCTGGATGCAAGAGATAAAAGCCTTGAGAAAAAAGCTGGA
Organism: Agapanthus africanus; assembly: GCA_030015575.1. Lineage (NCBI taxonomy): Eukaryota > Viridiplantae > Streptophyta > Magnoliopsida > Asparagales > Amaryllidaceae > Agapanthus > Agapanthus africanus. The sequence goes on from JASDDO010000008.1 coordinate 219,479,895, forward strand.
AAAGAAAGAGAGAATATTGATAAAGAGTTGAAGGTATAGGAGGGGGCTAAAGAGAAAATAAAAGAATGTGGTCTAAGAATATAAAAGATATTGATGTTTCTACTAGGAAACTCGAAGGTGAAGATGATTCAAATAATTAAAATGGAAAAGAAATAGAAAAGAAAATAACTATGAAAGTTGTTGACAGAAATGAAGACATGAAAGAAAAGTATTTCAACAAGAAGAAATATAGTAAATCAAAGGATGATGGAAAAGAACCAAGATGGTTCAAATAAATAAAATGGAAAAGAAATAGAAAAGAAAATAACTATGAAAGTTGTTGAAAGAAATGAAGACATGAAAGAAAAGTATTTCAAGAAGAAGAAATATAGTAAATCAAAGGATGATGGAAAAGAAGCAAGCACTCAAGGAAGCACAAAGAAGATTAAAGACATCTTATTATGTGAAAGTATCGCAAATTCGAGATCGAGTTCAAGCCCAAATAAAAAGAGTAAAAGGACGAGGTAATAATATTTTTCTTACTACTAAAGATGGTATAAAAATATAATTATTTGTGAAAGTCAAATAAAGTAATGTTGCATGAGATCAAGAATAATTAATAGCAATAAGAATAAAAAAGAAAATCGCGTGCATGAAGAAATCAACATAGTTAAGAAGAAAAGCGCAAGGTCCTGATTGATGAGAGTTTTGCTTATGCGTATTGAAATCAAAGAATTAACTGCAATCAAGAACGGTGTCGCTTGGTAGCTAGCCGGTTGAGTACGGGTCGGTCCACAGGGAAAACGTGTATTTTCTAGTTGTTCTAACGAGTTAATTCCTATTTGTGGTCGGTTTTGATTTTCTATACAAACTAAGGTTGAAATTGATTTGGATTAAAACCTTGCTAGGGTTACGATTAGGTTAGTTTGGAAAGTCAATTCTTCTCACCGTTTTCTTTGCCCTAATTAAAAACTTTAGTGTTAAGGTAATAATTAACAAAGGGGATTAGCGCGAGCAGGAAGAAACTTCGTTTCTTCCTTTTGGCCCTTGTCCGTCCTTTCTTAATTCTTAGCCCTAACCTCTATGGAAATCAATCACAACCAGTCTAACTAGGGAATCACCGCGATCTCGTGAGATAGAGTGCCGTAGTGAACGGTGTGTGTTTGATTTGCATAAAGTTCTATTTTTAAAATATTGAACGAGCAAGAAAAGAGTGAGAGATTTTCTTCTCTTAAACATTCCCCAAACCTAACCCTAACAAGTGAGGAACTACTCACTCATTAGGGAATTAACAAACGAATTCATTTTTTTTTATAATTTTCTTTTAACCTAATTAACGTGCGGAAAATAACTACGGCAGATAAAAATTGCAGAGAAATAAAATTTGCAGATAAGAAAACTTACTTTATTGATGCACTCTTTGACAATTACAACGAATGAAAATTTAAACTAGAGAAATAAAAAGAGGCATGCCCAAAAAGAGCTGTAGGCTTCCTATTTATAGATAATAAAAACCCTAGGGTTTACATCTGGTCCATATCTAAATTTACAAAACTACCCTGAGAAAACCGGGTCAATGCACCGACACGTGCGATGCACGGCCGCGGATCCACGGCCATAAGCCTGATTTGGCCGCGGTTCAGCGGCCGTTTGATGGGCTTTCTAGCTCATTTCTTCAGGGCAGCTTTCTGTTGCTTTTTGCTTCTATTTTCTTCACTTGGTTCTTCAGAATCTTTTCTAATTTCTTCCAGATTTCCACAGTGCAGAATGTTATGGACTTTTACCGTTCGCTTCGTGTTGAAGTCTTGAATCTTGTGCTGTCGTCGTACGTTGTGCAATCGAACTGTTCATTGATCTTCATTTGTTTTGTAGGCGGCATCTTGCAGATTCATTTATTTGTTGGTCGTAATCTCACATTTGTAACGTCTTTTCACCATTTTCACTGTATTGTTCCAAGAACCTGTAACCTACAACTATTTAACAGATATGGATCAAAAGCACCTATTTATTTGCAATATGATTAAGAATGGCGAATATAATAATGCAAAATTCTGATATGAACAAATACCCCCAAACTTACTTTTGCTCGTCCCGAGCAAAACTAATTTTATTCTCGAAAAAACATAACCTCACTTTCGCAGGGAATCACGATTGCACTGAGCTCGTGCAACAAGTCGTTAAACCTCTAGGTGTCTCTAGTAGAAGGAGTGTTGTCTCCTGAGGGTTTTCAGCGGATACTACCCACAAAATCCGATCAATTTGGTATATTGACTTTCATTTTTCAATTCGGTGTTCTAGCAAGGAATTCTATTATCTGCAACTTAGAAATCATCAACCCGTATTTTTCACACTTACTTATCATTTAACTTAAAATTGTATATGTTCTGCAAATTTATAAAGCTTTCAGTATCTCTTGAATTTTCCTTCTAAGGTTCCATCTCAATTTAGGAATTTTTATCATCTTTACTGAAAGTATAAACCCTATCTTTCATTCATTTCTCTCATCCAAACCCCAATCATATACCCCTACGTGTGTGTATATATCACCCCTACACTTGGAAATTCAATTCAAGCTATCATACTCTTGTCCATCGTCCAAAGTACTTTTAATTGGTGAATTTTAGATGAAATTGCTCACACATCCTTTATGCGACCGTTAATACTTCTTGAGGTACTGAACGACCGATTACAAAATGGGTTAGCGCATTAAGGCGTAATTCCTCGTCTTGTAATACCTAAGGCTTTAGCAGTAACTCCCAAACCAGTTGGTTTAAGACACTAGGTGATAAAGCACCCTCGCTATATATTTTCTTATTTTACACAGCCTTGAGTAATTACAAAACCAGTGTTCATTTTTTTATATCTCTTTATTCACACTTATAATTTTATTTTCCTTCATACTAAGGATTTTAGACAAGAGCATTTCAAGGTATCTTCTACTATTCCAAGTTTCAAGGTGCATGTATGTGCTAATTGTAGGGTATATATTTTCAGAATTTAGACTTAAGATTCACAATTATTTTTCATACTTACATTTCAAATAAAAATTCAATACTCTTCCCTTATTTTGACTTAGCCCAAGAACTGAACTCAAAATTTGCCTATTTCTAAATAAACTATAAGGACATGTATTTTCTACAGTTAAACTTTAAGAAAGGTTATTTTTAGGGTTTTTAATTTACTAAGTTTAGGATCTAGTTTTTCCCTACTATTCAACCGTCATGTTGAACTTAAGTCAAATATGGCCAAAATTGAATTTTTCAATTTTTATGATTTAAAATTTTTCTATTTTTTATGGGTTTTAAAATAAGTATGCAAATGCAAAATTATACATATGAATGCGAAGGAAGAAAGCTTACCAAGCACACCCCCAAACTTCAACTTGACAATGTCCTCACTGTCAGGCTACACCAAGAGGGTCAAAATTGTTGGCACTCGCCTGTTTATTTTTTTATATATTTTAATTTTATTAAAACTGGAAATTTACAAAAAAAACCCAAAATATTTTTTTTTATATTTACAAGTGGTAAACGTACCCCCAATCATATGGTTGGCTAAAAATCATTTTCTTTCTGGAGCCAACATAATCTCCCTCAAACTTGAATTAAATAAAGTTACAAGTCAATGTCAAGCTTTACAAAGGCCAAAAGTCAATACCAACCATTCGAAGAATTTATCAGTGAAACACAGCGGTTGGTGGAAGAGTATGTTGTCTAGAATCACGAAGAAGTGGGGAAGAGATAAGTGGTGTAATAGAAATGGATTGCATCTCAATTTGAAGAGACGACAAAGTGATTGTGACGATGGATTGCTCGCATTTTTGTGATTGTCAAGAAGAAGGAGTGGAGGTTCATTTTCTTTATGGAGTTGATTCATCTCAACACCCGTGTTTGCTAAAAATGCGAGTTCATCAGCGAAAATTTCCTCAAAGCTTTCATCGATACCCCGAAGAATAATGTCATCCGAAAGAGTAGGGCGATCTCTAGACTCCATGAAAGATTCATAAACAGCGGTAGATGTTGACCCGGACAACTTAATGGAAGAGTCTGTATGTGTATAATATATAGTTGGGTCAAACAACGTATGAAAAGAGTCTAGATCAGTATCCTGAAGCTGATCAAATTCGCTGCTGTTGACACCCATTAATTCGACATAACATGGATGAGCAGAAGGTTCGGCGGGTAGACTTCCCATCTTGTAAATGTTGAACTCACTTGATATCTTCCCGAAAGATAGAGTCATAGAGCCGTTACGACAGTTGATTACAGCATTAGAAGCGGCCAAAAATGGTCGACCGAGAATCACCGGAATTTGGTTCCGTGGGTTAGCCATAGGCTGTGTGTCCATAACAATGAAATCAACGAGAAATATGAAGTCTCCTACCTTAATCAACACATTCTCTAACTCACCCCTGGGATGGGTGATGGATCGGTCGGCCATTTGGAGAGTACAATATGTGGGTTTCAACTCTCCAACGCCTAATTGCTCATATACGGAATAGGGAAGGAAGTTAACACTGGCACCAAGATCTAAAAGTGCGCGGTTGATGTTCTTATCCCCAATAGTTATTGAAATTATAGGACAGCCAGGGTCCTTTCATTTTTGGACCAAAGGTTGGGTATGAGTATCGCTCACAGCACTAGCTAAGAAAACTTTCATAGGTACCTGTTGTAACAACCCTAATTTTCTATACACTTTTTCCTATAAAAATTTTTTCAAATATTTTTTCAAAAATCCATAAAGGGGTATTTATTGCCTGAGCACAAGATTTAAGTAATTAATTAGCAATTTAATTACAAGAAGGAACTTGTAGCCCATTGGTAATATCTTGCATTGCTGAACCAAACCACCAAAGTTCAAATCACATGCCCCACATTAATTTTAATATTTATTTTGTTTTAAATTTTTCTTCAATATTGTGTCTCTTCATCTTCTAAACCCCCATGTACACTTCAAATTCCTAGATCGGTTTCAGAGACCTTTGAAATCCCCATTTACTCCATTTTAATGATTTTTTAATACATTTTTACATTAAAACCTTTCATATACCCTATTTACTCCAATTTTTAATGATTTTATACATTTTTACATTAAAACCTTTCATATACCCTATTTACTCCAACTTTTAATGATTTTATACATTTTTTACATTTTTATTTAAAAACCCTTCACCGACCCTACCCCTAGCCTATCCTATAAATACACCCCCTCCCCTCTACCCTCTCATCCCAAAAATCCTAAGCTCGCTCTCTCAAAGATTTTCAAGAGTTGTGTACTTTGAAAACAAGTTCGCGGCGAAGTTTCGACGAAATTCCGGCGGGAAATTCCGGTGACGTTTTTAGAAACAACCGGAGACGAAGCAACGCCTCGGCAACTCCTTTAGTTCCCCTACACTCCTTAGTATATATCAAAATCCATAAGTCCCATTCTATTTCCCTTTCTAATTCTCAAAAACACGAAATTACGAAACCCGACGGAATCGGAACAAATTCGATTTCCGATTCGGTTTTCTATAAAATTTCACTTCTAATCAATTCAATCATGCCTAAACATCTTTATTTTGATTATTAAACTTGTAAAAATCAATTTGAATAAGTTTTCACACATGAAATGATAACCTTTTTAACTTACCGTATTTTTTCACTTTAATACCATCATGTTTCAATTTCACATTTAACCCGTTAATATTCCTATACCTTAAAATAGATCACGAGGTAATAACCTACCTCCTCACACACAAATATGCAACCATAATATGCTATCTTGAAAACTCCTAATACGATAAAACAAGATTTTACATTAAAATGCCATTTCCTTAATAAAACCTTTAATAAAAGTTTAGATTTGATACATTTGTTTAAACAATATCTTTAATAGGAAAAATACGATAAGTTGTGGACATCGATCGTTTATCTAAACCTGACTTTGTGGTGTCTAGGTAAGTGTGTCTAAGGCAAATAGTTACTTAATTAGGGCCACTACTTGTAGTGGAGAGCCTCCCACTTATCTAGCACTTACCTGGCCACAATTAGCGGTGAAGAGGCGATTTGAGGCTTCTAACGACTTGTCGTTTAGACCATTTAGAAATAGGCTAGTTGGCTTAGAAAACCCTAGAATCTAAAATACGGAAACTTACACTTTGCAAATAAATACCTTATAAAACCGTTTTCCAAAGGATTGGTATTTTACAATCGTTGTAAAGTGCCGCTACAACCCACCTTTGGGGAAACCATTAGGGATAGTACGGTTTATCGTGCACCCTCGGGCTTAGTAGTGCGAGATTCAGACCTCCGCAAGGAGCATTCGGTCTCGAAAGGTTTAAAATACGACATCTTAAGAAAATGAGATTTTTGGAATATAAAATATTTATTAAAATTATATTTTGTATAAACATATGTATATTTATCATTTAAATATCTATTTTATTATTATATAAATTTTCCACCTTTTTCTAAAAATCACAAGAATGAATTTTACACTAAAATACCATGAACTTCAAATAATCAATATTACAAATAAATACCCTTATTTATAAAACTAGGATATTTTCACTAGAAATATCAGAACATAAAATCCACCCTCATTACAACTCTAAAGACGAGTAATAAATACTTGAGGTGTATTTTGAAAAGTATATAAAAGTATTTTTATATAAAATCCCCTCAAGTTTTATAAATTACCCTAAGGACCCTAGCAGTTATAAGACTTCGATTCACATTTCTGATTGTCTGACTCGGGTTTGAGTCTGATTAATCTGACTTGAATATGATTCAAGTCAATCTATAATCTACAAGATTCTAAGTCAATATGAACACATGAATTCATGAATACAATCATCAATTTACACAACTTGACCGAACCGAATCATGGATATATATTCCTTTTAAATGATTCTCAGTATTCCATTTACATGACTCTACGGTTACAACCGTTTTCTGATATTATGGTTTCGGTCAGTCAGTCAATCAATCTTACAATCAATACAATTTTACAAGATAACAATACAAACAAGACATCGCGGGGTTTAAGGGGTAGATTGGTACGGAATATGTTAAAGGTGGCACGAGGTGGTCACTTAAGACGTAATTACATCCATGCCGTTTTTTCGTGGTATTATCGACGGAGCCTTGTACTACAGGTTACCAAGGTCTCCGGTGTAAGTGGGACTCCCCTCGTATACACTGGCATCTTCTGTACTAAGTTACAAACAACAGCGTTAACGCAACATTACAACAATATAACAATATAATACAACTATAAAAGCAACTCTCTCTCTCTCTCTTACTCTCTGTCTATTCTATTCTTCCCTTATCTTTGGGGCTTACCGAGCGACATGTTCGCTGACGACATTCTATTTCTTTCTTCTTTGAATGTCGTCAGGTGGTTTGGACCCGGCGGAGATCGAGCCATCTCAAGAAGACTTGGAGCAATTTTCCGAAGACCCTGCACTTTAGTTTCATCGTACACTTTTTCTCTCTGTACTTTTCATTTCCTGTTATGCCACTGTTTAGGCATCATTTATTTCAGTTGTATTTCCTTTCATGTATTATACAAAGAATGTTAATAAATAAAAGTTGTTCTTTTTATTCCTTGTCTCTTGTGTATTTATTTTATATTGCTTAGATATGCTTAGCGTATTTACTTCAGATATATACGTAGCGGGCATCGTCGCGTCCCCTTCGCCGTACACTGGGAGCGGAGCGTGACACCTGTGATTTCCTCTTCTTGGTGCATAAGTCCTTCAAGATTTTAGCGTAAGAAGGGACTTGTTGGATTGCATCCAATAGAGGAATATTAAAGTTAACTTGCTTAAATAACTCCACAATTTTCTCCATTTGTGGAGTTGGTTTATTGGATCTCAACCTGTTTGGAAATGGAACATTTTGAAAATTCGTTGAGTCCAATGTTTGTGGAGTAGATTTGCGGAGTTGGAACGGATCCCGGTGTTGGTGTTTTCATGGAGTGAGATGTGGGTCCCTTCGAATTAGTAAAAGAAGTAGAGACTTGTGAAGAATGAAGAACAGACTCGGAAGAAGATGAAGAAGATGATGAAAAAGAAGAACAAAAAGATGAAGAAGATGAAGATGCAGCGGCCGGAGTGTCATTACTAATACCCACATTATTGTGCAACACTCTTCCAGATCTCAACGTAGTCACAGCATTCACATTATGATTTTGTTGTTCATAAGCAACATGTGTGTTATGTATGTGACCGGGATTTGGCAATGGTTGAGACGGAAGCTTTTCCTTTTTTCGCTCGCTTAACACGGCATTCAATTGTGCAATTTGGACTTCAATTATTTTGATGCTCTGATCATGTGAAGCAGTGTGTTGCACCAAAGACTGGATGGAAGACCGGATGCTTGCTGAAGATTGTATAGATTGTTTTAAAAACACATCCAGATTTCGTTCTAGCGAGGAAACCTTATCATTATTCAGCTGAACAAAATTATTTTAAGGATAAGAGTTGTTTGGTATAAAATTGTTCATTTGGTTTGGGTAATGTCGGGGTTGGAAAGGTTGCTGATATTGAGTTTGTTGAGGGGCTTGTTGTTGTGGAGGAGGCCTCTAAAAATTGTATTGCCTTGGAATTGTTGTTGATTTTGATTCCAAGCGAAATTTGTGTGGCTCCTCCAACCAGGATTATAAGTTGAAGAGTATGGATCATTTCTTTGTCTTTGCTGAAAGGCAGCATTGACTTGATCTTGTCCTTGAACAAGCGGGTTATAAGGACACTCTTCGATTAGATAGGACGGATCCGAACAACAAGCGCAAACAGTGCGTGGGGGTAAAGCTAGGGCAGGAGAAGGCGATGAGAATTTGCTCTCAATTGCTTCTAGTTTTTTCATGAGTGCATCCATTTCGGCCTTCATTGCAATCGACATATCAAGTTGATGTATACTTTCACTGGACTGACCTGATGAAGTAGATGAAGTGGTCTTAGTGCTTTCCCACTGAAGTATTTGTTCAGCAGGATCGTCGAGAAATTGCCAAGCTTCCTCGCTTGATTTTGTAAGAAAGTGACCTTGACAAATGGTTTCCAACAACTGCTTAGTTGCTGGGTTCAGTCCTTCGTATAAAATTTGGCAAAGTTGCCAATTCTCGATACCGTGGTGAAGGCACTGAACAAAAAAGTCTTTAAATCTTTCAAAGCACTTCCAAAAAGGTTCGGAAAGAAGTTGGGAAAATTGAATAATTTCATTACGAATTCTCGCGGTCTTGTGGTGTGGGTAAAACTTTTTTAGAAAAGCCTTAACAAACTCTTCCCAATTTTTTATGGAGTGTGATGCTGTGCTATATAACCATTTTTCAGCTAAGTCACATAAAGTGAACGTAATGACACGTAGCCTTATAGCATCATCAGAAAGTTGTGTGGTCTTCATAATTGCGTAAACATTCTGGAATTTGTTAATGAAGATGTAGGTATTTTCGGATTCCAGCCCGTGAAATTTGGGCAACATATTAATGAAGTAGGGTTTAATTTCAAAGTTATCCCCATTAGCCGGTGGAAGTGAAAGACAAGTGGGAAGTGCGGTGCGGATGGGATAGAAAAGATCCTGGAACGCGATTCGTTGGGGCGCTTCAACAGGCGGTAAAGGGTTGTTGGGATCGAATCCCAACATCTCTTTAGAAGATAGTGAATTTGAAGATGAAGGTAAAGAAGTGGAGGAAATTTCGACTTCGGAGTCGAAAGCGTCGTCAGTAGGCACTAACGAGACACGGACTAAACGGGAGCTAGTGTCCCTACTCTAACTGGACATACACTAACGAGGTGTAGTGTAGTCAAAAAGTAAAAACAGAAGGTGGGGGTAAGAAAACGTCAATGAGAGAATGTGGGGTGCAATAGATTTCTAGCGACAAAATGGCAAGTTTTTTTTTTGTAAAAATTTTGTTTTGTGGTTTTTTTTATAAGGAGTTTTTTTTTTTGCAAAAAGATTTTTATAAGGAGCTTAGACACACTTTCAAGCAATCACAATATGCACAATCAAGCCTAGAGCTAGGGTCTCCTAAGTCAACTAGACTGCTCCTAACTGTTCCAAAGGGCAGGTTATGAAATTCTCAAATCGCCTCTTCACCGTCAATTGTGGCCAGGTAAGCACAAGTAAAGAAAAGAGGGATCCGCTCACGAATCACCGTGAGACGGGCTTTTTAAAATTACCTTTCCCACTTGTCTAGTCTAGGCACCACAAAGTCAGGTTTAGATAAACGACCGATGCCTACAACCTTTGCTTTGTCCTAATGAGCACGACAGTCCTTATTGGCTGAGTCTAATATTTTTTAATTAACTCGAAGATTGATGCGAAATGCTTTTTGTGATTTTTGGGGTCCTAGTAAGGTTAATGAAATCCCCACCCAATCTGGATTGGTGTTATAGACTCTTAAAAGTCCGTTTTAAAAATACAAAACAGTAAACACACAAAAATCAAAAACACTTGCCAAAAATTTTTTTATTTGCGGCGCAAAGAATCCTGCACAAAATCAAGTTATTGGAAAAGGGAGAGAAGTTTTGCACAAAGAACCCTGCAGGAAAATTTTTCAGAGGACTACAGAGAGCAGAAGAGATGAAAAGAATGCTTACAGCTAATTTTTGAAGCACTGACGTCACCAATGCGCGGCGGATCCGCGGTGAAATTAAAGATATTGTGGCGGTTCCGCGGTTCTTCTGTTGGATCAGGCCTCCAAAATTCTGTTGTGCGCTGCTGTGGTTCTCCTCTGTTTGTTCAGATCTGCTGTTTGCTGTTTTGTGCACTAGATTTTTCCAGATCTGAATCTGTTCGTCTTTCCGATCCTGCACAACTCGCACGAAAACCCTTCAAAAAATAACAAGATGATAAAAAAAATTATATATTTTTCAGTTTTTATGATTTTTTTTAATTTTTAATTAACCCGAAATTACAAAAAGAAAATAACTACCGTTATCCCCGGCAACGGCGCCATTTGATTGATGAGAGTTTTGCTTATGCGTATTGAAATCAAAGAATTAACCGCAATCAGAACGGTGTCGCTTGGTAGCTAGCCGGTTGAGTACGGATCGGTCCACGGGGAAAACGTGTATTTTCTAGTTGTTCTAACGAGTCAATTCTTATTTGTGGCAGGTTTTGATTTTCTATAAAAACTAAGGTTGAAATTGATTTGGATTAAAACCTTGCTAGGGTTAGGATTAGATTAGTTTGGAAAGTCAATTCTTCTCACCGTTTTTTTTACCCTAATTAAGAACTTTAGGTGTTAAGATAATAATTAACAAAGGGGATTAGCACGAGCAGGAAGAAACAAGTTTCTTCCTTTTGGCCCTTGTCCGTCCTTTCTTAATTCTTAGCCCTAACCTTTAAGGGAATCAATCACAACCGGTCTAACTAGGGATCACCGCTATCTCGTGGGATAAGGTGCCGTAGTGAACGGGATGTGATTGATTTGCATAAAATCCTATTTTTAAAATATTGAACGGGCAAGAAAAGAATGAGAGATTTTCATCTCTCAAACCTTCCCCAAACCTAAGCCTAACAAGTGAGGAACTACTCGCTCATTAGGGAATTAACAAAAGATTTCATTTTTTTTTATGATTTTCTTTTAACCTAATTAACATGCAGAAAATAACTATAGCAGATAAAAATTGCAGAGAAATAAAATTTGCAGATAAGAAATTCAAGATAAGAAAACTTATTTTATTGATGCACTTTTTGACAATTATAAGGAATGAAAATTTAAACTAGAGAAATAAAAAGAGACATGCCCAAAAAGAGCTGTAGGCTTCCTATTTATAGATAATAGAAACCTTAGGGTTTACATCTTATCCATATCTAAATTTACAAAACTACCATGAGAAAACTGGGTCAATGCGCTGACTCCACCGACACGCACCGACACGTGCGATGCACGGCCGCGGATCCGCGGCCATAAGCCTGGTTTGGTCGCGGTTCCGCGGCCGTTTGATAGGCTTTCTAGCTCATTTCTTCAGGGCTGCTTTCTGTTGCTTTTTGCTTCTATTTATTTCACTTGGTTCTTCAGAATCTTTTCTAGTTTCTTCCAAATTTCCACAGTGCGGAATGTTATGGACTTTTACCGTTCGCTTCGTGTTGAAGTCTTGAATCTTGTGCTGCCGTCGTACATTGTGCAATCGAACTGTTCATTGATCTTCATTTGTTCTGTAGGCGGTATCTTGCAGATTCCATCTATTTTTTGATCGTAGTCTCACATTTGTAACGTCTTTTCACCATTTTCACTGTATTGTTCCGAGAACCTATAACATGCAACTATTTAACAGACATGAATCAAAAACACCTATTTATTTGCAATATGATTAAGAATGGGGAATATAATAATGCAAAATTCTGATATGAACAGGTTCCTAAATATTTCAGGTGAAAAATTAATCGGAATGAAATGGAGAAAGAAAATTAAGATGTGCCCATAAGGATGTGCTATTTGTGCAAGTTTGTTGTTAATTAAAAAAAGGCAGGATATCAATGGTTAACATGTGGAGAAAATGAAAGTACAGCTCATCTATATCAAATTACAATATCAAGTTGCAAATGTTTCTACCAAACCATAACAAACCAACAGGTTTAACAAGTTGAAGATATTATTTGGAACGATTAACAGAAATCAAGTTTAAGGGGAGAATGTTGGGCATAAACTCGAATTAAGTGTTTTATTAATAATTGAAGTGTCTAATTTATGAAGAGTCGTATATCTAGTAAGCTCAATGTATGTCATTAAATTAAAGTTCATGCATTTAGTGGATGCAGTTTTCAAGAGCCATGGTGTTTTAAGTATCGTGAGTGTGGGTAAAGGGGCCTAGCATCTATATACGGATGGGATTGTTTAAACGTAATGTCGTAAAAAATAATGAAAATCATGGGTTTATGCCTCCTCTATATTTTAATCCAAATTTCCACTATTATAAAAAATAATGAAAATCATGTGTGCGTGCATGCGCGCGCGTGTGTGTGTTTTCTGTTCTTTTGGTTTAAACATGGCGAAAGACACCAGGGGATCATAAAAGTTACAAATCAGTCGATGGAATGCTGTGTAGAAGCTTACTTACCAAGAAAGTCGTTGGTTTGGGGCCAAGCCTATTGAAATCATTCTCTGGATATCCCAACTCAGGGGGTACTATTATCCTGCATTACCGTGAGGTAACCATTAAGAAGCACAAATTTAGGGGTTTATCAGTAAATAGTTAATAAAGAAACATTGAATATTCCAAACAAAATCTTTACAAAATATGTATCTTAGTTTCTCTAAGAAAATATCAAGAGCAATAACCGAAATAGTTTCAGGCTAGTTAGAATAAGAAATTCTTAAGAACGCATATAATTAAGCTCGTTGAAATACATATATAGTAGATGAAGGGTGCATTATATTATTAAGATCTCTGTTACATATGAGTGTCCATTATTTGAGGATAGACATCAACTGAACTTAAATTTCTTACTACTATCAGAGACAAGTTTAATTTGGAACTTGCTGCCATTATTATGTTAAGCTATGAAATGGATTATGTTATATGGTAAAACTTTAATATCTTTTTGATGCACATGATTATTAAAGAAATTGATCTATGTTTCCTCCAAAAAAGAACAAGAAAAAAAGATCAATCTATGATTTGACAACTGGAATGGAATGAGATAATCTTTTCTTTTATTTCCAGAATTATGTAATTGGATATTTCTCCTTTTTAGGTGGTACCGTTCAAATCATGAAATTCATCTCTTCTGAGTACAGTTCAAATGTATTTCTATATTCATAATGAAAGACTGCAGATAGATATCAGTAAATAATTTTGCATAAAATACAAATAGTGAGATTGTGATCCATCAAGCTGTAGGTTCGATAAAACTATACAATGTTCGGAAGATAAAACCAATATAAAGTATTCTATGCTATTAGTTGATAGGAGCAAAACTTCACCTTCTGATGCCCCCTGGAGCCATGCCTACAACAGCTTCCTCAATAGCCAGTATAACCTGAAATAGAAAATGTTAGCATTGAAAATACATAAATGGAGCAAGGCTAACATTGAGCCACATGAATGATCTTTTTAAATGTCAGAGCATTATTTAAACATTGAATTTTACTTGTCAAGAAACGAAACAATTCCAGCTTGTTTCTCAAGATACTACAATTTTAAGCAATATGGAAATTTGAAATAAGAAGGGTCATCGACTCTCCTCTGTCACTCAAGCCATCAAAGTATACTTTGTTGCCAGAATTTGTAGTACCATACCCATTGTTTCTCTTTTCTAGCCCAAGAACTTACAAGAAGATAACATCTATGACTCGGGAATTTTTTATATATATAGAAAGTAAAAATAAAATATTTATGAATGTTAGAATACAAGTACTGACTAGAATCAAAATCTTCTATATAAAGCCTCAAGGCATTATATTCCAACATTATCTAAGGCAATATAAAGCCTCCATCTTCTAAGGCATTGGACAATATCTACAGTCAAGCACACTAAATTCTTGACAATAAATTAAGGCTTTTGAGCCTTAAGTTTATCATGTTAGGGTTGTATCTTGTATCCGTTTGCGCATATCAATCGATTGGATCCTGGGGAGTGCATATTGGACTTGGGCCTTTTGGGCCTAGCCATATATTGGTATGGACTACCAATGAGTTTGTGACACTATATATATCCTTGTGACGGGTGGGGTTGTGTGGTCTCCCTCTCTTGTGTGGAGAAAACAAGAAGGGGGCTGAGGAATGAGAGAGATGTGTGAGTTATGAGAGTGTGAAGTCTCTTGTGCATTGTCTTCTCATGGTAGATCCAATTTGAGAGTTTGCCTTGTGGACAGAGGCCGAGGTGTTATAGCCACGTACATCTAGTGTTGTTGTCTTTTTAGTGTTCGATTGTAATGCTATCATGTGTTCTTGATTGTTTGAGGGGATCGGAATCCCCAACATATCAGATATATATCCCGAAGCTGGCAAACATCAAGTGAGAACCACTTGTATAAGAGAAATTAGAAAAATATAAGAGGAATTCTTTTCAGTATATTTTGTCATCAAAATGCATGTGTCTTAAGAGATTAAATCAATCAATTACCTGTTGTGATCCAAGCTTAAACTTGTAGAAATCTTTATCATCTCCCTACAGTTAAGCCAACAAAGCATTAGAGCTTTTAGTAGAGATCACACCAGCTCTAGGTCACCATAATCTTTGATAACCTAGCATTATAAGACACATATAGTACCAACAGCATGCTAAGAATAAAAAGAAAAAGCAAGAAAGTTAAATGCACACCTCAAACGAACCTCCTTTTGTTTTGTTTCGAGCTTCAAAGATCCGTCTATAGTATCCTATTGTATAACCATCCCAATCAACCTTCAATCCAATTTATAGTTTTAAGCCTACGTCAGTCTGTGCTTATCAACCGCAATTCAAAATTTAATAGTCAACTAAGTACACATATACAAGACAAGAAAAGAGTAAGTGGTTAACTGATTTTACACATAAAAGTTGGTAGTAAAACCTGAAAATACCACACTATATAAACTCAAACCTAAAATTATCAGTTTCTTTAGAATAAATTACATCTTACCAAGGCAAGCCTTATAGGTAAGTAGTGACAAAGGAAGTTTGCACTGCATTTCAAGTTTCATGCAGTCTAAAGCATGAACTATATACATTTATTTTTTTATTTTTTTTAAATCCACCGACTCACCACTACTGTTTCCCCCATCTTTGCTTTGGGCCCTTCACCTACTCGCAGATCCTACAGTTAATAATCTCTTAATAAGTTCATCCAACAGAAGGCAACAAAAAGTACAACCAAGGTGAAAGGTTGTGTGCTTGATTGGAGACCTGATTGAGTCTCCGTGTAGCCTGGATATCGCATTTTACTTTTTACCATAGTCCTTTCCACGAAGTGCTGGCACTGAAAATCATTTAACAATAAATCAGAGTTCCAAATTATGATGGAATAAAAATCCAATTATTTATTTTACGAGTAGGGCTGCAGTTGTACATAATTCGTTGGGTTTTTTTTTTGAGAGAGAAGATGAACACAAAAAGAACAAGTATGGGGAGAGAGAAGGTGAAAATAAAAGGAATTAAGTATAAATTTTAGTGAGATCAAATTTTGTAGATTGTGAGGAATAGAAGCATGCCCCTTACAAGCCATTTCGTACAGTCATATGAGGTTGCATGGTCCACTGAGTTCAAATTTAGTTTAGTTACGAATATGACACGGTGCAAGCAAACATGTTCTTTTAAACAATACATTTATGAACCTAGCTTTTCATCGTGTCATGGTAGTAGAATAATTAAACTGATATTGAAAATCTTGAGCACAAATTGAGGGCTCATACAATGTGCATGACGGTTCATAGAGATTTACTCATATTGGTCATGACTCCAACCATGAAATTAAGATAATTCCACTAGAACCTGTTTGTTCGAGGAAAAAAGAGAAAAGGAAATGGGTGATTTTAGGTGAAAAGCTTTACATTGTTTTTTAACAATGATTTCACTTTTCTTCCAAAAAAAATTTTTAAAAATGATTTCACTTGTTTATTTGCAGCTAAATGAGGTAGAGTTTCGATTATCAAATTGTTTTTCCTTTTCTTCACTTGTTTGTTTGTAATGAAAAGATATTCATATTTTGTTATGTTTTTCTAATGAAAAAACTCCTTAAGAAAGGGAACCTATTCGCCAGACCTCTTTTGAGAATCAATCTTCCATCAAGGAGTTACCAAGTTAAAATAATATTTTAACTAATGGTGACAGAAAAATCATGCCATTTTCAACCAAAATGGGATGATTTTCATTTCCTTTTCAGGGTGACATCGATTGGCGTGAAATGAATTGAAACGCATTCCTTTACATTAAATACAAACACAAGAAAAGGCATGAAGATATGGAAAAGTATAGGTTACAGTTTATTGTTAGAGCCGCCTTCTTACTTGCTCCGACTTCTACATCGGTCTAGTTGCATTGATTGAAAACATGAATTGAAGGAATTTATCTAATCACACCATTCAGAGCAAGTCAAAGATGTACTGTTAAAAAAAGGAAAACTCATTAATTGGATCCAATTCATAATGCAGACTCCTTGAACAAATTTACTATTATTCACAATGTTAAAGCAAGGTAAACTCCGCAAATGCGTGAATCGCATCCAGCATCTTTGATGTATGAAATGCTGCCCTACTAAAATGATGCATTTGGCCAAAAACAAACATGTATAGTTTAATCTTTCAAGTTTTCTCATTTTCCATAAAGTTTGGATCAACATCTGTTGTTTGATTTATTTAGGAAAAGTTATTTTATAGGAAAAATCGTCGTTTGATGGATTATAACCTAGTGATTGAGTATTTATGCACTTGGAAGGCAGCATGTCTTAGGAATTGGTTCAATTAACTTGTATCAGGCTTATTTATAAATCACCGCCTCATGATCAAAACATCTATAAGAGGCATTGAAAACTCACTGTCGGCAAATTCTGATGCAAAGGCCCCATCTTCACTCAAAAGATTCGAGAAAGCATTACCAATAAGCCCAATGGATGAAACCAGCAACAGTCCTCTTCTTTCGAAACTGTGCTCAACGCTCTTTCGTTCATCTGAACCTATCAAAACCCAAAGGTTTAAATGATAACCTTCATTAAATTTCACTACAAGAAGGAATAAAAGGAAATAAATTTAAAGAAGAGCTCACCATTTGAGCAGGAGAGATCCGATTCAGGTTTCTGCAAAGATCCACTCACAATCCTCACCTTCCCCCTCTTGAAATCCCCAATCTAATAACAAAAATGAACACACATATTAAAGAAATTAAACCCTAAAAAAGATGAGAGAAGCGATCGTAAAACCTTGGGAGCAGAGGAAAGAGGAGAGCTGCTCGTAGAAATTGAGAGATAATTAGAGGCTGAGATCGACGCCATTGAGGCTATCGCAGAGAGAATGAACGCGAGAGGGAGAGAGCGAGCAACGAGACGCGCGAAAGAGGAGATAGAAGAGGGATGTAGCAAAAGACGGTTATGCCCATGATTGTGATGAATAGCAGTATCTTACTGAGGATTGGAAATGAGGGATTCCTTGTCATTTCATAATTCAGCTGGAGGAAGGTTGGGCTCCAGAGAATCTCCTTCCACAGTACAATAGTGGCACTCTTTACTGTGCTTAATAATTTGAAAATTTTAAAATACAGCGGAAATTATTTTTAAAAAATAATAATAAGGAAGAAAGAAAAAATACCAGGATAAATTGCTTAATAATTCCTTGATTGTTCACCAATTTTGCAATTTAATACTTTATAGTTTTCTTCTCAACACTTTAATACCTAATAAATAGATTTCGCCGTTAGCACTTTGCTACCTTCTGCTTTTATCGCCCTGCCTAATTTGCTTCGGTTTATTCATTGTGAACCGTTTCCATAATTTTTTGTCTATATATTTCTAAATAAAACCGGCACAGAATATATAGATACGGATAAAAACAAGAGGTGTCAAAGTGCTAATGGCGAATTACATTAGGGTATTGAAGCATTGAGAACAAAACTATAAGGTATTAAAATGCTAATCGGTGAAACACGACATATTATAAAACAATTTACCCAAAAAACACCGTCTATTTTTCAGTCTTCTGTTACACAAACTGAGCAACTGAAAGATTCACAAAATTCACTTGCTTGCTAGCTCAAGCTCTTTTTGTTGAATCCCAATCAAATTTCAACATTGTTATGTCGTTCAAAATCCATCATCTATCTTCTAATTCTTTTCCCAGCAAATAAATTTATCAGCTTTTTTTCCCATGCACAGCTGGACAGCAAATAATATAAATGCGATAATCAGTAAAACACCTCTGGACTTTATCATACGACAATTTGGAGAACGCCACTTTTAAGACCATGTCATCTTTTTTCTATAAATGTAGTATAAAAGAATAGCAACAAAACAACAGCACGCATTCCAACCATTCAATACATAATACCGTTCGTCAAACATAACAGTCCCTACTCAAATTCCACACTTGCACCTCTTTAACAAGAGTTTTATCAAGGTTCACAAAATAAACACTCAATTACTAAAATGCCCTCACCAGAGTTTTAAATACTGAGCAACTTAAGAGAGTCGCCCTTCTCCTGAAGGCTGACCAAGAGACCGTCGAAGCTCTTCTTGAAGGAATCGACGCCTTCAGCCTCGAGGATGGACCCTACCTCATCCCAGTCGATCCCCAGCTTCTCCAGCGCGCTGTAGATCCCTTCGGCCTCTGAGACGTTTGAGTCAATGGTTCTTGAGACAACCCCGTGGTCGACGAAGGCTTGCAGAGCTTGATCTGGCATAGTCGAGACCTGGAAAAACCCAAAAGGTTTGAGGAGTTGGATATCAATTTTTGAGTCCGGGAAAATTTGACAGTGTTGTGTCTACTGGAGTGATGTCTACCCTCTCTCAGGGTGTGTTTTGGTTGCGTGTCGTTGGAGATTCAGTACATTTCTAATTACATGTTGATCCGACAAAGGTAGCAGAGGCCCATGACTACTTTTCCTCTCTTTTTATATTTATTTTTTTTATTTTTTTAATTATAATTATTAGTTTTTTGGAATTTAAACTGCTGTAGTAGGAGCTGGTATGGATTTGATAGCACTTCCAACAAGTGTTCTATAAATATTAAATAAACATTAAAAAAAAACTCAAATTGCAGTTCCAATTACATGGGACAACTACACGAGATTTTTATCTTCCTCGGCCAGTCCGCTCTTTAATGACGGGCAAATTTCCAACCGAGGAAACCATGAACAATAAGGCATTTGGCATATCCTACATGATCAGTTTGCATCTTGATAGATTTAATATAGGAAGATTCTAAGGCATAAATAAAGCCACGAGTGCAATAGAACACATTCTTGACTATTTGCTAACAAGTTTGCATGCAAGTACCATTAACAAACGCAATAACATGCTTCAAATGTGAATTCTCAAGGAGCAACTTGACAAAGTCACTCTTCAAAATCATCGGTATAGATACAAAAAGGGATTTATCTGTTGTTTAGGCCCAATGCAATCTTCTCTTTCAAGAATATCTATGAAACGGATAACACTAGAACAATTTTCGCTAGAATATAAACATAGTCGGTGCTTACCGTGTCAGGTCCAATCAAAGGAGCCACGTATAGAGTGTCGGCATATGCAGGATTCTTAACACTGGTTGAAGCCCACAACAATCTCTGCTTCTTGGCTCCTTTTTTCACTAGAGCCTCCCATCTAGGTCCAGAAAATTTCTTCTGATAGAGCTTATAAGCTAGTGCTGCTTGGGCTACTGCTGCCTACATGAGATCAAAGCAGGATTAATAAAGCATAAGAATACATTTAAAAAATTTAAAATCATACGAAATGACTATACCTTTCCTCGCAGATCAAGAGCTTCAGGTGTTCCGATGTTTTCAACCATCTTGTCAACAAGAGTGTCAACACGACTAACAAAGAAGGAAGCTACACTTGTAAGCTTGGAGAGGTCACTCAGCCCGGAAGATTCAAGACCATCCAAGTAAGCATCAATGATTGCTTCATATCTTGAAAGCGAGAAGATCAACTGTGAACCAAAGAAGTTGTGTTATCATAAAATGTACAGAAAACAGATATCGCTTTATAAATGAAAGCCATAGAAAACGGTAGACAAAAGACATTCCTATATGGAGAAGTTCTAAAACTAGTTCAGATGACTTTTTAATGTTTAACGCAAGCTGGTCAGACTTTGCATCTCCGCATTACAAGATCTAGAATATGGTCTGAAACTGGGGAAATGGTTGCTGGCAATGTTTCAAACCATAAAAGCAGACTCTATCCCATATGGTTGATAGCATTTCTTCTTTTACCATTATGATTTTTCGTGCATTGAGAAATGAACTAGTTCAATTGGAATATCATGGACTGAAAGGAAGAGCAAAAATAAAGCAACTTTTGGTCGCCCATAGGAAATGAAAGAACTTCAGAAACAGTAAGTAGATGTAAAATCCAATTAACCACCGTTGTTGGCCCAAGGTTGCTTGTTGTCGATAATCAGATATTGATGATAACAAGCCTTATATTTGTGTTACTAATCTAGTTATTGAATGCTAAGTGCTAATGATAATCAAAACAAACACTAGCGAATACAAAACAATTGAAGTCCCTAATGCATCTCAAAACTTTAAATGTCGAGGATCAAGGTTATGAACTATGGAGATCAAGGACAATAAAGAGCTTGAAGACCAGAGAAAGTGTCAAGTGCACAGACTATGAACCTTGCTCAATGCTAGGGAGATTGGTGAGAAAAGGGACCAGACTAAGAATACCCAAAAATCACCGTCATATCATACATATGACCTATGTTGGTCGAGGAGCCGTATCTAAATCGGATTCTTTCGGATACATTGAAGATAATTGTGGAACTCTTTTTTCACATTGTAAAACTTGTATTATGTTTTAGATGTGTCAGACGTGTATGAATGATTAAAACATGAACTACATATGCATCAACACCAACAAATTCTTTGTATTTTTACCTTAGATTTGCTAATATGTTAATATTTTGCTGATATGTATGTATATTTATACTATAAAAACATAATTTATCCCAACGAATCATATCCTTGCATTTTGGAGAATTGTGACTCCGCGAATATGACTCTTATTGTGTCTCGTATCCGTATCTGAAACCTTGCTACTTAGCATATGACCTTAGGTTTTCATCCAGTGACCATAAACCCTTAGAACGTCATGCTACATGCTTTGATTGAATTCATCGATAAAAATATGGTCAAATCAGGGCAGAATCGTATTTGCTATCATTCAGACGTCTTATAGATCATACGATAAATTTATGGAGGTCATACCATCCTGTACTTCATCTTAAGACCCATGAGGTTAGGTGTATACTTCGATATACTTTATTAGTATTAAACGATAAAAGAGAAAATATTTAGATACTTTATTATGTGACCAATGGTCTCTTTACATAGGGATTATAATTACTTGATACCCAAATATCATGGTATGGTGTACCTTAATAATAATATATTCTAAATTATTCCTACACTTCTCCTCAAGCTGAAGCATAAATTTTATGCGTAGCTTGGACAATAGACGAACAAATGCGGGTCTTGGAAAAGCTTTCATCAAAATATCTGCAATCTGTGCATGAGTAGAAATATGATGGAGATTGACTTCCTTTTCAACAATTTTCTCCCGGATAAAATGGTAATCCACTTCAATGTGTTTTGTCTATTCATGAAACACTGGATTCTCTGAAATATGAATTGCAGCTTTATTGTAACAGAACAAGAATGTTGGTGTTGTAGAACTAACACCAAGATCTTAAAGTAATGTGGAGAGCCATGTCAATTCTGAAACGGTATGGGTCATAGCCCTATATTCAGTCTCGGCTGATGAACGTGCGGCATGTTGCTTCTTACTGCGCCAGGTAGCAAGGTTCCCCACAAAGAAAACACAAAATCTATTTGTAGAACGACGGGCATTCACTGATTCGGCAAAATCGGCATCAGCATAGGCTATAAGAAACAGATTAGAACAGAGTTTATAGAGAAGACCTTTCCCAGGTGCAAGCTTCAAATAGCAGAGAATGCGCTAAACGACCCGAAAATGGGAAACTAAAGACGCCTGCATAAACTGACTCACTGTGCTGTCTACAAAGAATATGTATGGACGAGTAACCGTGAGATTAATCAGTTTCCCAACTAACCGTCGATACCGACCTGGATCGGAAAGTGGTCGGTCATCAGGTAAGCTAATACGAGAGAGCTTTACTGTTGTATTCATGGGAGTATCAGCATGGCGACACCCAAGAAATCATGTTTCTTTAAGAAGATCAAGAGTATACTTCTATTGTGACAAAAATAACGATATCTTATTTCGAGATACCTCTATACCAAGAAAGTACCATAGAGGACTAAGATCTTTGGTGTGAAAATGTGACGCCAAATGAGTTTTGACCTTAGATATACCTTCGGAATCATCTCCAGTGATGATTATTTCATCAACATAAACATGGAGAATAATCATTCCTTCTTTCCGTCTATATATAAAAAGAGATAGATCTGTCGAGCTTCTTGTGAAGTTTATCTTTTTTAGGACCATACTGAATTTATCGAACCATACCCGAAAAGATTGTTTTAGCTCATAAATGGATTTTTTAAGATAATATACAAGAGACTCCTCACGCTCAAAAGAAGGAGGCTACTGGATATAAACCGTCTCGAAAAGATCGTTATTGAGGAAGACATTCTTGACGGCTAGCTGATGTAGAGGCCAATCGTGGGTAACCGCAAAAGAGATAAGGCTACGACCAGTAGTGAGTTTGGCCGTTGGAGAAAAAGCATCCGCGTAGTCGACACCGTATTGCTGAGTATAACTTTTGGTAATAAAGAGGGCTTTCAAACGAGACGTTGCCATCAGGATTATGTTTGACAGCAAAAACCCACCGGCAACCAACCACATTTTTCTGTAGAGGCTGACCAGATCCAAAGTGTGAATAGAGCTCGGTGTCTGCAACTCTTCCATCATAACCCTACATCAACCTGGATGACTCACAGCTTCATGAACAAAGTTAAGAGTTAAGAAGGGAAACAACAGACAAGGAAGAGATAAACTGACAAAGAGCTAGAGTAAGACAATGATATGAAATAAATAAAGCAAGAGAATGAGAAGTGCATGTTCGTTTACCTTTGTGAAGCGCAATTGGTAAGTCGTCAGACAAACCATCAAAAGGAGAAGTGAATGCTCGTCAGCTTCCGGCTGTATACATGGGGGATGAGCTTCGGTATCTGTTACTGAATTTATCACTGTTTTCAGTCGACGCCTATAGACGTGTAATCGGAGGAGAAGAAACTTTGACAGTAGTACATTCGGTTTGAATTGGTTAGTCAACTGGAGGTATAGAAAGTGATGATGGGAAGTGAGGACTTTCCGCTAGGGTAAAAGGACCGATCCTCAAGAAAGATGACATCATCAGAGACTACGACAGTGGATGTAAAAGGAAGCAGACAAACGTAACATTTTTGACTCCTACAATAACCAAAAAATATATGTTTGACAGCCTTAGGATCCAACTTATCGCGAGTTAATCGTGATTAGGAACGTAACAAACACACCTAAATACTTTAGGAGGAAGGAAAAAAGGGTTAGAGAATGGTATTTGGTTTTGAAGAATCATGGAAGGCATGTGATTAATCAAAAAAACATTCAGTAAGGCAAAATTCCAAAGACGTTTTGGGACATGCATGTTAAGCATAATAGAACGAGCAATTTCAAGTGACGGATTTTCTTTCAGCAATGTCATTTTGTTGTAGTGTGTGAGTAGGAAGTTTGATGAATAATCCCACGGGATTGGCAAAAAGTTTGAAAAATACTACTCATGTATTCTTTTGCATTATCGGTTCTTAAAGTTTTAATGGACGTATTAAATTGATTAATCATTTCGGTAATAAATGTTTTAAACACATATGGTAATTCAGATCGATCACTTAAAAGAAACAACCATGTCGTTCTAAAGTGATCATCAATAAAAGTGACTATTTATAGCCAAATATGCTAGTATGCTTGTAAGAACCCTAAATGTCATAATGGACTAACTCAAATATCGAATAACTACGTTTATTAACGGAAGGAAAAGAGAAACGAAAATGTTCCCCCAAAATACATGACTCGCATGAAAATCAGTTAAAGAAAAATCGGGTAACATAGTACGGAGAATAAGATGTGGATGTCTAAAACATCGATACCAGCAAATGGAAGAAACGGAAGCAAATGCGCAAGGTGGCACATCCAAATAGTACAGGCCATTAACTTCTTTACCTCCACCAATCTGCTCCTTCGTCTGGTTGTCTTGGATCACAAAATTATTTGACGAGAAAGTTATTGAACAGTTAAAATCATTGATAAGGTGACGAACAGATAAAAGATTTGTATGAAGTGAAAAACGACGAGAACATTTTTAAGCGGTAAGAAAGATGTCACATCAATATTGGTACAATCACAAACAGGAAAGACATCCTCGTTGGCAATAGAAATAAATTTATGCGAAGTGAAAAGCATAGAGTTAGAAACAGTATGAGTCGTGTGGTCGGAAGCCCCGAAATCAAGAATTTAAAGGTTTGACTGAGATAGTAGAGATATACCTGATGTGGTTAACTTGGTAATAGAGATATGAGAGAAAATACATTGCAGGTGATATAAGTCTTCAGGAGAGATCTGCGAGGATGATGCTGGCGGTTGGGTCGTTGTGGATGTAGTACTCTGTCGAGCAGTAGGAGTGATCTGGATAACCATATTTCTCTCAGCAGAATTGATCTGTATAGTTGATATGATTGCAATGAGAGCAAAAAAAGGAACCACTACCACGTCTGCGACTCGTCCCCCACAACCCCGAGTACCAATAGGAGCACGGCCACGACCGGGAAAATCCTTGACCACAGCCTTGAACAACAAGGGCAGAAGATGGAGCCTCCGCTGTAGAAACGCCTGGTGTAGGAACATGATAAGTAGCAGCAAGAATACTATTCATGGTAGGTGTACCACCCTAAGAGAGACGAAAGGAGCGAACTCCATCCAAGTGAGACTTCATCTTAGCCAAATAAAGAGTCCCACTAAGAGCCTTATGCTGACTCTTAGTAACGGCTGGATCAGAGAAGATGATAGGTTGATACATGTTCCATTCTTTTAGAAGCCCCCAGAACTGGACCCCAAAGACATGTAGATCATCTGGAGTAGCGGTAGTGAGTTCATTGAAGATATCATAGAGCCGTTAAAGGCTATCTTCTGACGAGTAAATAGATTGGAAAAGACACCGCATCTCCTTCGCAGCAGAAAGATACATAATAGCCCGATAACAGCTGGGCTCCATAGAGTTTGTAAGCCAAGTGCAGACTTTGTTGTCATTTTGAAACCAAAATGGTACTGCGCATCGGAAGTTGGTGGAGCTTCCTGAAAGAGATGGTGATGAAGGCCCTGCTTTTGAGGGCTCGTTCAATGGCATGCACCCATTCCAAAAAATTATTAATGCCAGAGAGAGTCGAGATAGTTAGACGGAGATCCGTTTTGTAATCGGAAATAAAAGGATCAATTTTGTTGTTCGTCTTATTAAACGTCGTACGCAAAGAAAGTAATAGAAAGTTAAGATCTAGTAAATAAAGAGCGAGAAAAAGATACTCATCTCAAGATCAATTCATCACGGAATTTCAAACCAACGGGAAGATCTAGAAAGATGACAGAGGAATCCGACAAGGCGTCGGTAGGGTCTGGAGGCTAGATCGAGGCAAGGCGCGGGATCGAGGCGAGGCGCAAATCTACCGAGGGCGTCGCGGCAGCAAGGGCATGAGGGCAGCGAGGGAGGCAGGGGAAGAAGACGAGGTAGGGAGGCGCTGCGAGCGAAAGAGGGAGGCGCTGCGATTGAGGGAGGCGAGGGAGACGATGCGAGGGTTTTTTGTTTTTATTTTTTATTTTTGAGGATTAGGGATAGGCTTTAAGAGATCCGCTCCGATACCATATTAAACGATAAAAGAGAAGATTTGGATATTTTACTATGTGACCAATTGTCTTTTTATATATGGATTACAATTACTTGATACCTAAGTATCATGGTACGGTATACCCTAATAACAATATATTCTAAACTATTCCAACAATCAGGAAGGAATTAGGACCATGTATTTCCATTTTGGATGCAAGTATGCAACAATAATAACCATATGCATAAGACCAATGAAAATTATAGTTTTTACAAAAAAAAAAGCAGTAAGAGAATGGGAGGCGAAACAATGAGAAATGGTTTTCTTTTTCTTTTTTTTTGGCACTGGCCTGTAAGCCCGAACATATGCACACAACACACGCACACCATACAACACACACCAGGGGGGCCATGAGTTTGCACCAAAAGCGTTAATTTGTTGCCACTTTCCCTCTTGGGGTTCCTGAGGTGCGAACCCCGGCTCTCCCCAAGAGGGGAAGTGCCCATACCAGCTGAGCTACTGCTCATTGGTAACAATAAGAAATAGTTGACTGAGCTGTATCGGTTCAGTAGCAAAATTGAGCAATTTGGTTAACTAGAACAAAATTGCCACGTATGATTTACAAGACTAGTCATCTTTTTTTCAGTATTGACTAATCATTGGCCTTGCCACCTACTAAAAAGTAAAAACAGCTACATCCATCATGATCTTTAAATCGAGCTATCCTCGGGTGTTTCGAAATAAATTTCTAATGCAAGACTCGATAGTATAAATTGTGTTGTGTTACATGCTTATAGTGCTAATTTCTCTCTGTTCTCTTGAAGTTCGGCCTCCATGTTTAAATTTTCTCTTGCATGAATCATTTGCAGTGAAGTTTAATACCCATTTGATGAACTGCAGTCACATGTTGAGTCTGTTTGTAAGGAGTGGGAAACTGGTGAAAAAGGCTCGGTGTAAAGTTATCGGTTTAATATTAAAGGATATGCCATGGAATTTATGGAAACTGGATGAAGGCCCAGAGATTTGTGATTGCATGCTCGTTAAAGTTGAACCCACCCACCCCACCCACTCCCCCCCCCCCCCCACAAAGCAAAGAAAAACAAGGGGGGAAGAAAAGAAAGGATAAAAGGGGGTAGACTCTTGAATTTGCACCAATCTCAAGAAAGGGAAACTTAAGAGATGGTCCTTAGAAAACCTTGATGGCTAGTTGGCAAGTTGAAGAGCTACTGACGCATCCGTTTTGTCTTATGCAGTTCAAGTTTATGCAACCAAGAAACAATCCTCGAAATATCCAAGACATCAAAATGGGATCTCATAACCCATATCATACTAAAATATTGAGGTCTTATATGTCAGCATGGAAATTTAGAAGGCAACAGATGATGAAGAAAAGAGGAATGGCTACAAGTGATTATGAAGGAGACTTGAAGCATAATAGAATCTATGAAGTATGGAAACAGGTACGAGTATCCGATACAATACGATATGGATACGCGGAAACGCAATTTTCCAAAAACCTAGGATACATGATACATTTTTATAATGAATTTTTCTAACTATATATATATATATAGAAGGGCAAGATTACACCATATATATTACATTAATACTTTAGCATGATATTCTAAGAAAACAATTGTAGCATTCTAATTTATCATGTTCTATATCAAAAGGATTTGATTTCAAATACCAATTCGATCCCATCATATACTAATTCTCTCAAATAGCATTCAATTACTTTCAACTGAACAATTAAAAACAGGGCATCATAACATTAAATCATAAATCTAGCCATAAACTAGAGAGAGCTGATTCGAACCGAACAGGAGAGGCTGTGGCGAAGTCTCAAATCGTGTGCGATTTCCGGTGGGGTCTCAAATCCAAGAGGGCCGCGGATCCAGTCCTAGAGTTTGTCAATGTTTTAAAAACCCTAAAGGTATCGGAGTTAAAGGTAAATGTAATTGGGGTCAAATATCAGTCTCCAATTGAAAAAATAACCATCATGAATCGGACGACGTATCCGATTCGCAAATTGAGAAGTATCCCAAGGTTTCCAAATATTTTTTAATTTATTTAAATCAAAAATAAGGGATTCGCGTTTCCGAGAGTTTCCGTGAATATCGGTATCCGTAACGCATTTGGGGACAATTCGTGAGGTTGTTTGGGGTATCCGTGCTTCATAGAATAGAATTACTGAATCCAGTATGCTAAGATGGGTTATGAACCAGCACCGTATAATACATTGCCACAAAACCAGCTACTAGAGTTTAAAACCCTTTCCATGCATAAGACCAGCAGTATTAGTCACTGCACGATCATAATACAATGGAAATAAAGGCTCTAGTTGTTGTGTAAGATGTCTGGGTTCTGCAACCCATTCAAGCCAGGTTCCAGCCTTTTTAACTAAGAAAGCTAGCATGCTATCAAGTCAGAGTAGCATCAGATTCATCGCATTAACATGTTAGTCATTAAAAAGCTCAAACGCAATGGTATCATGCAACGCAGGAGAACAACAGGAGAAATCATATCATGATATTTATATATTATAAGAGCAAAGAAGCAAAAGATAGCAAAAGCAACAAAAACAAAATATTAGCCAAACAAGTATAAGGTCATGAAACACATATTTCGACTTACCGTCACATTGACACTTATACCAAGTGAGATAACATCTTTGATAGAAGGAATGCATTCTGCAGTAGCTGGAATCTTTATGTAGACATTGCGGCAATCAACCAATTTATGAAGCCACTTTGCTGCTTCAACAGTTCCGTCCGTGTCATTTGCAAGTCTTGGAGACACTTCAACAGATACATAACCATCACCTCCATCTGTTTGGTCGTAGATGGGTTCAAAAAGTTTGCATGCATCTTGAATATCCTTTATCACAAGCTCCCAATATGCGCTTTCTGCATCCTTTCCGGCTGAAATAAGCTGCCTGTAATTCATAAACAAGTTCAGGATATGACCCCGTAGACAAACAAATAAAGGACCGCTAGCTATATTTGACATATCAGCATTGCTTGCAAAGGTCACAAAGAATTTCCCTCCCCTTCTCAAAGATAATACATGTAATACAAACTATTCAGATTAATTCCAGCATGTTTTCTGAACTTGTAATACAAATTCCATATTTTTGTGTTGTTGCTGACAAATGATATTCAGATTTAGCCAAAAAGTAACCATTGGCGATTCATTTCCTGTTTGGCCCCTATATAGCCAGAAATCAGAATTGTCTTTTTATAGTTGCCACACTTTGGCTCACGTCTCGTGAACTACGGATACATGCATCTGCATATATAAAAAATTTAAGCTCAGAATGACAAGATTTAAATTGTTTGACCCACCACCTAATAGCTTAAAGCTTTAGACTCCATGACTAAGTGGTTTTTACCAGAGTTATATGTCTGGCGTGCTAACAGGTCCTGAGTTCAAATTTAGCTGTTGTAGAAGCTTACTTCACCATGTCAATGTTTGGTATATCTTTATGGAATTGTGCTACCTTACATGCAACAAGTTAGATATGAAATAGCTTCATCAATTGTGTTGCTCAATTGTCTAATAACTTTAAGAACTTCTAGTGTAGGGATTAACAGTATTCACTGTATTATTTTGCACCCATATTGTTTTACTCGTATTGTTCTTTTCCTCCTTTGGCCATATCTTAAGTATCAGATTTTAGGCTTTATTTGCAATCTTGTCAGTCATCCCTCATTTCAAACCAGAGTCGTCCCCTGAACCCACCCCACCCCCCACACAAAAAAAACATTATTACCATACCAAACACCCTCAGGTCTAAAGACAGATAGTTCCACTCGTTCATGCTTCTTAGCTATTATTTCAAGTAATTAAATTATTAGTGATACAAGATGCATGCAATAGATCGCTATGTTCCAATGGTTACACCCATTCCCATTTTTTTACTCCATATCCACAAGCAACCAAACACCCTCCAGTGAAAGGTAGAGATATTTTCAACCACATGAATTTCTAACTGAAAAATTGTATACATAAGGAATCAAATGGAAGGGGGGTGTAATGTCCAGTGTAATTACGTCCAATCAAAAAGTTCAATGACATCATCGCTAAAATAAGAATGGATCACTGCAGGTCCAACTACCATATATCAGAAAGATTAGAACATTGAAAGTTAATTATTAACCTAAGATACTTTAATGTTGTAAACTAATCTGAGATAAATAAACACCAAATTAAAACTCTAACAAAATTTTATTTAATTAGATTTGGCAGGAAGTACTTAAAAGAGAAATAAGATCTAATATGGCACGGGGAAGTGATTACCTAAATTGTTCGTCATAGGCATTTGATAATGAGATTGCTTTCTGGAAAATCTATTATACAAAAGAAAATAAAGAAGACATCAAAGCCAAAAAAAAGGACAAGATCCAGAATAAAGTATTCAGGAATCTAAATACATCATGTCATATCAATAAATAAAAAACAGTAGAACTGGTTTAAAAAGAAGTCACCAAAAGTATAAAATCAAGATCAACAAGAGAATATTACCGTTGGGTTGCTGGTAACACCTCTAACCCCACTAGCAATCAAAGGCAACAAATCTGTCACAGGGCGGCATAGATTATCGTACCATGGAGATTGCCCTTGAAGCTCATACAGATCATGAAGTGTTGTTTTCTTTGTCGGAACACCATTTCCATCATGTTTCGACGCTCGCACACTGAACAATAAGACTTGATCAGAAATAAGATAAATTTACACAATAAATCAACTTCAAACTATGGAAATGTAAAATTAATGGCAGATGGCAAGATAGAGAAAAACACTTTGATTCAAATGATGGTGAAAAAGTTGAAAACAAATTTTGTTTCTACAAATAAAACATAGTCCGGCGGGCGCAGGGGGCAGGGGGAGCAAAGTAAAAGTAGGAATACATAAAGAGGACACCAACTTCTCTGACGCCTTAAACAGCTGCTCAGGGATTTCAATTTTTTAGAAGTGGTCTATTAAAATGAAGGTTCATTCAATGAAAAGTTAATTTACAATAATTCGATATGAATGTATGTTCTTGTGTTCCTTTTGTACAAAATAAAAAAGGGAGAATACTCCAAAACCGCAAAGAGAAATCACATGAAGAAGGGGGAAACATAAAGGAAATAAACAAGAAAGAAAGAATAAGGGAAGTAAACATGGGGTCCACGAAAACATTAGATTGTTGGGGAGCAAGATACGCATTCTAAATGTTTTGGGCGCACTCACAGCAACAGCAAACCGCTCAGGTTTGCAGGAGCAAAAATGTTTCATCAGGAGTCGGAGGTCGTTGTAGAAAGTAACGACAGTTTCAATGGTCTAGAATGAAGGTTTTCTTTCATATTGGGATTTGGATTTTTATTTTATTTTTATTTATTTATTTTTCTTTCTTTGGTTTGGTTGGGGGAGGGATGTTGGAGTCTTTGATTTCATGATTGTGGGAATAAGTGAATGTTTCGCAATAGAATACAGAAATGAGATCAATATAGGACTGGTATTGTTACCCATACTAAAAGTCAACTGCGAGTTCCGATTATAAGAATAATAAAATGAAGAATGGTCTTTGATGATATTATTTATTGTTTCAAATATATACTCATAATAAAAAAGATGGTCTGGAATTAGTAGGTTCTAGCTTAACCTTGATTAAGTAGATTAATCTTATCCAGTGATCAAATATCGGTAATATTGGCCGATGTCTTGTTATTGGCATGCCATTGTTTCGATACGTATTGTTTTCGAATAATTTCATTTGGGCTCAATATCAACGGCTGATAAATCGGATTTATTGTATCGACCAAATATCAACTTATATAGAACTTATCGGCTCATCATGAAGGTACGTTATATTGTTTAGCCAAATATATGACGATGATAAATAATATTTTAAGATTTTGTTATATATATATAATGTTTGCTATAGAATATACCGATATGACCAATATGTATGTAGAAATTTCCGATATTAACACCCAATATGCCTGATATTGATACCCGATATAAATGTCCAATATTAACTGGTATTGCCAATATATCGTCCAATATACGATATTTGATGTTGAAAACACACATCCGATACAATCCCGATATCCGATATTTGATAAATTGATCCCATCACCCTAAACTGTCTAGGTAGGCCTAGGTAGACTGCTTAAACACCTAGGTAGATGCTTTTTTAAAAAGGACATTGTATTTAATCAAGTCATGACTATAGTAAGCTTAAAAGCTCAATTCTCTACCTACCCAAAAAAATCCTCTTGTATTTGTACATCATTCATCCACCATGAAGATAAAGCAGTCTGTGTATGGAGTACGAGGTTCGCATTAAGATTGAATAATTAATATGGTATCGAAAAGGGATAAGGAAACTTTTTCCCCAAATTCATGGAGTTTAAATATGAAAACTATTGATCTTCAGTCAACAATTAAAGTCAAATGAAGGGATGAACAAAATTTAACGTTTCCTAAAATATGAAATAAAGCTTTTAGGATATAAAAGAGTAATTATATATCTAAAGTTGACCTGAATTGCAAAACCCATATGGATGAATTTTTATGATACGCTATCGGATAGATCAAACCCTTCAAAACTGATATGAATATAATTAGCTTTAGTCTTTAGTCCCACATTGCATGTAGTAGGAGAGGTGTCTAATACACCTCCTATATATATATATAGTAGGAACTCTCATATTATTATCCCAATAAAAATATTTCTTCTTGATTGTTTTCATGGTATCAGCGCTTTGAAAAGAATTTTGACGAAATCCTAATTTCCCAAAACACCCTCTTTCCCAAACCCTAACCCTAATCCTCTAGACCTGGCCCTAGCTGCCTTCTCTGCCTTAGCCGCCTCCTCGCTTCCTCCCCTCATCAGCCCTCACCCCACCATGCACTATGCCTACACCCGCCCTGCACCGGCAGCACCACGCCCGCACCACCATGCCGCACCCTGCTCCGAACCATGTCGCACCTCCACTGCTTGCTTCCTGCCGCCTGCCCTAACCGCGGCCACCTTTCATCTCCGTTCATGTTCTACATCCATGGCCGCGATATGCTCCCTTCTCCATGCTACCGAAGCCCTCTCGTCTCCGTTCTTCATGGCCAACAACGCTCATCACTTCCTCACTCGTCTCCTCTCCTCTCGGTTACTGACGATAATCTATTAGGTCGTTTTGCTATTCTTGTACTTTCTTGGGTGTTAAACAACCTTATTCTTCCTCTCGTGATCTACTTCTGCGCCGTTTATCATGAATTTTGATTGTCTTTGGTGGCCATGGGGCATAGCATGATCGCCCCCTGCTCATGGTCGTAGTTCCCGTGGACGTGGTCATGTCGGTCTTTATTGTGCTTATTGCGGCGGCACTAAATATCGCGAAGACTGGTGTTAGAAGAAGCATGCCTATCCTGATGATACATCTACAGCTCGCCAGACATTCACACCAGTTGCTACTGACCGACCTTTCTCTTCTGCCGGCCATTTACCTTTATCCAGTGCTGAGTGGGGCCAGTTGCATCTCCTCTCTTCTGAAGCTCCTGCCAACATTTCTACTATGTTAGGTATATCGTTCATTTCTCATTCTAATTCATGGGTCGCAGATTCCGGCGTCTCACATCACATATCTCGTGATTGACTGTCTGATCTTGCTTCTTGTCCTCACAAGTTTATTTTCATGGCTAATGGTAATACCACCTGTTTCTGGCTCTGCTGATTTAACACTTGCTTCATATTTTGTAACATTTCAGAAAAATAAAATATTATTTTTGGGAATTTTTATAATTTAATATTAATTTTTAATGAATATTTTAATAGTGCGGTATAATTAAGTATCGATAAATGGGGAAAAATTTTGAAAATTTTGGAAATTACTAAAATGAGGGTGCTTTATGTGATTTATGCAAATTATGAAAGTTTACGAGTTTTTTGGCACTATTTTGTGCTAATCGCAATTAAAAATTGCTAATCGGGCTTTAAGCGTGTTTTATGCACATGTCATTTTTTCACACTTGTTACATTTTTCCTACATGATTTTGGGTGCATGGCTATTTGTTTTGGATTTACTATTGAGGAGAGAAGGAATAAAAGAAAAGAAAAGAAAAGGATATGAATATAGTATTAGGTATGGGTGAGAGAGAGAAAGGTGAAGGGGTTACCTTTGACTTGCCATTCACTCACCTCACCATCTTCATCACATTCTCTCCTCTCCCTCACACTCTTGCTGTTGCTGCTGCCCTCACTCCCTCCCCCTCTTCAACCTCTCATACTCCATGAAAAACGTCTCAAAACCCCACTCCCACTTCACAAAAAAGATGCACAAGCCCACAAGCTATAATATGGACTAAGAAAGTTTTCATTTTGGCGCTGTGGAGGATTCATGAGTGCTAAATGAGGTAATCCCTTCACACTTAGTGTAGTTTTTCCTTCACTTTAAACCATATTTGTGTTTAGTTATGATTTGGTGCGATTTTGTGAACTATGGAGATTTCTAGAGAGGGCTTGGGTTTGAATTGAGTTGTGATTGTGAATTGAGGCCTAATGGTGACCTTAAACCCCTTCCAATTGATAGAAACCCATACCAACCCAACTGAAACCCAAAAATACGGATTTACAGAACTTTGCAATGTCGGTTTGTGAACTTAGAGCGTGCAGGGAAATCTAGGATGACCTGGGTTGATTACGAGACTAGCAAACAACTTCAGGAGCTTAGAATTGACCCTAGGAAGACACCCTGAGAGCACGAAACCCAGAGGAGTCCCTAGGGCCGGCGAGACCGGTTTTGCATGAGAGAGGACTCGGCCACTTGGTGAGGGTGTAAGTCCAGGTTTCTTCTGTAGGTCACATATACCCTATATATCACCCTAGTGTTGTTTGCTCACATGGTTTTCACCCTCATCCAAATCTGGGACCAATTTCCTACAATGTAGTATTATGACATTGCCACGACTTAAACTTTAGATTCCAAATCTTGGTTTTTGTGTTAGATTGGTGGCCTACAGGGAATCTGGAGTGACCCTAGACACTTACTGGAAAAACTAGCAAGACCATTACCCTATATTGACTACCAGGAGACTACCCTACAAACATGACACCCCAATTCCCTACCAGGGCCGAGGTCGCCGGAATTTTAGGGTAAGGGGCCGGCCACCTTGTGGAGTCAGGGGTCCTGGTTGCTTCCATAGCTCATTTACACTTTATACATCACTCCAGTATTGTTTTGGAACATTGGTTGCACCTTAATCAAAATCTGGGACTGAATACATGTGTTGCTATTTTGATTCGAGTTATGGTTTTGCGTATTTTAAATTCTGGATTTTAGTAATTATGCTTTTTCTCGATCATGTGACGTTTGTACATCTATATCGAATGATATCGGGTTGTTTTGCGAGGGCAAACCATAGGTTTTGACTTATGCGAGTTCCGCGTGTCGTTTTGGTATCGACTTGGTTTTTAATGCGATACGATACGCTATGATGTGTAGATACCCTCGCGAAGACTTTGAGACGACAAGCAAGCGCGTGGCGACGTCGACATCGGCAAGCGAAGGTCAATGTGAGTAGATTATATCTACAGGAGAAGTCAGGTGGATGGCGTATAACACCCCCGCAGTTCGATGAATAGTATATATATATATATATGCTATCTTTTATGTGTGGCATGGATTTTCAGGATATGTTTAGATGTTCAATGGTTAGTTTAGGGTTATTAGAAGTGAACTAGTATAGCTTCCTAGTCGCGAACCCTAGAATAGGTTTACACTCACACGCATACACATGCTTACTGTTATACTTGTGCGTATTTAGGAATAGATATATATATATACACACATGGGTATGGGACTGTGTATATATATATATATACTCGTATACCCACACTTGGATGATGAGGATGGTGGATGATATTTGGAGATGAGTCGATGAGATTGGGCATGATGCCATAAGATCGGTGATATGATGTGGTTCGTATTTTGAGATACGACATGAGATTTTAGCGGGCCTTTGGACGTGTGCTTTCATACACGCGCATATATATATAAATGGTATCCGTTTGTACTAAACTTAGATCAGTACCCATGTTCATGAGATATGATGATAAGGATACCAGATAATTGATAGATAAATGTGAGATTCAACCCGTACCCAGATTTGGGATGCCGTACGACGGATTTACGTACGAGCTTTATATATTGATGATAGATCTGCACTCTTGACTCGAGAATGTCATGTGTATATTGTATCGTATGTGATACTATTGAGGCGGGATCACCGACTATTATATTTATATGTATATCGACTCAGATTTAGGTGGTTCGCCATACTCTTTCGGTTAGATTGTTAGTTTAGTTCTGTAGTACTTAGTATATGTTAGACTAGACCCGAGTCATACCTATTTCAAAACTAACGAATCATGAGTATTTTAAAGACAGGCTAAGGGATTCTACGGATATTTTCAAAAGAAACATCTTTTCTTAAAAACACCGTAACCCTTATTTTTCTAAAAACCCCGATTCGTCTTATTTCAAATGGCAGAACCGTATGACATTTACATATTGATGTAAATTCTTCACTGTTGCGTTTATTATTCGATTTCCGCATATTCTTGCTATTCGCATCGTATTGCATGTTTAAATGTGTTTATTGTTATATTAAACCCATGTTGTCAGGACACCAGCACCATTATCGATGATACGTATGTTCCACGTACACCTACTTGCCGGCTCACACTTCATCATCGATAATTGCCATGTCACTACACAGTAGGATTGTTGTATCAGGATACGACTACTTGTACTTCTATATTGGCGCACGGACATATTGTACACTCATACTTGTGTATATACCTACTTGTACATCTATATTGGCGCACAGACATATTGTACACTCATACTTACGTATATACCTACTTGTACATCTATATTGGCGTACGGACATATTGTACACTCATACGTGCATACATACATAATTGCACATACATCAATAATTCTGGCTTGAATTTGGAGATTTGGGAACCGCAAGATATATTTTAAAACTGGATTCATTTTTAAAGAGCGGTTTTCGCTCAACATGTGCATATTACTATTTTATGTTGCATGATATACTGATATGCTTACATTTCTTTTATATGTCGCATACATCATGCTTTATGATTATACGCATTGAGATATGTTGTTTTCAAGATATTTCTGGATTTGGGAACCGAGGGTATTTCGAAAGAGAGTATGTATTGTTTTAAAAACCCGGTTACCCTTAATATGATATTTCAGTGCGCCTACCATGAGTTTTATCGGTTCTGATGTATATATATACCCGAGGAGCCGTGGGACGTGTGCGGGTACATGGTGGGGCCCGGTATGGTACCCCGGGGCAAGAAAGGGATAATGTGTATACAGACGGTGAGCGTGGCAGAGGGACTACTACCTACCGGTGATAGTATTTGGGCTCGACGGATATCCGGAGGATACCGACCGGAGTCGAGAGATGATGTGGGCCGATCCGGACTGACGGAGCCCTATATATATGAGGATTTACGTGCCGATGTTGGGCACGGGTTTCATGATGTTTTCGAGTGTCGATACTGAGCACTCCGGTTCCATGATTTTGATATGTCGCGAGGGACACACGTTGATTTACATCCTCATACTTCCATGCATATGCTTTATGATATTTACATGCATGACGTTTTGTGTCATTGGGTGACACGTGGACGAGATCCACATACATACAGACATTGATTACATAGTTGGATGATATCCATATACTCATAGACTTCATGATATAGTTGACACTGATTACATTGATTATACCTCATATTTATGATATATTGCTACCTGAAGCACTGGCACGAGCACTTGGTACTACACTTATGTATAGATGTTTACCCTTGCCACTTTATCATGCTTCAGACTAATTCATTTGAGGTTTATATATATCTGATCGTATTGACCTAGAATTGAGCCATACATACGATTTCTGCTCTGTGATGTTTTCTATTCACGAGTTGGCAACTCACCCCCGTTGTGCCACAGTTCTTGCAGGTTTTGCCGTACAGGTTTCATTGCGGCTTTTCTGGCACGCTGCTCCATTTCTGGGTAATTGCTTTGGTAGGTGGGTTCACCCGCATCGTGACCACCATTGTACTTATTTATTTTCAGTTGTATCTAGTAAATTCCATCAACCAAACTTGTATATTGTTTTAGATTTAGAAAACCAGTTGTGTATTATTTCGACCTTAGAGTCGCGCGTTGTAGTATTATGGTTTTCTTGTTAATTTTGAGTTTCTTTTTGAGTTTTGATCCTCGCCCTTCGGCGTTGTATATTATATTGCTTGCGTGGTTGTGACCGTCGATTGACGAAGAGCTAGCTCCCGCTTGGGGATGCCTTTTATCATTACGCATATATTATTCTTGTTGTACCCCGTTTGGGGCCAGTATTTACAAAGGAAACTCTGCCGAAATTTTCAGAAAAGACTTAAGGATTTAAAAATGCATATTCGGCTTACTTATTTAAAAACCTTGTTTTTAAAACATGTTTTCTCCACTTCTTTAAAACTAGTTTTCCTTCATTTATTATTTAAAATGGTTTTAGATTTCTGGGCTTTTGGCTTATTTGAATTAGATGAGGTCCTATAGACTTCATATGATTCAAGGGCCAGTCACGTGCTATTTCGGGTCTTGACATATTTACACATGAAAAATACTTTAATTGTGCCATCTTTAAAACGAAACTTGCTTTCTATTCGTCGGCTTACAAATGATTATATCTGCTCCGTAACATTTTATCCATCTCACTTTAAGATACAGGACCTTCTGACGAAGCAGCGGATTGGTGAGGTGCATGAACAGAATGGAATGTACTACGTTGATCACCTTCCCAGTACGTCTGCAGTTGTTTCTACTCTCCAGTGGTATCGAAGACGGTCATTCTCCTTTTTCTTCTTTACGCACTATGTTGCCTTCTCTTAATTTATCAAAATTCAGTTGTGAATCATGTATTCTTGATAAACACCATCGCTCCTCTTTTCCCCCGTTAATAAAAGACCTGATTTACCTTTTTGCTTTAGTTCACTCCGATATTTGAGGTCCTTTTAAATTCCTTTGTGTGTGATTATAAATACTGTGACATTTATCGATTATCATTTACGTATGACTTGGCTGTATCATCTGCATAATAAATATGAACTTTTGTCTATCTTTAAAATCTTCATAGCTAAGGTTACTAATCAATTTGGTGTTTCTGTAAAGGTTCGTTGTTTAGATAATGTTAAGGAGTATATTAGCACGGACTTAACTGCATTTTGTCACACATGGCATATTGCATCAAACTTCATGTTCTTATACCCCTCAGCAAATGGGATTGCTGAACGGAAGAACCGACATTTGCTTGAAGTAGCTCATTCTCTTCTTTTGCATATGCGTGTCTCTAAACGATTGTGGAATTTTGCGGTCTTAATTGCCTGTTTTTATATCAATCGCGTGCCTTCTCCAGTCTTAGGCAACCAATCCTCTTTCTCTGTTTTGTTTCCACAAGGAAAGCATTTTCAGGTTCCTCCTAAGGTGCTTGGTTAACTATGTTATTCTCATATTCTAGGTCCTCAGGCAGACAAACTTGATCTCAAGCTACCTGTATTGTGTTTGTAGGTTACGGTCTCAGAAAGGGTATGTTTGCTTTGACCCCACCACTTCTAAAGTTTGCACATCATATAATATGACCTTAGAAACTCAGGCATATTTTTCACCACCTGTCAAGGACCCCACTTCTATTGTCCATGTTCCTC
This sequence comes from Agapanthus africanus, assembly GCA_030015575.1. Taxonomy (NCBI): domain Eukaryota; kingdom Viridiplantae; phylum Streptophyta; class Magnoliopsida; order Asparagales; family Amaryllidaceae; genus Agapanthus; species Agapanthus africanus. The sequence goes on from JASDDO010000008.1 coordinate 219,520,104, forward strand.
ATCTACCTTCTTCGGAACTTGATTCGTCTGTTCGACCTATGTGCCCTAGTTTTAAGCCCGTGACTCCTTATCCACGGGTATATCACCGTGGTGGCCCAAAAGTTTCACCCCCTCCCACCATTTCTACTCCTGACGATTCTTCTGCAGATACTCCGATACAGTCCACTGGTCCTGCTTCTCCACCGCCGCTGTCTTCAGAAGAAGATCTTTCTCTTCCTATTGCCTTAAGCAAGGATAAGCGTTCTTGTACTAGTTGCGACCGATGAAGAGTATTACCCGGCATTCCAAACCCACTTTCAATCCTAATTCGCACAATTCCAGTAAACAGGGCAACCATAGGTTAGGGTTGCGGCGGGGTGGAATCATACTTATTATAAGAATCTAGTCCAACCTATAGGGAACCAGAATACATCGTTTCGTGTCCTAGAAAGATCTCCAGATTGACAATCATCCTCTTTCGCTAACACGAAGAATTCAAACAGAATGGTAGTACAAGAGCCCAGAAGGAAAGTAGGATATTTTTTCAATAAACCAAAAGAACAGAGCTAAGCTTGAACCAATAGAGTACTACATCACATCTGATTTCTAACTTTGTTTCCTATCATAGACTGACACTATCTGCTCGTCAGTTTGTTTCTTCCTTATCTGTCATCACTCTTCCTTCCTCTGTTTAGGAAACTCTTCAGCATTCATGTTGGCATGCAGCTATGTTAGAGGAGCTTGCCGTACTGCGCTCTAATCAGACTAAGAAATTGGTATCTCCGCCTTCAGATAAGGTTGTCGGCTGTCGATAGATCTTTACTGTCAAGCAAAATCCAGATGAGATGATTGACTATCTCAAGGCTCGATTGATGGCCAAAACTTTTACTCAGCATAATGGTTTGGATTATTTTGAGACTTTTTCGCCAGTTGTCAAACTGACATCGGTTCGTGTCCTTGGTTGTTTCTAAGGCATGGCCACTTCATCAGCTTAATGTGAAAAATACTTTTCTTAATGGCGATCTTTCGGAAACTATTTACATGGAGCAGCCTCCTGATTTTGAGCGATCGGGGGAGTCTATAGTCTATCTCCTACATAAATTTTTATATGGATTGAAACAGTTACCGCGTGCCTAATTTGAAAATTTTAGTACGGTCCTACGACAGATTGACTTCAAACACGGTCGCGCCAACACATCGCTCTTTACACAGTCGTCCTCATGGCATGGTGATTGTGCTAGTGTATGTTGATGATATCATTACTGAATATGATTTTGTTGGCATCTCCAAACTGAAAGAACATTCAGTTTCTCACTTCCATACCAAGAACTTTGGGCAACTTAAATACTTTCTTGGAATTGAAGTGTCACGGAATTTTGGTAGATTACAGCTCTCTTAGCGCAAGTATGCACTCGATCTTCTATCTGAGGCAAGATTTATGAGATGTAGACCAGCAGCCACTCCTATGGACTCCACAGTCAAGCTATCTCAATTGAGTTCTCTCTCGGATCCTCCACTGCCCGACTCAGTACGATATCGACGTCTTGTTGAGAAGTTTATTTACCTTACTGGTACTAATCCTGACATTGCCTTTGCCGTTTTGCAGAGTGAGTCGGTATATGCAGAGTCTTTTGACCTTTCATCTTAAGGCAGTTAAGCATATTCTCAGATGCATCAAAGGTTCTTCAGGACCGGGTCATCTCTATAAACCATCATTTACGTTGCCGCTCACAGCCTTTGCAGATACTGACTTTACGGGATCCATTGATGATTGTCGTTCCACTAGTGGCTATTGCGTGTTTTTTTAGAGGAAACTTGGTTACGTAAAGGAATACAAAGCAAAATGTAATGGCTCGTTCTTCCGCCGAGACTGAGTATTTTGATCCATGGCGCATACAGTTGCTGAATTGGTATGGCTTACATCAATCCTGACAGATCTTGGGGTTCTCTCTTATCTTCCAACTACACTTTTCTGTGATAACAAGGCCGCGATCCAGATTGCTAAGAATTCAGTTTTTCATGAGAAGACCAAGCATATCGAGATAGATTGCCACTTCATTCGTGACAAGGTGACAAACAATGTGATTGTACTCCAACATGTTTCCTCTTCGGCTCAACTGACAGATATCCTTACAAAATCTCTTCCTCGACCGGTTTTCACTCGTCTTCTGTCCAAGCTCGGTATGATTGACATCTATACTCCAGCTTGCGGAGAGTGTTATGAATATAATTATTTTTAGTTTTTAGTCCTACATTGCCTGTAGTAGGAGAGTATATGTAGTAGGAACTCTAATATTATTTTGCCAATAAAAATATTTCTTGATTCTTTTCAAAAATTAAGCCGGGTAACAAAATTATCGAACTTATAAATTATAACACTTAAGAAAAGTAACTTATGAGAAAGATACCAATCCACCAGTGTGTTTCTCAATGTGATCCCTCCCCTCCAGATCAATAAAGTAAAATGGTGACACTTGCTTCTGAGCCGGAGCTCCACTCATACCAAACTATCGCTGAGAGCAATGTTAAGGAATGCAGAATGCATAGAGAAGCAGAAGGGCAGGGCTTTAGCTTTTGGGGCAAAAAGTGTCGAGGCGTTTTTAAATAGTAAATAAAATAATGATGGAAAATTAGATTAATAGAAATTCTTAGAAACAGAATAATATAAGACGTTATTTTGATATGCCCCATCCAAAACTTAGGTATTTTGAAATAACACACTCAAAAATATGTATTTTGAAAAATCCCACCCAAAAGTTAATTGTTAACTAAATAAGACATTCTGTTAGTGGGCTATTACTTAAGATAGTTAGTCAACCTTACTTGGGTTAATTTAGTTCAAAAAAATTCCCAACTTACCCCATTCATCTTCTTCATTTCAGTTCACAAGCTCTATCTCTCTCTCTCTAAACCCGAAGACAATGAAGCTCGTCTCTCTCGCTCTCATCTCCAATGACTCATTGAAGGCCCTCCTTCATCCTTCAAACATCCTCCCTCTTCTCCCAAGAAGGGCCTCATGGCCGGTCCTCGCCACACTTCACAACGTAGTTGATATTCTCCTCACTTTCGTCGACACCGCCTCTTCACCCAACTCAATGCTCAAGTGGAAAGACGCCTCTTCCCTTTACAAGAAAGAGGCTTGGATGGAGTTCTATTCCAAGAGCCGGTCCGAATTCGAAGTTGGAACTCTTCACATCAAGGGTTGGTTTTTGTGATTGGGTCAAAGATCAAGTAAATTGCTTGATGGGTTTTTTGGTATTTTTGATGGAATTGACAATTTGGGTTTGTTTTGTGCTAGAGGTTAACCAAAATGATGAGCTTCTTTGTCTTCGGGTGATGAGCTATTTTGAGCTCAGTTCACAAACTCATTTAAGTTCTCTCTCTTCTCTATGTAAACCCGAAAACAATGAAACTCATCATCTAAAGCTCATCTCTCTCCCTCTTCTCCAAACTAGAGGTTATCAAGCCGATTGCATAAGCAAGCTTACTTGCAGTTACTAAGGTATATTGGTCTTTTAAACCCTCCTCCGAATGGCATGGGCTACCAAAAATGTGATGGAAGTTAACCAGAGGTTTGTATTTAATTTATTTTTCACTTTTGGGTGGGGTTTTTAAAAGTACCTGTTTTAGGGTGTGTTGTTTCAAAATACTAAAGTTTTGGGTGGGATATACCAAAATAACCGATAATATAAACATAACAAAGATATCTTACTGTCATAGAGTTTGTACACAATAATAGAAATATATTGAACAATTTTAAAAAATTATTATCCATATAAGATATGAAAGTGATAATGTTGCAGACTAGAGACAATAATGAGATTAAATTAGTGGATCATTTGATATGATAATCTACAATTTTTAAGAAAATGATGACTACATTCCATTTGAATGCTTAAAAGAGGATTTTAAAGGGATTTTCAAGCACATAAAGCTAGCCAAAGCAGGAGCTTCAAGCCATTAATATAGCACAAAGACACTTTATGCAATAGAGAAGCGCTTTGTGGCCGCTTTCCGCTAAAGCGAGACTACAACTGAACTTTATAAGGCTTTTTACAAAAGTGGGTGGGAGCTTTCGTTTCAATCAACGAGCCGATGGTGAGAAGGAAGCAATAGAAGCTAAGCTAGAGTAGATTTGAAAATGGACATCATTGGAGATGGATTTTTTTTAAATGAGACTTTAGGGATTTTTCATGAAGATGCCAACTTATATCTAACAATGATCTAACTTTCAAATTATTTAGGACCTGTTTGGATATGGAGTTGGGATAACTGTAGTTTATTTTTAAGTGGAGGTTGGAGGATACAAACTATGGTTTGCAAGCCCAAACACCAAAAATGATACAAAACTTTGATCGGATTGGAGTTGAGATAAATGTAGTTATCTCAACATTTGGGTGAGATAACTACTGTTATCTCAACATTTGTGCTGAGATAACTACTGTTATCTCAACTCCAAAATGGCATCCAAACAAGCTATTAGAAGTTGAAAATGACTGTTAAACACAAAAGCATCATAATAGTACAAGTTAAAGAGATGCAAATCAAATAAACATACAAAAATCGGCTCCTTTCAAAGAGATCTCTCCAAATCAAGAGACTAAAAGGAGACTACTAATTTATATCTAACAATTATCTAAATTCAACACGATACGCTGTTAGATTAGTCAAACCCTTGATTATTCATCCGATCGCAACTAAAATAGATGAAAAATTAGAGAAACATACACCAGTGGACTCCTCCCATTGAGATCTCCCCGAATCGAGAGAGTAAAAGGCGAGAATCGCCTCTGCGCCGGAGCTCCTCTGGTCCTGAACTCGATCGCCGATACCTTCGTATCCGATCGAAGATTCGACGAAGAGAACGAAGCAGTAGAGGCGAAGCAAGGGTTTGCTAGCTTCGAAATCGACGCCATTAGAGAAAAAGAGAGATTTTTAGGGATTTTTCTGTTGAGAAGAGAGAGGGTTGTTGAGGTGGTGGATTGTATATAATTTTGACGGAAAGCAGAAGGTTGCTGTCAGTGGAGGGCAAAACGGTAAATTCGTACGGCGGGCTTTTAGGTAGGTGGATACAGTGAATGTGCGGCGCATTTCGAAGTGGGTTTTTAAAGGGGAATATGCCACTGATCACGTCAATAATTACGGAGCTGCCCTGGCATTTGAAATGGGGATTGGGGCACCACCTCTGGCGAAGTTTGGTGAGACTTCATTTGCTCGTGATAGATATTTTATGAGTGTTTTGTATTTCCAACAAACTCAACAGTCAACACCCACAAGTAAAATAAAATTGTAATTTTCATTGCGGTTTGATGATGTTCAATATTGGTGACCTCCAAGATCATGACACGTGACAGGTGACGTAACCAGAACTCAGAAGAGGGTCCACAGGGGGCCAACCCGGCTACCCTGTATCCGACCTGCAAACACAAGCTGGCCTTCCTTGGGGCCCCCTGCAAATTGGCTTCCTCGGCCCCGCAGCTCGCGCCGAGCTGCCGCAAGACCTGGACTCCTCGGCCTCCTCGCTCGTCTCGAGCTCCAAGCCGAGGCCGTCTTCCTCGGCCCTCCGACCAAAGTCACTGCTCACAGGCGTAACCGTCGCTCCGCGAATCTCGCTATGCGCAGATTCTACGCCAACAACATCCCACATTCCACGCCATCAATCCCCATTAATGGGCGATCCGCTTTCTACGCTGGCGTGACGTCGGGGGCGTAACTGCCGGCGAGATCCTCGCACCTGCTGTTGCGTGCCACCACCGCTATATAAACCCCCATCACGGAGGGGTCAAGTAAGCAATTCTTTACAATTTTATGCCGTTACTCTGCTCGGATCTCATCACTAACTTGAGCGTCGGAGGGTCCTTGGTGGTACCAAACCATCCCGGGACTTCTTTGCAGGTACTCGGCACCAACTCTCTCACTTCACCTCTTCCTCCCAAAACCCATTGAGACCCACACGCAACGGAGGATAATCAACTAAGTCCACCAGGAGATCAACGGGAGACAACATCTGACGGAGGCCCGAAAAGGACCTCCATCAGTTGGCGCCGTCTGTGGGAAAATAACTCCACAAAATACAAAGTTGGCCTTCCTACCTCCACCCTCATGGTAGACGACCATCCTGGGGATCCCGGTACCAGCCGCCGCCTTCCACTCACCGAAGGCGGAGATGAACCTCCTCCCATGACCGTCATCAACGCCCTCGCAGGCCGGATAGATCGCCTGCAGTCCCTCGTGGAGGCACTCGTCGACGTCCAAACGGCCGCGCCCGGGCCCCAGATCGCTGCTCCGCCGCCTCCAGAAGGCTCTGTACCTGTCTGGACGGCCGACCACCAACGGGCTGCATCCCCTAGCCGCCGGTCCCTCGAACCGGTGCTCCCTGAGACCCGCTGGGCACCCCAGGGCTCCATGCCAAGATCCGCCGCCAGGACGCCTCGCCTCGAGCCTCCTCGTGCCCTTATCCCCCTGAGGAAATGTCAGTCACCTCGCCTGTCCACGGGCGTGGCCGACCCCACCACGATCGGGGGGGCCGCACTGAAGGGGTCCGCCCCGGCGACTCAAGAGCTACCCCATCCCGGGACCTGAGGCACCTCATCGAGAGAAACTGGGGCCGCTCCCAGAAGCAGGCCACCCGCAGCGAGGGCCAGGAGCCTCGAGGCGCCGATTCCTCGAGGTACCACGGTCGGCTCGACGCCCTCGAGAAGAAGATCGAGGGCATGCGCCGAGAAGCTCACCTCTCGAACGACGGGGCTAAGTACGCCTCCGACTCGCTCACGAAGCCGTTCACCGAAGAACTGCTCGCCGTGCACGTCTCCTCGCATAACAAGCCCCCGAAGGTCTCTCTATTCGACGGGAAAACCGAAGGACCACTTGGACGCTTTCACGGCGGGAATGAGCTTCCAGGATCACTCCGACGCCGCCCAGTGCAGGGCCTTCCCGGCCACCCTCATCCGCGCAGGTCGGGACTGGTTCCGGGGGCTCGAACCCCGCTCGATTTCGACCTTCGACGAGCTGGTTACTCAGTTCCTCGGCCATTTCGTGGGGAACCGTCGACAGAAGCGCACGGTCGACTATCTCTTCACGGTTAAAAGTGGGGACAAGGAAACGTTTAAGGCCTACATTACCCGTTTCTACAACGCCCTTCTCGAGGTGCCCGAGCACCGAGACGAAACCGTCATAACTGCACTCAGATATGGTCTGAGGCACAAGGAATGGTTGCGCTCCTTCGCGCTGGCTCAACCTAAGACCATGGCCGAAGTCAAGACGTAGACCGAGCGCGAGTTCCAGCTGGAATCCGAGGTGAACGCTAACCTTCCTCAGGCAGAGCGGTCCGACCAGAAGAAGAGGACTCGGGAGGAGAGGCCGGAGCGTCAGCAGCCCTACCACCCGAAGTTCCTGGAGTATACCCCCCTCAACGTCTCCCTCGCGGTGTTACTGGAGGAGGCCTAGAACGAGGGGTTCTTCAAGTTCCCTCCGGTCCCGCGCCAGGCCGCTAAGCGAACCCGGGGCCCCTACTGCGCTTTCCACCGGGTACTGGGCCACGCCACGGAGGACTGCAAACAACTGAGGGACTACATCGAGGAGCTCATCCGGTCTGAGCACCTCGCCGCCTACCTAAAGGACAAACGGCAGACCGACCGCGAGCAGGAGCAGCATCGCCCTCCCACCGACCTGACCATCGGTCAGATCATGCTTGTTTCAGCTTACGGCCAGCCCGGAGCTCAGGGAGCCCCATGCCCTATGCCAAGCGCGGGGGCCGACAGCCCTTCAAGGAGCTCGGCCCAAGCCAATGAAGTCATCTTTTAGCCTGTACCTTTTTTTTAGTAATGTAAATTCTTCGTAGGATCTATTGTTACTTTAATAAAGATCAATGGAGCATTGCAAAAAAGAAAGAAAAGCCTTGTTTATTCAAAGGGTATTATGGGCTCCTCAGCCATACATGCAAAAAAAGGGGGGAAGTTACAATAGTGGGGGAACGGGGTGCAGCGAGCACTGCTCGTGGTACTCGGCGAAGATCTCCGCCAACCGGGGTCGCGCAAAGTCCAACCGCTGTCCTCGGTTCCCCCCCCGGGCATCAACCCCGAGCCTCAGCTCGTAGCATTCGCAGACGAGCGCCTCCGAGCGGGCCAGCCGGTTCGCAGAGATTAAGCTGAAGCGCCTCAAAGACCGTAGCTTGCCCACGGCCTCATCGAAGAGCAGCTCCGACAGGGGGTTGTAAAGCCCCGGCGATGCTCTTCAGATGGAGTACATCAGTAACTGCAGCAGGGAGGAGCGTCTAGGGAGCAGCCAGCCAAAATGATCCTCAATGCGCCCATAAACCAACTGCACCGTATCCTCGATGCAATAGGGGTCGTAAAGGTACACATCTTCAAAGCTGACGATGTCGGGGATGGTGAACGGGAAATCCTCCATTCTCGATGGTCTGTCTGTGAAGGGGGAAGAACCGATACTCCTTATATAGCCTGCTATGCGGCCCAACAGCCGCCCGCTTTCGCCTAGGGAGTCACCGCTACGCGGCGTCCATCGAGCGTTATCCGGTGGGAACGAAGCGACGCGCCCCTGTCGCTTCGCCTCCCCCCGCATTCAATGCACTGGCTGCGCGCGCCGTTGCCCCGACCGTTCCCATCCCCCGCACCTACAGCTGAACGGCCGGGCTACACCTCATCAAGGTTCAACCCAGCAGCTACCCAGCTCGGTCGCCCCCAATGAGCAGCTTCCCTGCGCAGCGCCGGGGATCAAAAAGCCCTCCCAGAGGCAGCCGAGCCCGAGGTTCCCTCGCTCAGCTATCCCCAGCGGGCAGCTTCCCTGTCACAACGCCGGGGATCAAAAAGCCCTCTCAGAGGCAGTCAAGCCTGAGGTTCCCTCGCTCGGCTATCCCCAGCGGGCAGCTTCCCTGCTACAACGCCGGGGATCAAAAAGCCCTCCCAGAGGCAGTCAAGTCCGAGGTTCCCTCGCTCAGCTATCCCCCGCGGGCAGCTTCCCTGCCACAACACCGGGGATCAAAAAAAAGCCCTCCCAGAGGCAGTCGATGCCCGAAATTCCCTCGCTCGGCTATCTTTCAGGACAAAAGCCCTCGCCAAGAAGCACCAGGCAGCAACCTTACCCGGCCAAGGGCACTTGGTAGGCTTCATACAGCCTTATAGCTTTTCTCGCGCCAAGGACCAAAGTCCTCCCAGAGGCAGTCGGGTCTTTGCCCAGCTATCCCTGGATGGTAGCTTCCTACCACAACCGACAGGATCAAAGTCCTCGCCAAGAGGCACTGGGCAGTAACCCTGCTCGATCCCCGTCCTGAAGGATCAGAAAGCCTTCCTAGAGGAAGTCGAGCCCGAGACCCCCTCGCTCGGCTATCCACAGCAAGCAGCTTCCCTGCGCAGCGCCGGGGATCAAAAAGCCCTCTCAGAGGCAGTCTGAGTCCGATGTTCTCTCGCTCGGCTATCCCCAGCGGGCAGCTTCCCTACCACAACGCCGGGGATAAAAAAAAGACCTCCCAGAGGCAGTCGAGGCCTGAGGTTCCCTCGCTCGGCTATTTTACAAAGATCAAAGTCCTCGCCAAGAGGCATTAGGCAGTAACCCTGCTCGGTCCCCGTCCTGAAGGATCAAAAGCCCTCGTAAGAGGCACCCAAGCAGCTACCCTGCTCGGTTAAACCTCGGATGGTAGCCAATACTCTAAATCAAAAATGAATGTCAAGTTTGTCCAAGTCTAAACGATCTCCCCTCGACTCCGGGGCCCAGGGAGATACCTCCTCGGAGACGCTCGTCGGCAAGCGATTGCAGTCAACTCGACGGATGATCGTCAGACAGAGGGCCAACCTCACATGAAAGCACAACGGCATAAGTAAAAATATCCCAAACGAGCATTCTTCACAAACAGATGGCAGAACGCAATTCTATGGAGCTGAAGAAAAACTTTATCCCAGCTGAAGAAAAACTTTATTACTACTGCCAAAAACAAGTTTTATTACAAAAGGTATTTTTTGGGCTCCCCGGCCTTACAAAATTCAAAAGAAAAATAAAATAAAGGTAGGAGAACGGGGGCTCTACACCTCGGGTCCGTGCGCGACCTTGAGGTCCTCGACCTCCACCACTTGGGGTGCTGGGTCCTTAGCCCCCTCCTCGCTGGGAGCCTCTCCCCCTTGCTCGTCGGCGCCCACGAGGAGGAACTCGGCCTGGAGATCCGCGTCGTCGAACACCGGCATCCGAGACTTCACGGTATCAAGGGCATCATGCCAAATGCGGGTCATGGCCATGGCCAGGTGGTCATAAAAATTCTCGACCCCTTATAGCTCGCCATGGCCCTCGATCCAGCTGACTTAAAGGCCTCGACCGCCGCCCCCAGCTCCTTTCGGAGGTCCTTCACCGTCTTCTTCAGGTTGCCAGCGAGAACCTGGGAGTCCTCGAGCTTGCCCTCGGCGATCGCGGTGGCCTCGCGAAGCCGGGTGACCTCCCTTTTCCCGGCATCCACCTCGCCCTCCAAGGCGGCGATCCTCGCCGACATCGCCTCCTGCTCTCGCCTGGAGCTCTCTTGCAGCGCGGTGAGCTGGCCCGTGGCCTCCACCGCTGGGGCTACCACCTCGGTCTTCATGCGAAGGGCGAGGGCCACGTGCTGGAGAGTCTGGGAAGACATAAAAAAAGATCAGAGAAATGAAAGAGACACAAAATCTCACAATGCACTGGGGGCTTACCTGCACGGACTCCTGGGCAATCGACGCCAGCTGAGCCGTAAGGGTTCCCCCAGGAACCCGACCCTCGGCCGAGGTCTCTATTTCGTGCAGGAGGCTGTCCGCGACCGACAGCCCGGACGGCACCACGAACCGGAACCCCTCTTCCTCCACTACGGTCAGCGAAGACCGACCCCGGGAAGGTCTCCGGGAACTCCTCTTGAGCGGCTCCGAAGGGGAGCCGATCTCCTCTTCCGAGGCCGTGTCCTCCACAATCAGGGCCCGCTTTTGACCCGACGCTCTGCTGGGGCCCGGGGCAGGATCCGCCGCCGAGCGTCCTCGGGGCACCGCTACCGGGGCGGTAGGAGCAGGGGCAGGCTGCGCCCGGGAAGAGCTGGCGCCCCTGGCCCTGGTAGGCTGCCTCGGTTGGCGCATAGCATCTCGGAGAAAGTCAAAGTCCATGGATCCTGCATGAAATGAACACCCAACGGATCAGCAACACGAGTAAAATGTAAACCCAAGAAGCAAGTGTTAGTGTATATGCCCTAGGGGCCATTATTGTATCATACTTGTATGTATATTACTTAATGGAAGCTTGGGATATTCACAGTTGTATATACAGTCTTGCTAAAAATGGTAGTATACTACTTGGTTTGTGTCTACTTTAATATGTTTCTTGTAACGTATCACTTATACATATTAGTAGAGCCCATAGGATCTTTACTTGATTACCAGCGTTGTGATGGCAGTCACACTAGTGGGGGCTGGGTAGTCGATAAGCAACATCCTATAGTTGTCCCTAGCCATAGGATTATCGAGACATGGCATCGATACTTCAGGGTAGACTAGTGTGTACGCTTCTCATCCCAGTTGGGGAAATGGTCTGTCCCACAGCCATCAGTACGTCGTACTGGAGATAGTATACAGGTGCTCGTTAGGTTACGGGTACACCGGACAGGACTCGTAGGGGAACTGTTGGTTGGTATTATACCCGTCGACAGTTAACAGTTCCCAGGTGACATGAGTACAGCATAGTCCGCAGACTTGACACTGCTACTTCGCTTCGAGTGTGTCCCACTGTTCTTAGATTGCTACCCTACCACGGCTCAAAGGAGGCGTGCAAACAGGTAGCAGTTGGGTGCAGTCCCGAGCACTTGGAGGCAGTGGCAGTTAGACAGGATTCATCTTTCCCGGTATTGGGAGTTGATATCGCGCTGTGTCAGAGAGCCATTACGCAAATTCCCTGGCCAGGGCAAGCGAGATTTACTGGTAGGTTCCAGTAGTTTCTCAGGGTGTAATGGGCTATGCTCCGACACGACTTATACCGCTATTAGGGGATTGACGCCTGCCGCCCCCTATGCTCGATATGCGATAGTCTTAGACGAACAGACCGGACTGTACGGAGATTGTCACATCAGGCTCAGTAGGAGTTTGGATGGGTTTCCTCATCGGCCTTCTTATCGATATCTACCTGGGGACCGTTACGTACAGCTAGTGCCGCTTGCGGTCTGTGGTTAAACCCACTGCCAGCGTAGTGTCGAATCTTTAGAGTCCCACGCAGAGAGTTTCCCTGCTCCAGGCGAAATGATATAGAGGTCGTATGGTTTTACGACAAGTGTTCGGACGCATACGTGTTTAAACGCACATACGACGTTCGGACAGTTTTTGCTAGCCGGCTTTGGTTTAAGCCAGATTCTAATATCGGGTTATTGGATTTATACAGTCTAAAGTTTTTTCGTGTTTTCACGGATAGGAGGGGCGTTCTCGTAATTTGTCGAGAAGCTTCTATAAGGATGATGACATAGAGGGTAAGGTGGCATTAGCATTTAATGAATTTGTGACTCACTTAGATGAATCATTCAAGTGAGTTAATGAAGCATTTATTGCTTAATGACTCACTTGATGATTCATTGCATATATTTAATGAAGCATGATGATAATGCATTTTGATTTATTCTTTTTGATTTTCTTATGCTTCATAATATATTAGAAGTGAGAAGCTTTTTCATTCATTCTTATCATCACCTTCTCTCTCCTCAAGCTCTCTCATTCTTGAAACCCTAACCCTAACCTCTCATGTATTGAGATCAAGGGTTAGCTAGACTAATACATCCATAACCTCACTCTATATTCCCTAGGTAGCTTAGATTAGCACTTTGAGCAACCTAGTTATCTCAAGTTAGAGATAAAACTTGGCGTAGGAGCTCTCGGGTGGATCGTCTTTGACTCGAGGAGGCTGTTGAGGTGCCGATGTTCCAAGGAGCCTACGAGGAGTGGAGGACCGCGATGAAGACCCGAAGGACAAGTAACGTGAGGAATAACTTCGAATCCGAGTAGTTAAACCTTTCGTAGTTTGCTAGTAACGGTTTAGAAACGATTCATGCGCTCAAGTCCGTGTTACGAAGCTTTGATAATCGTTTTTCATATATTCCGCCTCCCCGCAAGTTCGTGGGGTGCGTGACATGGACTTACAGCAAGCCTAACTTACCGACGAACTCGACAGGGCTAAGCCCGGCCTAGCTCAAAACCCTCTCGGACAGTAGCACGTCGTGTCGAGGGATGGGTTCCCACGACGCCACTCTCACCGCGGCGGGGTCATCGGACAGGTTCCCCAGCAGACACTTCTCCCTCGACCACTTAGTGGGCACCAGCCAGTCCTCGCCCTCGGGAGGGGAAACGAAGAAAAATTTCTTCTTCCAGTCGTGAATGTAGGAGGGCAAGGCCACGACCCCAGTCCCGGCAGTGACCCCGGGCTGCTTCCAAAAAGTAAAGTAAACCCACCTTGGGTCGCCAGCTCGACCGCCAGGGTGACTCTTGAAAGCAAGGGAGGAATCGAGAAGGGAAAGGCTGAAAGGAACCGCCTGCAGCCTCAGGCGAATCAGGAACCCAAGGAGGATCCTCCACGCGTTCGGCACTAACTGGCCGAGAGCCAAGCCGAAGAAATTCAGAGCGGCGATGACCTCAGGAGAGAAGGACAAGCGCAATCCGCCCCAAAAAGCTTCCAAATACAGGGTAATCTCCCTGCCCCGTACCTGGTCTGCCCTCTCTCCCCCCTCGGCCAGACGAAGCGTATAGCGCGAGGGAATGTGGAAGCGAGCTCGAGTGTTGGCGAGCTCGTCCTCATGCCTCACCCAGCATGAGGTGCTAGGGGCTACATCTACCACCTCCTCCCTGGAGGCTGTTAGTGTATATGCCCTAGGGGCCATTATTGTATCATACTAGCATGTATATTACTTAATGGAAGCTTGGGATATTCACAGTTGTAAATAACAGTCTTGCTAAATATAGTAGTATGCTACTTGGTTTGAGTCTACTTTAATATGTGCATATGTTTCTTGTAACGTATCACTTATACATATTAGTAGAGCCCATAGGATCTTTGCTTGATTACCAGCGTCGTGATGGCAGTCACACTAGTGGGGGCTGGGTAGTCTGTAAGCAACATCCTATATAGGTCCCTGATCGTTGGATTATCGAGATAGGGCATCGATATTCCGGAGTAGACTAAGTGTATACGCTTCTCATCCCAGTTGGGGAGATGGTCTGTCCCACAGCCATCAGTACGTCGTACCAGAGATAGTATACAGGTGCTCGTTAGGTTACGGGTACACCGAACAGGACTCGCCGGGGAACTGATTAGTTGGTATTATACCCATCGTCAGTTAACAGTTCCTAGGTGACATGAGTACAGCATAGTCCGCAGACTTGACACTGCTACTTCGCCTCGAGTGTGTCCCACTGTTCTTAGATTGCTACCCTACCACGGCTCAAAGGAGTCGTGCAAACAGGTAGCAGTTGGGTGCAGTCCCGAGCACTTGGAGGCAGTGGCGGTTAGATAGGATTCGTCTCTCCCGGTATTGGGAGTTGATATCGCACTGTGTCAGAGAGCCATTACGCAAAGTCCCTGGCCAGGGCAAGCGAGATATACTGGTAGGTTCCAGTAGCTTCTCAGGGCGTAATGGGCATCGCTCCGACACGACTTATACAGCTATTAGGGGACTGACGCTTGCCGCCTCCTAGGCTTGATATGCGATAGTCTTAGACGAACAGACCGGACTGTACGGAGATTGTCACATCAGGCTCAGTGGGAGTTCGGATGATTTATCTCATCGGCCTTCTTATCGACATCTACCTGGGGACCGTTACGTACAGCTAGTGCCGCTTGCGGTCTGTGGTTAAACCCACTGCCAGCGTAGTGTAGAGTCTTTAGAGTCCCACACAGAGAGTTTCCCTGCTCCAGGCGAAACGATATAGAGGTCGTATGGTTTTACGACAAGGGTTCGAACGCGTACGTGTGTTTACGCACGTACGAGTTTTTCGGACAGTTTTTACTAGCCGGCTTTGGTTTAAGCCAGATTCTAGTATCGGGTTATTGGATTTATACAGTCTAAAGTTTTTCCGTGTTTTCACGGATTGGAGGGGCATTCTCGTAATTTGTCGGGAACCTTCTAGAAGATGGTGACTAAGGGGGTTAAGGTAGCATATACATTGAATAAGATTAGTGAGCCATATGGATGATTCATCCATGTCATTAAAGCATCATATATGCTTAATGACTCATGGAGATGAATCACCATTAGATATTTATCAAGCATGATTGTAAATCATTTTCTTTTCTTTTCTTGAAAAACAATAATGCTTGATATATATTATGATAGCTCATTTTTCTCATTTGATTATTATGTTCATCTTCTCTCTCCTCAAGCTCTCTCTCTTCAAAACCCTAATCCTCCCCTCTCATGTGTTGAGTACAAGGGTTAGCTAGACTAATACATCCATAACCTCACTCTATATCACCTAGTTAGCTTAGATTAGCGATTTGAGCAAACTAGTTATCTCAAGTTTGAGATTAAGCTTGGCGTAGGAACTTTCGGGTGGATCATCTTTGATTCGAGGAGGTCGTTGAGGTGCCGATATTTCAAGGAGCCTATGAGGAGTGGAGGACAGTGATGAAGACCCGAAGGACATGGTTCTTGAGGTATAATCACTTCACATAGTAGTTTAGAACTTCTATGATTGTTGTTAGTTATCGTTTAGCTTCGATTCATGCGGTTAGTCGATGTTTAAGCAAAGAACAAGATCGTTTTTCATATTTCCGCCTCCCCGCAAGTCGTGGGGTGTTGTGCATCGACTTACAGTGGTATCAGAGCCTCGCTAAACAATAAATAACTCACTTGCAAAATTGTATGAATTTCGAATGGAAAAAACAAACCGGAAAACCCCGATATCATGAGTTTTCTGTCGATTTTTAAATGAGATCCAAAAATTTTTCAGGGACCTTCAGAAAGCCTTAAATGATAGTATAAGAACACCCAAGAAATTTGAGCTCATGAATCGACCAAAGCGCCGCGGAACCACGGCCGATCGCACCAATCCGCCGCGATTCTGCCGCGCTTTGGACGATTCATCAGCCCAATTTTCCTGTGTGGGTCCTCTGTGATATTTGGTATTTTCTGGAATTTTTTAATTTTTGCTCAGGTTTCAGATTTACAGAGAAGTATTGGAGCAAAATTAAATGTGTTTAATCGATCGAAATTATACGGTATTTGCTTGTTGGATTATATCTGTGTTTGTATAATGTGTTCGTAAACCTCCTCTAACTGCTAGTATGTCGGTTGGCAGGGGGTTGCACATTTCTGTAATGGATATTATCTGTTTGTGTATATAAACTGTGTTGGACTATTGTGATGTATAGCCGGGGTTATGTGATGGGTTATTATTTAATTCATTTGATGTAAATGTAATAAGTTGTAATATTATTTTGCGGGGTACATCCAGGTTGCGGTTGTATCCACCGTTGTATTATTTCTTTTTACTGTTTTTGCTCCTAGGATAGACCCAAGGTAGGGTGCACAAACTACCGGGTATTTTGAAGTGTTGAGGCAGACCGCTTCACTTCTGGTACTTGGCGGGTAGTTTGCCGTACCCGTAGGGGTCTAGGGTGGGATTATGGCTATTCATCACAACTGTGTAATCCGTCTTTCCTTGCAGGCTCAAAAGAAACGCGGATTACTTGCATATCCAATAAAGTTTATCTGTGATTTGGAATGCTTATTATTGCGTCTGACGAATGTACAATATCTATATATGATAGCTATTAGACGTCACTTATGTTTTACACCCGCGCTAGCCCAGCCCCCGTTCTGTCGTTAGTTAAGTAACCAAACGGGTGATGACGGGACCCCGTGGCGAATGCGGATGGCATAAGAGGACGTGGTATTTTCGTTGTTTTCTGCAATGATAGGTTAAATGATGGGACGCATTATTATAATGCAAAGAAAATAAACCAAAGTTTAAATCGTTGGAACAAATTTAAAAGAAACCATTCGGTTATTTTAAAAGAGCAGAATTTTTAATTGCGGAGCTTTAGCCACTCCTTTTAAAAAGTATCAGGTTCCTTCGATTATATCAAGTTCACTACGTTCACGGTTTTGCCAAAACCATTCGTAGCCCTCCGTCATTTCATGTGGGTATTCAATAGTATTCAAGCTGTGTTTGTTGGCCAAAGTCAAGGCACAGTGTTTGGTAGCTATTGAATATTCATATGCAGCATGGATAGATGCGTTGGTTTGGGACAGTCGTACTGCTTTGTTGGCCAAAGTCAAGGATATGTACGGATGGGTTCAAATTAACCTGGACAATGACGGGTAGAACTTGACATGTGACTTATGATTTGTTGGCCAAAGTCAAGGTCATAAGAGCATGGGCAAAAATCAATATTGGGAGTTTCAAAAGAAACTGAAATTTGCAGAGAGATGCATACCATTTTGGAGTTTGATGAATGTTGGTAGGATTCCTTCAACATTATCTTACGATGATATTTTGGATCCCGATCCTACTGTGAGTACATACTACTTATCAGGAGATTCATCACTTAACGATCAATGCTATAAACCAAGTAGGTGCCTAGAAAGGTGTCAGCGGGGCTACGCCCCCAGAGAAAAGAGGTTATTTAATTAAGGAACTTCGCGAAAGCGTTGGAAAACTTCCCTCGAAGTATCGACACTGGCCTGGCTGAACGGTTAAGCAAGAATTGTACGGTGAGAATAATCCTGGCTAATTCTTATTTTATGGTTTGAGGAAGGATTCGAGAAACAGTGGGAGCCATCCTGTTTAGATAAATTAAAACCAATCTAAGCTTGTAACAGCATCATGCTAAAATAGTTTTCTTCTCTCTCTCTTAATTGCAGCGACCTTGTGACCACACATAGGTTACATTTAGATAATAAATTGACTGAATCTGACTTATTTGACTGGCAAAAGTCTGTCCAGATGTCCATTGCCTATGACAAGCTGGACCACCCTATTAAGGGACATTCCTATTGTTATGGGATTGGGCATTGGCAGAATGATTGCAGGGCTTTAGAAGCCAGTAGCCAGGATACGAAGCATGTTGTGGCTTCAACTTCGGGTGTGTTTATGATAGAGAACTGTATGTCAGTTAACCCTACTTCCTGGGTATTGGATACCGGATCAGGAACTCACATCTGTAATTCATTACAGGCTCTGAGAAATCGTAGGGTTATCGGGATAGGTGATATGACCCTCACAGTTGCTAACGGAATGAGCATGGATGCTGAATCCGTAGGGGAATATCATCTTGGAATGACAACTGGGCAGATATTGATTCTGCGTAACTGTTTTTATGTACCAGGTACGACTTGTAATATCATATCTGTACCCTTACTTTTTAAGGAAGGATATGATTTTGCTTTTACAAGAGATGTGGTTCACATCCACCTAAATCAAGATTTGATTGGGTCAGGTACATTAGAAAACGGAATATACGTATTAAATCAAGCTCAGATTTTCAGTGTCCAGAACACACTTAAAAGAAAGTCTCCGGAATTAAATCAGGCTTTCTTATGGCATTGTAGACTAGGTCACATCAATGAGAGAAGGTTGACTAAAGTTACATAGAGAAGGATATTTGAATCCGTTCGAATATCAATCTTATGCTACTTGTGAATCTTGTCTCATAGGAAAGATGACAAAGACTCTGTTTACTGGACACGGAGTAAGAGCGAGCGAGCTCTTGGGACTCGTACACAGTGACGTGTGCGGTCCAATGTCTACACATGCGCGAGGTGGTTATTCCTACTTCATTACCTTTACGGATGATTTCTCTAGGTATGGATATATCTTCTTAATGAAACATAAATCCGAGGCCTTCGAGAAATTCCAAGAATACAAGAATGAAGTAGAAAAACAGACCAGCAAAAGTATCAAGACACTGAGATCTGATCGAGGTGGTGAATACTTAAGTGCCGAATTCCTAGGTTACTTAAAAGAGAATGGAATTCTCTCTCAGCTTACTCCTCCATACACACCACAACACAACGGTGTATCAGAAAGGAGGAATCGAACCCTATTGGATATGGTTCATTCCATGATGAGTAATGCTGAGTTACCGCGATCATTCTGGGGATATGCACTAGAATCAGCTGCATATCTTTTGAACCGAGTTCCAACCAAGACTGTGCCTACCACACCATATCAGATGTGGAGTGGGAAGAAACCCAGTCTTAAGTATCTTAAGACATGGGGATGTCCAGCTTTTGTAAAGAAGCAGCATGCGGACAAGCTCGAGGCACGCTCAGTAAAATGCAAATTTGTGGGATATCCAAAGAACTCCAAGGGATATTATTTCTATTACGCAGAGGAACAAAAGGTCTTTGTTTCTCTTCATGCCTGCTTCTTGGAAACTGAATTTTTGGAAAATCAGAAGAGTGGGAGCGCAATAGAACTGGAAGAAATTCCAGAACCACAAACTGTTGCTGAAAGTATGGTAGAACCAGAGGTTTCAGAAGAAAGGGACATCCCGACGCCACTCCGCAGGAGTAGTAGGCAGTCTCATCCGCCCGAGAGATACTACGGTTTTCTCATAGATGGAGATAGAGAGGATTGCACTATTGATTATGATGAGCATACTAGCTTCCAGCAAGCCATTCAGAACGGTGACTCAGTAAAATGGCTGGATGCAATGCAGACCGAAATGGAGTCCATGTACACTAACAAAGTATGGACTTTGGACATTGCTCCAGATGGGGTAAAACCCGTAGGATGCAAATGGATCTTCAAAAAGAAGATTGGTGTAGACAGACAGGTTGAAACCTATAAGGCTAGACTTGTTGCAAAGGGTTTCCGTCAAAGACCTGGTTTGGACTATGACGAAACCTTTTCTCCAGTGGCTATGCTTAAATCTATTCGGGTCCTTCTTGCTATTGCCGCCTTCCACGATTATGAAATCTGGCAGATGGACGTAAAGACGGCCTTTCTAAATGGAAATTTGGAAGAAAGCGTCTATATGGATCAGCTAGAAGGATTCATTCAGAGTGGGAGCAGCGGTAAAGTATGAAAGTTGCTTAAGTCCATTTATGGACTAAAGCAGGCATCACGGAGTTGGAACATCTGTTTTGATGATGCTGTCAAAGAATTTGACTTTATCAAAAATCCAGATGAACCATGCATATACAGTAAGATTGTAGGGAGAGCTGTAGTATTCCTCGTCTTGTACGTGGATGACATTCTCCTAATAGGAAATGATATTCCTATGTTACAGTCAGTCAAAAGATTCTTGTCACATAAATTCTCCATGAAAGACCTGGGTGATGCCACCTACATTCTGGGAATCCGGATCTATCGTGATAGATCAAAGAGGATGTTGGGACTTTCGCAGTCCATGTACATAGACACCATAGTGAAGAGATTCAGTATGGATGATTCTAAGCGCGGTAACCTACCGGCTTGTCACGGAATCACCCTCTCCAAAGAGATGTCTCCCAAGACTGATTTGGAAAGGGATCGCATGTCGATTATACCCTACGCTTCTGCGGTAGGCTCTATAATATATGCAATGTTATGTACCAGACCAGATGTAGCATACGCATTGAGCGTTGTAAGCCGGTATCAGGCAAACCCAGGAGAGAAGCACTGGATAGCAGTAAAGAACATTCTCAAGTACCTGAGAAGGACTAAAGAGATGTTCTTAGTGTATGGCGGAAAAGACCTCCAGATGGAGACCTTTGCCGACTCCGGCTTCCAGAGTGATAAAGATGACTCCAAATCCATGTCGGGTTATGTCTTTACCCTCAATGGAGGGGCGG
The DNA here is from genome assembly GCA_030015575.1 of Agapanthus africanus. Lineage (NCBI taxonomy): Eukaryota > Viridiplantae > Streptophyta > Magnoliopsida > Asparagales > Amaryllidaceae > Agapanthus > Agapanthus africanus. Next base: position 219,540,844 of record JASDDO010000008.1, read on the forward strand.
TCTGTTGGAAGAGTTCCAAGCAGGAGACCGTTGCAGACTCAACGATGGAAGCGGAGTACATAGCTGCTTGCGATGTCGCAAAAGAAGCTGTCTGGATGAAGAAGTTCCTCACAGAACTTCAGGTGGTTCCTTCCAGTGTTAGTCCAATACCTCTGTATTGTGACAACAACGGCGCTATAGATTTAGCGAAGGAACCCAGGTCCCATCAGAAGTCCAGACACATCAAAAGGCGGTATCACCTGATCAGGGAGATCATAGATCGCCGGGAAATTGAGGTGAAGAGAGTAAAGACGGAGGATAACATTGCTGATCCATTCACAAAGGCCATTCCTCAGACGCAGTTCGAGAGGCTATTCGAGATGATAGGTCTACGATATGCCAGCTCATGGCCCTAGTGCAAGTGGGAGATTGTCAGTGTATATGACCTAGGGGCCATTATTGTATCATACTAGCATGTATATTACTTAATGGAAGCTTGGGATATTCATAGTTGTAAATAACAGTCTTGCTAAACATAGTAGTATGCTACTAGTATGCTACTTGGTTTGAGTCTACTTTAATATGTGCATATGTTTCTTGTAACGTATCACTTATACATATTAGTAGAGCCCATAGGATCTTTGCTTGATTACCAGCGTCGTGATGGCAGTCACACTAGTGGGGGCTGGGTAGTCGATAAGCAACATCCTATAGTTGTCCCTAGTCGTGGGATTATCGAGACAGGGCATCGATACTTCAGGGTAGACTAGTGTGTACGCTTCTCATCCCAGTTGGGGAGATGGTCTGTCCCACAGCCATCAGTACGTCGTACCAGAGATAGTATACAGGTGCTCGTTAGGTTACGGGTACACCGGACATGACTCGCCGGGGAACTGATTGGTTGGTATTATACCCATCGTCAGTTAACAGTTCCCAGGTGACATGAGTACAGCATAGTTCGCAGACTTGACACTGCTACTTCGCCTCGAGTGTGTCCCACTGTTCTTAGATTGCTACCCTACCACGGCTCAAAGGAGTCGTGCAAACAGGTAGCAGTTGGGTGCAGTCCCGAGCACTTGGAGGCAGTGGCGGTTAGATAGGATTCGTCTCTCCCGGTATTGGGAGTTGATATAGCACTGTATCAGAGAGCCATTACGCAAAGTCCCTGGCCAGGGCAAGCGAGATATACTGGTAGGTTCCAGTAGCTTCTCAGGGCGTAATGGGCTTCGCTCCGACACGACTTATACAGCTATTAGGGGACTGACGCTTGCCGCCTCCTAGGCTTGATATGCGATAGTCTTAGACGAACAGACCGGACTGTACGGAGATTGTCACATCAGGCTCAGTGGGAGTTTGGATGATTTACCTCATCGGCCTTCTTATCGACATCTACCTGGGGGCCGTTACGTACAGCTAGTGCCGCTTGCGGTCTGTGGTTAAACCCACTGCCAGCGTAGTGTCGAGTCTTTAGAGTCCCACACAGAGAGTTTCCCTGCTCTAGGCGAAACGATATAGAGGTCGTATGGTTTTACGACAAGGGTTCGAACGCGTATGTGTGTTTACGCACGTACGAGTTTTTCGGACAGTTTTTACTAGCCGGCTTTGGTTTAAGCCAGATTCTAGTATCGGGTTATTGGATTTATACAGTCTAAAGTTTTTCCGTGCTTTCACGGATTGGAGGGGCATTCTCGTAATTTGTTGGGAACCTTCTAGAAGATGGCGACTAAGGGGTTAAGGTTGCATATACATTGAATAAGATTAGTGAGTCATATGGATGATTCATCCATGTCATTAAAGCATCATAAATGCTTAATGACTCATGGAGATGAATCACCATTAGATATTTATCAAGCATGGTTGTAAATCATTTTCTTTTCTTTTCTTGAAAAACAATAATGCTTAATATATATTATGATAGCTCATTTTTCTCATTTGATTATTATGTTCATCTTCTCTCTCCTCAAGCTCTCTCTCTTCAAAACCCTAATCCTCCCCTCTCATGTGTTGAGTACAAGGGTTAGCTAGACTAATACATCCATAACCTCACTCTATATCACTTAGTTAGCTTAGATTAGCGATTTGAGCAAACTAGTTATCTCAAGTTTGAGATTAAGCTTGGCGTAGGAACTTTAGGGTGGATCGTCTTTGATTTGAGGAGGTCATTGAGGTGCCGATGTTCCAAGGAGCCTACGAGGAGTGGAGGACAGCGACGAAGACCCGAAGGACATGGTTCTTGAGGTATAATCACTTCACATAGTAGTTTAGAACTTCTATGATTGTTGTTAGTTATCGTTTAGCTTCGATTCATGCAGTTAGTCGATGTTTAAGCAAAGAACAAGATCGTTTTTCATATTTCCGCCTCCCCGCAAGTCGTGGGGTGTTGCACATCGACTTACAGAGGCGGCCCCCGCCTCACGGTCCCGGGGAGAGGGCTCAGCCCCTGCTCCCCGAGGAGACTCGGACACATCTAAAAGAACCCTAACATCTACTCCTATAACGTCTACTGATTCTACAGGGGAAGACATCTAACCTGGGAAAGAAATTCTTCAAAGGTTGGAAACGAAAGAGGGGAGACAAGCGCCGAGCAGCTGGGGCTTGAGAGAGAGAAATATGAAAGAGTAAGGGCCCTAGGGCAGGCCCCACCCGTAATTACCGCATACGGCCTCATCCAATGGCGCCCATCGTCTCCTGCCGAAATGGCTCCTTACGCCCAACGTCTCAGATCGCTCCACGTGGCAGCCCAGCGATGGACCGCGTCCCATCAGACGCCACAGACCTGCGCACGTCACATCAGCTAATTGACGCTCGACACGTGGACCGTCGCTTTGTCTGCAGAGTGCACGAACCAGCGCACCCTCTTTAAATGCAAAGATCTCGCCTCGATTCGCTACCGGAAAAGACAACCGACGGCTCGAGGACTCATCCCGACAGATATGAAGCATGTTGTGGCTTCGACTTCGGGTGTGTTTGTGATTGAAAACATTCTGTCAATTAACTCTACTTCCTGGGTACATGATACCAGATCAGGATCTCATATCTGTAATTCATTATAGGTTTTAAGAAACCGTAAATTTATCAGGACAGGTGATATGACTCTCAGGGTTACTAACGGAATGAGCGTGGATGCTGAATCCGTAGGGGAATATCACCTAGAATTGACAAGAGAGCGGATATTGATTCTACGTAAACTGTTTGTGTGTACCTAGTCTAGTTTGTAAGCGATGTGGTCCACATCCACCTAAATCAAAGTTTGATTGGGTCAGGTACACTAGAGGACAGTATATACGTATTAAATCAAGCTCAGGTTTTCAGTGTCCAGAACACACTTAAAAGAAAGTCTCCAGAATAAATAAGGCTTTCTTATGGCATTGTAGACAGGGTCACATTATTGAAACACGGTTATCGAAGTTACATAGAGAGAGATATTTGGATCCGTTCGAATATCAGTCTTTTGAAACTTGTCAATCTTGTCTCATAGGAAAGATGACAAAGACTCCGTTCACTGGACACGGAGTAAGAGCGAGCGAGTTCTTTGCGACCCATACACAGTGATGTGTGTGGTCCAATGTATACACATGCACGAAGTGGTTATTCTTATTTCATTACTTTTACGGATAATTTCTCTAGGTATGGACATATCTTCTTGTTGAAGCATAAATCCGAAGCCTTTGAGATATTCCGGGAATAAAAGAATGAAGTGGAAAAACAAACAGGCAAAAGTATCAAGACACTGAGATCTGATCGAGGTGGTGAATACTTAATTGCCGAGTTCCTGGATTACCTAAAAAAGATAGGAATTCTCTCTCATCTTACTCTTCCATACACACCACAACACAACTGTGTATCGGAAAGGTGGAACAGAACCCTATTGGATATTGTACGTTCGATGATGAGTAATGCTGAGTTGTCGCGATCCTTCTAAGGTTATGCACTAGGATCAGGTGCATATCTTTTGAACAAGGTTCCTACCAAGACTGTGCCTACCACACCATTGTTAGTTATATGTATGCCCTAGAGGCCATTACTGTACATACGATGTATATTGTAATGGATGCTTGGACATATATAGGGAGGACTTTCTTGCTCGACATGATAGTATGCTATCTGGTTGTACTTTATCTTAACATGTACTCTGATTGTCTCTATGTTACATGTTGATAAAGCCCTTAGGATATGTACTCGACTACTGGGACTATGATGAGATCATACTAGTGGGGCCACGGTAGTCGACGAGTACATCCTATAATTGTTCCTAGTCGAAGGTGTATCAAGACAGGGCATCGATGCACCAGAGTAGACTAGCGTATACGCATCTTGACCCATATGATGGGCGATGGATGATCCCATATCCATCGGTGTTTGACATCAAGGATGGTGTACGGGTGCTCAGTAAAGACTGGGTACACTGGACGGACTCGCCGAGAACTCCCATATGGTATTATACCTTACGTCAGATGGCAGTTCTCCGGTGACACTGGTACAGAGTAGTCTGTTGACCCGAGATCGTCATAGAGTCTTGTGTGATTCCCCCTGTGTTTTGGTTTCCATCATACCACGTGCAAGAGGGCGTGCAAAAAGGTGGCTTTTGGGTACAGTTCCGAATCACATGGAGGCAATGAGCGATAGGAGGGGATTCGTCTCTCCCGGTATAGGGAGTTGATGTTGCGCTGTGTTCGATTGGCTATAACTGGAAATCCCTGGCCAGGGTTGCTGAGATTTACTGATAAGTGTTATCAGTAGTTTCTCGAACTGTTATAGACCACATATCGACATGACTTATCAAGCTACTGGGGTCTGACGTTTACCATCCCTAGGCGAGATATGCGACATATCAGACGACGAGACCGGACTGTACGGGAGTGTTACTGATTGGATTCACAGGAGAATGTATAGGATTGCTTGTTGATCTTCTTGTTGGAGATAGTGCCCTCAGAGTCAATTATTGGATCGCAGTTACGTGATTGCAATGATTGCGGAGGACCTATACCGGTAGGACAGTCTTACTCGAGATGATAGTATGCTATCTGGTTTGCCTTTATCAGTCGTGTACATGTTCAGGTGACTGATTACATATTACACTTTGATAGAGCCCTCAGGATCTTGCTTTACTACCAAAAGTATGATGGCGATCATATACGTGAGAGTTGGGTGGTTTATATGCATATCCTTAATTGTGGTCCCTAGTCGTGGGAGTTTCGAGACAGGGCATCGATACTCCGGAGTAGACTAGTGTATACAGTCGAGACCCCGACGAGGGGCGGTGGCCGGTCTCACAAGCCACTGGTGTCAGTTGGATCACCTAAGATGTATACAGGTGCTCATTAGGTTATGAGTACACCGGATAGGACTCGCCGGGAACCTGCTAGTTCGTATTATACATATCGTCAGATAGCAGTTCCCTGGTGACATGTGTACAGGTTAGTTCATCGACCTGAGGTCGTCATTTGTCTCGTGTGAGTTCCCACTGTGCTTTGATTTCTACCCTACCACGGCTCAAAGGAGTCGTGCAAACAGGTAGTTTTTGGGTACAGTCCCGAGCCACATGGAGGCACGTGAGCGGATCGGCAAGGGATTCGTCTCTCCCGGTATTGGGGGCGAGATCGTGCTGTGTCTAGGAGAGCCATTACACAAAGCCCACGGCCGTGGCAGGAGATTTACCGGTAGGTACTCCAGTAGTATCTCAGGGTGTTATTGGGCTACACTCCGACACGACTTATACTGCTATTGGGGGTCTGACGTTACTAGCCCCCTAGGCAGATATGTGATACTCATAGACGAACGGACCGGACTGCATATACATTGTCACTGTTAGGCTCAGTAGGGTTTCCGGATGAGTTCGCTCATCGGCCTCCCTTGAGGTCAGTCCATGGGCAGCCGTTACGCATTGCTAGTGCCGCTGACGGTTTGTGGTTAAACCCACTGCCAGGGTACTGACGAGTCATTAGATTCCCCCACAGACAGTTTCCCAAGTTCGGCCGAAACGTTGTAGAGGCCGTATGGTTTTATGGCAGGGTTCGAAAAATGCACGTGCGTTTACGCACGTGTCGGTTTTCGGACAGTTGATACTGGTCGGCTTTGGTTTAAGCCGGATCCGAGTATTGTATTGAGTAGATATAATATCTTTGTCTTAGTTGCATTTGTATTCGGTCGTAATACAAATGCGGGTATATTTATACAGTTACGGGGTTGTCCTGAAATTCGTTTCGGGATCACTTTTGGAAGTTGCCAGTTTCCAGTTTTCTATCAGCCGTCTTTTAACATTCGGTTAAAGATGGATTTATCTTTTCTTTGGAAGAGTGTGGATGCTTCTAGAAGGTTCTAGAAGAGGTGACTGGGTTGAATGGTGTTGAGTTTTCATTGGTTGCTTTCTTTGTGTCCACACTGTGTGTTCACACTTTGTGTTCACACTAGAGATATTTTCTTATTGTCACCTCCCCCTCTCCTACACTCACCCCCACCTCTATATATGTGGCCGGCCCCTTCCCCACTCTCACACTCTCACTTTGTAGAAAAAGATTATGATAGTTTTCGGTGTATGGAATTTCACAGCTCATTTCATTCCATCACCCGATTCCCACGGCAACTTCATTAACCGTTCGTCCATGGTTTTGGACGAAGCGAGACAAAGTATTCCACTCATTCTCTACATCAATCTTGGTCGTCTCTTTTAGCAAACTTGACGACCGAATTGCCTCGAGTCAGAGGCGGGAGCCCGTTTAAAGAATCGTTGACGTGGTGCCACCTGGACGAGCAGATCGGAGACCGATGAGATCGGAGCAGCCGCAACGGAGCGTGGGATGATGGTTAAAGAACGAAGGACTCGGATCATTCGGTATAACCTTTCTACTCTCTTTACAGTTTGTTAGTTTAGCAATAATGGCAGATCCGGGTTAAATTATACGATAGCGCCAGTTAAAAAGTTTTTGTTCCGCATTTGGCGTCTGTAGACGGCCGGGGCGCTACCGTAGACTTACAGTGGTATCAGAGCCTCACCATTATGCTATACTAACTTGTGCTAACGCGTTTAAAACATCGATCGAACCGGAAATCAAAAACTGCAATATTCAAGTTCACAGTTTCTGTCGATTTTAAATGGAGTCCTAAAATTATTCTACATATCACAGAAAGTTGTGCAGGGTTTTAGAAGAACACCGTACAAATTTGGGCACGTGATTCGACAAAACCGCCGCAGAACCACGGTCAAACCTATGGTTTGACCGCACTTCCGCGGCCATTCAGTGAGATCGGGGCCCTAAATTTGCACAGTATATTCTTCTCTGGAAATTGGGGTTTTTGGTATATATCTTTTGGGCCCAGATTTTATTACTGTTCACCAGTTGTTCGTAGGGCCCACTTCGTGATATTTAGTCGATCGAAATTTAAACATGTTAGTTTGCAGTGCTTACATTATATCTCCGACCGGGAATGTCATTTGATCGGTAAACCGCGTCTGATTGCTATAGTTCTTTTAGACGGGTTTGCGAACGTGACATTCGCGTTGATATTCTGTGTTGTGCTGTGATGTTGCGGATTTGTCGTGGTGGATAGCAGTGTGCAATGGTAGTGCAGTTTGGATTTATTTGTACATTTGATATTGCGGGACGAGCGTCCAACATGTGGACTGCCGTCACTGCCTGTTGTATAATATTCTTTTGGGGCACGACCAGGTTGCGGTCGATGTACCTGTTGTACTATTTTTCATTACTGTACTAGGTTTTGCCCCGCGACGGAGTGCACAGATAGCCGGGTTCTAGGGGGCAACGGGTCTGCATCTCATGGCTTTGAGAGGCAGAGGGGCCTCACTCTAGAATTGGCAGACTATTCGCCACACTCGTAGGGGGTACAGGTTGACCCAAGGAGGGGTGCCCAAGATTACCGGATTCCGTGAAGTGCAGGGTGGTCCATTCACTTTGCTGTAGGGGGCTGCCTCGCTTCAGGTTTTGGCGGGTAACTTGCCGCACCCGTAGGGGTCTAGGTTTCATTGCACAGGCTATCCACACGACAGGGGAACGTCGGGTTTCAGCAGCGGCTCTGTGAAACCCGGGGATCCCAGATTATCTGTATTGTTCTGTGATGCTTATTACTTTTCTGTAATGTTGCATATTATCACGCCTGGAGCGATTATTGTATATTGGTTTATATACTATTAGATGTTGTATATGTTTTACACCCGCGCTAGACCAGTCCCCGCTCTGTCGTTAGTTAAGTAACCTAACGGGTGATGACGGGACCCAGTGACGAATGCGGATGGCATATACGTACATTTTATTTTCGTTCTTTTCTGGTGTGATTGATTGATGGGATTGCGTTGATTCTGATCAATGCAAAGTAAAGCAAACCTATTTGGCAGTTGTTGGAACAAATTTATAAAGTGTTATTGCAAAGACGTTTCCTTTTGTTTTGCATAGCGGTATTCAGTGGAATATCCTGCACCTCATTCGACGGGGCAAGGGCCGATATCCCTTCACCGGGACTGACCCCTTGGGCAGAAGTTTGCGTCAGGGTAATAACTTCACTATAGTCGATTACATGTTGCTTTGCATAGCGGTGTTCAGTGGAATATCCTGCACCTCATTCCACGAGGAAAGAGCCGAGATCCCTTCATCGGGAATGACCTCTTTAGCAAAAGGTTTTCGCCACTATATTTTAAAAAGCTATCAGATTCTTTCAGCGATATCAAGTTCACTACGTTAAAGGTTTTTCGCCAAAAACCAGCCGTAGCCCTCCGTCACTTCTTTTGGGTATTCAGTAGTATTCAAGCTATGTATTTTGACCAACGCCAAGGTATAGTATTTGGTAGCTGCTGGGTATTCATTTGTTGCATAGATAGATGAGTTGGTTTGGGACAGTTGTTCTGCCATTTTGGCCAACGTCAAGGGCATGTACGGGTGGGTTCAAATTGACAAGATAGTGATGGGTAGAACTTGGCATGTGACTTATGACATTTTGACCAACGCCAAGGTTATAAGAGCATGGGGCAAAAATCATATCGGGAGTCTCTAAAGAAACTGAAACTTGCCAAGTATGCGCATACCTTCTGGAGTATGAGTAACGTGGATGCATTCCATCACGTTATCATGCGATGAGAGTTGGATCCCGATTCCCACTGATGAGTTGGTTTACTCTTTGGGTGATCCCGATTGATTCTTCTTTCTGGTTTGGAGGAGAATTTGACAGGACAGTGGGAGGTTTCCGGATTAGATAAAATGATAACCATTCTGATCTAGGTTAGAGTGCACGCAGAGTGTTTCTTTTCTCTCTCTCTTTAGCAGCGATCTTTGACCGACCCTAGACTATGACTCAGGGACCAAGTTTGCCGAACCTTCTTAAAATACTGGCTTTTGAATTGTCTGAGTTGCATAAGTCATTGCCACTCCTTCTTTTACCCTTTGTATTTCTCAGAACACCCCGTATTACTATGGATATCCACTTCCATTGGATAGATCCATCGTATGGTTATATACGAACTCGAAGGGACTTCTTCGAGGATGGATCAAGGTTCAGGAGAAATAGAATTGGTTTATTCAGTTGTCTTTTATTATCACCTTCTCTCAGGTTGCGAGGGCTCCTTGGTTTAGGAGAGTACACCTATTACGCTTATTGGATAGTCTTATTCCAAACCATAGGCAGGTGCCGAAAGGTAAGGAATAAAGAAAACCAATTAGCCTAAGTAGGGTGTGCAGAAGGTAATATGTAAAGACAAAATAAAGGGATTAGAAAGAGGGCAAAGTAAATTGCAACTGATATCATTCATGACCAAACCGCGTACATCGTTGCCACTCCTATTTCACCTTTAAAAGAATAAGGTATTATTCAGTTGTCTTTTATCATCACCTTCTCTCAAGATACGAGTACTCCTTGGTTTAGGAGGGTACACCTATTATGCTTACTGGATAGTCTTCTTCCAAACCATAGGCTGATGCCGAACGGTAGGGAAGGAAGAAAACCATTTAGCCTAACGATGGTGTACAGGATGTAACGACTAAAGACAAATAAAGGGACTTGGAGAGATGGCAGTGAAATATACGGTTATAGTCATGAATTGGATTATGGAAGAGGCATTACTATGAATACCAGGATACCCCTATGAAACATTTTCATGTTTCAGTGCATTGTTAAAAGAAAACTGTTTTCCCAATTTGATACTTACTCCAAGGGTATGTATTTACCAGGTTTCATTCTCATATCTGTATGGTTTTACAGATGATGAGTGGGAGTAAGTTATTGGGAATTAGGTGATCATCCTCATTATATCAGAATTCGTTGTAATTGATGATATTTGAGGAAATCGCCAGGGTGCAGTTTTCAACCTACGATGCACAGGTTTTGAGTTGTTCAACTCAGCGGACTTATACAGAGTATTGTATGTTGTCCAAGTGTCCATCAGGACAAAGGCGTAGGTCCTCATACTATGTTCTGTTTACTTATGACTTCTCTAGTATGTAGACAAGTGTTTCGTAGAAATACAAGGTCTAAGTTTTGAGAAGTTGTGGGTATAAGAATAAAGTAGAGAACCAGGTGTCACAAGTATCGGGATTCTTCAAAAAGATCGAAGATGTAGATTCTTGTGATTAGTATTCATATGATAGTAATGATTTTGAGAAACGTGTTTCTCTTTCAGGTTACTCATAATTGGATAGATTCCTAAGTTGAGTAATGCAGATTAGCCTCTTTCCATTAAGGTGATATGCACTGGAGACAGCTGCATGATTTGAATCTGGTTTCAATTAAATAAAGCGCCAAAGTTTCTATATTGGATATAGAATGGATCATACCTTAAAAGATGTTAAGGTACGGGGAGTTGTCCAGCTTATGCTTAAAACCAGACTCTGGATAACTCAGGGCACGTTTCTGTAATGGCTGTTTGTAGGTTGACCCTGGTTATGACGAGGGTTGATATTCTACCATTTGAAAGATCAATAGTGATATTGTTCTTGACTCGCCACAGTTTTAGTAAAATGGATCTTTTTCAGAAAACAGTAGTGGGAGTATGGTAGAACTGGAAGTGATTCCAGAACCGCGAACAATTATGGAAAATTTAATAGGACCTATATATTCAATCATGTTTGACATTCCATTAGCCACTCCGCAGATATGGTGGGTAACCTCAGACACCCGAGAGGTACTCCGGTAGCCTCAAGGACGGTGACAGGGAGGTTCTTATCTACCCAGACTTGACACTACTGTTGTTCCAGGCTATGAGACCCAGTAGGAAGGTTGTCGTAGTCAGTGGGAGCAGCAGAAGCATAGTGGGCAAGTAGCTTATGTCTATTTATAGACTTGAGCAGTTATAGCGGAGATAGATCATCTAATTTTGATGTGACAGTCATAGGTTTGACTTCATCAGAATAGGGGATGGATCTGTTAAGAAGGTAGTAGGGTGTGATGTCATGGTATCTAGATGACATACACAGAGTAGGAAGTAAAATTCCTATACTACGATCGGTTGTACTGTGGTCGTCACACAGTTGTTTCTCCAGACAGGATATGGATATAATATTTGACATTCTGGTTTCTAGATCTATGGTTTTAGATATGGATTTGGGTAGTTTCCCAATGTGGGTACTTTGACAGTATTCTAATGGTTTTTAGAATAGATGACTCCTGGCATGGTGGTGTACCTGTAGGTGATGGAGTCACCCTCTCTAAAGGTGTCTTACGGACTAAAGGGGAGAGGGATGTGCATGATTGGCAGATCACTTGCTTAGGCAATTGAGTCAATCGTGAGATGTCAAGTACCACACCAAATGTTGTTTTTGCACTAGATGCAATAAGTTTGTATTAATCCAATCCTGGAGAAACATAAGGAAGCAGTTTTAGAACATAAGTACATGTTCTACGGATTTGATGACGGCAGCCTTCTTCGGGAGACGGTTATCATTCCAGGCTTCAAAGGTGACATGGATGACAGAGTGATTGTCAGAGTTATAGTTTTTCCCTCTGATGAGGGACAGTATTATGGACAGGTGGTTTAAGAGGATACTGTGGGAGGCTTAGTGCAGGATACTGATTAGGTTCAGTGATCGATACAGTCTAAGAAGTTTGGATTCAGAGTTTATTTATGAACTGGGTCCTATCAGATATCCAGACACATTCTAAGACATGTATTACTCAATTCGGGAGATGGCTTTTTCGCGAATTTGAGATTAAGAGAGATATAGAAAGAAACATCTAGGCGGATCCACTCACTGAGGCTATTTCTCGAACACAATAGTTTTACAAACGGGCTTTGTGAAACTGATTAGTAGAGGAGTTGGATGTTCGGTTTCACACGGGCTGTGAGTAGTCGACATCGCAATAATTAGCCTTGAGTGCAAGTGGGAGATTGTTGGAGATAGTGCCCTCAGAGTCAATTATTAGATCGCAGGTACGTGATTGCAATGATTGCGGAGGACCTATACCGGTAGGACAGTCTTACTCGAGATGATAATATGCTATCTGGTTTGCCTTTATCAGTCATGTACATGTTCAGGTGACTGATTACATGTTACACTTTGATAGAGCCCTTAGGATCTTGCTTTACTACCAACAGTATGATGGCGATCATATACGTGAGAGTTGGGTGGTTTATATGCATATACTTAATTGTGGTCCCTAGTCGTGGGAGTTTCGAGACAGGGCATCGATACTCTGGAGTAGACTAGTGTATACAGTCGAGACCCCGACGAGGGGCGGTGGCCGGTCTCACAAGCCACTGGTGTCAGTTGGATCACCTAAGATGTATACAGGTGCTCATTAGGTTATGAGTACACCGGACAGGACTCGCAGGGAACCTGCTAGTTCGTATTATACATATCGTCAGATAGCAGTTCCCTGGTGACATGTGTACAGGTTAGTTCATCGACCTGAGGTCTTCATTTGTCTCGTGTGAGTTCCCACTGTGCTTTGATTTCTACCCTACCACGGCTCAAAGGAGTCGTGCAAACAGGTAGTTTTTGGGTATAGTCCCGAGCCACATGGAGGCACGTGAGCGGATCGGCAGGGGATTTGTCTCTCCCGGTATTGGGGGCGAGATCGTGCTGTGTCTAGGAGAGCCATTACACAAAGCCCACGGCCGTGGCAGGAGATTTACCGGTAGGTACTCCAGTAGTATCTCAGGGTGTTATTGGGCTACACTCCGACACGACTTATACTGCTATTGGGGGTCTGACGTTACTAGCCCCCTAGGCAGATATGCGATACTCATAGACGAACGGACCAGACTGTATATACATTGTCACTGTTAGGCTCAGTAGGGTTTCCGGATGAGTTCGCTCATCGGCCTCCCTTGAGGTCAGTCCATGGGCAGCCGTTACGCATTGCTAGTGCCGCTGACGGTTTATGGTTAAACCCACTGCCAGGGTACTGATGAGTCATTAGAGTCCCCCACAGACAGTTTCCCAAGTTCGGGCGAAACGTTGTAGAGGCCGTATGGTTTTATGGCAGGGTTCGGAAAATGCACGTGCGTTTACGCACGTGTCGGTTTTCGGACAGATGATACTGGTCGGCTTTGGTTTAAGCCGGATCCGAGTATTGTATTGAGTAGATATAATATCTTTGTCTCAGTTGCATTTGTATTCGGTCGTAATACAAATGCGGGTATATTTATACAGTTACGGGGTTGTCCTGAAATTCGTTTCGGGATCACTTTTGGAAGTTGCCAGTTTCCAGTTTTCTATCAGCCGTCTTTTAACATTCGGTTAAAGACGGATTTATCTTTTCTTTGGAAGAGTTTGGATGCTTCTGGAAGGTTCTAGAAGAGATGACTGGGTTGAATGGTGTTGAGTTTTCATTGGTTGCTTTCTTTGTGTCCACACTGTGTGTTCACACTTTGTGTTCACACTAGAGATATTTTCTTATTGCCACCTCCCCCTCTCCTACACTCACCCCCCTACCTCTATATATGTGGCCGGCCCCCTCCCCACTCTCACACTCTCACTTTGTAGAAAAAGATTATGATAGTTTTCGGTGTATGGAATTTCACAGCTCATTTCATTCCCTCACCCGATTCCCACGGCAACTTCATTAACCGTTCGTCCATGGTTTTGGACGAAGCGAGACAAAGTATTCCACTCATTCTCTACATCAATCTTGGTTGTATCTTTTAGCAAACTTGATGACCGAGTTGCCTCGAGTCAGAGGCGGGAGCCCGTTTAAAGAATCGTTGACGTGGTGCCACCTGGACGAGCAGATCGGAGATCGACGGGATCGGAGCAGCCGCAACGGAGCGTGGGATGATGGTTAAAGAATGAAGGACTCGGATCGTTCGGTATAACCTTTCTACTCTCTTTACAGTTTGTTAGTTTAGTAATAATGGCAGATCCGGGTTAAAGTATACGATAGCGCCAGTTAAAATGTTTTTGTTCCGCATTTGGCGTCTGTAGACGGCCGGGGCGATACCGTAGACTTACACTTCTAAGCGCTCAATACCTGGGTGGTTGTTACGTTTAGCTGACCGCTTGCAGCTTGTGGGTGTTTGATATGATCATCACCTACTGCCGGCGTATTGACGATTCTTTAGAGTCCTACACAGAGGTTTCTTGACTCAGGCAAAACGGAGTAGGAGCACATATGTGATATGTGCGGGATCGAGGATAATGCGATATGAGATACCGTATTATATTCTCACGATTTTTGATATCAGCCGGATAATCGGATCAAGTGTTGATTCGATGAATCGGTACATGAGATATTAGTCGGTTATATGCGATATAGCCGAATTGTCGGATCAAGTGTTGATTCGATAATTCAATGTATAATAACATATATGATATATTAAATTACATTAACTAATATTAGCTCACTAAAAGATTCATTTTCTCACTCGGGTAATACATTGATATATATGCGATATATGTTAATTGTATTATTTTATTTTGTTACAATAAATATTATATATGTGATATATAATATTGTAACATGATATGATAACTAATGCAACATGTTTTGTGGAGTTTAAACATGATTAGGGTTTGGATTAGGGTTAAGACTTCTAGTTGATTCTAGAAGGTTTTTCTTTTGTTTTGGAAAAGATATTTTCAAGTGACTCATTCTTAACCTAACCCAAACCCTAGCCTTGGTTAATTCTCTACAATGGTTTAGTCAACCATGGTTGCATTATTGATCATCTTTATCCTTTCATTATTCATCACAAAAGGATTGATCACTATTCTTCATCTTCTTCTTTTCTTTTGCAAAGCTTTCTTGCTTTTTATTTGTGATGAAAAATGAGTGAGAATAAGAAAACAAATGAGAGCAAAAATCCTACTTCATCATCCACATCTACTCTTTCCCTTTAGATGAGGGTGTTCACTTCATTTAGTGAGTGTTAGCTTGTGTTAATGAAACTTCAAGGTAGATCATCTATGTTATCGAAAATCGGAAGCAAGACTGCATCTTTCCCTTCGTGGAGCCTCTCGAGAGTCCGGAACACGATGATCGCAGCGAAGGAACCTCAACACGGAGCTTAAGAAGTGAAGGACCCGATCTACAAAGGTTGTAATCTCTCTCACTTAGTGTTAAAGAGTTTAACATGCTTGTTTTCGCCTAAGCCCTAGTTTAAAGATCCGGCTTTGGGTTGTTCGGCACGGCTAATTTTTTAATCGGGCATGGTTGAAGCCTCGTAGAACCTTGTGAGCGTGCCTAGCAACCCTACAGTGGTATCAGAGCCAGGCTAGAGCTTTAGGCGATGTCTGGGCGAAGTTTAAAGTCCGATCGAACCCGGAAACCCCGATATTTACCCCTCTCTGGATATTTTTCAAAAATGTGGTTTTTTATGAATTAAAAATGCTCAGAAAAACAATCAGGAAAAACTAAGAATTACTGTGAAGTACGGTCCACTAAGTCGCTCACGTGACCGCGTAACCGCGGCCAAACCATGGGTTTGGCGGCGGTTCTGCGGCCAAAATTTGGACTTAGTCCCTCATATTTCATATATTTATTCTTAGGTCCTTTCTTGGCAATTTTTTCTGGGAATTTTTTAATTCCACTTAAGTGTTGAGTTTTCTAGGGTTGTATTGGGGACTCGTTGATTCGATCGGATAATTTAACTTTGTTTAGTTTGTCCGGGTAATTTTTTAGAATGTGTTAAAAAGTTCGAACGGATATCAATAACTCACTTTTTCCCCAGTCAGAAATTTTTTCAAAAGTTGGATTTTTTCTCGAGTTTGAAACTTTCTAAGTCGTGCAAGTAACACGGTGGACCCTCTAGAAGACAACAAACCTTAACTCGATTATGTGACCGTCTTGAACTGCCTCTAAATCTTAGGGTTTGGGGCAGTACGGCGTACCACATGTGAGGCGTTGGCTTGACCCTTGTACGGCTGGACCATCGATACTGTGGCATGTGATGGATATTTTTGAACTCCGCTCAAGTGTTGAGCTATTTGGGAAATCTTGGGTGTTTGATTATTCGATCGGAAAGTTTAACACTGTCAATTTATCTGGAATGTGATACAATATTTGGAATCCACAGGTAGTTATGAGATAACTAATTTGAATGTTATAAACATAGCAGTTTAGTCTCAGATGATCGGTTGCCACGGAATTTTGATGTGATCAAAAGTCCGTCACAATCACGTAGCGTACGCGGATACTCGCCGGGTAAACTTAATAGATAGCCACGCCCCATAGCCCCGACCAAGTAACTGTAGGAGAACCCCGTCACCGAAAGCATCCGTTCGGGTGCTCGCGGCAGCGGTGTTCCGCCTTAGTGCACTTCGTCGATGGCATCCAGGGGTGCGGCCGTCTACTAAAGTTTGCGACGAGCATTCGATCAGGATATCGGGAATCTTGTTGAATTGCCCGACTTGACATTGAAAAGAGTTTTCGATAATGAGACTAAAATGCGGGGTTTATAATTGTTAGGCATGCGATGTCTAAGGAATTCATTTGGTTAGGCATGCGATGTCTAAAGAGGTTGCGGATTCCAACTGTTGTAGTTTTACACTTTCTTTTCTGTGACCGTAAGCGTAGTATGTGGTGTATCACCGGCTTCGTTGCTATATATCAACGACAATCGGGATACGCATACTTGCTTACGTTGATAATATGAGATATTATGTGTTGCTGTGATATGTTATATTGGATTGTTGCGTTTTGAATAGCCGGGGGTTTTATGTGAGATGAGAGTTTTTCTTTTTCATTCATGTAAAATTCATTTGTATGTAATATTCTTTTATTGGGGCACTTCCGGGCTGAGGATGATGTCACCATTGTATATTATTTACTTTTCCGCATTAGATAGACCCAAGGCGGGGAGCACAAGTAACCGGGTTCTAGGGTCCAGTGGGAGACCTCTCGAGGAGTCGAGACCGGGTCTCCTAAGCCTAGAATTGGTAGTGTTACTTGCCACTCTCGTAGAGGTCTAGTGATGTGGGTTTGGCTATTCATCGCGACCGTGGAATCCGTGTTTTATACAGCTTGTATAAAACACGGAAGTCCTAGTATATCCAATATTTCATATATGTTCTTCTGCTGCAATGTTCTATGATGAGATCATATTACTGCCTGAGACGAATGTTTATATTATATATATGAAATATATGTTATATTGCAGATTTCGTTTCAAATGTGATGCTTGTGAAGCATAATAAAATGGGACTTCATTAATGAGATTAATGAAACTAAAAGAAACCAAAAGATGTTGTAGAAACTTGTTTAAAAACTGGTAGCTCTAGTTTTTGCTTTGCATAGCGGTGTTCCTTGTAGAACATCCAGCACCTTATTCGATAAGGAAAGAGCCGAGATCCCTTCACCGAGAGTGACCTCTTTAGTGAAACTTGCAGATGCTACAAACTCGGTTTGTCTTTTGATTTCTTCTATAGTTCTTGCTTTGCATAGTGGTATATATGATATACCCTGCACCTTATTCGATGAGGAAAGGGCCGACGATCCCTTCACCGGGAGTGACCCCTTTAGCAAAACTAGAAAAGCCTCAAAAACATTGTTTCCCCCAATCAGAGCAAGGATCTAATGAATTTTGAAAATTCAAAATTTGAAGCAACGCTTCGGTTTCCGTGCGCAGTGCGCAATTTGCCACATGGCAGAAGCCAATTCGGCAGCGTAACGCCTGAGACGGTGCGTCCCATCAGAGCAAGGCTCTTCAGAAAACGTAATTAAAGACTTAACTGCGCAAATGCATGGCAGTGCGACACGTGTCTGCGCAAGCGCATGGATGCACGACACGTGTCTGCGCAGTTGCGCAATCGCAACTGCGCAAGCGCACGGATGCGCGACACGTGTCTGCGCAAGCGCACAGATGCGTGACACGTGTCTGCGCAGTTGCGCAATCGCAGCTGCGCAAACGCACCGATGCGCGACACGTGTCTGCGCAAGCGCACAGATGCTTGACACGTGTCTGCGCAGTTGCGCAGTCGCACCTGCGCAAGCGCACCGATGCGCGACACGTGTCTGCGCAAGCGCACAAATACGTGACACGTGTCTGCGCAGTTGCGCATTCGCAACTGCGCAAGCGCACGGACGCGCGACACGTGTCTGCGCAGTTGCGCAACCGCAACTGCGCAAGCGCTCGGATGCGCGACACGTGTCTGCGCAGTTGCGCAACCGCAACTGCGCAAGCGCACGGATGCGTGACACGTGTCACACGCTGGTGAGTTGCGCAGCAACTGAATGAAGATTTAGATAAATCTTTTCTGTTCTCCTGTAAAACAGGAACCCTTGGATCAGAGATCCAGTGGTGGGAAAATTCCCAAAATTATTCAGGAAAGATTTTGTTAACAAATCCAACAAATTTGTGGGCACTATAAATAAGACCCCAAGCCTCATTCAAAAGGCAGAATCAATCATCATCAAGAGAAGGATAAACTTCTGGAAAAAAAAAGCTCTTGAAGATTAATCAAGAACAAAAGAGAAGGTAAAATTTCTGAAGAACAGAAAATTAAAAAGGAATAATCAAAGAAAATAATAAATAGTGCCTTGCACTCGATATGAACCCCTGGTTCTGAAAAATCAAAGAAAATAATAAATAGTGCCTTGCACTTGATATGAACCCTTGGTTCTGTAAAATCAGGGAAAACAAGAAGAATTTTGTTTTCCTTTGATCTAAATTTAGATCAAAAGTGCCATGCACTTTTTGTTCTCAAATCAAGAATTTCTGTACAAGTGGGCCTGGCCCAACTCAAGAAAATTATTGAGTTCTGCAATTCATTATTTAAAAGGGCCTAGCCCAATTGCAGAATAATAAAAGGGCAAAGCCCTGTTTGGAAAACTCATGAGTTTCTGTAACTCACTACTTAATAGGGCCTAGCCCAATTGCAGAAAATAAAAGGGCAAAGCTCTGTTCAGAAAATTCCTGAGTTTTCTGTAACTCATTATTTAAAAAGGGCCTGGCCCAAATCAGATTGCAAAGATAATGAAGGGGCAGAGCCCTGTTTAGGTTGATTCTTTTAATCGGGCAGAGCCTAAAATAAAAATTGGACTTAACCCAATCCTGGCTGTAAGTCCTTAAATTAAATGCCTCTTGTAAACCAAGTCACGACCGGTCCGAGGGTACATCTCCGAACTCCTTTGACACCTGTCGTTGTAATTCCTCAACGACGTCAAAGAGGTGACGGGTCCCAACGACCACTCATCTAATATCGGACCGAAACGTCCCTAAACTAATATCGGACCGAAACGTCCCTAAACTAATAATGGACCACTACGTCCCTAAACTGGCGACGGACCACCATGTCTCTAAACTGGAATATGGACCACTACGTCTTTAAACTGGCGACGGACCGAAACGTCCCTAAACTAATAATGGACCACTACGTCCCTAAACTGGCGACGGACCCCCACGTCTCTAAACTGGAATATGGACCACTACGTCTTTAAACTGGCGACGGACCGAAACGTCCCTAAACTAATAATGGACCCCCACGTCCTTAAAGCTGGCGATGGACCGCCATGTCCCTAAACTGGCATAATAGGGCCCAAATGCTCCTTTGTTGGATCTAAACGGTCCCGCCTAAGTTGATCTTAACCCCAAATACGGTTAACGTGTCCTTAGACATTTAAATAAACGATAAAACTCCAAATTAACTTTGGTTCAAGGGTACATCTCTGAACTCCTCAGACGCCTGTCGTTGTAATCCCTCAACGACGTCAGAGAGGTGACGAGTCCCGACGGCCGGATAATTAAATCAATCATGACGTTAAGTTGATCTTAGTCTCAAACAGGACTATCGTATCCTTAACGAACGTTTAAGTCGATCTTAGTCGCAATGCGACTAATGTATCCTTAAACTAAAAACACCAAACCCAAATCTAAGTAAATACGGATTTGGACTAATCCACGTCCTACGGGTGACGACATCACTCAGTCTCCGTATACAATCCACGGGCAATCACAAACAAAACAAACACACACGACACGAAGTGAAATTCTGGAGTAGGAGAAAGTTGTTACCGCGATGCGGTAGCGTAATTAACTGTAGGGGCTTGCGCCTGCAGGGAAGAGTGTCCCCACAATCAAAAACCCCTCACCCTGAGGGGGAATCTGACGAAGTCTGCTACATCGGCCGCATCCGCCTGAACCTCCGATACAAGGTGCCATAAATCAACTTGGTATCTTCGGAGGGATAGACGGATGAAACCAAATAGCATCTGCCCCGAACCTCAGCGCCAGGACATCGCGGTCCTGTGCGGCCGTCTTTCGGAGGGAAACAGATTCTGGCACGCCCGGTGGGACCTCTTCCTCTTTCCACTCCACACTTCGTGTGTCGTCTTCGCGAACCAATCGCGGTTTGTTAAATGATTGCCTTCGGATTTCAAGTTGCTAAGATTTGGTCTTTTGTTTGGTACAGAACTCAAGCATTCAATGGCCACCAACTGCACCAACTGCTCGAAATGCCAGTGCAACGGACGTTCCACCTCACCGAGAGGTGTATCATATGGGCCCCAGGCGGCTTCCTTCCTGACTCTGCCGGTAGGCCAGGTGACTCAGGCCACCCCCGGCTTGTTCTTCGGGACCATGGTCCCACCTACAAGCTTCTCGGCACCGATCCCCACACCGGAAGCGAACAAGAAGTCGGTGTTCGACCGGCTCACTGCTACCACGACCCCTGTCAGCGGGTCGCCTGCTACTGGACCAACAGCCTCCGTTTTCACCAGGCTGGGTCAGAACTATAAGGTGGCTGTCCCAAAAAGGGCAACGGCCGCTGCTTTGGAAGTCGTTAAAGCGGCTTCTCCTATCAGAGAGTCAGTCTTCACAAGATTGACGGTTCCTACTCCTCCCCCAGCTGGTCAGAAGGCGTCAGTCTTCGATAGGCTGACATCAACAGCTACCCCACGCTCAAACAGGGGGCAACAAGAGATTATCTCGATTTCCGAGCCAATCCCAACGGCTCGTCGTGCGCGACGTCGCCATTGGCAGCGAGTAAGGAGGGCAGGGGGCAACTCCCCCTCAGGGCTAACCCCACCTGCTCCAGTGGTGGAAGTCGATGCTGCTGTTCCAACTGGGAACAGCTTTGAAATGCTGAGGAAGGTGAGAAAGAACTCCCCGGTGGCTACGTTGAAAAGGTCTCCTCCACCCATGGAAAAAGCTCCGGAGATGAAACAGGAACAGCCCCCTCAACGGCTGTCAGCGAAAGTTTATAAAATTTGGCGGAGGGTTCAAGACTCCGTGATTGACTCAGACCACTTCCGTCGCCAGAACAGGGCAAGGGTGGAAAAAGACAAAAACCGCCCCGCTAAACAACAGGGGGCAACAAATGCTAGGATGCCCGCTTCAACGGCTCCTTCAACCTCAAAGGCCCATAAAAGGAAGAGGCCAGAAAAAGCTCCCATGACGCTGACAAAGTCTAAGAGCGGTGAACCTAAACGCCCCAAGTCAGGGGGCATCACAGTTCATACGGTCTATATGGCTTCGGGGAAAGAAGAAAGTCGTACTTCTATGGGTCACCGACCGCTTACCCGGTCAGTGACCAAGTCTCAGGAGCAGCAACAAAAGCTCCAGGAGATGATGACTACAATGGCTGCACTCACGGGGCCAAAAGAGAATCCTGAGACGTCCTTAGATGAACGTCAAGAAGAAGAGACCGACGCCGAGTTCCTTCGCCGAATGCTCGAAAAGAGAGACCAAGAGGCTGCTGAACAAGCAGCCAATATACAGCGCATGGGCCTTCTCTTCCAGGATATGATAGGGATGATGATACAACCAGAATCCCCGACTGAAGAACCCCCGATCGTCCTTGGGGATGATAGGGGAGAAACATCAAACCCTCAGCCCGTTCTATCGACGGCTAAAGAAGACACAATCTCTAAAACAGATCTGGACGAATATATAGCCCAGCAGATAAAAGTTCATCACGCGGCCGAAGCAGCCGGCCACATTGTAAAAACGGGGCGGCCATATCCGGGCTGGTATGACCAAATCAAGTACCCGCCAGGTTACACAATTCCAAAGTTTCATGTCTACAAGGGGACCGACAATCCCCATCAACATGTTGCCCAATTCAGGGCGCTTTGTGGTAACACTGGAGGCGACGACAAGCTCCTGCTGCGCCAGTTTGTTGGAAGCTTATCAGATACGGCTTTCGAGTGGTATTCCGAGCTCCCCAACGACTCCATTAAAACCTTCGCAGAGATGGAGCTGCTCTTCACCCAACGCTTTGCAAGTGCCAGCGAACGTACTCCGATGACGGCGCTGATTAACGCCAGGGTAAAGCCCGGCGAGACGTGGGTCCAGTACGCTATACGGTGGGGTAATTTATGGTCTAAATGTGAACAGCGTATAGAAGAAGCCCCTGCGGTGGGAATGTTTGTTGGAACCCTTGATCCACAAGCAACCATTTCGCAGTTTATGATGTTCTTCAAGCCGACTTCTTTCCAGGCTTTGATCGACAAATTGGCGCAGATGGACCAAATGGGCCATAAACCCCCTCTTCCGAAGCCGGACTCTCGAAACGATAAAGGAAAGGGAAAAGCGATCATCGTCGCTAATGTCCAACAACAACCGAACGACTTAAAGCCGGTTGCTCGTCCAAATAATACGCGTCCATACGTGCCCCTTGAAGACAGGATGGGACGTGCTTACTCCTTCCCCCGTGATAAAACAAGGAGGCTATTCGAGCTGGCATTGCGCAATAGGCTCATAAATCTGCCAGATCCAAAACGTCCGTCACAACCAAGTGACGTTAACGAGCCTAATTATTGCCCTTACCATCGAGTGCTAGGACATCCAATCGAAGACTGTTACGTCTTCAAAAATTGGCTTGAGAACCAGTACCGTCAGGGCAAGTTTGCGCTATCTGACAAATGGAAAGTGAATCCTCCGCAACCCCACACCTATAAGGGAACGAACACGCCAGGGGCAACATGCTCCGTCATTGAAGAAGCTCCCTGGGAGGTTGTATTATCAGCCAAAACGAGGAGAATGCTAAATGATCTGCAGACCTGTCCAGCGGTCAAGTGGAAGAACCCCTTGGAGCCGCAGGTTATTGAGGGGATGTTGAAACCACGTCCGACTCCGAAGGCCGATGGTGGAAGTTCAGGCGTTCATAACCAGCCGTCAAAATCTTCGAAAAAGAAGAAGAAGAAATCTAAGAAGCCCGTGAAGCCTAGCGACAAGCGGGCGGACTTACAGAAGCAGATCGACGCACTGGATGAGTATAACCAAAAGGCGCGGACTCCCATTACGCTCCAAGATTTCCTTGATCACGTCTTTCAAAAAGAAGATGAGGAAGAAGCTTCATCGGATGAATCCGACGGAGATGTGGCAAGCTGTCATATGATCTCTCACTCGACCTCGAACGATGAAGGGACTTCTGGCACCAAAACGCCGGGGGCAAATACTGAGTCAAGGGTTCCGAAATTATCAATAGAAATGATTGACGCGTTTCTTAGTGAAGCTCGATTGAAAAGTAAAGCTGATCAAGAACGCGAGACGGCGATATTCGAAACGGCCAAGCGCCAGCGACTTGAGGGAGGAGCTGAGATGATCCCACTGGAGCAAAATGCCTCCACCGCTGACAAAAGCCAATTTAAGATAAAAAAGAAGTTCGCTAAGGCCATATCGATGGGCATGAAGCTACCACTCTCAGAAGAAAAAGTTACTAGCGTGGTAGAAATGCATCCCTCTTATTGCTTATATCATCAGAAGGTCTCGCATTCTACCCAAGAGTGCAAAGCGTTCGATAAATGGTGGCAAGGATACGTCGCTAATCAACAACGCTTTAAACGGGAAAAGCGTAAGGTTCGTCGGGAGCAAAGAAACACGACCAAAGTGCTTGAAAGAACTGCCGGCAACTGTCACATGGTTAACACTACCAGGTCACAACTGCCCACATTTGGGAGCGACTCTGATGAGGAACTAGAGATTGCCCCTCTCTTTAAAGAGTCAACTTCGGGAAAAGAAGAAGAACCGAAGTCTTGCGAAAATATACAGCTGCGGAATCGGACACTGCCTGAAAAGAACCTCGGACCCTCGAATAGAAAAGATAAAGGGAAAGAGAAGGTCTCTGAAGACATCACTTTGGATGACCAAGTCGCGGAAGAGTTAACCGCCAAAAATCCGCCAAAGAGGAGTAAGGTGGATTACAATGTCTTAGCGCATCTGAGGAAGCTACCCTCACAACTCAGCATCCTCGATGCCTTGTTACTATCAAAGGAGGCGAGAGACTCTTTGATTAAGGCGCTACAAGATCCGGACCAGTTCCAAGCCTTCTTGGCCGAAGAAAAGATGAAAGACGAATTGGAAGAAGTGCACACAGCCGACGTTGCTTTTGGTGATGAGGACCTTCTTCTCGGGACGTGTGAACACAATCGCCCTCTTTATGTCTCAGGATACTGCCATGACATAAAGATAGGTAAAATCTTGGTTGATAACGGATCGTCTGTCAATTTACTCAATGTCCGAGTGTTAAAGGAGATTTGCATGAGTGTCCAACACCTCGCCCGAGACAAGATCACTATCTCCGGTTTCGACTCTCAATCCTCAAAGACTCTTGGATCTGTGATATTGACGCTACGCTTCGGGTTGCTCGTCACAGACATCAAATTCCATGTTATAGACGCCAAGACGTGCTACAATGCTCTGCTCGGCCGACCATGGCTACACGAGTACAATATCATCCCTTCTACACAGCATCAGTGCATGAAGTATTCCAGGGATGGCCTCGAGTACACTGTGGCCGGAGAGTTGAATCCGTTTTCCGTGAACGAAGTTCGCAAGTATGAAGATGCCAAATACTTCTTGCCGAGCTTCGAAGACACGGAAATGTGTCACAAACCGGAGAACAAAACTAATGCCACCATCCCTGTCTTCGGCAGTGACACCGAGGAGGAGGATATAATTTATTCAGGTCCATCCCAATCTACCAGGCCAGGACCATCCGTTCCTTCGCTGATCTTCGGTAGTGATTCAGAGGATGAAGTTCATGCGGTATTCCCTGCTCGACTGTCAATACAAACTTCTGCTGATGAAGAGCGAAGTCTACAAATAGCCATGGTGCCGCCTAGACACCATAAAGAACTGGATGCACTTAATATCTACAGTGTAGAAGAGTTGCGGACATTCTATATCCCTCCCAGAAGAAAGAGAGAGAAAGCAATTCTACTTTACCGCTCTGAGGAAAATAAAGTGGAAAAAGAAATCTGGTATGGAGCAGATCCAACGCTGGACGTGCTTCAACCCATTCGTTTACCTAGGTATTATACGGAAGGCTTGAAACGACTGTTAAAGCGCCAAGGGATACCCTTCGAACAGACTGTTAGGAAGGCCAGATTCTATGACAGGGTTTGGAACGTCCCCGGAACTCAACACAAGCTACCTAACGGGAGAGTAGAAACCAAAGGGCTTGGGTACATCCGGCCAAAGAAGCAGGAGCTAGTAAACAGCTGTTATGCCATGTATGACTTCGACGGAGAGGCGGACGCTCAATGGGAGGATGCTAATCCTGAACCAGCAAAAGTTCCTGATACAAAACCGCCCAGTCCGTTGTCCGAAGACCAGATGAGCAAACTTATAAGGGATGCGAGTCAAAAATCCCGAGATGATCACGATCGTGAAATGGCAATCTATGAGAAAGCTAAGACACAGTGCCTCCTCCAACAGGCAGTAAAGAACGAAGATGCCGCTCCTTGTCAACCTGCTACAAAAAAGGTTTGACGCGAGAACAAAAACAAGTCGAAAGGCAAGAGAGGCGCTCGACAACTACAAAGCAGAGCTAAGAAGCCGCGCATCCGAGAATCGAGCGTTATTGACTTAGCCCTCGGGAAGAAAATGGGTCGAGCATACTCTTTTCCTCGGAACAAAACAAGGAAAATATTCGATCTCGCTCTAAAACATCAAATGCTTACGTTGCCAGAGTCTAAACACCCTGAACAAGCAGGCGAAGTCTCCAACCCAAAGTATTGCTTTTACCATCGAGTAGTAGGGCATCCGCTTGAAGATTGCTTCACCTTTAAGAATTGGGTTGAGGACCAATACCAGCTTGGCAAATTCGCGTTGTCTGACAGTTGGAGGGTAGCGCCGCCGCAAAAGCACGAACCCGAAAACACAAGAATAAAACCAACTCCGCATTGGGATTGGCAGAAAATTCGCACCTGCCACGTGATAACAATATTAAAAGAAGGGTCCGAAGACATGAACAACCTCCCTTGGTGTTTTGAAAGCGGCAGCGATGAGGTAATCTCAGAATTTCCCCCAGCTCCGAAAGAACTGGAAGATGGAATCCATACCACTGTAGATAATCTCAAGAAAATTGAGTTGGGGACGGAAAATGACCCGCGACCGACATTCATCAGCGAACTGCTATCTGGAGAAAGGGTGGCTGCGTTAAAGGATGTGCTTCTACAGCACAAAGATTGCTTCGCGTGGAACTATTCCGAAATGCCGGGACTAGATCCAGAAATCGCTGTGCACAAATTGGCGATATCCCCGGACATCAAGCCAGTCAAACAAGCGCCGAGAAGAATGCGACTCGAGCTTGAGATGAGCATCAACGCCGAAGTCAAAAAGCTGATAGATTCAGGCTTCATCCAAGAAGTCCAATACCCTGAATGGATCGCCAACATCGTCCCAGTGATGAAGAAAAATGGGACAGTGCGCATATGCGTAGACTTCCGGGATCTCAATAAAGCCTGCCCAAAAGATGATTTCCCAGTGCCAGTCACCGAACTGATGATAGACAACACATCCACTCATGAGGTTTTCTCCTTCATGGACGGCTCATCGGGGTATAATCAAATAAAAATGCACCCGGAAGATCAGAAGCACACAGCCTTCAGGACTCCTCTTGGTATATTTTGTTATAAAGTGATGCCCTTCGGTTTGAAGAACGCCGGTGCTACTTATCAGAGGGCCATGACGAAGATCTTCGACGACCTTATACACGAAATCGTCGAATGCTATATCGACGATCTCGTGGTTAAAAGCAAATCATACGAGGAACATCTCGAGCATCTGAAGACTGTATTTCAACGCCTTCGGCAATACAACTTGAAGATGAATCCTCTTAAATGTGCGTTCGGGGTTTCCTCGGGCAAGTTCCTGGGAT
This sequence comes from Agapanthus africanus, assembly GCA_030015575.1. Lineage (NCBI taxonomy): Eukaryota > Viridiplantae > Streptophyta > Magnoliopsida > Asparagales > Amaryllidaceae > Agapanthus > Agapanthus africanus. The sequence continues at coordinate 219,568,302 of JASDDO010000008.1, forward strand.
TCGTTGTTCGGCACCGAGGTATTGAAATAGATCCGTCAAAGATCAAAGCGATCATGGAAATGCCTCCGCCGAGGACTCTCAAACAGCTGCGGTCTCTCCAAGGAAAATTCGCGTATATACGGCGATTTATAGCCAACCTTTCAGGAAAGTGCCGTCCTTACAGCCACCTGATGAAGAAGGGAACCCCATTCGTTTGGGACCAAAAATGCCAAGGCGCACTGGATGAGATCAAGCAATACCTGCAGAACCCGCCGGTGTTGGCTGCTCCAGTTAAGGGGAAGCCTCTTATTCTTTATACAACCGCCCTCGAAGGTTCTTTAGGCGCATTATGGGCACAAGAGAACGATCAAGGGAAAGAAAGAGCACTTTACTACTTAAGTCGAGTCCTGCTGGGGGCAGAAAGCAACTACTCTCCCATTGAAAAACACTGCCTGGCGTTGATCTTCGCAATAACCAAGCTTAGGCACTACGCGTTGGCGCACGAGGTCCGTCTGATCTCAAAAGTCGACCCTCTTAAATATTTAATGTCAAAGGCCATATTGACGGGGAGACTCCCTAAATGGGCCCTGCTCTTGATGGAATTCTCGATAACGTATCAACCTCTCAAGGCAGTGAAAGGCCAGGCCATCGCCGACTTCCTCGCTGAGCATCCGATACCCGCCGATTCTCCTCTGAATTGCGATCTTCCAGACGAACATGCGTTCGATGCGATCGACAGTGATAATATCCGATGGGAGCTTTATTTCGATGGAGCATCTTCCATGAAGAAACGTATACAAAGTACCCCTATAATTAAATCAGGGGCAGGACTCATCTTTGTAACTCCACAAGGAGGGATAATGCGCTACGCGTTCTCCCTAACGGAGCCGAGAACAAACAATGAAGCCGAATACGAAGCTCTAATAGCAGGCCTCGAGATCGCCATTGACATGGGAATTGAAGATCTCCTCATATACGGTGATTCCCAACTGGTCATTAGTCAAGTAAACGGCGATTACCAAACATGCAAACCGGAATTGGTAAAATACGGTGAAAAAGTGCAACAACTGCTAACCCAAATTCCCTCATATACTTTGGAGAGCATACCGCGCGCGGAAAACAGCAAAGCGGACGCACTAGCCAAACTTGCTAAAGAACTGGCGGACGAGAACCTCGACGACGTTAGAATCGTGGTACAAAGCCGTCGAGTGCTTGCCCCAACAGAAATATCTCCAGGATCATATAAAGAAAATGGAGCAACTGAGGAGACAACCCTGCAAATAAAAGACAGGGAAAATACCGAGGACTGGAGAGAAGTCTTCATAGATTACTTCAAGTTCCACCGAATACCTGAAGAGGCGTCCACAAGACATCAGCTCACGAAACGAGCTCTGTCTTTCGCTTTCGTCAATGATACTCTATACAAGAGGTCATTCGACTCTCTGTAGTTAAGATTCTTAGGACCTGACGAAGCGAGAAGGGTCGTCCAAGAAGTTCACGACGGACTCTGCGGTTCCCACCAAGCAGGCCCTAAGATGAAATTGAAGATAAAGCGGATGGGCTACTACTGGCCCACGATGATGCAGGATTGCCTGGATTACGCGAGGCAATGTCATCCATGCCAAATTCATGGGGACTTCATCCATCAGCATCCCAATCCACTACATCCAACAATGGCTAGTTGGCCATTCGAAATGTGGGGAACTGACATAGTCGGTCCCATCGAACCAGCATCGTCAAAGGGACATCGTTTCATCTTGGCGACGACTGATTACTTCTCCAAATGGGCAGAGGCAGTACCGTTGAGGGAAGTGAAGACGGAGAACATCCTCCATTTCTTCAAAACGCATGTCATCTATCGGTTTGGAACCCCGAGAAGAATCATCTCTGATAATGGGCCAGCCTATCGAAGTCATAAAATTAGCCGTTTCGCACAGCAGCACAATATAGACTGGAGATATTCCTCAGTTTATAACCCGCGAGCTAACGGTCTAGCTGAAGCCTTCAACAAGACCTTGACGAAGATCATAAAGAAAACAGTGTCACGAAATAAGAAAGATTGGCACGAAAGATTGCAGGAGGCTCTTTGGGCGTATCGGACTACGTTTAAAACGGCCACAAACACAACGCCATACGCATTGGTATTTGGGACGGAAGCAGTACTCCCTCTCGAGATAGAATTACCCTCTCTACGAGTGGCAGTCCACTACGAGCTGACAGACGAAGAAAATGCTCACCTTCGGTTTGAAGAGCTTGACGCCCTTGATGAAATCCGGCTTCTAGCACAACAAAATCTGGAAGCCTATAAAGCAAAGATGACGCGCTCGTATGAAAGATTGAGCCGCCCGAGGACATTCCACCAAGGCGAACTCATGCTAGTGGTCAAAAGGCCCATGATCCCCAATCGCGCCAAGCGGGGAAAATTTGAGCCAAACTATGAAGGACCGTATATCATTGATAAGGTCTACCAAGGTAGGGCCTATCTACTCATGGACATGCACGGTGAAAGGCCTTTCAGGCCAATAAACGGACGCTTCCTAAAGAAATACTACGCTTAATGAGCCACAGCCTAGGTCAATGGTAGATGACGACGACTATGTCCGCTCGCTATCTTCCTAAGCTCAGGCTTTATAAGTAGTAGCAAACCCTCTCAACGGCGGACCGAAATGTCCTTAAACTAATAGCAGACCGAAAACGTCTTTAAACTAATACTGCGGCATCCTTGGGCTGACGAGATGAATAAAAAAAAAAAATAATAATAAAAATAAAAATAAAATAAAAAAAAAGCGGTAAGTCCATAAGCAAAATGGGCACGGATGAAAACCCGAAAGGGCTCCGTGAGTAAAAACAGCAGGACTACCGGCGGATGTTGTGAAAACCCGAAGGGGCGCAACTTCGTTAAAAAACCCTTATGGAGTCCTCTCGACCCTGTAAGGAGAAACCACCCGCGTGAGATCCTTACGACTTATAAGGGAACAACGCACTTAGGAATCCCCACGATTCCTAAGGAGAAAATACGCTTGCGAGATCCTCACGACTCGTAAGGAGAACTCTCTTATGGGACCCTCACGGCTCATAGGATTTGAAAGTCTTAAGTCACAGAGACCTAAACCTGTGCTTAAGCAAACCCCCACAAACTTCCAATATTGCCCTACAAGTGGCTCAATACTGACCCTTGTATACAATCCACGGGCGCGAATAAACGTTTCCCTAACCAAGGTCCATCCATGACTGGGAATACGTTCGTATGGTAAACAACCCTTATAAATCCCCTCGATTTATGAGGAGAAAACCTTCCTGTAGGATCCTTACGACTTACAGGAGAACAAAACACTTAGGAACCCTCACGGTTCCTAAGGAGAAAATACACTTACAAGATCCCCACGACTTGTAGGGAGAGATACCTTCACGAGACCCTTACGGCTCATGAAGTCAAAAGCCTTAGCCGACGAGATCCTAACCCCGGTCGCTAAGCCTCCTTTATCCAACAACGATAGAAGCAAATGATGATTCCCTCCTGGTAATATCCCAGTCGCAGCGGTGCTGATGCCGAAATCGATGTCCAATTTCAGGTTGACGGCGAAAGCCGGTAAACCGCTCATGCATACGAAATAGCCGAAATGATAGGGCAACTTGCAATAAAAAGCAGCAAGTAAAATGTATGCATGTAAAATAGCCGAAATGATCGGGCAACTCGTAATAAAGAGCAACGAGTAAAAAACAAAATAATGAAAAGCCGAAATGATTGGGCACCGCGAAAAATAGCCGAAATGTTTGGGCAATCGCAACCTTCGCGATATAAAAGCTGAAATGATAGAGCATCGCGGAAATAAAATAAAACAAAAAAATAAGAAATGATAAAACTTCGGCCCTACAGTTAAGATCACATCGATCCCTGTATACAATCCAAGGGCGTAAACAAAGAAGAAACCATACCTCCCCAGCGGACTCCGTCAAACGACGAAACCAAGCCTCAACGGTTCATTTCAGCTGAAGAAGCCAGTGACTTCAACGAAAATTCTTCGACTCACGGATACAAACACTCCTTGACGAAAGCCTTCTGATCCGCGTCGACCCGCAGAGCCACCAATGCCTCCGTAGGAACCCTCGACTCGTTTCAAACCCCAAGGACACAAATAATCCTTGGCGCTTGGGAAACAAATAATCCCTCGCAAAACTTCTCAACTCACGGATACAAACACTCCTTGACGAGAGCCTTCTGATCCGCGTCGACCCGCAGAGCCACCAATGCCTCCGTAGGAACCCTCGACTCGTTTCAAACCCCAAGGACACAAATAATCCTTGGCGCTTGGGAAACAAATAATCCCGGCAAACTTCTCAACTCACGGATACAAACACTCCTTGACGAGAGCCTCCTGATCCGCGTCGACCCGCAGAGCCACCAGTGCCTCCGTAGGAACCCTCGACTCGTTTCAAACCCCAAGGACACAAATAATCCTTGGCGCTCGGGAAACAAATAATCCCGGCAAACTTCTCAACTCACGGATACAAACACTCCTTGACGAGAGCCTCCTGATCCGCGTCGACCCGCAGAGCCACCAGTGCCTCCGTAGGAACTATCGACTCGTTTCAGACCCCAAGGACACAAATAATCCTTGGCGCTTGGGAAACAAATAATCCCTCGCAAAACTTCTCAACTCACGGATACAAACACTCCGTGACCAGAGCTTCTTTAACTCACATCTTGGGCAGTAAGTATTCAAAACTTGCTTCCTGAACAATGGGACCCTGCAAGTCAATCATAAATGGTCTCTTGCATACTATCCACGGGCCTCACTCTCTGAAGTCGATTCTCGACAAAGAGGGAAACAACCGCTTACGAGCCTTTTCGACTCGTAAGAGGGGCAATGGGATCCTGCAAGTCAATCCTAAATGGTCTCTTGCATACTATCCACGGGTCTCACTCTCTGAAGTCAATTCTCGACAAAGAGGGAAACAACCGCTTACGAGCCTTTTCGACTCGTAAGAGGGGCAATGGGATCCTGCAAGTCAATCCTAAATGGTCTCTTGCATACTATCCACGGGTCTCACTCTCTGAAGTCGATTCTCGACAAAGAGGGAAACAACCGCTTACGAGCCCTCTCGACTCGTAAGAGGGAGAAATTCTCTTATAGGATCCTTCCGACTTATGAGAGGAAACCACACTTGGGAATCCTCACGATTCCTAAGGAGAAAATTCACCTGCGAGATCCTCTCGATCCGTAGGGAGAAAAGTCTCTATGAGACCCTCACGGCTTATAGAGTTGAAAAGTCTTAGGCAGCAGATCTGAACCTGCGGCCTAAGCCATCGCTATTTCTTAAGAAGGTCGGGATGCTCGTCCCAATCGTCCGTAAATTATGGTTATAAAGGTGGCGTACTAATAATAAAAGAAAGGAAGGACGGAGAAATAACACAAGACATTACAAAACGTGTATCTTTTATTCATAAATATCGATTGAGTACAGGATACATTGTGCTAAAAAAAAAAAAACGTATACGTATACTTTACAAAAAACAAATGATACAAGGAGAATTATTGAGAAGGAAGCGTCTTGCACAGATGTAGCAATCGCTCGCATATCTCCTTCCACGCCTTCTCCTGCTCGACTACCGCCATCAGCTCTGACTCCACTTGGTCTCGTTGCCGCAAGACCAAGGCAAGCTGCTCCCTCGCGCCTTGATAAGCGGCCTCCCGACTTGGGATATGGCGCTCAGCCACGTCAAGCTTCCTCTTTAAGTCTAGCCCGTGAGAAATGCGCTCCAAAAGACCCTCAAAGATAATCTTCACTTGGGCAGCATTTGCCTCAACCTCAGTGCGCAGATGGGCCGTTTCGTTTGAGGTCTTTTGGCATTCCCTTAATCTTTGAGCTACTTCTTGCTCCAAGTGGTGGGAGTGCGAAGTGCTTTGCTCGAGCCAAGTTGTGCGTTGGGCGCTCAGAGCTAAAACTTCGGGAGCAGGGCGCGTCAACTCCAGCCGGTACAAGCAGGCCTCGATCTCCCTGCAGTGATTAACCCAAGATTCAACGACGCCTTCGCTGTGAAAAGTTACGAGCGCCGCTAACATGGGGTTAACATCCACAGCGAAATCTGCAGCGGAAGGGAGAGCGTCCATGCTGAGCTCTTCGATATACCCGCTCAGCATGCCTAGACTCATCACGGCACCCTTTGAAGACGGACGTCTCAAAAAGGGGCCTGCCGGTGAAAAGACGCGAGCCTCGAAGGGAACTGGAGCCGGAACAATAGCTGCGAAACAAAACAGGGTTAAACGATGGTTCAAAAGATGTTAAGGGGTTACCAAAAAGGAAATCTACTATACCAACAGCAACGGATGGCGGAGCCGGAAGGGCCGGTAGCGCGGCAGGTCTTGCATCCCCTCCTTCGATTTGTGGCACTGCAATAAAGAAAAGGAAAGATCAGAAACTATCCCACTGCTAAAAAAAAGGGGGGTAAATAAAGACATTATGGTGAAAGTATACTCACCGGCGCCACTGGAAGGAGAAGTGAGGTCGGATGGGAAAGAGAAGTGCGGGAGCAACACTTGATATAAGTGATCAAAAAGCACTCCTACAAAGGCACAATAGTGTAACGTTAGTACAAAAGCCGCAATTTTGAAAGATTAATGCATGAGTCGTGAATCCATACCTTCCAACATCCATGACGGTACAAGGGAAGACGGGGAGGTAACTACTGCCAAAGCAGTAGTTGATGGTGCCCCCTCGAGCAATGGAGCATCGGTACTGGCCACACCAGCAAGAACAAGCTTGTTAGAAGAGATCACAAGATATATAAAAAAAATGGAAACGTTGGTGACTCGAAAATATACCTGACGAGCTGCCAGCAGAAACTGAGGTAGTCCCTTCCTCCACTGACGGAAGACCACCGCCTGTAGCTTCGTCACCCGACTCAAGGGGAACCGTTGTTACGCTCTCAAGCTCGGCAGGAGGCGGGGGACCATAGGCAGGGAGGGCCAAGATAGGAACATTGCCCGATTCCTGAGAAGGAGCGCCTAGCTCGTCTTCAGGAATCATGGCCGCATCACCTGCTGTTCCCTCAGGATCAGCGATTACAGCTGTCCCGTCCATCGGCACCACGAGGTCCCCAGCCTCAAGTACCTCGCCCTCTACCGCCTTCGGCTCGGTTGAGACAATCATCTCATCTGCCGCCACTTCGGGTACGACATCAATGACCTGCTCCGCGGTAGGTTCCTCAATCTCGGCTCCAGGCCCCATGACCTCGACAAAGTTGTCCACTGTCGGTTCGGGTTCGGCGAGTACCGCGTCTTCCGCTCCCTTGGGTTCGACGGTCGTTTCCCCCTCCCCCTCAGTCGGACTTGACCCTACGAGATGAGATATGTATAAGCCAATAGTTTTACAAGTCATACAACAAGGCTCTGAAAGAAGTACTACCTGAAGCAGATTTATCATTGGCGCTCCGAACCGCGCGCGCCACTTGCCGACGAGCAGTAGACAGGGCCACAGGGGGCTCTTCAGAAGGAGTACTAGCGTGAGGAACAGTGCTAAGGCCCGCTCCTGCGGCCAGAGCAGCTCTGCGCGCCTTAGCTTCGCGTCTAGACCGCTTCTGCTCCTCTCAAGCCGATGAGACAGATGCCACCAGGGCTTCCTTGAGTGAAGCCTCCTCATCCGTGTAGAGGGATGCCTCCAGATTTTTCAGAGCATCCCTCGTTGTTGCATCAAGCTGAGGCTCTTGCAGCAGTTTCGACGGAGCTGGGACTTCGATGACGGGCTTGGGAAGGGTCCTTGCCCCGATTAATACAACCCCTGTAAAGAAACAAGAGAAGGTCAGGTCGACTATCATAAAAAGATAACAAACTTTCCTTATAAAAGAGAACGGGGTAAAACATACGACGCTTGCTAGGGCACGCTTCTTCTCCTCCGCCTGGAAGGTCTTCAGAGAGGCATCGATGGCCTTTTCAGTAGATCCACCTGCTGAAAATGAGGCAAATATTAGCTAAAGATAGTAATAAAAAGTGGGATAAAATGACAAATAAGGAGGCTGATGATTACCTGACTCAGCGAGTCTGCTTAACATTGCTTCGAGCCTCGCCGATCGCTCCGAAGCTGCAATGGCAGCGGCTAGATTGGTGTCCTCAGGGTCCACCACGAAACCCTCATTGCTGCCGTACTCGCATATAGTCTCGGCAGGATGAGCCGCGGGTTCTAAGTTAAGGATCGCGTCAAGGGATAAGATGGACTTCTTCTTCTTCTGTCCACTAGCCTTGGATCCACTCGGAGCAGCCTTGCGCTTGCCAGTGTTGGCAGTCACTCTCGGGCGGCGAGTCCCGATGTCTACTCCTGCACCCGACTCCGGCGATGCCGCTTTAACCGTCTTTGTCGGAGCACGGGGCGCCGTTGGGGCATCCGCCGTAGTAGGCAGTGGCAGCCCACGCGGAGGGGCCAACACGCGTGGTCGATCAGCTCCGGCCTCTTTCGTCGGAGGGATAACCTGAACCCTGGGCTGCAATGGAGCCTTGCGATTGCCGCCGGGAGGTGCAGCCCTACGATCAACCAGTAGGCGTTTCTCCATCAAGATGATCGGGCCCATCGCGTGCGCGTACCAGGCCACATACGAATTGAGTATCTTAGGGGTACAGCTGGGCTCACTGATAAAAAAATAGGAGCCTGTATTGAGCCGGATGAAGTGATGCATTGCATTCCGTACCCCCTCTGGACCGACTGCAGGTGTTCCCAAGAAGGCTTCCAACGGGACCCCTTGATTATAACTCGATTGCCGGGCAAATCGATGCGGGTTATACCTCATGAAGAGGGCCGTTTCATTCTGCCTAAATACCAAGTAGCCCGGCCGAATGGAATAAAGGTGAAGGATTTCCCGAGCCTTCAACACGGAAACACCGCCTTTAAAGTCATCACGCAGCGGCACCACCGACTTAGCGGTCTCGGAACCCATGGTGATGACCTTATCCACAAAAGAGGTCTTCGCCCCGACTAAATGCGAACGCAGAAGTAGTCCCCTGGACTCCCGCGGAGGTGCAAACACGATGGAAGCCCCGACCAATCGCATGATTCTTGGAAGTTTGAATCTCTCAAAGAACGGAGGAGTTTTATGGGCACCGAACACTCCTCGAACGTGCAGCTCCATCCAAGAAGTGAAGTAACGCATCGGGAAGTTAGCAGGCTGTACCCCGGGTTCATTAGCGTCCGCCGCTATGCTAAGTCCATTGTAGAGGTAAGCCAACCCGGCGATCCCCACTGATAACTGCAGACCGGCCACCATTCGATGCGCCGGGTAAAAGACAGAAGACCGCATAAGGCGTGGGTGCATGGGAAGCGCGAAGCTGCACAACCACAGACCTAAGAACCCGATGAAGAAGGTCTCCTCATCCATGCCCGGAATAGCGATCTCTGAGAAAGGGACGCTAGCAGTGCCGGGAAGGTAAAAACTTCGCTGATCAATTTCCGATGAAGGTCGGCGGTCCAGGCCGAAACCAAAAGGGTCAGAAAGTTGAGCGAACTTATCATCTTGCTCCGATAAAAATTCCGGGCGAATAAAGCGAGCAATGAAGTCCGCGAAACTAACGCCTCGGTCGCCCAATTCCAAATGAAGCTCCTCGTAAATCTCCAACACCCTCACCAGGCCCAGATGCTGATGCTGAATGGCATTTTCCGGAGTTAAGTCGAGTACCACCTGCTTGGTGGCAAAGACATACTCATCAGGAGGAAGCAGCTCCTCGTAATGCTCCCCCCTCGCCGGTAAACCCGAAAGCTCAACGAACTCCTCTAGAGAAATGGAAACTTCCCTATCCGCCGTCAGGAAAGTATGCGTGGGGATATTCCATTGTTCAATGAAAGCCCTTGTCCACCACGTTGGAGGAGTAGGATATTCGAAAAGCGAGACATAGACGGCGGAGTATAAGCCGATCTTCGTCAGATGAGCTCTTTTCGCCGCTAAGATGTACCGGGCCCATGGCAGGTATCCAGCAAGCGGTCGCGGATTCAATCCAATATTGTAGGCCTGTCCCCAAGGGCGTGCTTCACCCTGACAGATTCGCCTTCCTAAGATATCTATGGCCGGCGGCGGCTGTACCGGAATAGCGCCGATTGCAGGCTGGAGAAGATCGTCCGAATTCCAATTTTTAACCTCCACGGCATACTCCACCGGGGGTTTATCCGCGTAGGGGATCGTAACTATAGGTTCGGAGGGCGAGGCGGAACTAAAACTGCGACGACCCTGGATGATTTGGCTATACCACCTTCCCCATAGGTGGAGATGTTTGCACTCAGGATCACGATCTTTAATCAAGGCAAACACTACCCGGTCCACTGGTGCGTGTGGGAACCCTCCTTCTGAGCGAACGAAGGGAAAAGACAAGTCGTCAGACATCCTTCCTGCATAAAATATATATATATATATATATCATTAGTGGCCTGACACTTAACATTCAATAAAAATAATATATAAAAAAAAATAATAATAATAATAAATAAAATGCTGGCTCCACACTGTGATGCAGTGGGTAGGGGACAAAAGGGGGACCCACAAAATCAAGATGACGGCGCATCATTTGATGAGACAATCCCACCATTGAATGGGACTATCAGTCAATAAAAAAAAAGAGAGAGAAGACCCCCAAGAGAGTATCCTCATTGGGGGGGGACCCTTAGAGACAAGGAGAAGATCTCCTCTTTTCAGAGCAAAGCTCTGTCACAGAGTGACATTTGTCAAACTCCTGTTTCAAAAGAATAAAACTTCTAAAAAGAAAAAAAAAAGAGCCTAGCTCTGTAGCAGTAATAAAAATTTATAACTCCTAAGAATTAAAATTTTGGGATCTTAAAGATCCATGGAAACTTTTAAAAAAAGTTTTCTAGTTGATCTGTGAGCAGGGCTTTGTTCATGGGTTAAAACCCAAGAACAGGGTCTCTGTAAATTTTGAGAGCAAGGCTCTGTTGAAGAAACCCCAAAGGGGTTTCCTTTAGATCAAAGATCTGTAAGAGCAAGGCTCTGTTAATTAAATTTAATTTAAATTAAATTAATTTAATTTTACCTAGAATGGTTCTAAGGTTAGAACTTGGAAGTTCTTAAGGAAATCACAAGAGCAAGGCTCTGTTAATTAAATTTAATTTAAATTAAATTAATTTAATTTTACCTAGAATGGTTCTAAGGTTAGAACTTGGAAGTTCTTAAGGAATCGCAAGAGCAAGGCTCTGGAAGTTCTTAAGTAAGAGCAAGGCTCTGAAATTTGAGTTCTTGAGAATGGTAAAAATTACCAAGGACCAAGGGTCCTATTTATAGGCGCCTGCGCCTGTTCAGATGACCCCTAGATCCGACGGTCAGGATCTTGCCACCGCTGCACTCACGCGCGCGCCACGTGAGCGCAGCGGTGGGGGGGCATCTGTTTCCCCCAATCAGAGCAAGGCTCTAATGAATTTTGAAAATTCAAAATTTGAAGCAACGCTTCGGTTTCCGTGCACAGTGCGCAATTTGCCACATGGCAGAAGCCAATTCGGCAGCGTAACGCCCGAGACGGTGCGTCCCATCAGAGCAAGGCTCTTCAGAAAACGTAATTAAAGACTTAACTGCGCAAATGCATGGCAGCGCGACACGTGTCTGCGCAAGCGCATGGATGCACGACACGTGTCTGCGCAGTTGCGCAATCGCAACTGCGCAAGCGCACGGATGCGCGACACGTGTCTGCGCAAGCGCACAGATGCGTGACACGTGTCTGCGCAGTTGCGCAATCGCAGCTGCGCAAACGCACCGATGCGCGACACGTGTCTGCGCAAGCGCACAGATGCTTGACACGTGTCTGCGCAGTTGCGCAGTCGCACCTGCGCAAGCGCACCGATGCGCGACACGTGTCTGCGCAAGCGCACAGATGCGTGACACGTGTCTGCGCAGTTGCGCATTCGCAACTGCGCAAGCGCACGGACGCGCGACACGTGTCTGCGCAGTTGCGCAATCGCAACTGCGCAAGCGCACGGACGCGCGACACGTGTCTGCGCAGTTGCGCAACCGCAACTGCGCAAGCGCTCGGATGCGCGACACGTGTCTGCGCAGTTGCGCAACCGCAACTGCGCAAGCGCACGGATGCGTGACACGTGTCACACGCTGGTGAGTTGCGCAGCAACTGAATGAAGATTTAGATAAATCTTTTCTGTTCTCCTGTAAAACAGGAACCCTTGGATCAGAGATCCAGTGGTGGGAAAATTCCCAAAATTATTCAGGAAAGATTTTGTTAACAAATCCAACAAATTTGTGGGCACTATAAATAAGACCCCAAGCCTCATTCAAAAGGCAGAATCAATCATCATCAAGAGAAGGATAAACTTCTGGAAAAAAAAAGCTCTTGAAGATTAATCAAGAACAAAAGAGAAGGTAAAATTTCTGAAGAACAGAAAATTAAAAAGGAATAATCAAAGAAAATAATAAATAGTGCCTTGCACTCGATATGAACCCCTGGTTCTGAAAAATCAAAGAAAATAATAAATAGTGCCTTGCACTTGATATGAACCCTTGGTTCTGTAAAATCAGGGAAAACAAGAAGAATTTTGTTTTCCTTTGATCTAAATTTAGATCAAAAGTGCCATGCACTTTTTGTTCTCAAATCAAGAATTTCTGCACAAGTGGGCCTGGCCCAACTCAAGAAAATTATTGAGTTCTGCAATTCATTATTTAAAAGGGCCTAGCCCAATTGCAGAATAATAAAAGGGCAAAGCCCTGTTTGGAAAACTCATGAGTTTCTGTAACTCACTACTTAACAGGGCCTAGCCCAATTGCAGAAAATAAAAGGGCAAAGCCCTGTTCAGAAAATTCCTGAGTTTTCTGTAACTCATTATTTAAAAAGGGCCTGGCCCAAATCAGATTGCAAAGATAATGAAGGGGCAGAGCCCTGTTTAGGTTGATTCTTTTAATCGGGCAGAGCCTAAAATAAAAATTGGACTTAACCCAATCCTGGCTGTAAGTCCTTAAATTAAATGCCTCTTGTAAACCAAGTCACGACCGGTCCGAGGGTACATCTCCGAACTCCTTTGACACCTGTCGTTGTAATTCCTCAACGACGTCAAAGAGGTGACGGGTCCCAACGACCACTCATCTAATATCGGACCGAAACGTCCCTAAACTAATATCGGACCGAAACGTCCCTAAACTAATATCGGACCGAAACGTCCCTAAACTAATAATGGACCACTACGTCCCTAAACTGGCGACGGACCACCATGTCTCTAAACTGGAATATGGACCACTACGTCTTTAAACTGGCGACGGACCGAAACGTCCCTAAACTAATAATGGACCACTACGTCCCTAAACTGGCGACGGACCCCCACGTCTCTAAACTGGAATATGGACCACTACGTCTTTAAACTGGCGACGGACCGAAACGTCCCTAAACTAATAATGGACCCCCACGTCCTTAAAGCTGGCGATGGACCGCCATGTCCCTAAACTGGCATAATAGGGCCCAAATGCTCCTTTGTTGGATCTAAACGGTCCCGCCTAAGTTGATCTTAACCCCAAATACGGTTAACGTGTCCTTAGACATTTAAATAAACGATAAAACTCCAAATTAACTTTGGTTCAAAGGTACATCTCTGAACTCCTCAGACGCCTGTCGTTGTAATCCCTCAACGACGTCAGAGAGGTGACGAGTCCCGACGGCCGGATAATTAAATCAATCATGACGTTAAGTTGATCTTAGTCTCAAACAGGACTATCGTATCCTTAACGAACGTTTAAGTCGATCTTAGTCGCAATGCGACTAATGTATCCTTAAACTAAAAACACCAAACCCAAATCTAAGTAAATACGGATTTGGACTAATCCACGTCCTACGGGTGACGACATCACTCAGTCTCCGTATACAATCCACGGGCAATCACAAACAAAACAAACACACACGACACGAAGTGAAATTCTGGAGTAGGAGAAAGTTGTTACCGCGATGCGGTAGCGTAATTAACTGTAGGGGCTTGCGCCTGCAGGGAAGAGCGTCCCCATAATCAAAAACCCCTCACCCTGAGGGGGAATCTGACGAAGTCTGCTACATCGGCCGCATCCGCCTGAACCTCCGATACAAGGTGCCATAAATCAACTTGGTATCTTCGGAGGGATAGACGGATGAAACCAAATAGCATCTGCCCCGAACCTCAGCGCCAGGACATCGCGGTCCTGTGCGGCCGTCTTTCGGAGGGGAACAAACATTCCATTTAAAATCACTCGATTCTACAACAATATCAAGTTCATTACGCAAAGGGTTTTCTTAAAAACCTGTCGTAGCCCTCCGTCATTTCAGATAAGTACTTCATAGTATTCGTGCTACGTTTGTTGGCTTTCGTCAAGGCGTAGTGTGCGGTAGCTATTTATGCTTATCTGCTTATGCATATGATGCAGATTGAGTTAGGGTAGTCGTGCGACTTTGTTGGCTTTCGTCAAGGGCTGTGCGGGTGGGTTTAATTCAATCGGAAAATGACGGGTTGGACTTGACTAGTAGCCTATGGTTTGTTGGCTTTCGTCAAGGTCATAGGATGCTAGGGGTAAAATATTATTGGGAATTTCAAGTGTTGAAATTTGCAATGAGATTGCATACCTTCTATGAGATAGTTGGATCCCGATACCCGCTGCGAGTAAGAGTTACTCCTGGGAGAGTTTTACACATTACAAATTAGCGATCAAGTAGGTGTCTAGAAAGATGTTAACGGGGTTATGCCCCTGGGAAAATGAGGTTTATTTTAATTAGGTTCATGCGAAAGCACGGGGGACCTCCTTCAAAGTACCGACACTGGCCTGGCTGAAAGATTGGCGAACTTGTAGCGTGTAATTAATCCCGGCTAGTCTTTCCTTTTAGGGTTTGAAAGAAGATTTGATTAAAACAGTGGGAGACATCCTGATTAGATATATTAGATAACCAATCTAATCTTGCAAGAGCATACGCTGAGTGTTTTCTTCTCTCTCTCTCCAGGTAGCGACCATATCACGTCTTAATCAAGATAATAATACGGATACATTGACCGAACCCGCTTGTTATACTGAGCTGGGGAACGTTGGTCCCGCTCCAACTTATAATTGTTATAAGATAGAGCAGGAAATAGGGGATTACCAGAATTCCCGTGCCGTCCAAATGAAGAAAGTGCATGATGATGCATCATCTTCGGGTGTGTTCATTACAGAGAACTGTTTCTCAGTATCCTTTACGTCCTGGGTATGTGATACCGGATCAGGATCCCGCATATATAATCTGTTACATGGGCTACAGATAGGTAGAGAACTGAGAACGGGTGATAAGTTTCATGAGACAAAAAACGGTGCAAGTGTTGCAGCCAAGTCTGTTGGTCACTATCACCCTGTATTACCAGAATACATTGATTCTGAACAAATGTTATTAGATACCGAACCTGATATACAACATCATATCAGTCTCTTTATTAGTAAAGAAAGGATATAATTTTGTATTGTTGGATAATGTTTTGAACATTTCCTATATCAAGAGTTGATCGGTTCAGGCACGTTATCTAAAAGCATTGACGTTCTAAATCAAACCACAGATCTTAGTATACAAAACACACACAAGAGGAAGAGTTCAGAAATAAACGAATCCTTCTTGAGGCATTGTAGACTAGGTCATATCAATGCGACCCGACCTGCTGAAGTTACATTAAGATGCATATTTAAATTTGTTTGAATTTACATCTTGTGAAACTTGCCGGTCATATTACAAAGATAAGATGACCATAGCTCTGTTTATTGGAAACAGAGAAAGAGTTAGTGAACTCTTGGGATTGATACATGCTGATGTATGAAAGTCTCCTGTCTATACATGCCAAGACTGGTTCTTTGTACTTCATTCATTCTCTGATGATCTCTCAAGATTCAGACATATGTTCTTGTTGAAACACAAGTCCGAACCTTTTGAGATATTCACAGATTGTAAGTTAGAAGTAGAGAACCAAAATACGGGTATAAGTATTATGTCCTTTGATGAGATCAAAGAGGAGAATACTTGAGCAACGGAATTCCTGGATTATTCTAAAGGAGAATGAGATTCTCTCTCAGTATTACTCCTCCGTATACACCACAGCACGTCGGTGTATCGGGACGAAGCAATAGCACCCTATGTGATATGGTGTGCTCTATGATGAGTACTACTGAGTTTCCTATTTCCTTTTGGGAGTTATGTACTTGAGAAGCTGCATACCTATTGAATAGGGTTCAAATTAAATCAGTTGCCTACCACTTCATATGTGATATAGAAAGGAAAGAGCCCATATTTTAAGTTTGTTAAGATTTGGGGTTGTCCGGCCTATGTCTAAAAGCAAAATCCGGACAAGCTCGAGGCAAGGTCTGTTATGTAGAACTGGAAAGAGTTCCAGCTATACAAACTACAACAGATGATTTGGTAGAACCGAAAGATTCAATAGTAACCAACGAACCTCAGCCTCTTCGCCGATCTAGTAGGGTTCCTTACCCACCTGAGAGATACTTCGGTTTCTCTATGACAGTGGGAGCGAAGATTGCATCATGAGATGATGACCCAACTAGTTTTGAGCAGGCTATCAGGAGTGGGACTCTGTAAGAATGGTTGGATGCTTATCGATCTGAGATGGAATCCTTATACACCAACAAAGTATGGACTTTGGTTGCTCTATCTGAAGGGTTAAATCCCCATCAGGAGCAAGTATATCTTGAGAAGATTACTATGTGTACATGGAAAAGTTGAGACTTTCAAAGCTATGCTTAAGTCCATCCAGATCCTACTTGCCACGGCTATATACCATGACTACGATATCTGGCGGTTGGGTGTCATGACTGCTTTTCTAAATGATGTTTTAGAAAAGAGCGTCTATAAGTACACAGCCAGAGGGCTTCATAGACAGTGGGAGCAGCGGAAACGTGTGCAAGATGTTTTATGTGATAAAACAGGTATCGCGGAGTTGGAACATCTGTTTTGATGTGGTAGTCAAAGAGTTTGACTTCATCAAAATGGTAGATGAACCTTATATATACAAAAAGGTAGTAGGGAGTATGGTAGTGATCTTCGTAGAGTACGTGGATGACATACTCTTGATAGGGAAGGAGTTTCCTATGCTACGCTCGGTCAATCTCCGCTTATCACAATGATTCTCCATATAGGATCAAGGTGATACCTCCTAAATCCTGGGTTTTTGATCTATGAGATAGATCTAATTGGATGTTAGGATTCTCACTAGATGTAGTGAGATGGTATCAATCGATCCTGGGGAGAAACACTGGAAAGGTTCCACGGTGATAAGGACGACTGAAAGTCAGTCGCAGACATTGTCTTTACCCTCAGTGGAGGGACGGTATGTTGGAAGAGTTCCAAGCTAGATACCGTGACTTACTAGACGATTAAAAGCAAGATACATCGTTACCAAGGATGCTACCAAAGAGGCAGTCTGGATATATAAGTTCATGTGATGAACTTCGTTCCTACCATTGTGTGACAATGGAGTTGTGGCTTATGCCAAGAAACCCCTGTCCCATCAGAAATCCAGATATAATTCTTAGGCAGTATCAACTGATCATGGAGATGGTTGATCTCCAGGAAGATCGAGATTAGGAGAGTAGATACAGAGGACAACAGCGCGGATCCACTCACAAAGACTTTTTTCCCAGTAGAGACTTTTATGGGATGGTTGAGTATGGGATACTTCAACCACAGCTAATTGTTGGGTACGCGATACCACAACAGATGGCCCTAGTGCAAGTGGGAGATTGTTAGTTATATGAATACCCTAGAGGCCATTACTGTACATACGATGTATATTGTAATGGATGCAAGGACATATATAGGGAGGACTTTCTTGCTCGACATGATAGTTGCTATCTGGTTGTACTTTATCTTAACATGTACTCTGATTGTCTCTATGTTACATGTTGATAAAGCCCTTAGGATATGTACTCGACTACTGGGACTATGATGAGATCATACTAGTGGGGCCACGGTAGTCGACGAGTACATCCTATAATTGTTCCTAGTCGAGGGTGTATCGAGACAGGGCATCGATGCACCAGAGTAGACTAGCGTATACGCATCTTGACCCATATGATGGGCGATGGATGATCCCATATCCATCGGTGTTTGACATCAAGGATGGTGTACGGGTGCTCAGTAGAGACTGGGTACACTGGACGGACTCGCCGAGAACTCCCAGATGGTATTATACCTTACGTCAGATGGCAGTTCTCCGATAACACTGGTACAGAGAAGTCCGTTGACCCGAGATCGTCATAGAGTCTTGTATGATTTCCACTGTGCTTTGATTTCCATCATACCACGTCCAAGAGGGCGTGAAAAAAGGTGGCTTTTGGGTACAGTCCCGAATCACATGGAGGCAATGAGCGATAGGAGGGGATTCGTCTCTCCCGGTATAGGGAGTTGATGTTGCGCTGTGTTCGATTGGCTATAACTGAAAATCCCTGGCCAGGGTTGCTGAGATTTACTGGTAAGTGTAATCAGTAGTTTCTCGAACTGTTATAGACCTTATATCGACATGACTTATCAAGCTACTGGGGTCTGACGTTTACCACCCCTAGGCGAGATATGCGACATATCAGACGACGAGACCGGACTGTACGGGAGTGTTACTGATTGGATTCACAGGAGAATGTACAGGCTTGCTTGTTGATCTTCTGAGCGCTCAATACCTGGGTGGTTGTTATGTTTAGCTGACCGCTTGCAGCTTGTGGCTGTTTGATATGATCATCACCTACTGCCGGCGTATTGACGATTCTTTAGAGTCCTACACAGAGGTTTCTTGACTCAGGCAAACGGAGTAGGAGCACATATGTGATATGTGCGGGACCAAGGATAATGCGATATGAGATACCGTATTATATTCTCGCGATATTTGATATCAGCCGGATCATCGGATCAAGTGTTGATTCGATGAATCGGTACACGAGATATTAGTCGGTTATATGCGATATAGCCGGATTGTCGGATCAAGTGTTGATTCGATAATTTAATGTATAATAATATATATGATATATTAAATTACATTAACTAATATTAGCTCACTAAAAGATTCTTTTTCTCACTCGGGTAATACATTGATATATATGCGATATATGTTAATTGTATTATTTTATTTTGTTACGATAAATATTATATATGTGATATATAATATTGTAACATGATATGATAACTAATGCAACATGTTTTGTGGAGTTTAAACATGATTAGGGTTTGGATTAGGGTTAAGACTTCTAGTTGATTCTAGAAGGTTTTTCTTTTGTTTTGGAAAAGATATTTTCAAGTGACTCATTCTTAACCTAACCCAAACCCTAGCCTTGGTTAATTCTCTACAATGGTTTAGTCAACCATGGTTGCATTATTGATCATGTTTATCCTTTCATTATTCATCACAAAAGGATTGATCACTATTCTTCATCTTCTTCTTTTCTTTTGCAAAGCTTTCTTACTTTTTATTTGTGATGAAAAATGAGTGAGAATAAGAAAACAAATGAGAGCAAAAATCCTACTTCATCATCCTCATCTACCCTTGCCCTTTAGATGAGGGTGTTCACTTCATTTAGTGAGTGTTAGCTTGTGTTAATGAAACTTCAAGGTAGATCATCTATGTTATCGAAGATCGGAAGCAAGACTGCATCTTTCTCTTCGTGGAGCCTCTCGAGAGTCCGGAACACGATGATCGCAGCGAAGGAACCTCAACACGGAGCTTAATAAGTGAAGGACCGGATCTACAAAGGTTGTAATCCCTCTCACTTAGTGTTAAAGAGTTTAACATGCTTGTTTTCGCCTAAACCCTAGTTTAAAGATCCGGTTTTGGGTTGTTCGGCACGGCTAATTTTTTAATCGGGCATGGTTGATGCCTCGTAGAACCTTGTGAGCGTGCCTAGCAACCCTACAACCATATCAGATGTGGAGTGGGAAGAAACCCTATCTTCAGTATCTGAAGAAATTGGGATGTCCAGCTTTTGTAATAAAGCAGTATGTGGACAAGTTCGAGGCACGCTCAGTACTGTGTAAGTTTGTAGGATACCCAAAGGACTCCAGGGGGTATATTTTCTATTACGTAGAGGAACAAAAGGTCTTTGTTTCTCAGCATGCCCCCTTTTTAGAAAATTAATTTTTTGAAAAGAACTAGTGGGAGCGCAATAGAACTGGAAGAAATTCCAGAACCATAAACTATTACTGAAAGTATGGTAGAACCAAAGGTTTCAAAAGAACCGGACATCCCTACGCCAATCCGCAGAACTAGTAGGCAGTCCCATCCGTCCGAGAGATACTATGGTTTTCTCATAGACGGGGATCGAGAGGATTGCATCATTGACAATGATGAGCCAACTAGCTTCCAGCAAGCCATTCAGAGCAGAAACTCGGTAGAATGGCTAGATGCAAAGAGGACCGAAATGGAGTCCATGTACACCAACAAAGTATGCACTTTGAACATTGCTCCAGAAGGGGTAAAATTTTAAGGCTGCAAATGGATCTTCAGAAAGAAGATTGGTGTAGATGGACAGGTTGAAACTTATAAGGCTAGACGTGTTACGAAGGGTTATCGTCAAAGACCTGGTTTGGACTATGATGAAACCTTTTCTCCAGTGGTTATGCTCAAATCCATTCGGATCCTTCTTGCCATTACTGCCTTCCAAGATTTTGAGATCCGACAGATGGACGTAAAGACGGATTTTCTAAATGGTAATTTGGAAGAATGCGTCTATATGGATCAGCCAGAGGGTCTCAATCAGAGTGGGAGCAACAGGAAAATGTGCAAGATGCTTAAGTCCATATATGGACTAAAGCAGGCATCGCGGAGTTGGAACATCTGTTTTGATGAGACGGTCAAAGAATTCAACTTTATCAAAAATCCAGATGAAACATGCAATTATAGTAAGATTGTAGTGAGAACTGTGGGATTCCTCGTCTAGTACGTGGATAGCATTCTCTTAGGAAATGACATTCCTATGCTACAATCAGTAAAAGGATTTTTATCACAGAGGTTCTCCATGATTGACCTGGGTGATACCAACTACATTTTGGGGATCCAAATCTATCGTGATAGATCAAAGAGGATAGTGGGACATTCGCAGTCAAAGTACATCAACACCATACTGAAAGGATTTAGTATGGAAGATTCAAAGCACGGTAGTCTACCGGCTTGTCACGGAATCACCCTCTCCAAAGAGATGTCTACCAAGACTGATTGGAATGGGCTCGCATTTCAATTATAACCTACGCTTCTGCGGTTGGCTCTATAATGTATGCGATGTTGTGTACTAGACCAGATGTTGCTTATGCACTAGCGTGGTAAGCTGGTATCAGTCAAACCTAGGGGAGAAGCACTGGATAGCAGTAAAGAACATTCTCAAGTGCCTGAGAAGGACTAAGGAGATGTTCTTGGTGTATGGCGGAAAAGGACCTCCAGATCGAGGCCTTAGCTAACTCCAGCTTCCAGAGTGACAAAGATGAATCCAAGTCCATGTCGGGTTATGTCTTTACCCTCAGTAGAGGGAAGAAGGACACTGTTTCTAACTCGATGATGGAAGCGGAGCAGATAGCTGCATGAGACGCCACAAAAGAGGCAGTCTGGATAAGGAAGTTCTTAACTGAACTTCAGGTGGTTCCTTCCATTTGTTGGTCCAAAACTTTAGTATTGTAACAACATATGGCGCTATAGCTTTAGGGAAGGAACCCAGGTCCCATCAGAGATACAGACATATCTTGAGGCGATACCACCTGATCAGGGTGATCATTGATCCTCGGGAGATCGAGGTGAAGAGAGTAGATACGGAGAACAATACTGCAGATCCACTCACAGAGGCCATCCCTCAGACAGTGTTCGAGAGACTATTCGAGATCTTCGGTCTGCGATATGCCAGTATATGTCCTTAGTGCAAGTGGGAGATTGTTAGTGATATACGCCCTAGAGGCCATTATTGTATCATACTGAATTGTATATTACTTAATGGGAGCTTGGCATATACACGGATATAGTAACAGTCTTGCTCGAAATGGTAGTATGCTACCTGGTTTGTTTCTACCTTAATATGTGCATGTGTTTCTTTTAGCATATCGCTTATACATATTGGTAGAGCCCTTAGGATTTTTGTTTGATTACCAGCGTTATGATAGCAGTCACGCTAGTGGGGGCTGGGTAGTCTATAAGAACATCCTATACAGGTCTTAGTCGTAGGATTATCGAGACAGGGAATCGATACTCCACAGTAGAGTAGTGTATACGCTTCTCATCCCAGCAGGGGAGATGATATGTCCCATAGCCATTAGTACGTCGTACTGGAGATAGTATGCAGGTTCTCATTAGGTTATGAGTACACTGGACATGACTCGTCGGGACCTGCTGGTGGGTATTATACCTATCGTCTGGTAGCAGTTCCCAGGTGACATGAGTGCAGCTTAGTCCGTCGACTTGACACTGCTGCTTCGCCTCGAGTGTGTTCCCACTGTACTTTGATTACTACCCCACCACGGCTCAAAAGAGTCGTGCAAACAGGTAGTAGTTGGGTGCAGTCCCGAAGCACTTGGAGGCAGTGGCGGTTAGATAGGATTCATCTCTCCCGGTATTGGGGGTTGATATCGCGCTGTGTTCGGAAGGCCGTTACACAAAGTCCTTGGCCAAGGCAAGCGAGATTTACTGGTAGGTATTCCAGTAGTTTCTCATGGTGTATTGGGCTACTCTCCGACACGACTTATTGCGCTATTAGGGGTCTGACGATTACCGCCCCCTAGGCCCGATATGCGATACTCTTAGACGAACAGACCGGAATGTACAGAGATTGTCACATACAGGCTCAGTAGGAGTTCAGATGAATTAGCTCATAGGCCTTCTTATCGACACATACCTGGGTAGCCGTTACGTGCATCTAGTACCGCTTGCGGCTTCTGGTTAAACCCACTGCCAGCGTAGTATCGAGTCTTTAGAGTCCCACACAGAGGGTTTCCCTGCACCGGGCAAAATGTGTAGAGGCCGTATGGTTTTATGGCAGGACTTCGATCACTTACGTATACTTGTGTACGTATGATGATTAGGGCGGATAATACTAGTGGGCTTTGGTTTAAGCCGGATCCTAGTATTATATTGATGGATTATTTTCATCTCTTTGTATTCGTATTCTTCGGGATGCGGATGCGGGTATGTATATACGGATGAGGGGCGTTCTCGTAATTACTTAGGAAAGCTTCTAGAAGGGGACACCTCATTTAGGGTTTGATTTCTTTTATGAATTAAACTTAAATGAGATGAGGAAAAGAGGTGGAGATATTTTCTTTGGATGGCTATGACTCGTCACATGACAAAAGGTTATGCATGACTCACCCTTGAGATATTTTGAACCATGGTTGATATTTGTGAGATATTTTCACTTGATTTTGATTTTATCTCTTAAAATATAAGTATAGTTCATTATTTTCAGGGGGGGCAGCCATGCTTTTCTTTAGTTGTTCACTTCTCCTTTCTCATTTCCTCAAGCCTCTTCTCTTCATCACAAACCCTAGACCTCTCATGAGTTGAGAAAGCTAGGGTTGCAAGAGACAAATCTCTCCATCTTCTCACTCTACACAACCTAGGACTTCTAGTTTAGCGAACTAGAAGCCGTTGTTACCTCAGATCTGAGGTAGGAGCTCGGGCTATAGACTCTCGGGTGGATCGTCTTTGACTCGAGGAGGCCGTCGAGGTGGCCGTCGAGGTAGCCGCGATCCGTTCCGATCCTTGGAGATGACGACGAGCAGAGGACAACGATGAAGACCCGAAGGACTTGGTATTGTGAGGTATAATTTCTATCTGAGTAGTTAAACCTCAAGTAGTTTGCTAGCTATGGTTTATGATCGATCCTTGGTTCTAGTCGGTGTTGCGAAGCACGCAAAAACCATTTTTTGCAATTTCCGCCTCCCCGCGAACATGTGGAGTGCACGACATCAACTTACACTTAAATCACTCAACGTTTAAAGGCGTAACGTAATTCAAATAAGCCGAAGCCCATAAATCTAAATCTTTTTGCGGAAAATAGTGGAGGTGCAAGTTTGAAATAAAGGTATAATGAAATCAAGTTTTTCTTTAAATGCATAAATAAATATTTATAAAAATGCAAGTGGATTATGCTATAGTTGAAAACATTTTTCGTCTTCAAAAATTTGGGCAGTACCTCCCTTGTATATTTTGATCTAAAACCACATACAAGCAATATATATATAGGCATCCCCAAGCGGGAGCTAGCTCTTCGCCAACTGGCGGAATCATAACCACGCAAGTAAGCAATATATATACGACGCCCAACGGCGAAGATCAACACTGAAAGAATAAATAAAGTAAGACATCAAAACCTCAAAGAAACGAATATACACCCATCGCTCTAAGTCTCGCAACACAAGTCTGACTAGATCTACCAATATACAAAGTCTAGTTTCTGATTGATGGAGTTTGACTAGATACAATAGAATAATAGATCCAAGAGTGGGTACGATCCAAAGTGTCCCACCTACCATAGCAACCACCCTGAATGAAAATGTGTACCAGCGATACCGCTACTGATCCAAGCGGTCAAATCTGCAAGAAAACTGTAGCACAACGGGGGTGAGTTGCCAACTCGTGAGTAGAAAATATCAGCATGTAGAAATCGAATAAACAATGACTCCTGGGTCTTACTGTATCATGAAGGTAATACTATGATAACTATGGTGACCATGTATGCATATATGTCAACAATAGAGTCAATGCAAATGACATATACAAATAAACATTTGAAATCATATGCCTGACGCATGTGGATATCATCCACGTGTGTCCATCAATGACACAATCAATATCATGGAACCTGAGTGTCCAACATCGACACTCGAATCATCATGAAAACATATGCCTGTGTGTATGAGGATATCAACCAACACATGTCCATCAACGACACATCAAAATCATGGAACCTGAGCGTCCAACATCGACACTCGAAACATCATAAACCCCGTGTCCAGCATCAATACGTAAATCCTCATATCTCAGGCTCCGTCAGTCCGGATCGGCCCATGGGCTCCGTTGGTCCGGATCGGCCCATGTCCATCTGATCTCATGACCACGGTCGGTATCCTCTGGATATCCGCCACGCCAAACTATCACCGGTAGGTAGTGCTCCCCCTACCAGGCTCATCGTCTACATCTCAAGCTTCTTGCCCGGGGTACCTTACCGGGTCCACCATGTACCCGCAGACGGTGCCTCCTCTCTCCTCGAATCAGATATGCTCATAACTCAGAACCGACAAAACTCATGGTGGACACAAAATTCATATCAATAGAAACCACGTTTTTAAAACAATACACCATTTCCTTTGAAATATAACCACGGTTCTCAAATCTAGAGATCTTATAAAAACAACATCTCAATGCAGGTAACCATAAAATACGATGTATGCAAATATCGAACGGTAATATGAGCATGTCAAGTATACCATGCATGCATGTCCTATGATAGTGCTGAACAATGAGTGTACTTTTACTGTTAAGATTAATATCATGATATGGCAGTCCTACTGTGTAAGTGGCATGGCAATTACCGATGATGAATGCGTGTGAGCCGGCAAATCAGTGTACATGACATCATCGGTAATTGTGCAGGTGTACTAGCAGCTGATATCATATAACAATAAATACCATGATCCTGGTACGTAAGTCACGAGGGATAATCCCACACAAACATGAATAATCAACAGGTTTATATATATCTATACATGAACCATACGGTCAGTTTTAAAAGATACGAATCATAGTTTTGAAAGTGGGGGCTACGGTGTTTTTAAGGAAAAGACACCATTTGAAAATCCGTAGCGTCCCTTAAGGTTTTCGTTTAAAAGATGCATACGATTCGTCAGTTTTGGAAATAAGAATGGTTCAGGTGGCATCTTTACGTCGGCGATCCTGCCTCATAGCATCCGATATAGCAATATCCTCGATCATCATCCTCAAATCACGAGCGCGGATCAATCATCCGGTATTACTCATCGCGTACGGTAATCCATCGTACGGGGTCAACAGACAAAATAGGGATCATATCGTCCTATTCATCAGCAAGGTATGGATCTAAGGTCTCGTACAATATATCTTATCGATCTCATAACACATCTGTCTCAACTTATATCGTATTTATCGATCTCATGTCACATCGATATCGATCTCATATCATGCCACTATAAATCTCATACTTGTCCTCTTTCAATTACATATATATCACGATTCACATCCTCATTTCATATCCTTATATATCAATCCGAGTCATCCTTATCTATCATATCAATTCACACTAAAACCTTTGATCATATCCGTGAGTTTATACATAGGTTTTTTCCAAACTATAGTTCATATATGTCGGTTTCCATTATAAAGGTTGCGGGGGTGCTATACGCCATCCACCCGACTTCCCCCGTAGATATAAATCTACTCACCTGCAAATCTCCTCGCTTATCCGAAGTCGATGTACTTCGTCGTCTCAGAAGTACACGTGAAGGTACCTACAAATCAACACATATCGTAACGTTATTAAAACCAAGTTCGAAAACCGATACGACACACGAATTGCTTATAGGTTAGAACCTGTAGCTTACATATGCAAGAACGACCAAATAACCCTTGTCGTTGATGTACAAACGTCCAACGACCAAATCCAATTTCAAATATCAAAACCAAGAATTCAAATATCGGAAAACATTGCCAAAACCAACTCAAAAAGCTCCCAGATTCTAGCTCAGGTAGTCTAGGACAAAACTAACAATACAGTAGCTAGGTTATAAGGTGTGTAAGCTATAGGACAAACCCCACACCAACACACCCAACTAGCCCGGCGAGATTGCCTAAAAGCCCGGTGTCGCCGGTCCAAGTGGAGAAATTTGGTCTCGTATTCTGGTGGTGGTCTTCTAGTGGTTTATCTAGGTCAATGTACTTGTTTTATTTTCTTATAAACATCCCAGGTTGCTCCAGATCCTATCTGAGTATCATAATCCAAAAGAAAACCAACATCGAGAAAAATTCTAAGTTCGTATTTGGGTTCTAGTCTCTGGTCCAGGTCAGAAATCATCTCTAGGGTCTTGTAAACACTCACTAAACCTCACTTGCATCTTTACAATTTATATCACCTACTAAACCTCAACCTAGAAAATTCTAAGATCACTAAACATGCTAAATCAAACACTAAACTAAACTAGGAGGTAAAGAAACTAATTACAAGTTGGGCAGTGAGAATTATACCTCAAGGGAGAAACTCAAGAAAAACCCTAGATGCCCAAAGACTTCAAAAATCCAAATTTGGTTCCACTATGGGGTGTAGGATGAGGTGGGAATCATTTTTTGTGAAGGGAGTATGGGGTTTTGAGATGATTTTAGGGGGTGATTCATGGAGGTAGAGAAGATGGAGGAAGGACGTGAGGAAGATGAAGATGGAGGATTTGAAGAAGAATGAAGAAATGAGATGAAGAATTTAGGGTCAAGGGTGTGCCATCCTCTCTCTCTCTTTCTCTCTCTCTCTCTCTTTCATGAGCCCATGCCTCACTTATCCCCTCTTGTCATCATGGTGCTCCCCTTCTCTCTCTCCTCAATAAAGCTCTCTCATCCAAATAAAACCAATACCAAAAACACAAATAAAACAACATGCAACAAAATGCAATATGTCATGGTGCACTAGCCATGGCTAATTAAAAATACGGATTTGGCTTAATCGTGATTAGTAGTGCGCTAATCAAATTTAATTTAAACTTGCATATAATAATTGCATAATAATTTGTAAAATGTCCAAATCCAATAAATACCCCTTTAAATTAATAAATCATATTAATCTCCAATTATTTTCCAAATATTGGTATATAATTATACCATTTTACAAAAACCCCAATTCGCAAATCGACTAGTTTTCGCGAAATATATTATTTTATTATTTAAATTCCAAAAGTAATATTTTATATTTTCTGAAATGTTACAGTTTAACCACAAGCACGTCAGCGGTACTAACTGCACTTAACGGCTACCCAGGTATCTGTCGATAAGAAGGCCGATGAGCAAACTCATCCGAACTCCTACTGAGCCTATCTGTGACAATCTCCGTACAGTCCGGTCTGTTCGTCTAAGAGTATCGCATATCGGGCCTAGGGGCGGTAACCGTCAGACCCTTAATAGCGCAATAAATCGTGTCAGGGTAGAGCTTAAAACACCCTGAGAAACTACCGGAGTACATACCAGTAAATCTCGCTTGCTTTGGCCAGGGACTTTGTGTAATAGGTTTCCGAACACAGCGCGATATCAACCCCCAATATCGGGAGAGACGAATACTATCTAACCACTACTGCCTCCCAGTGCTTCGAGATTTCACCCAACCACTGCCTGTTTGCACGACTCATTTGAGCCATGGTAGGGTAGTGATCTAAGTACAGTGGAAACACACTCGAGACGAATAGTGATGTCAAGTCAACGGACTAAGTTGTACTCATGCCTGGGAATTGCTACCTGACGTTAGGTATAATACCAACCAGCAGTTCCCAATGAGTCCGTCCAGTGTAACTCATAACCCAATAAGCACATGTATACTATCTCCAGTACGATGTACTAATGGCTGTGGGACAGACCATCTCCCCTGCTGGGATGAGAAACGTATACACTAGTCTACTTTAGAGTATCAATGCCCCATCTCGATAATCCTATGACTAGAGACCTGTATAAGGATGTGCTTATAGACTACCGAGCCCTCACTAGTGTGACTGCCATTATAACGCTGGTACTCAAGCAAAGATCCTAAGGGCTCTATCAATATGTATTAGCGATGCGTTTAAAGAAACATATACACATATTAAGATAGAATCAAACCAAGTAGCATAGTACCATATTGAGCAAGACTGTTATTATATCCGTGTATATCCCAAGCTTCCAAAATGTAATATACAAACCAGTACTATACAATGATGGTCTTTAAGTCATATATCACTAACAGGACAGTCGTGCGGCCTTGTTGACCTAGTCAAGGGCTCGTGCGGGTAGGTTTAATGCAATCAAGAAAATGACGGGTTGAACTTGACTAGCGGTTTATAGTTTGTTGACCCAGTCAAGGTCATAAGCCGTTAGGCGCAAATACCATATCGGGAGTTTCAAATATAAGGGGAACTTGTCGCATACCTTCTGGAGTGTGGTGACTTGAGTGGCTTGCATCAAGTTATCACGCGATAATAGTTGGGTCCTGATTCCCACTGATGAGTAGATGTTACCCCTCGGGTGATTTTCAGATGATCCCAACTAATTCTCCTTCTAGGGTTTGAAGGAGAATTCGAGAAAACAGTGGGAGCCATCCTAACTAGATAAAGTGATTAACCAATCTAATCTAGATTAAAGTGCATGCTAAGTGTTTTCTCTCTCTCTCTCTCTGGCAGCGACCATGACTTACCTTAAACTAAAACTCATGAACCAAGTTAACCAAATCTTCTTACACACTTTGATTTTGGATTGTCATGAATCACGACAAAGTCGTATATATCCCTGCTACTCCAACTTTTCTTTTGCTTTTCTCCAGAACACTCCATATCATTACGAAGATCCATATTGCTTGGGTATGGCATCGTATAGTTACATACGAACTCGAAGAAACTTGTTTCAGTTCGAGGATGGATTCCGGTTTTGGGGAAATTGAATAGGATTATTCGGTTGTCTTTTCTCTTTACCTTCTCTCAGGTTGCGAGGGCTCCTAGTTACGAGGGTTCCTAGTATTAGGAGAGTACTCCTATTATGTTTATTGGATAGTCTTCTTCCAAACCTTAGGCAAGTGTCGAAAGGTAGGGAAGAAGAAATACAATTAGCTTAAGTATGGTATACAGAAGATAAAAAGTAAAGACATATAAAGGGATTGGAGTGAGAGCAAGGAAAATTGCGACTACAGTTATGAATCTAGATAGTGGAAGAGGCATTACTAGGAATACCCGGCCACACCCTCAAAACATTTTCATGTTTCAGTTTTACTGTGCGGTGATAATTGAAAACTGCTTTCCCAATTAGTTTCTGAATCCAGGGTATGTATTTAGCAGACTTGATTCTCATATTTGTATAGCGTTACAGATGCTGGGTGGGAGTAAAATATTGGGAAGATGATTAGATCTTCAATATCAGAATTCTTTGTAATTGGTGATATTTAAGCAAATCATCTGGGTTTTGCCTAACGGCAAAAATTTGGTTTTGAATATCCGTTGTTATGCACCAATTTCAAATGATATATCTGTACATTTATTTTATAAAGTGAGATATAACTATTTGAAATTATGTTTATGACATTTACCTTTATCGGTTGATAATTAGGTAAGGAGCATTCAATAACAGTGTAATTCTTCTTAACCATAATACAGCTTTCAACCTACGACGCACAGGGTTTGAGTTATTAAACTCAGAGAATTTATACAAAATATTGTATGTTGTCCGTTTTCCTTTAGGACAAGGGGTTGGTCCTCGTACTATATTCCGTTTACTTATGACTTCTCTGTTTTTAGACATTTATTTCGTTGAAATACAAGGTCCAACTTTTGAGAAGTCATAGGTATAAGAATAAAGTAGAGAACCATACTTTGGAAGTATCAAGATTCTTCAATGTGATCGAAAATGTAGATACTTATGCTAGGTATTCCGTCCTAAGTGAAAGTCGATCTTAGCACCACCATGAGGTTCTAGAGGCATCAAGCATACCAAATTTTAATTTTTATTAGGTGCTAAGCTAGACTAACAAGATCTTTACTAGATTATTAGGGTTTTCCTTTATGATGTGATGAACTAAAGAGAAGAAAAGAGCATACAACCTTTGTAGTTCGAGTCCTTCTCTTCAATAGCTTCGGGTTATGGTCCACGCGACTCCACTAGGCTCCTCTTCAAGATGAAAGAACTTCCTTCGTGATCTTCGCGTCAAAGATGATCCACCCGAAGTACACAAGCTCAAGCTAACCCTTCACTAATCTCATTAGTGAAGGCAACACTCCACATCAAATTTCTAATCTAATGTGTGATGGTGAAGTAGGGGTTTAATTTGCTCACTATGGTTTTCTCAGTTCAATGATTCACATCATATGTGAGGGTTTGAACTTGGAAGTAAGGTGAAGAAAATTGTAGAGAGCTAGAGCTCAAGAAATGGCTAAGGCATGAAGAATGAAAATGATGAAAGTAAACTCAAAATGGTTATCTCTTTCCTCACTTATTCAAGCATGGAATAAAATTTCAATTCTAAATTGCAACCATGTTTGAATAGTGAGTCAAGACTAATATATAAATAATAAAACCCATGCCTTGCCCATTCCACAAATATCTCCACAATTTACACCTCATTTTTCTATTTTCTCAAAATAGAAAAACATGCCATGCTTCATATAATAATATATATATTTATATATATCAAATATACATTAATATATATATATATATATATATATATATATATATATATATATATATATATAAATAAAGCAATTAGTGAGCTAATGATATTAGTTAATATATAATTATATCAAATATAATTTATATCAAATTATTAAATCAACACTTGATCCAATAATTCGGTTATATCACATATGACCGACTAATATCATTTATCTATTTATCACATTATCAAATCAACACTTGATTCGATAATCTGTTTATTTTACATATAATCTAACCGATACCAGATAACTGCCAGATTACAATACGGTATCACACACTCGTATTTAATCAGGCCCACAAAAATATCACATATGTGTCCTACTTCGTTTCGCTTGAACCGGGAAACTTCTGTGTGGGACTCTAAAGACTCGTCAATACGCCAGCAGTAGGTGATGATCACATCAGCCACCTACAAGCCGTCAGCGGTACTAGCTGGACGTAACGGCTACCCGGGTATTGAGCGATATGAAGATCAACAAGCAAGCTCGTCCATACTCTTAACACTACCGTACAGTATGGTCTCTTCGTCTGATATGTCGCATATCAAGTCTAGGGTTGGTAAAAGTCAGACCACAGTAACGTGATAAGTCATGCCGATGTCTGGCCTATAACGGTTCAAGAAACTACTGATAACTCTTATCAGTAAATCTCAGCAGCAGCCCTGGTCAGGGACTTCCAGTTATAACCAATCGAGCATAGAGCAACATCAACCCCCAATATCGGGAGAGACGAAACCCCTCCTATCGCTCATTGCCTCCATGTGACTCGAGACTGTACCCAAAATCCACCTGTTTGCACGACTCCTTTAAGCCGTGGTAGGGAGGAAATCAAAGCACAGTGGGAGCCATACAAGACTCTATGACGATCACGGGTCTACAGACTAACCTGTACCAGTGTCACCAGAGAACTGCTATCTGACGATAAGTATACTACCAACTAGGAGTCCTCGGTGAGTCATATTCGGTGTACTCATTCTCCATTGAGCACCTGCGTACAATCTTTGATGTCACACACCAATGGTTGTGGGATCAACCATCGCCCTCTAAGAGACAAGAAACGTACAAACTACTTTATTCTGCAATATCGATGCCCCAGTATCGATATTCCCATTACTAGGAACTGATTAAAGGATGTACTTTTGGACCACCTTGGCCCCACTAGTATGATCTCATCATAATCCTGGTAGTCAAGTACATATCCTAAGGGCTTTATCAATATGTGAGAGCAAGACAGTAAAGAATACCAGTCAACATGTTAAAATAAAGAGTAACCAGATAGCATACTATCATGTCGAGGAAGAAAGTCCTCTATATATATGTCCAAGCATCCACTATAATATGTAGGGTTACTAGGCACTCTAACAAGGTTCTACAAGGCATCAACCATGCCCGATTAAAATTTTAGCTGTGCCGAACAACCCTAAACAAGATCTTTGCTAGATAATTAGGCTTACACATGCAAGTAAATAACATTTATCACTAAGTGAATACGAAATACAACCTTTGTAGATCGGTCCTTCACTTCTAAAGCTCCTTGTTGTAGTCCCTTTGCTGCGATCATGGTTCTCCCGGGCTCTTGCATGGCTTCACGGGGCGAAAGAAGCGTCCTTGCTTGAAGTCTTCGAGGCCGAAGATGATCTACGTCGAGGGAATACCAACTCAAGCTACTACTTCACTAACTAGAGAATTAGTGAAGCAAACACCCTAAACTAAAGTGCTGGTCTAGTAGAGGATGGAGAAATAGGAAATGAGTTCACTTTAGAATTTATTTTCTCACAATGTTTCTCACTTTGGATCAAACCCTAGAGAGCTTTTTTTAGCTCAAGAAAGAAGATAAAGAAATAAAGAGAGAAAGATAATGATCAAGTGAGTGAGCTAACCATGGGTGAGTGAGTATCATATACTAACTCATGTAGAGACATAATCATGGCTAAGTGTGATGGTTAGATTAACAAATATCCAAAGTAAAAACAAACTTAGTGGACTTAGTCAATGCATCCACAAGCTTCATGCATTTTTCTAATCTTCCACTAATTTTGTAATTACTTTATATATTAAACCCAACACAACAAATAGCATGGTGTAAGTCTCATACACCCATGCATGTTGTATCAACAACCATGATACAAAAAGAAAACACATTTTAATATATATCACATATATATATTAAAGTTGTGCACATGTGAGAAAAATCCTTAAGTGAATAAATGTTAGTTAATGTAAATTAGTATATCATATATACAATTATACACTAAATTATTAAATCAACACTTGACTTAATAATCCGGTTATATCTCATATAACCGACTAACATCCAATGTATCGACTTATCGAATCAACACTTGATTCGATGACCCGGCTATATCACATATAACCGACCGATACAAAAAGTCACGAGAATAGAATACGGTATCACATACACGCATTATTCTCGGTCCCTCACATATCACATATGCGCTCCTGTTTCGTTTTGCCTGAGCCAGTAAAACCTCTATGTAGGACTCTAAAGACTCGTCAATACGCCGGCAGTAGGTGACGATCACATCAAGCACTCACAAGCCGTCAGCGGTACTAGCTGGACGTAACGGCTACCCGGATATTGAGCGATCATAAGATCGGCAGGCAAGCCCGCTCCAACTCCTGTAAAAGCCTAACAGTAACACTTTTCGTACAGTCCGGTCTCCTCGTCTGATATGTCGCATATCAAGTCTAGGGGTGGTAAACGTCAGACCCCAATAACCGATAAGTCGTGCCGATCTGAGGCTCATAACGGGTTGACAAACTACTGGTAACACTTACCAGTAAATCTCTAAATCAGCCCTGGCCAGGGACTTCCCTGTTATGGCCAATCGAGCACAGCGCAACATCAACCCCCAATACCGGGAGAGACGAAACCCCTCCTATCGCTCATTGCCTCCATGTGATTCGGGACTGTACCCAAAAACCACCGTTTTGCACGCCCTCTTAGAAGTGGTAAGGTGGAAATCAAATCACAGTGGGAATCACACAAGACTCTATGACGATCTCGGGTCTACAGACTAATCCTGCACAAGTGTCACCAGAGAACTGCCATGTGACATGAGGTATAATACCATCTGGGAGTTCTCGGCGAGTCCGTCCAGTGTACCCAGTCTCCACTGAGCACCCGTATACCATCTCTGATGTCAAACACCAATGGATATGGGATCATCCATCGCCCATCTCATGGGTCGAGAAGCGTATACGCTAGTCTACTCTGGTATATCGATGCCTTGTCTCGATACACCTACGACTAGGAACATTAAAGGATGTACTTATGGACTACTATGGCCCCACTAGTATGATCTGCATCATAGTCCTGGTAGTCAAGTACATATCCTAAGGGCTTTACCAACATGTAACTATAAGACAGTATCAAGAGACAAGTATACATGTTAAGATAAAGAGCAACCAGATAGCATACTATCATATCGAGCAAGAAAGTCCTCTCTATATATGTCCAAGCATCCAATATAATATACATCATCTGTACAATACTGGCATCTAGGGCATACATACAACTAACAATCTTTCACTTGCACTAGGGCCAGCTGCTGTAGTATCGCATACCAAGAATCCCGAAGAGTCTCTCAAACTGTATCTGGAGAATAGCCTTCGTGAGTGGATTCGCAGTGTTGTTCTTCATGTCAACCCTCCCGACCTTGATCTCCCAGCGATCAACTATCTCCCGGATCAGGTGATACCGCCTCAGAATATGCCTGGATCGCTGATAGGACCTGGGTTCCTTGGCCAAAGCCACCGCTCCATTGTTATCACAATACAAAGGTATTGGATTCTCAATGGATGAAACCACTCCAACTTCAGTAATGAACTTCTTGATCCAGACAGCCTCTTTGGCAGCATCGTTGGCAGCGATGTATTCAGCCTCCATCGTCGAGTCTGCCACGGTTTCCTGCTTGGAACTCTTCCAGCTAACCGCCCTTCCGTAAAGGGTAAAGACAAATCCCGAGTGCGACTTAGAGTCGTCCTTATCACTCTGGAAGCTCGAATTGGTAAAGGACTCCACTTAGAGTTCTCCGTTACCATACACCAAGAGCATCTCTTTAGTCCTTCGTAAGTACTTGAGAATGCTCTTCACAGCTGTCCAGTGACTCTCTCCAGGATCAGCTTGATACCTACTCACTACACTTAGTGAGTATGCTACATCGGGTCTGGTACATAGCATCGCGTACATGATAGAGCCTACAGCCGAAGCATAGGGTATCCCTTGCATGCGAGTTCTCTCCAAATCAGTCTTGGGAGACATCTCTTTGGAGAGAGTGAGTCCAGAGATCGTGGGTAAGTTCCAACGCTTGGATTCTTCTATACTAAACCTCTTTAGTATGGTGTCAATGTACCTGGATTGGGACAATCCCAATATCCTTTTAGATCTATCTCTATAGATCATAATTCCCAGTATGCAGGAGGCATCACCTAGATCTTTCATTGAGAATCTTTGTGATAAGAAAAGCTTGACCGATTGCAGCATAGGAATGTCATTTCCTATTAAGAGTATGTCGTCCACGTACAATACGAGGAAGACAACCTTACTCTCTGCCACCTTCTTGTAGATACAAGGTTCATCTACATTTTTGACGAAATCAAACTCTTTGATAACGACGTCAAAGCAGATGTTCCAACTCCGTGATGCTTGCTTTAATCCATAAATGGATTTAAGCATCTTGCACATCTTCCCGCTGCTCCCACTAGCTACGAAGCCCTCTGGCTGAGTCATGTACACGCTCTCTTCTAAATCACCGTTTAGAAAGGCGATCTTAACATCCATTTGCCAGATTTCGTAGTCATGATATGCAGCGATGGCAAGCATGATCCGGATGGATTTAAGCATAGCCACTGGAGAAAAAGTTTCGTCATAGTCCACACCTGGTCTTTGACGAAAACCCTTTGCAACAAGTCTAGCTTTGAAAGTCTCCACTTTTCCATCTACACCAAGTTTTTTCTTGAAGATACACTTGCTCCCAATGGGTTTTACCCCTTCAGTAGCATCTTCCAAAGTCCATACTTTGTTGGTGTACATGGATTCCATCTCGGACCGCATTGCATCCAGCCATTTCACCGAGTCCCCACTCGTGATGGCCTGCTCGAAGCTAGTTGGGTCATCATCAACCATGATGCAATCCTCGCTCCCACCATCCATGAGAAAACCGTAATATCTCTCAGGTGGGTGAGGAACCCTACTAGATCGGCGGAGTGGCTGGGGTTCATCGGGAACTACGGAATCCTCCGGTTCAACCAAATCATCTGTCGTAGTCTGTATTGCTGGAACCTCTTCCAGTTCTACCTCCTTGCCACCAATCTCTTTTTCAAGAAATTCCTTTTCTAAAAAGGTGGCATGTCGAGAAACAAACACCTTTTGTTCCTCGGTGTAGTAGAAGATATACCCGCACGAATGTTTGGGATATCCAATAAACTTACACAGAATGGACCTTTCCGCGAGTTTGTCCAGATTTTGCGTTTTTACATATGCCGGACAACCCCATATCTTAACATAATTAAGACATGTTCTCTTTCCTTTCCATATCTCATATGGAGTGGTTGGCACATATTTGGTGGGAACCATATTCAATAGGTCTGCAGCTGTTTTCATTGCATATCCCCAGAAGGAAATAGGTAACTCAGCTATGCTCATCATAGAGCGCACCATATCTAATAGGGTGCGATTCCTCCGTTCTGATACACCGTTGTGCTGTGGTGTATATGGAGGAGTTAGCTGAGAGAGAATCCCATTCTCTTTTAGGAAGTCCAGGAACTCATTGCTCAAGTATTCACCTTCTCGATCAGATCGAAGGATTTTAATACTTTTCTTGGTTTGGTTCTCGACTTCTTGTTTATATTCTCTAAATTTCTCAAAAGCTTCTGATTTGTGTTTCATCAGGAACACATATCCGAACCTAGAGAGATCGTCAGTGAATGTAATGAAGTACGAAGAACCATTCCTGGCATGTATAGACATGTGACCGCATACATCACTATGCACTAGTCCCAAGAGTTCTGTAACTCTTTCTCCGTGTCCCGTAAACGGAGTTTTGGTCATCTTGCCTTTGAGACATGACTGGCAAGTGTCATAAGATGAAAATTCGAACGGTTTCAAATATCCATCCTTATGCAACTTAGCTAGCCGTGTCGCATTTATATGACCAAGTCTACAATACCACAAGAAGGATTCGTTCATTTCTGAACTCTTCCTCTTGTGTGTGTTTGTTATGCTTAGAACTGTTGATTGATTTAGAACATAAACGCCATTGCACATCGTGCCTGATCCAACCAACTTTTGGTTTAGAAAAATGTTCTTAACATTATCCTGTAATACAAAATTATATCCCTCTTTACTCAACAAAGAAACCGATATAATGTTGCATATCAGGTTCGGCATGTAATAGCATTCGTCCATAATCAATGTATTACCAGTTGGCAATACAAGGTGATATTCCCCGACGGCTTTAGCTGCAACAATTGCACCATTTCCAACCCTTACGTCTTTATCACCTTCTCCAAGTTTTCTACCTTTCCTAAGACCATGTAACTGATTACATATATGGGATCCTGACCCGGTATCTAATACCCAGGACGTAGAGCAAATGGAGAAACAGTTCTCTGTAACGAACACACCCGAAGAAAATGCATCAACATGTACTTTCTTCATTCGGGTGGCTTGGGAATCCTGGTATTCCTCTATATCCTGTTTAGTCCTATAACTCTTATAAGAAAGAACGGAACCAACGTTCCCCAGCACAGTATAACATGCGGGTTCGGTCAATACATCCATATTATTATCTTGATTAAGGCATGATATGGTCGCTACCTGGAGAGAGAGAAGAAAAACACTTTAGCGTATGCTCTTACAAGATCAGATTGGTTATTATTTTATCTAATCAAGATGGCTCCCACTATTTTTATCAAATCTTCCTTCAAACCCTAAAAGGAATGTTCCCCTCCGAACGGCGGCCAAGACAGGGACGTCTTGCCTGAGATTCGGGGTAGATGCTATTTGGTTTTATCCATCCACCTCTCCGAAGATGCCAAGTTGATTTATGGCACCGTGTATCGGAGGTTTAGACGGATGCGGCCGATGTAGCAGACTTCGTCAGATTCCCCCTCGCTTGAGGGGGTTTTGATTGTGGGGACGCTCTTCCTTGCAGGCACAAGCCCCTGCAGTTAATTACGCTACCGCATCACGGTAACCACTTTCTCCTTCTCCAGAATTTCACTTCATGTCGTGGGTGTTTGTTTTGTTTGTGGTTGCCCGTGGATTGTATACGGAGACTAAGTGATGTCGTCGCCCGTAGGACGTGGATTAGTCCAAATCCGTATTTACTTAGATTTGGGTTTGGGGTTTTAGTTTAAGGATACGTTAGTCCTATTTAAGACTAAGATCAACTTAACGGAAAGAGCATTTAGGGGCTCTATTGTTCCAGTTTAGGGACGTAGTGGTCCATAGGTAGTTTAAGGACATTGCGGTCCATTGCCAGTTTAGGGACATGGTAGTCCATTTCTAGTTTAGGGACATGGTGGTCCATTTTTCCCGTTTTGAGGACGGATATTAGTTTAAGGACACATTAGTCCATGAGTTTAAGGACGTTTAAGTCCATGGGTTTAAGGACCCCACAGTCCGTATGGATGTGTTTAAAGACGCATTAGTCCATTAGTTTAAGGATGCATTAGTCCGTAAGTTTAGGGACCCCACAGTCCGTATTTTGGTTTAAGGACGCATAAGTCCGTGAGTTTAAGGACGCATCAGTCCATGAGTTTAAGGACCTCACAGTCCGTATTATTGGTTTAAGCACGCATAAGTCCATGAGTTTAAGGACCCCACAGTCCGTATCGATGTGTTTAAAGACGCATTAGTCCATTAGTTTAAGGACGCATCAGTCCGTGAGTTTAGGGACCCCACAGTCCGTATTTTGGTTTAAGGACGCATCAGTCCGTGAGTTTGAGGACCCCACAGTCCGTATCGATGTGTGGTTGTCGGGACCCGTTACCTCTCTGACGTCGTTGAAGGATTACAACGATAAGTGTCAGAGGAGTTCGGAGATGTACCTTTAAACCGGATGTAAATTGATTTAAGAGAGAGGTCGCGCTCAGTCAATTTAATTTGAGAACTTACGGCCATGATTGGGCTAAGTCCAGTTGAAAATGTTCAACGTTTTTATTTATCTTTGGCCTATTAGGCCTGTGCTAGGGCTTTGCCCCTACACTGCATTTTATTTTGGCCTGTAAGCCCTATTTGATTTGGGCTCTGTTCCCTTTATAATGCAGAGCATTTGTTCTGGGTCCATTAGACCTCTTAATTGGGCTCTGCCCCTTTTAAAATTAATGCATTGCATTTTATTAGACCTGTTAGGCCTTTTTTGATTGGGCCCGGCCCTTCTTTTCAATAATGCAGTGCATTAATTAGCTGACAGTGGCCATGTGGCCTGTCAGGCGCTTTGCGCCAATCAATGAGCGCAAGCACACGTGGAGGTGACACGTGTCACGCTCTGGTGAGCGCAAGCGCAGTTAGCGCAGTGCGCTGTGCCAGTGCGTTGCGCTGTTGCGCTGCTGACACGTGGCGCTCTCTGGTGAGTTGCGCCAATTTCAGAGAGCAATGCTCTATTTTAAAAGCGCATAGCGCAAGTGGTTTTGGAGCTGACACGTGGCGCTCTCCGATGGCTTGCGCCAACCCAAGAGCGCAACAGTGCAGATTTACAAGTGCAAGGCACTGTTTTAATATCCAATTTTGGATTCAAGAAATGAATCTTTAAAGATTCCAGAACCAATAGTTCATAAATAAAAGGCAATGCCATTGTTATTTATTATATCTTTTATTGAAGATCCTTGATCTTGTTCTTAGATCAATGATATTTTCAGAAGAAATTCTTCTTTTTATAAAGGTTTTACCTTCTTTTTCTTTCTCTGAGCTCTTCTCAAAATTCTTTAGAGGAATTCTCTGTTTTTCTCTCTGTGTTTCTGTCTCTGTTTCTTTATCTCCCTCTGTATTGGAATTGGGGTCTAGGGGCCTTCATATAGTTCCCATTAATTTGTTAAATTCGTTAAAGAGACCATTCTCTGAGTGATTTGGGGATTTTTCCTCACCGTTGGATCTTTGATCCAAGGGCTTCTGTTTTACAGAAGACAATCTTCTTATTTTAACAAGAACAGAAAGATCTTACTGGAATTTTAATTCTGTTTGGCGCAAACGCACTTGCGCTTGACACGTGTCGCGCAGCGCAGAGCGCAGCTCAACTGCGCTAGCGCAACTGCGCTGACAGGTGCCGCGCAGCGCAACTGAAGCGTTACTTCCTTTAATTTTGTTTTAAATAGAGGCTTGCTCTGATTGGGTGCGCTGCCTTGGACGCTGCGTTGACGTATCAGATTTTGACACGTGGCGCGTTGCGCGTAGCACAAGGAATTTGAAGCGTTGCTTCAATTTTTGAATTTTTGAAATTCAAACAGAGCTTTGCTCTGATTGGGGGAAACAAATGCCCCCCCACCGTTGCGCTCACGTGGCGCATACGTGAGTGCAGCGGTGGCAAGATCTTAGCCATTGGATCAACTGATGAGCTGAAGGGGCGCAAGCGCCTATAAATAGGACCCTTGGTCCTCAGTAATTAGTTACCATCTTCAGAACTTTTGCTTTCAGAGCCCTGCTCTTGTTTTTAAGAACTTTAGAGCCTTGCTCTCGTTTCTTTTCAAGAACATCAGAGTTCAGATTTTAGAACATTTTAGGTAAAATTTAACTTAACTTAAATTAATTTTAATCAACAGAGCCTTGCTCTTATAGATCTTTGATCTAAAGAAAACCCTTTTGGGGTTTCACCAACAGAGCCTTGCTCTCAAGAATCCATAGATCTACAGAGATCTTGTTTCATGGGTTTTAACCCATGAACAGAGCTTTGCTCATAGATCAAATGTAGATCTTTTTGATCTGAAAAATGAAGAACTCCTAAGAGTTTTCATGGATCTTTAAGATCCCAAAATTTTTAATTTTTTCAAGAGTTAAAATTTTCTTTTGATGGATCTTTCCATCATTATTACAGAGCTAGGCTCTTTTAGGGAATTTTATTCCCTTGAGACCAGAGTTTGACAAATGTCACTCTGTGACAGAGCTTTGCTCTGAAAGAGGAGATTTTCTCCTTGTCTTTAGGGATTTCCCATTAATGAGAATATTCTCTTGGGGATCTCTTCATTAATTGACAGTCTAATCCAATGATGGGGCTGTCTTATTAACTGATGCACTGTCATCCAGATTTTGTGGGTCCCCCTTTGGTACCCTACCCACTGCATTGCAGTGTGTTATAAATCTTAAAATGCCAAGCGTTGGAATTACAACACTGACAGCTGATTTTTTTCCCTCCGAAGGAATCATGTCCGCTGATTTGCCTTTCCCATTTGTTCGCTCGGAGGGAGGATTTCCCCAGGCACCAGTGGACCGAGAGGTGCTCGCTCTCATCAAGGCTCATGACCCCGAGCACAAGAACCTTCACCTGTGGGGTAGGTGGAATAATGAGATCATCCAGGGTCGCCGAAGATTCGGTTCCGCTACGCCGTCTGA
Source organism: Agapanthus africanus (assembly GCA_030015575.1). Lineage (NCBI taxonomy): Eukaryota > Viridiplantae > Streptophyta > Magnoliopsida > Asparagales > Amaryllidaceae > Agapanthus > Agapanthus africanus. The sequence continues at coordinate 219,610,233 of JASDDO010000008.1, forward strand.
GCCCATATTTTCGATCCCCTATGCGGATGAACCCCCGGTGAAGTATGCCGTGGAGGTCAAAGACTGGAATTCGGATGATCTTCTCCAGCCTGCGATCGGTGCCATTCCCGTGCAGCCGCCGCCGGCAATAGACATTTTGGGGAGGCGAATATGTCAGGGTGAGGCACGCCCTTGGGGACAGGCTTACAACATTGGATGGACCCCGCGACCACCCGCCGGATATTTACAGTGGGCCAGGTACATCCTATCGGCGAAGAGGACTCATCTAATGAAGATTGGTTTGTACTCGGCAATTTACGTCTCGCTTTTTTAGTACCCCTCTCCTCCCACGTGGTGGATTAAGGCTTTCACCGAACAATGGAATATCCCCACTCACACCTTCTTTATGACGGACAGGGAAGTCTCCATCTCCCTGGAAGAGTTTGCTGAAATCTCGGGTCTGCCGATAAGGGGGGAGCATTATGAGGAGCTGCTTCCTCCTGATGAATACGTCTTCGCCACCAAGCCGCTGGTGTTTGATCTGACGCCGGAGAATGCTATTCAGCACCAGTTTCCGGGCTTGGTGAAGGTGCTGAGCATATATGAAGGGCTCTTTCTAGAATCAGGAGTCCGGGGAGTCAGTTTCGTAGATTTTATCGCCCGCTTCATTCGACCGGAGTTTCTATCGGAGCGGAGCGAGAAGTTCGCCAAGCTTGATGACCCTTTCGGCTTCGGCTTGGACCGTCGACCAACATCGAAGGACGATCAAAAGGATTTTTATCTCCCTGACGCCGCCGTCATGCCCTTGTCAGAAATCGCCGTCCCAGGTATGGATGAGGAGACCTTTTTTGTAGGGTTCCTGGGATTGTGGCTGTGCAGCTTCGCGCTCCCCATGCACCCGCGCCACATGCGGCCGTCCGTTTTCTATTCAGCGCATCGGATGGTAGCTGGCCTGCAGTTGACAATAGGAATCGCCAGGTTGTCTCACCTATACAATGGACTTAGCGTAGCGGCGGACGCTAATGAACCCGGGGTGCAGCCTGCTAATTTCCCGATGCACTACTTCACCTCTGTTGGAGATAGTGCCCTTAGAGTCAATTATTGCATCACAGGCACGTGATTGCAATGATTGAGGGAGGACCTATTCCGGTAGGACAGTCTTACTCAAGATAATAGTATGCTATATGGTTTATCTTTATCATCGTGTACTGCTTTAGGTGACCTTACAGGTCGCTATTACACGTTGATAGAGCCCCTAGGATTCTTGCTTGACTGCCAGCAGTATGAGGGCAATCATATACGTGGGAGCTGGTAGTCTATAAGCACATCCTTAAATGGTCCCTAGTCGTAGGAGTTTCGAGACAGGGCATCGATACTCCAGAGTAGACTAGTGTATACAGTTGAGACCCCAACGAGGGACGGTGGCCGGTCTCACAAGCCACTGGTATCAGTTGGTTCACCTAAGATGTATACAGGTGCTCATTGGGTTATGAGTACACCGGACATGACTCGCCGGGAACATGCTAGTTGGTCTTATACCTGACGTCAGATAGCAGTTCCCTGGTGACATGTGTACAGGTTAGTTCATCGACCTAAGGATCGTTATTTGTCTCATGTGAGTTCCCACTGTACTTTGATTACTACCCTACCACGCTCAAAGGAGACGTGCAAACAGGTGTTAGTTGGGTACAGTCCCGAGCCACATGGAGGCAGTGAGCGGATCTTCAGGGGTTCGTCTCTCCGGTATTGGGGGTGAGGTCACGCTGTGTCTAGGAGAGCCCTTAAAAGAAGTCCTTGGCCAAGGCAGGAGATTTACTGGTAGGTATTCTAGTAGTATCTCAGGGTGTTCTGGGCTACACTCCGACACAACTTATACCGCTTTTGGGGGTCTGACTTTTACCAACCCCCTAGGTCCGCCATGCGATGCTCATAAACGAACGGACCGGACTGTACGGATATTGTCACTGACAGGCTCAGTAGGGTGTCAGGATGAGTTCGCTCACAGACGTCCCTTTTGGTCAATACCTGGTAGCCTGTTACGTATAGGCTAATACCTCTGACGTGCTAGTGGTTAAATCCACAACCAAGGTGTTGACGAGTCTTTAGAGTCCCCCACAAACCTGTTTCTCAAGTTTCGGGCGAAACGCTGTAGAGGCCGTATGGAGATATGGCAGGGTTCGATCAAATGCGTGCGGTATTGCACAGATCATGATTGGGCGGATAATACTAGCAGGCTTTGGTTTAAGCCGGATCCTAGTATTATACAGTGTAGATTTTGTCTCATTGCATTTGTATTTCGGTCGGAATACAAATGCGGGTATGTATATACAGTAGCGGGGTTTCCTGTAATTTATTACGGGATCAGTTTTCTGAAGTTGCCAGTTTGCTTTCCGCTTCGGCCATTTTTCTTTGTATCTTTCATTGGCCGAAAAAATGGTGGAGGAGGGCTTATTTGCATTTGTGCAAATATGTATTTTGGAGGGTTGTCTTTGCATATTGTTGAATCATGATGGTGCACTTTCATTGACTCCATGACTTCATGATTGCTTGACTTTGGGTATGATGATTAGTTGATAGAGTATTGGTTTTGGTTGATGATCATTGCTTGTCATCATCACCCTTTCTCTCTCTTGCATTATGTTGTGGTTCACTCTCTTTGATTTTCAATTCACTCCATTCATTCATCCCCTTTGAGATGGCCGGCCATTCCAATGTAGGGGCTGTCCAAAATTGTGGTGGGGTTTTTCTTGATCTCTTTGGCTTTGTAAAATCACACAAGTTCCATCTCCATAAGCTCATATCATTCCTCCACCATTATGGCAACTTCCACAACCCCAAAGAGACATAGAGTTCTACAGTTAACCTACAGTATCCTTGGGCACGTCGACTCACCAACTTCATGCCCGAGTTGCCTCGGTCCAGAGGTGGGAGCCCGTAAAAGAAGCCTGCGACGTGGTGCCCTTCCGGCGACGTGGTGGAGACCGGAGATTCTGCGGGAAGATCGGGACGACGACGAGAAGACTGAAGGACACGGATCGCTCGGTATATCTCTCTACCCGTTCTTTAGTTAGCTAGAATTATATTAATGGCCCGATCCGGGATTTTTGTGCACGGTGGTGCCGGTTATAAAGTTAAAGTAAATCATCGTTTCCGCATTTTGGCCTCGGATTGACGGCCGGGGCGCCGCCGTGCACTTACACTGGTATCAGAGCCACGCCATTACTCTTTTCTAGCTTGCACTAGTATGTTTACATTTCCGATCGAAAAAAATTCCAAAACCGCATTTTCAAATGCATCAGGTTTCTGTCGAAATTTTTTTAGCTCTAAAAATTTTTCAGGTTGTTGCAGAAGCATGTGCAGGGAAATATAAGCACTCTGTAAAAATTTGGTTGCGTGCACTCACTCTCCCACCGCGGAACCGCGGCCAAACCCATGCTTGGGCCGTGGTTCCGCCGCCACCTGTACTGTTCAATGCACCAAAGTTTCACATAGAGCTCCTGACTTGAAAATAGGGTTTTTGGAACATTCTTTTTGGGCCCAGATTTTCTGTGAGTGCTACAGTAGTGCTTGGGGCCCACTTGGGTAAATTTGATCGATCGAAAATTTTAAACATGTTAGTTCACAGTATTTACATTATATCTGCGACCGTGAATGTCACTCGATCGGTAAATCCTGTCTAACTGCTATAGCCCGGTTAGACGGATTTGCGAACGTGACATTCACGTTGATGTTCTGTGTTGTGCTGTGATGTTGCGGATTGGTCGTGGGGGATAGCCTGGATGCAATGTTAGTACAGTTTTTGTTGTATTATGTACATTTGATATTGCGGGGTGAGCGTCCGACATGTGGACTGCCGTCACTGCCTGTCTGTATATTATTCTTTTGGGGCACGACCAGGTTGAGGTCGATGTACTCGTTGTATGTATATTTTACTTTCTGTACTAGGATTACCCCGCGGAGGGGTGCACAGATAGCCGGGTTCTAGAGGGCAACGAGCCCGCATCTCATGGCATTGAGACGGAGAGGGCTTCACTCTAGAATTGGCGGGCTATTCGCCGCACTCGTAGGGGGTACAGGTTGACCCAGGAGGGGTGCCCAAGTTACCGGATTCCGTGAAGTGATGGGTGGTCCATTCACGTTGTTGAAGGGGGCTGCCTCGCTTCAGGTTTTGGCGGGTAACTTGCCGCGCCCGTAGGGGTCTAGGATTTCATTGCACTGGCTATCCACACAACCAGGGGAACGTCGGGTTTCAGTAGCGGCTCTGTGAAACCCGGGGATCCCAGATATCTGTATTGTTCTGTGATGCTTATTACATTTATGTGATGTTGCATTTTATCACGCCTTGAGCGAAATATTATATATTGATATATATACTAGTAGATGTTGTATATGTTTTGCATCCGCGCTAGTCCAGTCCCCGCTCTGTCGTTAGTTAACTAACCTAACGGGTAATGACGGGACCCAGTGGCGAATGCGGATGGCATATACGTACATCATTATTTTCGTTCTTTATTGGTGTGATCAATTGATGGGACTGCATTGATTCGGATCAATGCAAGTTAAAAAAAACCTATTCTGATGTTGTTGGAACAATTTTTCAAAAAGCTGTTATTGCAGGGGCGTTCTCTTTTGTTTAGCACAGTGGTATTCAGTTGGAATATCCTGCTCCTCAGTCGACGAGGCAAGGGCCGAGATCCCTTCACCGGGAGTGACCCCTTGGACAAAAGTTTGCGTCAGGGCAATAACTTCACTGTAGCCGATTACTTTTGCTTTGCATCGTGGTATTCAGTTGGAATATCCCGCACCTCATTCTACGGGGAAAGAGCCGAGATCCCTTCACTGGGAGTGACCTCTTTAGTAAAGGTTTTCGTCACTATATTTTTATAAAGCTATCCGGTTCCTTCAACGATATCAAGTTCATTACGTTAAAGGTTTTCGCCAGAAACCATTCGTAGCCCTCCGTCGTTTCACATGGATAGTCAATAAGTATTCAAGCTATGTTTGTTGGCCAAAGTCAAGGCATAGTGATTGGTAGCTATTGGGTATTCATGTGCAGCATAGATAGATGCGTTGGTTTAGGGCAGTCGTATAGCCTTGTTGGCCAAAGTCAAGGGCTTGTGCGGGTGGGCTCAAATTAACCTGGAGAATGACAGGTAGAACTTGACATGTGACTTATGATTTGTTGGCCAAAGTCAAGGTTATAAGAGCATGGGGCAAAAAAAAATCCACACCGGGAGTTTCTAAAGAAACTGAAACTTGCCAGATATGCGCATACCTTCTGGAGTGTGATAACGTGAGCGAATTCCGTCACGTTATCATGCGATGATAGTTGGATCCCGATTTCCACTGATGAGTTGGTTTACTCCTCGGGTGATCCCGACTAATTCTTCTTTCAGGTTTGGAGGAGAATTTGACGTTACAGTGGGAGGTTTCCTGATTAGATAAATTGGTAACCATTCTGATCTAGGTTAGAGTGCACGCTGAGTGTTTCTTTTTTCTCTCTCTTTGGCAGCGACCATGACCCGACCCTAGACTATGACTCAGTGACCAAGTTGACCGAACCTTCTTAAATACTGGCTTTTGGATTGTCAGAGTTGCAAACCTCATTGCCACTCCTACTTTTACCCTTTTCTCCAGGACACCCCGTATTACTACGAACGTCCACTTCCATTGGACAAAACCATCGTATGGTTATATACGAACTCGAAGGAATTTATTCGAGGATGGTTTCTGGTTCTGGAGAAAATGAATAGGACTATTCAGTTGTCTTTTCCTTTTACTTTCTCTCAGGTTGCGAGTACTCCTTGGTTTAGGAGATAGTACACCTATTATGCAAATTGGATAGCCTTCTTCTAAACCTTAGGCTAGTACCGAACGGTAGGGAATGAAGAAAACCAATTAGCATAACGATGGTGTGCAGAAGGTATTAAGTAAAGACACATCAAGGGATTAGTAAGAGGGCAAAGTAAATTGCGACTGATATTCACGACCAAACCAGGTATTTCATTACCACTCCCACTTCACCTTTGTATTTCTCCAGGACACTCCGTATCACTACGAAGATCCACAGTTTATTGGATACTCCATCGTATGGTTATATACGAACTCGAAAGGAACTTGTTCCAGTTCGGGGATGGATTTTGGTTCAGGAGAAATAGGAATAAGGTTTATTCGGTTGTCTTTTATCCTCACCTTCCTCGCATTGCGAGTGCTCCTAGGATTAGGACAGTACACCCATTATGCTTATTGGATAGTCTTCTTCCAAACCATAGGCTGGTGCCGAACGGTAGGGAAGGAAAAAAATCATTTGGCCTAAAGGGGTGTGCAGAAGGTAACGACTAAAGACATATAAAGGGATTTGGAGAGGTGGAAAAGAAATATACGGTTACAGTTGTGAATCTGATAATGGAAAAGGCATTACTAGGAATACCCGGATACCCCATCGAAACATTCAATGTTTCAGTTTCACTGTGTACTGTTAAAAGAAAACTGATTTCCTAATTAGACACTTGCTCCAGGGTATGTATTTACCAGGTATAATTCTCACATCTGTATGGTTTTACAGATGATGAGTGGGAGTAAGTTATTGGGAATTAGGTGATCATCCTCATTATATCGGAATTCGTTGTAATTGGTGATATTTGAGGAAATCGCCTGGGCTGTTGCCGGTCGGCAAATATTTGGTTTTGAATATCCGTTGTTATGCACCAATTTCAAATTGATATATCTGTATGTCTATTTTCATAGAGTGAGATATACCTTTTTGAAATTATGTCTATGACATTTACTTATATCAGTGGATGGTTAGGTAAGGAGTATCAAACAGCGGTGTAATTCTTCATAACCATAGTACAGTTTTCAACCTACGACACGCAGGGATTGAGTTATTACACTCAGGGGACTTATACAGAGTATTGTATATTGCCCAGTGTCCATTAGGACAGAGGGGTTGGTCCTCGTACTATATTCGGTTTACTTATGACTTCTTTGGTTCTTAGATAAGTGTTTCGTAGAAACACAAGGTCTGAGTTTTGAGAAGTTATAGGTTTATGAATAAAGTAGAGAACCAGGTGTTGCAAGTATTGGGATTCTTCAAGGTGATCAAAGATGTAGATACTTGTGGATGGTATTCAGTTGGTAGTAATGATTAAGAGAACTTGCTTCTCTTTCAGGTTACTCATAATTGGAAGCATTCCTAAGTTAAGTAACGCTGATCGGCCTCCTTCCATTTAGTTGACATACACTGGAGACAGCTGCATGATTTGAATATGGTTCAATTAAATCAGTGCCTCTGTTTCTATATTGGATATAGAACAGTTCATATCTTAACGATGTTAAGGTACGGGGAGTTGTCCGGCTTATGCTTAAAACCAGACTCTGGATAACTCAAGGCACGTTTCTGTAATGGCAGTTTGTGGGTTGACCCAGGCTATGACGAGGGTTAACTTTCTACCATCTGGAAGATCAATAGTGATATTGTTCTTGACTCGCCACAGTTTTAACAAAAATGGATTTTTTCAGAAAACAGTAGTGGGAGTATGGTAGAACTGGAAGTGATTCCAGAACCGCAGACGATTAGTGGACAAGTGGCTTATGTCTATTTATAGAATAAAGCAGATATAGCGGAGATAGATCATCTATTTCTGATGTGATAGTCATAGGTTTGACGTCATCAGAATAGGGGATGGATCTGTTAAGAAGATAGTAGCGTGTGATGTCCTGGTATTTGGATGACATACACAGAGTAGGAAAGGAAACTCTTATACTACGATCGGTTATACTTTGGTTGTCACACAGTGGTTTCTCCACATAGGACTTGGATATTATATAAGACATTCTGGTTACTTGATCTATGGTTTTAGATCTAGATTTGGGTGGTTTCCCAATCAGGGTACTTAGACAGTATTCTGAGAGTTTTTAGAATGGATGACTCCTGGCACGGTACTGTACCTGCAGGTGATGGAGTCACCCTCTCTAAAGGTGTCTTACAGACTAAAGGGGAGAGGGATGTGCATGATTGACAGATCACTTGCTTAGGCAATTGAGTCAATCATGAGATGTCAAGTACCACACCAGATGTTGTTTTTGCAGTAGATGCAATAAGTTGATATTAATCCAATCCTGGAGAAACAATCGGAAGCAGTTTTAGAACATAAGTGGATGTTCTAGGGATATGATAACGACAGCCTCATTCGGGAGACAGTTATCATTCCAGGCTTCCAAGGTGACCTGGATGACAGAGAGGTTGTCAGAGTTATAGTTTTCCCTCTGACGAGGGGCAGTATTTTGGATAGGTAGTCCAGGCGGTTACTGAGGGAGGCATGGCGCAGGATACTGATTAAGTTCAGTTGATGATACAGTCTAAGAAGTTTGGATTTGGAGTTCATTTATGAACTAGGTCCCATCAGACATTCGGACATATTCTAAGACAGGTATTGCTCATTTCGGGAGATGGCTTTCTCCGCGAACTTGAGGTTAAGAGAGACATAGAAAGAAACATTAGAGCGGATCCACTCACTGAGGCTATTCCTCGAACGCAATAGTTTCGCAAACGGGTTTTGTGAGACTGATTAGTAGAGGAGTTGGGTGTTTGGTATCACACGGGCTGTGAGTATGCGACATCGCAATAATTAGCCCTGAGTGCAAGTAGGAGATTATTGGAGATAGTGCCCTCAGAGTCAATTATTGTATCACAGGCACGTGATTGTAAAGATTGAGGGAGGACCTATTCCGGTAGGACAGTCTTACTCAAGATGATAGTATGCTATCTGGTTTATATTTATCATCGTGTACTGCTTTAGGTGACTTTACAGGTCGCTATTACACGTTGATAGAGCCCCTAGGATTCTTGCTTGACTGCCAGCAGTATGAGGGCAATCATATACGTAGGAGCTGGTAGTCTATAAGTACATCCTTAAAAGGTCCCTAGTCGTGGGAGTTTCGAGACAGGGCATCGATACTCCAGAGTAGACTAGTGTATACAGTCGAGACCCCGACGAGGGGCGGTGGCCGGTCTCACAAGCCACTGGTGTCAGTTGGTTCACCTAAGATGTATACAGGTTCTCATTAGGTTATGAGTACACTGGACAGGACTCGCCGGGAACATGCTAGTTGGTCTTATACCTGACGTCAGATAGCAGTTCCCTGGTGACATGTGTACAGGTTAGTTCATCGACCTAAGGATCGTTATTTGTCTCGTGTGAGTTCCCACTGTACTTTGATTACTACCCTACCACGCTCAAAGGAGACGTGCAAACAGGTTTTAGTTGGGTACAGTCCCGAGCCACATGGAGGGAGTGAGCGGATCTTCAGGGGTTCGTCTCTTCCGGTATTGGGGGTGAGGTCGCGCTGTGTCTAGGAGAGCCCTTACACGAAGTCCTTGGCCAAGGCAGGAGATTTACTGGTAGGTATTCCAGTAGTATCTCAGGGTGTTCTGGGCTACACTCCGACACGACTTGTACTGCTTTTGGGGGTCTGACTTTTACCAACCCCCTAGGCCCGTCATGCGATGCTCATAGACGAACGGACCGGACTGTACGGATATTGTCACTGACAGGCTCAGTAGGGTGTCAGGATGAGTTCGCTCACAGACGTCCCTTTTGGTCAATACCTGGTAGCCCGTTACGTATAGGCTAATACCTCTGACGTGCTAGTGGTTAAATCCATAACCAAGGTGTTGACGAGTCTTTAGAGTCCCCCACAGACTAGTTTCTCAAGTTTCGGGCGAAACGCTGTAGAGGCCGTATGGAGATATGGCAGGGTTCGATCAGATACGTGCGGTATTGCACAGATCATGATTGGGCGGATAATACTAGCGGGCTTTGGTTTAAACCGGATCCTAGTATTGTACAGTGTAGATTTTGTCTCATTGATTTGTATTTCGGTCGGAATACAAATGCGGGTATGTATATACAGTAGCGGGGTTTCCTGCAATTTATTATGGGATCAGTTTTCTGAAGTTGCCAGTTTGCTTTCCGTTTCGGCCATTTTTCTTTGTATCTTTCATTGGACGAAAAAATGGTGGAGGAGGGCTTGTTTGCATTTGTGCAAATAAGTATTTTGGAGGGTTGTCTTTGCATATTGTTGCATCATGATGGTGCACTTTCATTGACTCCATGACTTCATGATTGCTTGACTTTGGGTATGATGATTAGTTGATGGAGTATTGGTTTTGGTTGATGATCATTGCTTGTCATCTTCACCCTTTCTCTCTCTTGCATTATATTGTGGTTCACTCTCTTTGATTTTCAATTCACTCCATTCATTCATCCCCTTTGAGATGGTCGGCCATTCCAATGTAGGGGCTGTCCAAAATTGTGGTGGGGTTTTTCTTGATCTCTTTGGCTTTGTAAAATCAAACAAGTTCCATCTCCATAAGCTCATATCATTCCTCCACCATTATGGCAACTTCCACAACCCCAAAGAGACATGGAGTTCTACAGTTAACCTACAGTATCCTTGGGCACATCGACTCGCCAACTTCGTGCCCGTGTTGCCTCGGTCCAGAGGTGAGAGCCCGTAAAAGAAGCCTGCGACGTGGTGCCCTTCCAGCGACGTGGTGGAGACCGGAGATTCCGCGGGGAGATCGGGACGACGACGAGAAGACCGAAGGACGCAGATCGCTCGGTATATCTCTCTACCCATTCTTTAGTTAGCTAGAATTAGATTAATGGCCCGATCCGGGATTTTTGTGCGCGGTGGTGCCGGTTATAAAGTTAAAGTAAATCATTGTTTCCGCATTTTGGCCTCGGATTGACGGCCGGGGCGCCGCCGTGCACTTACAACCTCATGGATGGAAATGCATGTGCACGGGGTGTTCGGCGTCCATAAGAGCCCTTCGTTTTTTGAGAAGTGCAGACTCCCAAGAGTCATGCGGTTGGTCGGCACCTCGATCATGACTGCGCCTCCGTGGGAGGCTAGGGGGTTGCTCCTTCGTCCACACCTGGTCGGAGCGAAGATTTCTTTTTTGGATAAAGTCATAACTATAGGCTCAGAGACCTCCAAGTCGGTGGTGGTGCTGCATGACGACTTCAAGGACGGGGCCTCCGTACTGAAAGCCCGGGAGATCCTTCACCTCTACTCCATTCGGTCGGGCTACCTGGTGTTCAGGCAGAACGAGACGACGCTTTTCATGAGGTATAACCCCCACCGGTTCGCCCAACAATCAAGCTATCACCAGGGGATCCCGCTGGAGGCGTTTTTGGAAGAGCCTGCGGCCAGCAGGGAGGGGATATGGAGCGCAATGCACCATTTCATGCGACTGAACACGGGCTCCTACTTATTCATCAGCGAGCCAAGCTGCGTTCCCAAGGTCCTCAACGCATACGTGGCTTGGTACGCGCACGCAATGGGTCCAGTTATCCATATGGAGAAGTGCATGCTGGTTGACCGCAAGGGTGCGCCTCCCGGCGGCGACCGTAAGGCTCCCCTGAAGCCAAGGACCCCGGTCGTTCCTCCGTTGAAAGATTCTGGAGTTGGACCAACGCGCGTGTTGAGCCCTCCTCGCGGATTGCCACTTCGCGATACTGTGGATGCGCCACCAGCCCCCCGTGCTCCAGTGGAGACGGTAAATGTGGTTTCGCCGGAGTCCGGCGTCGGCGCGGACATTGGGACCCGCCGCCCTAAGGTGCCTGCGAAACGCAAATTGATCTTGGGTGCACCCGGGGCTCGCGTGCAGAAGAGGAAGAAGAAGTCGATCCTCTCTGCTGACATTGCGTTCGGTCAGGAACCTCACGCTCCCTATAGCGAGGGCTTGGGCGAGTACGGGACCAACAAAGGATTAGTTATGCCGCCAGATGATACTGATCTGGCGGCCGCCATCGCAGCTTCAGAGCAATTGGCGAGGCGCGACGCGTGGCTAGCTAAGCTTGCGAAATTGGGTAATCACTGGTTGCATTTTTTTTACTGCATCGTACTTTTATTACTGTCTTTGACTAATGCTTTTCCCCTCTTCTCTTTAAACAGGCATCACCACTGAAGAAGCCATCGCTGCCTCCCTCAAAACTTTTCAAGAGGAGGAACGACTTAGAGCATCCTTAGGCTTCGGTACATTTCGATTCATTAAGTCTTTATTCTCCTTTTATTATGGTCGATCTAACCTTCTTCCTTGTCTCTTTGCAGGGGCTGCGCCCGCCGATGCGGGGACTCTCCCCGGGCCAGTTACTGAAGTTCCGGCCTCATCAGGGTTGCCGCGAGAGTCTCAACTCGAAGAGTCGGTGAGGGATGACTTGAAGGACTTGGAGGCATCTCTGTACACAGACGATGATGCCTCGATGAAGGAAGCTTCGAAGAGGTCCGTCTTGACGGCTCAGGAGGAGAGAAAGCGGCTGAAGCACGAGGCAAAGGCACGCAGAGCTGCTTTGGCCGTGGGAGCGGGCCCAAGCACCGTTCCTCGTGCTGATACTCCCTCGGAAGAGACAGCGGACGCAGGTGCGGCCAGGTGCTGACGCTTCATTGCTCGAGGGGGCGCCGTCAACTACTGCCTTGGCGGTGGCCACCTCTCAGCATTCCCTCGTACCATCACAGATGCTGGAAGGTATGATTCGTGACCCATCAGTTTCATCTTTCGGCCGCATGATCTATGTACTAATGTCGTACTATTGCGTCCTTGCAGGAGTGCTTTTTGATCACCTCTACCAGGTGTTGCACCCGCACTTCTCCTTCCCGTCTGAACTCGCTTCCTCCTCCAGTGGCGCTGGTGAGTATAGTTTCCTTTTGATGCCTTTCTTTTTTCAGTAATGGAATTATTTCTGACTCTTCCTCGTCCTGATTGCAGTGCTACAAATCGAAAGAGGGGATGAAAGATCGGTCGCGCCACCGGCCCTCCCGGCTTTGCCGCCTGTTGCAGCTGGTATAGTAAACTATCCCATCGATGACTTTTTCATATTTCTTGAACTGTCATCTGATCGTATTTTGTTTTTTCAGCTGTCGTTCCGATTCCGGCACCCTTTGAGTCTCGCGTCATAATGCCGGCAGGCCCCTTCCTGAGACGTCCGTCTTCATGTTGGATATAGTGCCCTCAAGGCAATTATCATAGTCGCGGACTGATGATTGTGATAATTGAAGTAGGACCTATACCGATAAAACAGTCTTACTCAAGTTGATAGTATGCTATCTGGTTTGTCTTTATCATCATGTTGATAAAGCCCATAGGATTCTTGCTTGACTGCCAGCATTATGATGGCGATCATATATGTGGGAGCTGGGGTCTATAAGCACATCCTTAAATGTCCCTAGTCGTAGGAGTATCGAGACAGGGCATCGATACTCCAGTGTAGACTAGTGTATACTGATCGAGACCCCGACGAGGGGCGGTGGCCAGGTCTCACAAGCCATTGGTGTTTGTTTGTTCACCTAAGATAGTATGCAGGTGCTCATTGGGTTATGAGTACACTGGACGGACTCGTCGGGAACCTTCTAGTTGGTATTATACCTATTGTCAGATAGCAGTTCCCAGGTGACATGTGTACAGGTTAGTCTGTCGACCTGAGATCGTCATTTGTCTCGTGTGAGTTCCCACTGTGCTTTGATTACTACCCTACCACGGCTCAAAGGAGTCGTGCAAACAGGTTTTAGTTGGGTACAGTCCCGAGCCACATGGAGGCAATGATCGGATCGTCAGGGATTCGTCTCTCCCGGTATTGGGGGTTGATGTCGCATTGTGTACGGGTGGCCATCACCACAAATCCATGGCCATGGTAGACGAGGATTATCGATCCAGGATCGATAGTTTCTCAGGAGGTGATGGGTTACATGCCGACACTAAATATCGCGTTGTTAGGGGTCTGACTTTATCCATCCCCTAGACTCGATATGCGATACTCTTAGACGAACAGACCGGACTGTGCGAATATTGTCACTGACAGGCTCAGTAGGGGTTCAGGATGAGTTTGCTCGTCGGCCTCCCTTTCGCTCAATACCTGGGTAGCCATTACGTACAGCTAGTGCCGCTGATGTGCTTGTGGTTAAACCCACTGCCAGCGTATTGACGAGTCTTTAGAGTCCCACACAGAGGGTTTTTACGGTTCAGGCGATATGGTGTACATGAGGTATATTGATACATACAGATGTCCAATTAAATATGTGCACTTGCTGTGCAGACTTTAATTGGATGGTTGATAATACTAGCGGCTTAGGATTAAGCCAGTTTATTAAATCAGGTTTTAATTTAATAATTGATATATGTATTTGTATATACGTATTCTAGTATTATTGTTCACTATTCGTTTTCGCTCTCGGTTATTCGTATATTGGTACGAATACGCGTATATGTATTTCGGTACATGTACCGGGAAGTATTCCGTATTTTATACGGAATAGCTTCTAGAAGATGCCACCTTTTTTATTGATTTTCTTTTAGAAATTCAATTAAGAAATGAGGTGGAAAAGGGTGAGTCAAAGCATGGCATGAACATGGTTTTAAGGCATGGTTGCATTTGTTTATTGTTTTTAATTAAAAAAAGAAAATGGTGATGATTTTTTTTGTGGAGGAGAGAGGGAGAGGGGGCCGGCCACATATTGTGTGAAGGGGGTTCATTTCATGGTGGAATTATGGTTCATTATTAGCTCTCTCTCACTCTCTCAAGTTCACACCATTCTTTGTTCATGCTAAGTTTTCTTCACCACCTTCATTCTTCTTCTATGGTTGCTCTCATGGGCAAATGAGTATGAGAGAAAATAAAGTGACACACTACTACACCTCGACTCTCCATCGTTAGCAACTTTGGAGCGTCGGTTGTCTCGTTCGTCGAGCTGGAGCTTGCGTCGTTTCCCTCGGTTGGATCATCGGAGATGGAGGAAGACCGACAACCAAACTTCGTCAAAGAACAGCTAGGAGTTTGGAATGAAGACCGAAGGACTTGGATCATCTCGGTATAACAATTCTAACTATTAGTTTTATATGCTAGTTTAGGGTTTAAGGTCGATCCGGAAATCGGGTCGCGGTAGCCACGGTTTAGAAAATTTTCGTTTCGCATTTTGGCCGCGTTTTGACGGCCGGGGCGCTGTCGGGACCCTACATGGTATCAGAGCCACCCTTTAAACCCCTTACTAGCTTGTTTAGACGTGCTTAAAAGATCGATCGACGGATTTAAATAACAGTTTCATTTCTCAAGTTGCTGTCAATTTTTAAAAGTGTTCAAAAAATTATTTCACATATCTTAAAAATCCGTGCAGGCAATTTTAAGGGTACTGGAAAAATTTGAGCTCGTGATTCCACAAAAGCGCCGCGGTTCCGCCGCACTAAGCCCCCATTGGCGGCGGTTCCGCGGCGGTTTAGTGGCAACGGGCGACCAAATTTTTTCTGTAGCCCATTTACTTGGAAATGTGATTTTTGTGATATTCTGTTTTGGCCCAGGTTTCAGTGAAGTGTTGTTTTGCTATTGGGGCCAATTTGGAACTTTGTCGATCGATAATTTAAGTGGGCTTTTAACAGTACATACATTATTTTCTGTGACCGTGAATGTCATTTGATCGGTAAACCCGTCTAAATGCTATATGTCTTTCAGACGGGTTTGCGAACGTGACGTTCACGTTGATGTTCTGTATTGTGCTGTGATGTTGGTTGGATCGTCGTGGTGGATAGCAATAGTGCAATGTTAGTACAGTTTTATTTCATTTGCACATTTGATATTGCGGGGCGAGCATCCGACTTGTGGACTGCCGTCACTGCCAGTTTGTATATTATTCTTTTGGGGCACGACCGGGTTGAGGTCGATGTCACCCTTGTATATTATTTTATTTTCTGTACTAGGATTACCCCGCGGTGGAGTGCACGAATTGCTGGATTCTATAGGGCAACTGGTCCGCATCCCAAGGCATTCAGATGGAGGGGACCTTACTCTAGAATTGGCGGGCAATTCGCCGCACTCGTAGGGGGTATAGGTGACCCAGGAGGGGTGCCCAAGTTACCGGATTCCGTGAAGTGCTGGATGGTCCATTCACGTTGCTGAAGGGGGCTGCCTCACTTCTGTTTTTGGCGGGTAACTTGCCGCGCTGGTAGGGGTCTAGGTTTCATTGCACATGCTATCCACACGACAGGGAACGTCGGGTCTCACTTGCAGCTCAAGTGAAAACCGGGGCTCTAGATTATCCACCATTCTGTGTTGCTTCTGTGATGTTTCTGTGATGTTGCTTTATATCATGCCTGGGACCAATGTTATATATATATTTATATATATCAGTAGATGTTGTATATGTTTTGCACCCGCGCTAGCCCAGTCCCCGCTCTGTCGTTAGTTAAGTAACCTAACGGGTGATGACGGGACCCAGTGGCGAATGCGGATGGCATATACGCACATTTTATTTTCGTTCTTTTCTGGTGTGATTAATTGATGGGACTGCGTTGATTCTTATCAATGCAAAGATAAAACAAACCTATATATGATGTTGTTGGAACCAAGTTTTTAAAAAACTGACATTACAGATGTTCTCTTTTGCTTTGCATCGTGGTATTCATTTGGAATATCCTACACCTCATTCGACGAGGCAAGGGCCGAGATCCTTTCATCGGGAGTGACCCCTTGGGTAAAAGTTTGCGTCAACGTAATAACTTTACTATAGTCATTTCCTTTTGCTTTGCATCGTGGTATTCATTTGGAATATCCTGCACCTCATTCTACGGGGAAAGAGCCGAGATCCCTTCACCGGAGTGACCTCTTTAGCAAGAGTTTTCGCCACTATATATTTATAAAACCACTCAGTTCCTTCAACGATATCAAGTTCATTACGTTAAGGATTTTTCGCCAAAAACCAGCCGTAGCCCTCCGTCATTTCAGATTAGTATTGCTTAGTATTCGTGCTACGTTTGTCGTTGCTATTCGCCGAGACGTAGTGTGCGGTAGCTCTGTAATGCTTTTCTGTCGCATGGATATGTGGATTGGTTAGGACAGTCGTACGACTTTGTTGATTATTCGTCAAGGGTCGTGCGGGTGGGTTTAATGCAATCAAGATAATGACGGGTTGAACTTGACTAGGACCTTTTGATTTGTTGATTATTCGTCAAGGTCACTTGGGTCCTAGGGGTAAAAATCATATCGGGAGTTTCAAACATACAGGAAACTTGCCAGGCTTGTGCATACCTTCTGGAGTGTGGTGACTTGAGTGGCTTCCATCAGGTTATCATGCGATGATAGTTGGATACCGATTCCCACTGATGAGTAGGATTACTCCTCGGGTGATTCCGACTAATTCTCCTTTTAGGTTTGGAGGAGAATTCGAGGAAACAGTGGGAGCCATCCAGATTAGATAAAGTGATTAACCATTCTGATCTAGGTTAGAGTGCACGCTGAGTGTTTCTTCTCTCTCTCTCTGGCTGCGACTATGACCCCACCTTTGACTAAAACTCATGAAACCAAGTTGACCGAACCTTCTTAAAACACTTTGGCTTTTGGAATGTCACGGTGTCGCATCCATCGTATGGTTATACGAACTCGAAGGAACTTTTTCGAGGATGGATTCTGGTTCTAGAGAGATTGAATAAGATTATTCGGTTGTCTTTTCTCTTTACCTTCCTCAGGTTGTGAGGGCTCCTAGGATTAGGAGAGGGTACACCTGTTGAGCTTATTGGATAGTCTTCCTCCAAACCTTAGGCTGGTGCCAAACGGTAGGGAAGGAAGAAAACCAACAAGCTTAACTGTGGTGTACAGAAGGTAATAAGTAAAGACATATAAAGGGATTAGAATAATGGCAAAGAAAATTGCGATCGCCATCATTCATGATGAAACCAGGTATACCCCTGCCACTCCTACATCCACTTTGCTTTTCTCTGGGACACTCCGTATCACTACGGATATCCACTTCCATTGGATAAATCCATCGTATGGTTATATACGAACTCGAAGGAACTTTTTCGAGGATGGATTCTGGTTCAGGAAAAAAAGAATAGGATTATTCAGATGTCTTTTCTCTTTACCTTCTCTCAGGTTGCGAGAGCTCCTAGCATTAGGAGAGTACACCTATTGCGCTTATTGGATAGTCTTCCTCCAAACCTTAGGCTGGTGCCGAAGGATAGGGAATGAAGAAAACCAATTAGCGTAAAGGAGGTGTACAGAAGGTAATAAGTAAAGACATAATAAAAGGATTGCAGTGAGGTCAGGTAAGTATATGGTTACTGTCATGATTCAGGATAATGGAAGAGGCGTTACTAGGAATACCAGTTAACCCTTTTGAAACATTTTCATGTTTCGGTTTCACTGTGCAATGTTAATTGATAACTGTTTTCCCAATTGGAATCTAACTCCAGGGTATGTATTTACCAGATCAGTTTCTCACATCTGTATGTTATTACAGATGGTGAGTGGGAGTAAGATATTGGGAATTGGGTGATTAGATCCTCATTATATTGGAATTCGTTGTAATTGGTGATATTTGAGGAAATCATCTGGATTTTGCCGGAAGGCAAATATTTGGTTTTGAATATCCGTTGTTATGCACCAATTTCAAACTGATATATCTGTACCTTTATTTTATAAAGTGAGATATAACTTTTTGATATTATGTCTGTGACATTTACCTATATCAGTTGGTGATTAGGAAAGGTGCATTCAACAGCGGTGTAATTCTTCTTAACCATACTACAGTTTTTCAACCGACGACGCACAGGGTTTGAGTTGTTGAACTCAGGGGACTTGTACAAAGTACTGTATGTTGTCCAGTGTCCATTAGGACAATGGGGTTGGTACTCGTACTATATTCTGTTTACTTGTGACTTCTCCAGTTCTGGACAAGTATTTCGTTGAAATGCAAAGTCCAGATATTGAGAAGTCATAGGTATAAGAATAAAGTAGAGAACCATTTGTTGGAAGTATCAAGATTCCTCGATGAAGTCGAAGATGTAGATACTTGTGTTTGGTATTCCGCTGATAGTAATGGTTTTGAGAACTTGCTTATTTTCGGGTTACTCATATATGGATGCACTCCTAGATGAGTAATGCTGATTGTCCTCTTTCCATTTGGTTGATATGCGCTGGAGACAGATGCATGATTTTGAATCTGGTTCAAATTAGATTAGTGCTTTTGTTTCTATATTAGATATATATAGAATCAATTTATATCTTAACGATGTTAAAGTATAGGGAGTTGTCCGGCTGATGCTTAAAACCAGAATCCGGATAAACTCGAGGCACGTTTCAGTAATGGCTGTTTGTGGGTTATCCCGGGCTTTGACGAGGGTTAACTTTCTACCATCAGGAAGATCAGTATTTATATTGTTCTTGACTCACCACAGTTTTAGTAAAATGGACTTTTTCAAAAAACACAAGTGGGAGTATGGTAGAACTGGAAGTTATTCAAGAACCACAAACGATTACCGAAGATTTAATAGAACCTGAGGATTCAATCAGTTTTGATGTTCCATTAGCCACTCCGCAGATTTGGTGGGTAAGCTCAGGCACCCGAGAGGTACTTCGGTCTTCTCAGAGACGGAGACAAGGAGGTTCTTGTTTACCCAGACTTGCCATTGCTGCTGTTCTAGACTATAAGACCCGGCAGGAGGATGAGTATGTAAGTCTACGGTAGCACCCCGGCCGTCTACAGACGCCAAATGCGGGACAAAAACTTTTTAACTGGCGCTTTCGTATACTTTAACCCGGATCTGCCATTATTGCTAAACTAACAAACTGTAAAGAGTGTAGAAAGGTTATACCGAACGATTCGAGTCCTTCGTTCTTTAACCATCATCCCACGCTCCGTTGCGGCTGCTCCGATCTCGTCGATCTCCGATCTGCTCGTCCAGGTGGCACCACGTCACTGATTCTTTAAACGGGCTCCCGCCTCTGACTTGAGGCAACTCGGTCGTCAAGTTTGCTAAAAGAGATGACCAAGAATGATGTAGAGAATGAGTAGATGACTTTGTCTCACTTCGTCCAAGTCCGTGGACGATCGGTAAATGAAGTTGCCATGGGAATCGGGTGATGGAATGAAATGAGCTGTGAAATTCCATACACCCCAAAATCTATCATAATCATTTTCTACCAAATGAAACATCAAGTGAGAGAGTGTGAGAGGAGGGGGAAGGGGCCGGCCATATATAGGGAGGAGGAGGGTGAGTGTAGGAGCAAAGGGGGTGAGCATAAGGATAAATATCAACAACAAATATCCTTAAGCATAACAAAACTCATTAATGAAATGAATGACTCACTAAACCTAGTCATCCATTCATTAATGCAACCAATGAAAACACAACACCATTTAACCTAGTCATCACCTTCTAGAACCTTCTAGAAGCATGACTCACCCTCATCCAATAAAAGATAAATCCGTCTTTAACCGAATGTTAAAAGACGGCTGATAGAAAACTGGAAACTGGCAACTTCCAAAAGTGATCCTAAAACGACTTTCAGGATAACCCCGAAACTGTATAAATATACCCGCATTTGTATTACGACCGAATACAAATGCAACTGAGACAAAGATATTATACCTACTCAATATAATACTCGGATCCGGCTTAAACCAAATCCGACCAGTATCATCTGCCCGAAAAATAACACGTGCGTAAACGCACGTGCATTTTCCGAACCCTGCCATAAAACCATACGGCCTCTACAACGTTTCGCCCGAACTTAGGAAACTGTCTGTGGGGGACTCTAATGACTCGTCAGTACCCTGGCAGTGGGATTAACCACAAACCGTCAGCGGCACTAGCAATGCGTAACGGCTGCCCATGGACTGACCTCAAGGGAGGCCGATGAGCGAACTCATCCGGAAACCCTACTGAGCCTAACAGTGACAATGTATATACAGTCCGGTCCGTTCGTCTATGAGTATCGCATATCTTCCTAGGGGGCTAGTAACGTCAGACCCCCAATAGCAGTATAAGTCGTGTCGGAGTGTAGCCCAATAACACCCTGAGATACTACTGGAGTACCTACCAGTAAATCTCCTGCCATGGCCATGGACTTTGTGTAATGGCTCTCCTAGACACAGCACGACCTCGCCCCCAATACCGGGAGAGACGAATCCCCTGCCGATCCGCTCACGTGCCTCCATATGGCTCGGGACTGTACCCAAAAACTACATGTTTGCACGACTCCTTTGTGCCGTGGTAGGGTAGAAATCAAAGCACAGTGGGAACTCACACGAGACAAATGACGACCTCAGGTCGATGAACTAACCTGTACACATGTCACCAGGGAACTGCTATCTGACTATAGGTATAGTACTAACTAGCAGATTCCCGGCGAGTCCTGTCCGGTGTACTCATAACCTAATGAGCACCTGTATACATCTTAGGTGATCCAACTGACACCAGTGGCTTGTGAGACCGGCCACCGCCTCTCGTCGGGGTCTCGACTGTACACACTAGTCTACTCCGGAGTATCGATGCCCTGTCTCGAAACTCCCACGACTAGGGACCACAATTAAGGATATGCATATAAACTACCCAACTCTCACGTATATGATCGCCATCATACTGTTGGTAGTAAAGCAAGATCCTAAGGGCTCTATCAAAGTGTAACATGTAATCAGTCATCTGAACATGTACACGACTGATAAAGGCAAACCAGATAGCATACTATCAGCTTGAGTAAGACTGTCCTACCGGTATAGGTCCTCCGCAATCATTGCAATCACGTACCTACGATCCAATAATTGACTCTGAGGGCACTATCTCCAACAATCTCCCACTTGCACTCAAGGCTAATTATTGCGATGTCGACTACTCACAGCCCGTGTGAAACCGAACATCCAACTCCTCTACTAATCAGTTTCACAAAGCCCGTTTGTAAAACTATTGTGTTCGAGAAATAGCCTCAGTGAGTGGATCCGCCTAGATGTTTCTTTCTATATCTCTCTTAATCTCAAGTTCGCGGAGAAAGCCATCCCCCGAATTGAGTAATACCTGTCTTAGAATATGTCTGGATATCTGATGGGACCTGGTTCATAAATGAACTCCAAATCCAAACTTCTTAGACTGTATCGATCACTGAACCTAATCAGTATCCGGCACCATGCCACCCACAGTATCCTCTTAGACTAGCTGTCCATAATACTGTCCCTCGTCAGAGGGAAAACTATAACTCTGACAATCACTCTGTCAACCATGTCACTTTTGAAGCCTGGAATGATAATCGTCTCCCGAAGGAGGCTGCCGTCATCAAATCCGTAGAACATGTACTTATGTTCTAAAACTGCTTCCTTATGTTTCTCCAGGATTGGATTAATACAAACTTATTGCATCTAGTGCAAAAACAACATCTGGTGTGGTACTTGACATCTCATGATTGACTCAATTGCCTAAGCAAGTGATCTGCCAATCATGCACATCCCTCTCCCCTTTAGTCTGTAAGACACCTTTAGAGAGGGTGACTCCATCACCTGCAGGTACACCACCATGCTGGGAGTCATCTATTCTAAAAACCATTAGAATACTGTCAAAGTATCCACATTGGGAAACTACCCAAATCCAGATCTAAAACCATAGATCTCGAAACCAGAATGTCAAATATTATATCCATATCCTGTCTGGAGAAACAACTGTGTGACGACCATAGTACAACCGATCGTAGTATAGGAATTTTACTTCCTTCTCTGTGTATGTCATCCAGATACCATGACATCACACCCTACTACCTTCTTAATAGATCTATCCCCTATCCTGATTGAAGTCAAACCCATGACTGTCACATCAAAATTAGATGATCTATCTCCGCTATAACTGCTCAAGTCTATAAATAGATATAAGCATCTTGCCCACTATGCTTCCGCTGCTCCCACTGACTACGACAACCCTCCTACCGGGTCTCATATCCTGGAACAATAGTAGTGTCAAGTCTGGGTAAACAAGATCCTCCCTGTCACCGTCCTTGAGGCTACCGGAGTACCTCTCGGGTGTCTGAGGTTACCCATCATATCTGCGGAGTGGCTAATGGAATGTCAAACCTGATTGAATATATAGGTCCTATTAAATTTTCCGTAATCGTTCGCGGTTCTGGAATCACTTCCAGTTCTACCATACTCCCACTACTGTTTTCTGAAAAAGATCCATTTTACTAAAACTGTGGCGAGTCAAGAACAATATCACTATTGATCTTCCAAATGGTAGAATATCAACCCTCGTCATAGCCAGGGTCAACCCACAAACAGCCATTACAGAAACGTGCCCTGAGTTATCCAGAGTCTGGTTTTAAGCATAAGCTGGACAACTCCCCGTACCTTAATATCTTTTAAGGTACGATCCATTCTATATCCAATATAGAAACTTTGGCACTTATTTAATTGGAACCAGATTCAAATCATGCAGCTGTCTCCAGTGCATATCAACTTAATGGAAAGAGGCTAATCAGCATTACTCAACTTAGGAATCCATCCAATTATGAGCAACCTGAAAGAGAAACACGTTTCTCAAAACCATCACTATCATCTGAATACCAATCACAAGAATCTACATCTTCGATCTCTTTGAAGAATCCCGATACTTGTGACATCTGGTTCTCTACTTTATTCTTATACCCACAACTTCTCAAAACCTAGACCTTGTAATTCAACGAAACACTTGTCTAAATACTAAAGAAGTTATAAGTAAACAGAACATAGTACTAGGACCTACCCCTTTGTCCTGATGGACATTTGGACAACATACAATACTCTGTATAAGTTCGCTGAGTTTAAACAACTCAAAACCTGTGCGTCGTAGGTGGAAAACTGTACCCTGGCGATTTCCTCAAATATCACCAATTACAACGAATTCCGATATAATGAGGATGATCACATAATTCCCAATAACTTACTCCCACTCATCATCTGTAAAACCATACAGATATGAGAATGAAACCTGGTAAATACATACCCTTGGAGTAAGTATCTAATTGAGAAAACAGTTTTACTTTAACAATGCACTGAAACATGAAAATGTTTCGTAGGGGTATCCTGGTATTCATAGCATTGCCTCTTCCATAATCCAATTCATGACTTCAACCGTATATTTTATTGCCGTCTCTCCAAATCCCTTTATTTGTTTTTAGTCGTTACCTTCTGTACACCATCGTTAGGCTAAATAGTTTTCTTCCTTCCCTACCGTTCGACACCAGCCTATGGTTTGGAAGAAGACTATCCAGTAAGCATAATAGGTGTACCCTCCTAAACCAAGGAGTACTCATATCTTGAGAGAAGGTGATGATAAAAGACAATATGAATAATACCTTATTCTTTTAAAGGTGAAATAGGAGTGGCGATGAAGTACGCGGTTTGGTCGTGAATGATATCAGTCGCAATTTACTTTGCCCTCTTTCTAATCCCTTTATTTTGTCTTTACATATTACCTTCTGCACACCCTACTTAGGCTAATTGGTTTTCTTCATTCCCTACCTTTTGGCACCAGCCTATGGTTTGGAACAAGCCTATCCAATAAGCGTAATAGGTGTACTCTCCTAAACCAAGGAGCTCTCGCAACCTGAGAGAAGGTGATAATAAAAGACAACTGAATAAACCAATTCTATTTCTCCTGAACCTGGATCCATCCTCGAAGAAGTCCCTTCAAGTTCGTATATAACCATACGATGGATCTATCCAATGGAAGTGGATGTCCGTAGTAATACGGGTGTTCTGAGAAATTCAAAGGGTAAAAGAAGGAGTGGCAATGACTTATGCAACATAGACAATCCAAAAGCCGGTAATTTAAGAAGGTTCGGTCAACCTGGTCACTGAGTCATAGTCTAGGGTCGGTCAAAGGTCGCTGCCAAAGAGAGAGAGAAAAGAAACACTCTGTGTGCACTCTAACCTAGATCAGAATGGTTATCACTTTATCTAATCCGGAAACCTCCCACTGTCCTGTTAAATTCTCCTCCAAACCTGAAAGAAGAATTAATCGGGATCACCCGAAGAGTAAACCAACTCATCAGTGGGAATCGGGATCCAACTCTCATCGCATGATAACGTGATGGAATGCATCCACGTTACTCATACTCCAGAAGGTATGCGCATACTTGGCAAGTTTCAGTTTCTTTTAGAAACTCCCGATATGATTTTTGCCCCATGCTCTTATAACCTTGGCGTTAGGTCAAAATGTCATAAGTCACATGCCAAGTTCTACCCGTCACTATCTTGTTAATTTGAACCCACCCGCACATGCCCTTGGCGTTAGGTCAAAATGGCAGAACGGCTGTCCCAAACCAACTCATCTATCTATGCAACAATTGAATACCCAGCAGCTACCAAACACTATGCCTTGGCGTTAGGTCAAAATACATAGCTTGAATACTACTGAATACCCAAAAGAAGTGACGGAGGGCTACGGCTGGTTTTTGGTGAAAAAACCTTTAACGTAGTGAACTTGATATCGCTGAAGGAACCTGATAGCTTTTTAAAATATAGTGGCGAAAACTTTTTGCTAAAGAGGTCACTCCCGATGAAGGGATCTCGGCTCTTTCCTCGTGGAATGAGGTGCAGGATATTCCACTGAATACCGCGATGCAAAGCAACTTGTAATCGACTATAGTGAAGTTATTACCCTGATGCAAACTTCTGCCCAAGGGGTCAGTCCCGGTGAAGGGATATCAGCCCTTGCCCCGTCGAATGAGGTGCAGGATATTCCACTGAATACCACTATGCAAAACAAAAGGAAACGTCTTTGCAATAACACTTTTTAAATTTGTTCCAACAACTGTAAACAGGTTTGCTTTCCTTTGCATTGATCAGAATCAACGTAGTCCCATCAATAATCACACCAGAAAAGAACGAAAATAAAATGTACGTATATGCCATCCGCATTCGTCACTGGGTCCCGTCATCACCCGTTAGGTTACTTAACTAACGACAGAGCGGGGACTGGACTAGCGCGGGTGTAAAACATATACAACATCTAATAGTATATAAACCAATATACAATAATCGCTCCAGGCGTGATAATATGCAACATTACAGAAAAGTAATAAGCATCACAGAACAATACAGATAATCTGGGATCCCCGGGTTTCACAGAGCCGCTGCTGAAACCCGACGTTCCCCTGTGTCACGACCCGAGAGTTTTGACTCGTGACCGGCACTTAACCACGCAACGTCTACAGGCGTAACACGGCTAAGTAAGCCGAACCCAGAAATCAAAACCAATAAATATAGAGTGATTTAAAACATTTTCGTAAAAACAGTCATGCATGTCCGAAAAACATTTTATTAATTTAGTAGAAATCCTTTTAAGTTCAAGGGTTATAACTTTTATAATTTTGGCAACATTTCCTTTTTAAACATTTGCTCTGCAAGTCGGGTAAAAGCAAGGTGTGGCGGAAATAACAAGTGAAATGAACAAAGCATCACAATATGATATACGACGCCGTAGCGAAGAATACACAGTAAAGCAAGGACAATATCACAAAAG
Organism: Agapanthus africanus; assembly: GCA_030015575.1. NCBI lineage: Eukaryota > Viridiplantae > Streptophyta > Magnoliopsida > Asparagales > Amaryllidaceae > Agapanthus > Agapanthus africanus. The sequence goes on from JASDDO010000008.1 coordinate 219,636,523, forward strand.
GTAAAACTGCATAAAATAAAGCCGGCTCACATGCGAGCTCGACACCAGAGTATAAAATCATACACATCGTCCTCACAACTGTCTCTAAGTCAATACAGAAAGGTAGATGGAGAGTACTAGATACATCAATATACAACTGAAAGATAACAGATACCGTACAAAAACCCACCAATAAGCAAAAAGGCTAACTCGCCTCAGAAGGGGTATCTGTGCCAAAAGATGCGGTAAACAGCCAGCCGCGACTACTCCCAAGGGAAACCTGCAAATACTGTGGCACAACGGGGGTGAGTTGCCAACTCGTGAATAGAGATAACATATAAAGGTGATCACGAGCATGCACATATAACGTGGCTCTACTAATACCAGCAGATGATATCCATGCATGCCAAACAGTGGATGCAATAGTAATGCAAGTGCTCAATCAGGTAAATACTACAGGATGAGATATATAGTAATCAATACTGAGCATGGGATAAATAACATCTACATGGATATGTCAACATGGAAAAACAATAATCGGTGCCTCAGACTGCACCCAGATCCCAAATACACTCAGGCGCCGGCATTCCCATCGGCCCTCAAATCCTGTATACCCCTGAGAAATCACGAGTGCCCAACATCTGCACCCTAAACATCATCAAATACTCTTGTCCAACATCGACACGCAAATCCTAATATAACGGGCTCCGTCAGTCCGGATCAGCCCACGGGGTCCGTCTGTGGTGTCGGCCCTCGGCCCCGGCAGCACGGGTCGTCCCGCATCCATCTCTCGACTCTGGCCAGTATCCTCCGGACAACTGCCAGGTCCAACCAATCACCGGTAGGTACTCGCCCACCTCCAGGCTCAATCGGCAAAACCCATCGATCATCTCGCCGAGGGGAACCATACCGGACCCACCACGAACCCGCAAACGGAACATCCACTCCTCGAATCGGGTTTCAAGCACACGTCTCAGCACCGAGAAAACGCGTGGTGGACACACCAAAATATCATATCACGAGGTACCGGGTTTTCAAAATAATGCATCTTTTCTTAAATATTTCCACGGTCCTCAAAACCAGAAATCACATGAAAATCCATCACCAATAAGTCAATCCAATGCGAGGTACAATGTAAATCAATCCATGGTATGAGTATAAGGGGAAAACCGCCTTTAAAATAGTTCTCGTTCTTAAAGATGTCATGCGGCTCCCAATTTCTAGAAAATCATAACCAATCATATGTAAGATGAACTACAGAAGTATAATCATGGCAGCTCTACAGTGAGTGTGGCATGGCAATTACTAACGGTGTGTGTGTAGCATGCAGAATCGTGCCCGTGCAACATAAGCCGTTAGTAATAGTGCAGTGTTCTATCAGTTCTAAGCATATATAAATATAGCAGGGAATGCAATATACGATGACAATCCATGGTATGGTATATGCAATATATAACAATAAGGTCTTATCAGCCCTGACGCATAACGCCATGCGGGCGATATCCCCGTGGATGTGAAATCTACTCACCGAAGTCTCGCGCTAAGTTTAGCCGACGACTTGCTTGCCCTTCTTCGCAGCGTCCGTCTCACTGGCCTGCGAACCTAGAATCACATAACATATATCACACATAAGCTCAGTTTCACAGAAACGCGACATTACAGTCCCACTAGAAACCCGTGTCGCAAACCAATCGCGGGTGTGCGCGATACGCTAAAACGTGTGATCACGCGCCTAAAACTACCCCGACGCGTCGCGATACGCAGAAACCCAAACCTACTCACGTATCACGCGTGTTGCGAAGGTTTAGAAAAACGGCAAAATAGGTATTTGGTCCCAGATTTCTACACAGAGCTAAACTTACAAAAATATATATATCACAGAACCCTACACACTAGCAGGCACCTATAGGACCAAACCCCAACCCAAACCCTACCCATCTGGCCGCAAATTGCGGCCAGAACGAAGAAATTGGCGGCCACATGAAGGAATTAGGGGGTCGGGTTTCACCTGGGGTATCAGCACCTATCCACTATACTGCAGTCTTCTCAATTTCAAACTGAATTCATCGGGTCAAAAGCAGTTCCAGAAAACCTCAAATTTGCACAATACGATAAATCGCATCAATTAGGGAAACTGGTGGTATTTTAGTGCAATTGGGGTTAAACTAGGTTAATATGGTCTCAACAACCCACTAACAACCTACTGAAACCAATTCTCACCACAATAGCACAAGGTTCACACTAAACACCTCAAATCGCACTAAAACGCACTAAAAACCACTAACCGAAGCAAAACTACTCTAACCAAGCAAACTAGGGAGTAAGTTAACGAAATATACCTCATACTTAACCCTAGGGAGCTGGAGGAAGAAGAAGAAGTGAAGGGTAGAGGCTGTTGCTATTGCTAACTGCTGCTACTGGTGCTGTTGCTGCTGCTGAATGCCTGCTGCTGCTGCTGCTATGCTTGCTGTTGTGCTGCTGGTTCTGCTGGGGGTTGAGAGGTAAGTGTGTGTGTGTGTATGTGAGAGTTGAGAGAAAAATACAAGGAAATGAGAGGAACAATTATCACTCACTTGTCAACCCTCCTCTCTCTCTCTTCATTAATGGCAAGCATGGCTTGAGCCATGATGCCCTCTCTCTCTCTCTCACAAGTCAACACCCACAATTCAAATTAAAGTAACTTTTAATTAACTAATTAAACTTGATTAAAACCTAAACGGTTTAATCCTCAAGATTAACCTACCATGGTCACTTAACATGGTAAAAACTCATTTAAAAACCCTAGTTTACATGCACATGTGTGTGCAAGCCTAGGAAAATTTTAGAAAAATATTTATTAAATTAGGAAAAATATTTGAAACACAATTTGGTAAACTTTTTATTAAAAACCCTTTATTTAAATATAATTAGTCACTAAACAAATCCTAAGGTGTTACACCCTGTCGTGTGGATAGCCTGTGCAATGAAACCTAGACCCCTACGGGTGCGGCAAGTTACCTGCCAAAACCTGAAGCGAGGCAGCCCCCTACAGCATAGTGAATGGACCACCCAGCACTTCACGGAATCCGGTAATCTTGGGCACCCCTCCTTGGGTCAACCTGTACCCCCTACGAGTGCGGCGAATAGTCTGCCAATTCTAGAGTGAGGCCCCTCTGCCTCTCAAAGCCATGAGATGCGGACCCGTTGCCCCCCAGAACCCGGCTATCCGTGCACTCCGTCGCGGGGCAAAACCTAGTACAGTAATGAAAAATAGTACAACAGGTACATCGACCGCAACCTGGTCATGCCCCAAAAGAATATTATACAACAGGCAGTGACGGCAGTCCACATGTTGGACGCTCGCCCCGCAATATCAAATGTACAAATAAACTCAAACTGTACTACCATTGCACACTGCTATCCATCACGACAAATCCGCAACATCACAGCACAACATAGAACATCAACGCGAATGTCACGTTCGCAAACCCGTCTAAAAGAACTATAGCAATCAGACGCGGTTTACCGATCAAATGATATTCCCGGTCGGAGATATAATGTAAGCACTGTAAACTAACATGTTTAAATTTCGATCGACAAAATATCCCGAAGTGGGCCCCATGCAAATCTGCTGTACAGTAAAAAACACTGGGCCCAAATAAACAGTTCCATAAACCACAATTTCCAACATAGAATCCACTGTAGAAAATTGAGTGAGTGATCTCACTTTCCTGCGGCGGATCCGCGGCCAAACCCTAGCTTGGGCCGCGGATCCGCGGCGGAACAGTGGAATCACTTCCTCGAATTTCTACAGTATTCCCCAAAAACCCTGCTTGATTTTCTGGTATGGTCAAAATGACATTTGGACCAGTTTGAAAATTAACAGAAACTTTAATACTTGAAAATTGTAGTTTTTGAAAATCGGTTCGATCGATCTTTTAAACGCGTTAGCACAAGTTAGTAAAGCAAAATGGTGAGGCTCTGATACCACTGTAAGTCTACGGTAGCGCCCCGGCCGTCTACAGACGCCAAATGCGGAACAAAAACTTTTTAACTGGCGCTATCGTATACTTTAACCCGGATCTGCCATTATTGCTAAACTAACAAACTGTAAAGAGTGTAGAAAGGTTATACCGAACGATTCGAGTCCTTCGTTCTTTAACCATCATCCCACGCTCCGTTGCGGCTGCTCCGATCTCGTCGATCTCCGATCTGCTCGTCCAGGTGGCACCACGTCACTGATTCTTTAAACGGGCTCCCGCCTCTGACTTGAGGCAACTCGGTCGTCAAGTTTGCTAAAAGAGACGACCAAGAATGTTGTAGAGAATGAGTAGATGACTTTGTCTCACTTCGTCCAAGTCCGTGGACGATCGGTAAATGAAGTTGCCATGGGAATCAGGTGATGGAATGAAATGAGCTGTGAAATTCCATACACCCCAAAATCTATCATAATCTTTTTCTACCAAATGAAACATCAAGTGAGAGAGTGTGAGAGGAGGGGGAAGGGGCCGGCCATATATAGGGAGGAGGAGGGTGAGTGTAGGAGCAAAGGGGGTGAGCATAAGGATAAATATCAACAACAAATATCCTTAAGCATAACAAAACTCATTAATGAAATGAATGACTCACTAAACCTAGTCATCCATTCATTAATGCAACCAATGAAAACACAACACCATTTAACCTAGTCATCACCTTCTAGAACCTTCTAGAAGCATGACTCACCCTCATCCAATAAAAGATAAATCCGTCTTTAACCGAATGTTAAAAGACGGCTGATAGAAAACTGGAAACTGGCAACTTCCAAAAGTGATCCTGAAACGACTTTCAGGATAACCCCGAAACTGTATAAATATACCCGCATTTGTATTACGACCGAATACAAATGCAACTGAGACAAAGATATTATACCTACTCAATATAATACTCGGATCCGGCTTAAACCAAAGCCGACCAGTATCATCTGCCCGAAAAATAACACGTGCGTAAACGCACGTGCATTTTCCGAACCCTGCCATAAAACCATACGGCCTCTACAACATTTCGCCCGAACTTGGGAAACTGTCTGTGGGGGACTCTAATGACTCGTCAGTACCCTGGCAGTAGGATTAACCACAAACCGTCAGCGGCACTAGCAATGCGTAACGGCTGCCCATGGACTGACCTCAAGGGAGGCCGATGAGCGAACTCATCCGGAAACCCTACTGAGCCTAACAGTGACAATGTATATACAGTCCGGTCCGTTCGTCTATGAGTATCGCATATCTGCCTAGGGGGCTAGTAACGTCAGACCCCCAATAGCAGTATAAGTCGTGTCGGAGTGTAGCCCAATAACACCCTGAGATACTACTGGAGTACCTACCAGTAAATCTCCTGCCATGGCCATGGACTTTGTGTAATTGCTCTCCTAGACACAGCACGACCTCGCCCCCAATACCGGGAGAGACGAATCCCCTGCCGATCCGCTCACGTGCCTCCATATAGCTCGGGACTGTACCCAAAAACTACCTGTTTGCACGACTCCTTTGAGCCGTGGTAGGGTAGAAATCAAAGCACAGTGGGAACTCACACGAGACAAATGACGACCTCAGGTCGATGAACTAACCTGTACACATGTCACCAGGGAACTGCTATCTGACGATAGGTATAGTACTAACTAGCAGATTCCCGGCGAGTCCTGTCCGGTGTACTCATAACCTAATGATCACCTGTATATATCTTAGGTGATCCAACTGACACCAGTGGCTTGTGAGACCGGCCACCGCCCCTCGTCGGGGTCTCGACTGTACACACTAGTCTACTCCGGAGTATCGATGCCCTGTCTCGAAACTCCCATGACTTGGGACCACAATTAAGGATATGCATATAAACTACCCAACTCTCACGTATATGATCGCCATCATACTGTTGGTAGTAAAGCAAGATCCTAAGGGCTCTATCAAAGTGTAACATGTAATCAGTCACCTGAACATGTACACGACTGATAAAGGCAAACCAGATAGCATACTATCATCTTGAGTAAGACTGTCCTACCGGTATAGGTCCTCCGCAATCATTGCAATCACGTACCTGCGATCCAATAATTGACTCTGAGGGCACTATCTCCAACAGAGTATACCGTCATTCTAAACTAGCTTTAGAAGTGCACATGTATATGACTCTGCCAGAGGGTTGTTGTAGTCAGTGGGAGCAGCGGAAGCATAGTAGGCAAGTAGCTTATGTCTATTTATAGACTAAAGCAGGTATAGCGGAAATAGATCATCTAATTTTGATGTGACAGTCATAGGCTTTGACTTCATCAGAATAGGAGATGGATCTGGTAAGAAGGTAGTAGGGTGTGATGTTCGAGGATTCGGGATGACATGCACTTAATAGGAAGAGATATTCCTATACTACGATCGGTTATACTATGGCTGTCACACAGTTGTTTTCTCCACATAAGATATGGATATAATATCAGGTTTTCTGATTACTAGATCTATGGTTTTAGATCTAGATTTAGGAAGTATCCTAATATGGATACTTTGACGTTAAATGGATGACTCCTGGCATGGTAGTGTACCTGCAGGTGATGGAGTCACCCTATCTAAAGGTGTCTTACAGACTAAAGGAGAGAGGGATCTGCATAGTTAGCATATCACTTGCTTAGGCAATTGAGTTAATCATGAAATGTCAAGTACCACACCAGATATTACTTTTGTACTAGATGCAATAAGCAGATATATTAATCCAATCATGGAGAAACATTGGGAAGCAGTTTATGAACATAAATGTATGTTCTAGGGATATGGTAACGGCAGCCTCCTTCAAGAGACGGTTATCATTTCAAGCTTCCCAGGTGACCTGGATGACAGAGTGACTGTCAGAGTTATAGTTTTTCCCTCTTCTGAGGGACAATATGTTGAACAGGTGGTCCAAGCGGATACTGAGGAAAGGCATGGCGCAGAATTCTGATTAAATTCAGTGGACGATATAGTCTAAGTAGTTTGATGGATTTGGAGTTCATTTATGAACTAGGTCCCATCAAACATCCAGACAAATTCTAAGACAAGTATTGCTCACTTCGGAAGATAGTTTTCTCCGCGAAGTTGAGATATAGAGAGATACAGAAAGAAACATTGGAACGGATCCACTCACTAAGACTATTTCTTGAACGCAATCATTTTCGCAAACAGGCTTTGCGAAACTGATTAGTAGAGAAGTTGGGTGTTCGGTATCACACTAGCTGTGAGTATGCGACATCGCAATAATTGGCCTTAAGTGCAAGTGGGAGATTGCTGGATATAGTGCCCTCAAGGCAATTATCATAGTTGCGGACTGATGATTGTGATAATTGAAGTAGGACCTATACCGATAAAACAGTCTTACTCAAGTTGATAGTATGCTATCTGGTTTGTCTTTATCATCATGTTGATAAAGCCCATAGGATTCTTGCTTGACTGCCAGCATTATGATGGCGATCATATATGTGGGAGATGGGGTCTATAAGCACATCCTTAAATGTCCCTAGTCGTAGGAGTATCGAGACAGGGCATCGATACTCCAGTGTAGACTAGTGTATACTGATCGAGACCCCGACGAGGGACGGTGGCCAGGTCTTACAAGCCATTGGTGTTTGTTTGTTCACCTAAGATAGTATGCAGGTGCTCATTGGGTTATGAGTACACTGGACGGACTCGCTGGGAACCTGCTAGTTGGTATTATACCTATTGTCAGATAGCAGTTCCCAGGTGACATGTGTACAGGTTAGTCTGTCGACCTGAGATCGTCATTTGTCTCGTATGAGTTCCCACTGTGCTTTGATTACTACCCTACCACGGCTCAAAGGAGTCGTGCAAACAGGTTTTAGTTGGGTACAGTCCTAAGCCACATGGAGGCAGTGATCGGATCGTCGGGGATTCGTCTCTCCCGGTATTGGGGGTTGATGTCGCATTGTGTACGGGTGGCCATCACCATAAATCCATGGCCATGGTAGACGAGGATTATCGATCCAGGATCGATAGTTTCTCAGGAGGTGATGGGTTACATGCCGACACTAAATATCGCGTTGTTAGGGGTCTGACTTTATCCACCCCCTAGACTCGATATGCGATACTCTTAGACGAACAGACCGGACTGTGCGGATATTGTCACTGACAGGATCAGTAGGGGTTCAGGATGAGTTTGCTCGTCGTCCTCCCTTTCGCTCAATACCTGGGTAGCCGTTACGTACAGCTAGTGCCGCTGACGTGCTTGTGGTTAAACCCACTGCCAGCGTATTGACGAGTATTTAGAGTCCCACACAGAGGGTTTTTACGGTTCAGGCGATATTGTGTACATGAGGTATGTTGATACATACAGATGTCCGATTAAATATGTGCACTTGCTGTGCAGACTTTAATTGGACGGTTGATAATACTAGCGGCTTAGGATTAAGCCAGTTTATTAAATCAGGTTTTGATTTAATAATTGATATATGTATTTGTATATACGTATTCTAGTATTATTGTTCACTATTCGTTTTCTCTTTCGGCTATTCGTATTTTGGTACGAATACGCGTATATGTATTTTGGTACATGTACCGGGAAGTATTCCGTATTTAATACGGAATAGCTTCTAGAAGATGCCACCTTTTTTATTGATTTTCTTTTAGAAATTCAATTAAGAAATGAGGTGGAAAAGGGTGAGTCAAAGCATGGCATGAACATGGTTTTAAGGCATGGTTGCATTTGTTTATTGTTTTTAATTAAAAAAAAGGAAATGGTGATGATTTTTTTTGTGGAGGAGAGAGGGAGAGGGGGCCGGCCACATATTGTGTGAAGGGGGTTCATTTCATGGTGGAATTATGGTTCATTATTAGCTCTCTCTCACTCTCTCAAGTTCACACCATTCTTTGTTCATGCTAAGTTTTCTTCACCACCTTCATTCTTCTTCTATGGTTGCTCTTATGGGCAAATGAGTATGAGAGAAAATAAAGTGACACACTACTACATCTCGACTCTCCATCGTTAGCAACTTTGGAGCGTCGGTTGTCTCGTTCGTCGAGCTGGAGCTTGCGCCGTTTCCCTCGGGTGGATCATCGGAGATGGAGGAAGACCGACAACCAAACTTCGTCAAAGAACAGCTAGGAGTTTGGAATGAAGACCGAAGGACTTGGATCATCTCGGTATAACAATTCTAACTCTTAGTTTTATATGCTAGTTTAGGGTTTAAGGTCGATCCGGAAATCGGGTCGCGGTAGCGCCGGTTTAGAAAATTTTCGTTCCGCATTTTGGCCGTGTTTTGACGGCCGGGGCGCTGCCGGGACCCTACACTTCAAAGGGTGCCGTAATGAGTTTGGGCATGCTGAGTGGATACATCGAAGAGCTTGACGCGGACGCTCCCCCATCTGCTGTGGATTTCGCTGCGGAGGTTAACTCGATGTTGGCGGCGCTTGTAAATTTTCATGATGAAGGCGTCGTCGAGTCTTGGGTTAGTCACTGCAGGGAAATCGAAGTCCGCCTGCATCAATCAGAGTTTATGCGCCCTGCTCCCGAGATCTTAGCCGCAAGCAATCAACGAGTAGCATGGATCGAGCAAAGCGCTTCTTACTTCCGCTACTTGGAACAAGAAGCGGCTTTAAGGATGAGGGAATACCAAGAGACATCATGCGAGACGACTCGTTTTCGTGCTGAGGTTGAGGCGAACGCTGCCCAGGTGAAGGCTATCTTCGAGGGCCTTCTAGAACGTATCTCAAATGGGCTAAACCTGAAGCAGAAGCTTGATGCCGCCGAGCGTGATGCCCAAGGCCGCGAAGCAGCTCAGCAGGCCGTTGGGGAGCAGCTTGCATCCTTCTTGCAGCAGCGGGCTCAAGTGGAAGCAGAACTGGCAGTGGTGGCCGATCAGGAGAAAGCATGGAAGGAAGTGCGCGAACAATTGTTAGGGCTATTCAAGACGCTTCCTTCTGAGTACCTGCCCTTGTATTGATATACTTGTAAAAATTTTCTTTTTCGAATAAGATGTATCCATTTTTTATTCTTTTATACTATTCACCTTGTACTTGATTGAATTAATGAATAAAGATACACATTTTTTTTTTGCAATGTCTTGTATCATTTCTTTGCTTTCTCCCTTCTCTTATTATCAGCATCCTGTCTTAATAAACATGGTTGACAGATAGTAGAGTAAGCATTTTGGTTTCTTCAAGAGATAGCGATGGCTTAGGCCGCAGGTTCAGATCTGCTGCCTAAGACTTTTCAACTCTATGAGCCGTAAGGGTCTCATAGAGACTTTTCTCCCTACGGATCGAGAGGATCTCGTAGGTGGATTTTCTCCTTAGGAATCGTGAGGATTCCTAAGTGCGTTTTCTCTTATAAGTCGTAAGGATCTTATAAGAGAATTTTTCCTTCTTACGAGTTGAGAGAACTCGAAAGCGGTTGTTTCCCTCTTTGTCAAGATCCGACTTTGGAGAGTGAGACCCGTGAATAGTATGCAAGGAACCGTTTTAGACCAACTTGCAGGGTCCCAATGCTTAGGAAACAAGTTTTTCAATTCCTGCTGCCTAAGGCTTTATCTTGCAAGTCGAGACGAATCGGGAAGTCCTCGCGAAGACACTAATTTCCTCACGAGTCGAGACGAATCGAGCAGCTCTCGTCAAGGACACTAATTTCCCTGAGTTGAAGTATTTTGCTGAGGACGCTGGTTTCCTCGAGGTTGAAATGAATCGAAGTATTCCTACAAAGACACTGGTTTCTCTGCGGGCCGACGCGAATCAGGAAGCTCTCATCAAGGACGCTAGTTTCCTTGAATTGAGGTATTTGCCAAGGACACTGGTTTCCCTGGGGTTGAAACGAGTCGAGGTGTTCCTGCAAAGACGCTAGTTTCTCTGCGGGTCGACGCGAATCAAGATGTTCTCGTCAAGGATACGGGTTTCCCTGAGTCGAAGTATTTTGCCGAGGACACTGGTTTCCTCGAGGTTGAAACAAATCGGAGTATTCCTGCAAAGACACTGGTTTCTCTGCGGGCCGACGCGAATCAGGAAGCTCTCATCAAGGACGCTGGTTTCCCTGAGTTGAGGTATTTGCCAAGGACACTGGTTTCCCTGGGGTTGAAACGAGTCGAGGTGTTCCTGCAAAGACGCTAGTTTCTCTGAGGGTCGACGCAAATCAAGATGTTCTCGTCAAGGACACTGGTTTTCCTGAGTCGAAGTATTTTTCCAAGGACACTGGTTTCCTCGAGGTTGAAACGAATCGGAGTATTCCTGCAAAGACACTGGTTTCTCTGCGGGCCGACGCGAATCAGGAAGCTCTCATCAAGGACGCTAGTTTCCCTGAATTGAGGTAGTTGCCAAGGACACTGATTTCCCTGGGGGTTGAAATGATCTCCGGTGGTCTTTTAGGTTTTATATAAGTTACCGTCAAAACCGTGAAGTTAGAAATTTGATCTTTGCTTCGTTTGCTGGCACTGCGTCTGCTGTATCGAGGCGAATGTCCCGGTTGTCTCTAGGTTGTTGGTGAACCGCCGAGATTTGGCTTCGCTTCCTGGCGGAGCCTGTTGGGAAGGTATGGTTACCTCTTTGTTTGTGCCCTTGGATTGTATACAGGGATCGATGTGATCTTACCTGTAGGGCAAAAGTTTCATCATTTTTTTTATATTATTGCTTTATTTCCGCGATGCTCTATCATTTCAGCTTTTATATCGTGAAGGTCGCGATTGCCCAATCATTTCAGCTATTTTCCGCGGTGCCCAATCATTTCAGCTTTTTATTTTATTTTTACTCGCTGCTTTTTATTGCGAGTTGCCCAATCATTTCGGCTGTTTTGTATGCATACATTTTTACTTGATGCTTTTTATTGCAAGTTGCCCCATCATTTCGGCTATTTTTTATACATGTGCGGCTTGCTGGCTTTTCGCCGTAAGCCTGGAATTAGACACCGATTTTGGCATCAGCACCGCTACAACTGGGATATTGCCAGAAGCGAATCATCATTTGCCTTTGCCGATATTGAACAAAGGTGGCTTAGCGAACAGGGTTAGGATTCTGTCGACTAAGGCTTTTGACTTCATGAGCCGTAAGGGTCTCACAAAGGTATTTCTCCCTGCGAGTCGTGAGGATCTCGTAGGTGTGTTTTATCCTTAGGAATCGTGAGGATTCTTAAGTGTATATTCCCCTGTAAGTCGTAAGGATCCTACAAGAGGGTTTTCTCCTTGTAAGTCGAGAGGACATACAAGGGTCATTCACCATGCGAACATATCCCCAGTCACGGATGGGACTTGGTTAGGGAAATGTTTATTTGCGCCTGTGGATTGTATACAAGGGTCAGTATTGAACCACTTGTAGGGCAATATCGAAAGTTGTGGGGGTTGCTTAAGAACAGGTTAAGGTTTCTGTAACTTAAGACTTTCAAATCTTATGAGCCGTGAGGGTCCCATAAGAGAGTTCTCCTTACGAGTCGTGAGGATCTCGCAAGTGTATTTTCTCCTTAGGAATCGTGGGGATCCCTAAGTGTGTTGCTCCCTTGTGAGTCGTAAGGATCTCACGTGGGTGGTTTCTCCTTACAAGGTCTAGAGGACCCTGTTAGTGTCTTTTAACGAGGTTGCGCCCTTCCGGGTTTTCACAAACACTCGCCGGTAGCCCTGCTGTTTTTACTCACGGAGCCCTTTCGGGTTTTCATCCGTGCCCTTTTTTCTTATGGACATACCGTTTTTTTATTATTATTTTTATTCTCTTTTTCCTAACGAGGTTGCGCCCTTTCAGGTTTTCACAAACACTCGCTGGTAGCCCTACTGTTTTTACTCACGGAGCCCTGCCTATTTTGCTTATGGACATACCGTTTTTTTATTTATTATTATTATTATTATTTTTATCGGCTTTGTGATGTTTCAATCCACCGTAGTTTATCGACATCTCGGTCAACAACTAGTTTTAGGACATAGTAGTCCGTCATTAGTTTAAGGACGTTTCGGTCCGTCATTAGTTTAAGGACGTTTCGGTCCGTTGCTGAAGAAGGCCGATTACTACTTATAGAGTATGGGCTTAGGAAGATAGCGAGAGGACATAGTCGTCGTCTATCATTGACCTAGGCTATGGCTCATTAAGCGTAGTATTTCTTCAGGAAGCGACCGTTTATTGGCCTGAAAGGCCTTTCACCGTGCATATCCATGAGTAGATAGGCTCCACCCTGGTAGACCTTGTCTATGATGTACGGGCCTTCATAGTTCGGCTCGAATTTTCCTCGCTTAGCGCGACTGGGGATCATAGGTCTTTTGACCACTAGCACGAGTTCGCCTTGGCGGAATGTCCTCGGCCGGGTCAATCTTTCATATGAGCGCGTCATCTTTGCTTTATAAGCCTCCAGATTTTGTTGCGCTATGAGCCGGGTTTCATCAAGGGCATCAAGCTCCTCAAGCCGAAGGTGAGCGTTTTCTTCGTCCGTCAGCTCGTAGTGGACTGCCACTCGTAAAGAGGGTAACTCTATCTCGAGAGGGGGTACTGCTTCTGTACCGAATACCAACGCGTACGGCGTTGTGGTCGTGGCCGTCTTGAACGTAGTTCGATACGCCCAGAGAGCTTCTTGCAGTCTCTCGTGCCAGTCCTTCTTATTTCGGGACACCGTCTTCTTTATGATCTTCGTCAAGGTCTTGTTGAAAGCCTCAGCTAGACCGTTAGCTCGCGGATTATAAACTGAGGAATACCTCCAGTCTATATTATGCTGTTGCCCGAAGCGATTGATCTTGTGGCTTCTGTAAGCTGGCCCGTTATCGGAGATGATCCGTCGCGGAGTTCCAAACCGATAAATAACGTGCGTCTTGAAGAAGTGGATGATATTTTCCGTCTTCACTTCCCTCAGCGGTACTGCTTCTGCCCATTTGGAGAAGTAGTCAGTCGTCGTCAGGATGAAACGATGTCTTCTGGACGATGCTGGTTCGATAGGGCCGATTATGTCAGTTCCCCGCATTTCGAATGGCCAGCTAGCCACTGTTGGGTGTAGAGGATTTGGGTGCTGATGGATGAAGTCCCCATGAATCTGGCATGAGTGGCATTGCTTCGCATATTCAAGGCAGTCCTAAATCATCGTTGGCCAATAGTAGCCCATCAGTTTAATTTTCAATTTCATCTTCGGGCCTGCTTGGTGAGAACCGCAGAGTCCATCGTGAACTTCCTGAACGACTCTTTTCGCTTCGTTGGGTCCCAGGCATCTCAACCATAGAGAATCAAATGACCTCTTGTACAGAGTATCATTAACGAAGGCGAAAGACAGAGCTCGTTTCATGAGCTGATGTCTTGAGGACGCATCTTCAGGCGTTCGATTGGATTTGAAGTAGTCTACAAAGACTTCTCTCCAATCCTCAGCCTTTCCCTGATCTTTTACTTGCATAGCCATTTGCCCAGTCAGTCCATTTTCTTCGGATGATTCCAGAGATATTTCTGCGGGGGCAAGGACCCGACGGCTTTGTACCACGATTCTGACGTCATCGAGGTTCTTATCAGCCAGTTCCTTAGCGAGCTTGGCTAACGCGTCCACCTTGCTATTCTCTGCACGCGGTATGTTTTCCAAAGTGTAGGAAGGAATTTGGGTCAACAGTTGTTGCACCTTTTCGCCGTACTTCACCAGTTCTGGCTTGCACGTCTGGTAGTCGCCGTTTACTTGACTAACGACCAGTTGAGAATCTCCATATATGAGGAGGTTTTCAATTCCCTTGTCGATGGCGATCTCGAGGCCTGCTATTAAAGCTTCGTATTCGGCTTCATTGTTTGTCCTCGGCTCTGTTAAGGAGAAAGCAAAATGCATTATCCCTCCTTATGGAGTTACGAAGATGAGGCCTACCCCTGATTTGATTATAGGGGTGCTTTGTTTGCGCTTCTTCATGGAGGATACTCCATCGAAATAAAGCTCCCATCGGGTATCACCACCATCAATCGCGTCAAACGCATGTCCGTCTGGCAGATCGCAATTCAGAGGAGAATCGGCAGGTATCGGATGTTCAGCGAGGAAGTCGGCAATCGGCAATAGCCTGGCCTTCACCGCCTTGAGAGGCTGATAAGTTATCGAGAACTCCATCAAGAGTAGGGCCCATTTAGCGAGTCGCCCCGTCAATATGGCCTTCGACATCAAATATTTAAGGGGGTCCACCTTCGAAATGAGACGGACTTCATGCGCCAACGCATAGTGCCTGAGTTTCGTTATCGCAAAGATCAACTCCAGGCAGTGTTTTTCAATGGGGGAATAGTTGCTTTCTGCCTCCAGTAGAACTCGACTTAAGTAATAGAGAGCTCTTTCTTTCCCTTGGTCGTTCTCTTGTGCCCATAATGCGCCTAAGGAACCTTCGAGGGCGGTTGTATATAGAATGAGAGGCTTTCCCTTGACCGGAGCAGCCAACACTGGCGGGTTCTGCAGGTATTGCTTGATCTCGTCTAGCGCGCTTTGGCATTTTTGGTCCCAGACGAACGGGGTTCCCTTCTTCATCAGGTGGCTGTAAGGACGACACTTGCCTGAAAGGTTGGCTATAAATCACCGTATATACCCGAACTTTCCTTGGAGAGACCGCAGCTGTTTGAGAGTCCTTGGCAGAGGCATTTCCATGATCGTCTTGATCTTTGACGGATCTATTTCGATACCTCGGTGTCGGATGATGAATCCTAGGAATTTGCCTGAGGAAACTCCGAATACGCACTTGAGAGGGTTCATCTTCAAGTTGTATTGTCGAAGGCGTTGAAATACGGTCTTCAGATGCTCGAGATGTTCCTCGTATGATCTGCTTTTCACCACGAGGTCGTCGATATAGCACTCGACGATTTCATGTATGAGGTCATCGAAGATCTTCGTCATGGCCCTCTGATAGGTGGCACCGGCATTCTTTAGACCGAAGGGCATCATCTTGTAGCAGAATATACCCAGCGGAGTCCTGAAGGCAGTGTGCTTCTGGTCTTCGGGATGCATCTTTATTATACCCTGATGAGCCGTCCATGAAGGAGAAAACCTCGTGAGTGGAGGTATTGTCTATCATCAGTTCGGTGACTGGCACTGGGAAATCGTCCTTCGGGCAAGCTTTATTGAGATCCCGGAAGTCCACGCATATACGTACTGTCCCATTTTTCTTCATCACCGGGACGATGTTGGTGATCCACTCGGGATACTGAACCTCCTGGATAAAGCCAGAGTCGATCGGCTTCTTGACCTCAGCATTGATACTCATCTCAAGCTCGAGCCGCATTCTTCTTGGCACCTGTTTGACCGGCTTGATGTCCGGAGATATCGCCAATTTGTGCACAGCAATTTCTGGATCTAGTCCCGGCATTTCGGAATAGTTCCTTGCGAAGCAATCTCTATGCTGCATAAGCACGTCTTTTAATGCAGCCACCCTTTCTTCAAATAGCAGCTTGCTGACGAATGTCGGTCGTGGGTCAATCGCCGTCCCCAACTCAATTTTCTTGAGGTTATCTGCGGTAGTATGTATTCCATCATCCAGCTCTTTCGGTGCTGGTGGAAATTCTGAGATCACCTCATCGTTGCTGTTTTCGAAGCACCAGGGAAGGTCATCCATATTCTCGGGCTCTTCTTTTGATATTGTTATCATATGACAAGTATGAGCTCGCTTCGAAAACCGATGTGGGTCTGGTTCTGCTTTCGTGGCTTTGGGTTCGTGCTTCTGTGGCGGCGTTACCCTCCAACTGTCAGATAGAGCGAACTTGCCGAGCTGATACTGATCTTCAACCCAGTTCTTGAAGGTGAAGAAGTCTTCGAGAGGGTGCCCTATTACTCGGTGATAAGAGCAATAGTTTGGGTGTGAGACTTCGTCTGCTTGTTCGGGGTGTTTAGACTCCGGCAGTGTAAGCATTTGGTATTTTATAGCTCGGTCAAGTATCTTCTTCGTCTTGTCCCGAGGAAAAGAGTATGCTCGACTCATCTTCTTTACAAGGGACAGATTTAGACCGCTCGATTCCCGCTTGCGTGGCTTCTCAGTCCCGCTTTGTTGCTGTCGAGCGCTTTTTTCGCTTTTCGACCTGTTTCTGCCTCTGCGTCGAGCCTTTTTTATAACAAGTTGATAGGGAGCGACACTTTCATCTTTCGCGGCCTGTTAGAGGAGGCGTTGCATTTTAGCTTTTTCATAGATGGCCATTTCGCGGTTGTGGTCGTCTCGGACTTTTTGACCAGCTTCCCTTATAAGCCAGTTCATTTGTTCTTTGAACGTCGGACTGAGCACTTTTGCATCAGGAACTTTTACTGGTTCAGGATTAGCGTCTTCCCATTGAGCGTCCGCTTCTTCATTGAAGTCATGCACGACGTAACAGTCGCGGAATAGCTCTCATTTCTTGGACCGAATGTATCCAAGTCCGATTGTTTCCATCCTCCCACTAGGAAACTTGTGCTGAGTTCCGGGGACGTTCCAGACCCTGTCATAGAATTTGGCTTTCGAGCGGTCTGTTTGAAGGATATCCCCCGGCTCTTCAGCAACCTCTTCAAGCCTTCTGTATAATATCGGGGCAGACAGATGGGCTGAAGCCTGTCAAGCCTAGGATCCGCGTCGTGCCAGATTTCTTTTTCCACTTTGGTTTCTTCGGAGCGGTAGAATAGAATTGCCTTTTCACCTTCTCGCCTGGGAGGGACATAGAACGTCCGCAGCTCCTCTACACTGTAGGTATTGAGCGCATCCAGTTCTTTATGATGTTTAAGTGTAACCATGGCGACTTGTAGACTTTTCTCTTCGTCAGCGGATGTTTGTATCGAAGGTCGAGCGGAAAATATAGCATGAACTTCATCTTCCGAGTCACTGCCAAAGATCAACGTAGGAGCGGATGGTCCCGGTTTGTTGTATTGGGGCGGACCCGAATAAACCATCTCCTCTTCCTCCTTGGTATCACTCCCGAAGATAGGGATGGTGGCGTTAGCCTTGTTCTCCGGCTTGTGACACCTCTCCGTGTCTTCGAAATCCGGTAAGAAGTATTTGGCATCTTCATATTTGCGGACCTCGTTCACGGAGAACGGGTTCAGTTCTCCCATCACGGTATACTCGAGACCATCCTTAAAATATTTCATACACTGATGCTGTGTAGAAGGGATGATGTTGTACTCGTGTAACCATGGTCGGCCAAGCAGAGCATTGTAGCATGTCTTGGCGTCTATGACGTGGAACTTAATGTCCGTGACGAGTAGCCCAAAGCGTAGCGTCAGTACCACAGACCTAAGAGTTCTTGATGATTGGGAGTCGAACCCGGAGATGGTGATCTTGTCCCGAGCAAGGTGCTGGACGCTCATGCAAATTTCCTTTAACACCCGCACGTTGAGGAGATTAACGGAAGACCCATTGTCAATCAAGATTTTGCCTATCTTTATATCATGGCAATACCCTGAGACATAGAGGGGGCGATTGTGTTCGCACATCCCTAGGAGAAGGTCTTCATCACCGAAAGTGATATCGGCCGTGTGCACTTCTTCCAATTCATCCTTCATCTTTTCTTCGGCGAGAAAAGCTTGGAATTGCTCTGGCTCCTGTAGTGCCTTGATTAATGAATCCCTTGCCTCTTTTGATAGTAAAAGGGCGTCAAGAATGCTGAGCTGCGAGGGTAGCTTCCTCAGATGCGCTAGAACGTTGTAATCCACCTTATTTTTCTTCGGCGGGTCCTTAGCGGTTAGCTCTTCCATGACTTGGTCATCTAAGGCGATATCCTCAGAGACCTTTTCTTTCCCTTTATCTTTTTTATTTGAGGGTCCGAGATTCTTTTCAGGTAGCGTACGATTACGCAGCCGGATATTTTCGTAGACCTTCGGCTCTTCTTCTTTTCTCGAGGTGGACTCTTTAAAGAGGGGGCTAAGAGCCATTTCCTTGTCAGAGTCGCTCCCGAACGTGAGAACTTGTGATCCCCCGGCATTAACCATGCGACAATCACCGGTAGTTCTGTTAAGCTCTTCGGTCTTACTTTTCCGCTCCTGACGAGTTTTGCGCTTTTCCCGCTTAAAATGTTGCCGGTGAGCGACATATCTCTGCCACCATTTATTGAAAGCTTTGCATTCTTCGGTGGGGTGTGAAATCTTCCGATGATACAAGCAATAGGCGGAGTGCATTTTCGCTTCACCAGTAATGATTCCTTCAGAGAATGGTAGCTTCATACCCATTGATATGGCTTTAGCAAACCTTTTCCTCATCTTGAATTTGCTTTTATCTGTGGTGGACGTACTTTGCTCCAGCGGGAGTGTCTCAACTCTTTCGTCAAGTCGCTGTCGTTTGGCCCTTTCAAATATGGCCATCTCGCGTTCCCGGTCAGCTTTACTTTTCAACAGAGCTTCTTTGAGGAATGCGTCAATTGTTTCATTTGATGGCCCCAGAATTCTCGGTTTAGGATCTGCCCCCAGCTTCTCAGCGCAAGGAATTTCCTCATCGTCTGTAAACGAATGGGAAATCATATGACAGCTCGCCACGTATTCCTCGAATTCATCCGACAAACTCTCTCCCTCATCTTCCTCTTGAAAGACGTGGTTGAGGAACTCCTGGAGTGTGATGGGAGTCCGTGCTTTCTGGTTGTACTCCTCCAGTGCGTCAATCTGCTTTTGTAAGTCCGTGCGCTTATCGCCAGGCTTCACGGGCTTCTTGGATTTCTTCTTCTTCTTCTTTGAAGATTTTGACGGCTAATTGTGAGTGCTTAGGCCACCACCATCGATCTTTGGAGTTGGGCGCGGCTTCAACATCCCTTCAATGATCTGAGGTTCCAACGGGTTCTTCCACCTGATTGCTGGGCATGTTTGAAGATCGTTCAGCATCCTCTTTGTTTTGGCTGATAGCACAACCTCCTATGGAGCTTCTTCAACGAGAGAGCACGTTGCCCCCGGCGTATTCACCCTTTTAGGGGTGTGAGGCTGCGGCGGATTCACCTTCCATCTGTCGGACAACGCGAACTTGCCCTGTTGGTACTGGTCTTCAATCCAATTTTTGAAGACGTAGCAATCCTCGATCGGATGACCCAATACTCGGTGGTAAGGACAGTAATTGGGATCATTAACGTCGTTTGGCTGCGACGGACGTCTTGGATCCGGCAGATTTATGTGTCGGTTGCGCAATGCCAGCTCGAACAATCTTCTTGTTTTATCTCGAGGAAACGAGTAAGGACGTCCTAGCCTTTCCTCAAGGGGTACGCGCAGACGCATATTATTTTGACGGACAGCCGGCTTCAAGTTGCTCGGCTGTTGTTGAGCATTGGCGACAACGATCGCTTTTCCCTTCCCCTTCTCATTTCGAGAGTCCGGCTTTGGAGGCGGCGGTCTATGGCCTATCTGGTCCATTTGAGCTAGCTTGTCGATGAGGGCCTGGAAGGTAGTCGGCTTGAAGAACATCATGAATTGGGATATGGTCGCCTGCGGATTGAGGGTTCCCACAAACATGCCTACTGCCGGAGCCTCTTCTATGCGTTGCTCGCATTTTGACCATAAGTTCCACCACCGTATCGCATACTGAACCCATGTTTCGCCTGGCTTCACCCTGGCATTAATCAATGCCGTTATCAGGGTGCGTTCGCTGGCGCTTACGAAACGCTGGGTAAACAGCAGCTCCATCTCCGCAAATGTCTTGATAGAGTCGTTTGGGAGCTCGGAGTACCACTCGAATGCTGTATCCGATAAGCTACCGACGAACTGGCGAAACAACAATTTATCATCACCGCCAGTGTTGCCGCAAAGCGCTCTGAACTGGGCAACATGCTGGTGGGGATTGCCCATCCCCTTATAGACATGGAATTTCGGTATTGTATAGCCCGGCGGGTACTTTATCTGATCGTATCAGCTCAGATATGGTCGTTCTGTTTTTACAACCTGACCGGCTGCCTCAGTCGCCTGATGAACCCGTATCTGCTGAGCTATATATTCGTCTAAGTCAGGTTTGGAGATTGTCTCCTCCTTGGCTATTGACAGAGCCGGTGGAGGATTTGACATTTCTCCCCTGTCGTCTTCAAGGACGATCGGAGGATCTTCAGCAGGAGGATCTTGTTAAATCATCATACCCACCATGTCCTGGAACAGGAGGGCTATTCTCTTTATGTTGGCTGCTTGTTCCGCAGCCTCTTTATCCTTCTTTTCCAGTATCCTGTGAAGGAATTCAGCGTCAGTTTCTTGCTCCTGGCGTTGATCTGAGGACGCTTCAGGGCTTTCTTTTGGCCCAGTGAGTGCGGCCATCGCATTCATCATTTCTTGGAGCTTCTGCTGCTGCTCCTGAGCTTTAGTCACCGATCGCGTGAGCGGTCGATGACCTGTAGATGTACGACCGTCTTCCTTCCCGGACACCATATAAACGGTATGCACCACCATGCCCCCAGACTTAGGGCGTTTAGGCTTACTGTCTTTGACATTTGCTGCAGGCATGAGGCCTTTCTCCGGCCTTCTTCTCTTTTGAGTAGTCGACGTAGAGGGAGCCGTTGCAGCGGGCACCCAAGTGGTTGTCGTCCTTTGTTGTTTGACAGGACGGTCCTTTTCTTCCTGAACCTTCACCCTCTTCTGCCGGCAAGAGCGATCTTGGTCAATTACTGAGTCCTGAACCCGTCGCCAGACCTTTTAAATTTTGGAGGACAACCGTTGAGAAGGCTGCTCCGGTTTCGCTTCTGTAACACTCTCCGCAGGTGGAGGAGATCTTTTCAACGTGGCAGTCGGAGAGTTCTTGCGTACCCTCCTTAGCGGTTCAAAGCTGTTCCCAGTTGGAACAGCAGCATTAACTCCCACCATCGGAGCCGGTGGAGTTAGCCCAGAGGGGGAGTTGCCCCCGGCCTTCCTTACTCGGCGCCAGTGGCGACGTCGAGCATGTCGAACTGTTGGGGCTGGTTCGGCGATGGGGATGGTTTTATCTTGCCCCTTGTCCAGATGAGGCGCCGCTGGTGCCAGCCTCTCGAAGACTGATGTCTTTTGAGTGGCGGTGTCCAATCTGTCAAAGACAGACCCTCGAGCAGGAACGGGAGCCGGAACAGTCAGCCTTGAAAAGACCGACTCTCTAGCAGGAGAAGCCGTCTTGACGACTTCAGGAATAGAGATGGCTGCCTTCTTTGCGATGGCCACGTCAGGTGTCATAGGCCTCTTGGCAGGCCCATCAGAGTTCAGGTTTAGCCTGGTAAAGACCGAGGCTGCCGGCTTGACATTGGACGACCCGTTGAGAAGGGCCGTATTAGTAGTGAGTGTAAGTGCACGGCGGCGCCCCGGCCGTCGATCCGACGCCGGAGACGCGGAAACGAAAAACTTTGCGAAACTTGCAAACCGGCACCACCGCGCACTTTTAACCCGGATCGGGCCATTAACCTAGCTACTAGCAAACTAAAAGATGGGAAGAGAGATATACCAAGCGATCCGTGTCCTTCGGTCTTCGTCTCCACTCCGATCTCCTCGCGGAATCTTCGGTCGTCGCCTCCTTGTCGAAACGGGAACCACATCTCCGGGTTCTTTTACGGGCTCCCACCTTTGGACCGAGGCAACTCGGGCATGAAGTTGGTGAGCCGACGTACCCAAGGGTGCTGTAGGATCAATGTAGAATGCTTTGTTTCTTGCGGGTAGTGAAGTTGCCTTGGTGATGGAGGAATGAAGAATGAACTTTGGAGAGGGGCTAGAAATGGAGCTATGAACTTTGATGCAAAAATGAGAATGAGATTAATTTTCCACACACACCAAATCAAAACTCATTCTCCTCTTTTTCTAAGTGGCCGGCCCTTTATGATGGTGGGGGAAAAAAGCCAACATGAAGGGAGGTGAGTGTAGGAAATAAAAGAGGTGACCACATCCAAAAGCAAACCTCACATCAAAATGCAAATCAACTCTCATCACCAATCCTATCTCATTAATGAAAAAGAGTTGATTTAAAAAGAATCTCATGATCATGAAGCCACAAATTACTAATAACCCCCTCCACAAATGATAATTTGCACACTAGCACATTACCCCTCCATCAGAAAAGTCCGGCCGTGAAGGAACAAAGGAAAACCGGCCGGAACGGAATGCAAACTGGCAACTTCAGAAAACTGATCCCGTAATAAATTACAGGAAAACCCCGCGACTGCATATACATGCCCGCATTTGTATTCCCACTGAATACAAATGCAAAGAGACAAAATCTACACTGTATAATACTAGGATCCGGCTTAAACCAAAGCCCGCTAGTATTATCCGTCCGATCACGATCCGTGCAATACCGCACGTATCTGATCAAACCCTGCCATATCTCCATACGACCACTACAACGTTTCACCCAAAACTTGAGAAACTGGTCTGTGGGGGACTCTAAAGACTCGTCAACACCTTGGTTGTGGATTTAACCACTAGCACGTCAGAGGTATTAGCCAATACGTAACGGGCTACCAGGTACTGACCAAAAGGGACGTCGATGAGCGAACTAATCCTGACAATCTACTGAGCCTGTCAGTGACAATATCCGTACAGTCCGGTCCGTTCGTCTATGAGCATCGCATGGCGGGCCTAAGGGGTTGGTAAAACTCAGACCCCCAAAAGCGGTACAAGTCGTGTCGGAGTGTAGCCCAGAACACCCTGAGATACTACTGGAATACCTACCAGTAAATCTCCTGCCTTGGCCAAGGACTTTTCATGTACTGGCTCTCCTAGACACAGCGCGACCTCACCCCTAATACCGTGTTAGTTATATGTATGCCCTAGAGGCCATTACTGTACATAGTATGTATATTGTAGTGGATGCTGGGACATATATAGGGAGGACTTTCTTGCTCGACATGATAGTATGCTATCTGGTTGCTCTTTATCTTAACGTGTATACCGATTGTCCCTCTGTTACATGTTGGTAAAGCCCCTAGGATGTGTACTCGACTTCCAGGACTATGATGCAGATCATACTAGTGGGGACTGGGTAGTCAGTGAGTACATCCTTCATTGTTCCTAGTCGTGGGAATATCGAGACGGGGCATCGATATTCCAGAGTAGACTAGCGTATATCTTCTTGACCCATGCGATGGGCGATGGATGATCCCATATCCATTGGTGTTTGACATCGAAGATGGTATGCGGGTGCTCAGTGGAGACTGGGTACACTGAACGGACTCGGCGAGAACTCCCAGATGGTATTATACCTCACGTCAGATGGCAGTTCTCTGGTGACACTGGTACAGCTTAGTCTGTAGACCCGAGATCGTCATAGAGTCTTGTGTGTCTCCCACTATGCTTTGATTTCCACCCTACCACGGCTCTACTGAGTTGTGCAAACAGGTGGTTTTTGGGTACAGTCCCGATTCACATGGAGGCAATGAGCGATAGGAGGGGATTCGTCTCTCCCGGTATTGGGGGTTGATGTTGCGCTGTGCTCGACTGGACATAACAGGAAATCCCTGGCCAGGGTTGCAGTGATATACTGGTAAGAGTTATCAGTAGTTTCACGAATGTTATGGACCCTACGTCGGCATGACTTATTGAGCTATTGGGGTCTGACGTTTACCACCCCTAGACGAGATATGCGACATATCAGACGAACAGACCGGACTATACGGTAGTGTTACTGGTTGGATTCACTGGAGTGTGAGCGGGCTTGCTCGTCGATCTTCTGATCGCTCAATACCCGGGTGGCCGTTACGTTTAGCAGACCGCTTGCGGCTTGTGGGTGCTTGATATGATCATCATCTGCTGCCAGCGTATTGACGAGTCTTTAGAGTCCTACACAGAGGTTTCCTGGCTCAAGCAAAACGAAATAGGAGCGCGTATGAGATATGTGCGGGACCGAGAATGATACCAGTATGTGATACTGTATTTGATTCTCGCGATGTGACATTGATCGGTTATATGCGATATAGCCGGGTTATCGGATCAAGTGTTGATTCGATAAGTTGTTACTAATGATACTAGTCGGTTATATGCGATATGACCGGATCGTTAAATCAAGTGTTGATTTAATGATTTGATGCATAATTATATATTTGATATATTACTTTGCACTAACTAGTATCGGTTCACTTTAAATGGATTTTCTCGCTCGGGTGTGCGCATTGCATATGCGATATGATTTTGTGCACATACTTGTATCATGTTTGATGATACATGCCTTTTTAATTAAGTGTATAGAATTAAACCTTGGTTAATGGAATGGTTAGGGTTTGCTATTTGCTTATTCATTTTATTCATTTATTTATTTATCTTTTTCTTTTTGGAAAAAGGAAATGAAATGATAAAATGGTGGCATTTCTTTTGTACATTCATGAAGCTTCATGATTGCTTTGACTTGATGACCATTTTGTTTTTAGCTTAACCCTAACCATTGCATCAAACCATGATTAGTTCTCTACACTTAACTATGGTCAAGTTATGATAAGAATTGATATTTTTTTCTTTTTTAATTAGAACTTATCATATCTTTTCTTCTTCTTCTTCCTTGAACAAAAGAAGAAACCTTGACTTCATCAATGGTGATTGATGAATTAGAGTGAGAAATCCAAAACTAAAGTCTACCCACTTCCTATTTCTTCATCCTCTACCTCTTTCCAAGTAGTAGAGTGTGTTTCCTTCACAAGTTTTCAAGACTTGGTGAAGGTGGAGCTTAATCTAGCGATGCCTCGACGTAGATCATCTTCGGCATGGACATCGACGACCTAGCTCGCCTATTCTCCGATGAAGCCGACGCTAGAGCCCGGATTTGATTTGGACAGCGGAGAGGACCTCATCTCGGAGCCGTGGAGGTGGACAAACGGATCTACAAAGGTTGTATTTCCGTATCTCTTAGTTAAGTGTTAACTAGTTTACTTTTTCGCCTAGATTTCTAGCCGACGATCCGTAGTCGGGTTTCTCGGCACCTAGATTTTTGAAATTAGCATGTTCGATGCCTTGTGAGACCTCTATAGGGTGCCTAGGAACCTTCCAGTGGTATCAGAGCCTAGCTAGAGCCTTAGGCGAAGTCCAGACGAAGTTTGAAACCCGAACGAACCCGAAACCCCAACTCAAATATGCTCTCTGGACGTTTTCTGAAAACGTGGATTTTTTCAAATTAAAAATTGCTAAAAAATTCAGCAGGGAAAAATAAGAATTATGATGCAAAATTTTTCCGATGAACAGTACAAACCGCGGCGGAACCGCGGCAGAAGCCTGCCTTCTGCGGCGGTTCCGCGACGGAATGATGACGTCATCGTACACTGTTTGCACAGTAACTCCTATTAAATTATGCTGAGTTTTCTGGGAATTTTTAAAATATTTTCAAGAGTTGAAATTTCTGGGGTTGTTTTGGGGATTCGGTGTTTCGATCGGGGTATCAAATTTTGTCTATTTGGCTTTCCGGATATTTTTTAGAATATGTTAAAAAGTTCGACCGGATATAAATACCCAATTTTTCCCCTGTCGGGAAATTTCCAAGTGTTGGATTTTTCCGAAGTTTAACGACGTTCTAAGTAGTGCAAGTAACGCGATGGACCCTCTAGAAGACAACAAACCTTAACTCGATTATGTGACCGTCTTGAACTGCCCTTTGAACCTTCGGCTTTGGGGCAGTACGGCGTGCCACATGTGAGGCGTTGGCTTGACCCTTCTACGGCTGGACCGTCGGTACTGAGGTACGAACTGAATGTTGTTAGACTTATTTCATGTGTTGATCTGTATCGGGAAAAGTTGGGTGTTCGATTGTTCGATCGGAAAGTTTGACATTTTCTATTTATCCGGAATTGGATACAATAATTGGAATTCACAAAAGTTATGAGATAACGGAGTGGATATTATAAACATAGCAGTTTAGTCTCACTTGATCGGTTGCCACGGAATTTTGATGTGATCAAAAGTCCGTCGCAATCACGTAGCGTACGCGGATACTCGCCGGGTAAACTTAATAGACAGCCTCACTCCATAGCCCCGACCAAGTGACTGTAGGAGAACCCCATCGCCGAAAGCATCCGTTTGGGTGCTCCCGGTAGCGGTGTTCCGCCTTGGTGCACTTCGTTGACGGTATCGGGGGTGCGGCCGCCTACTTAAGTTTGCGACGAGCATTCGATCAAAATGTCAGGAATCCTGTTGAATTGCCCGACTTGGTATTGAAAAGTGTTTTCGATATAGAGACTAAAATGCAGGGTTTATAATTGTTAGGCATGCGATGTCTAAGTAATTCATTTGGTCAGGCATGCGATGTCTGAGGTGGTTGCGGATTCCAACTGTTGTAGTTTTACACTTTCTTTTTTGTGACCGTAAGTGTAATATGTGATATCGCCGGTTTCGTTGCTATATGTCAACGACAATTGGGATGCGCATATTTACTTACGTTGATGACATGTGATGTTATGTGTTGCTGGATATGTTATATTGGATCGTCGTGTTTGAATAGCCGGGGGTTTTTATGTGAGATGAGTGTTTTTCATTTTCATTCATGTAAAAACTTGTATGTAATATTCTTTTTATTGGGGCGCTTCCAGGTTGCGGAAGTAGTCACCGTTTGTATATTATTTACTTTTCTGCACTAGGATAGACCCAAGGAGGGGAGCACAAGTAACCGGGTTCTAGGGTCCAGTGGGAGACCATCTCGAGGAGTCGAGTCCGGGTCTCCTAACCCTAGAATTGGTAGGGTTGCTTGCCGCTCTCGTAGGGGTCTAGGGGTGTGGGATTGGCTATTCATCACGACCGTGGAATCCGTGTTTTATACTGGCTCGTATTGAAAACACGGACGTCCTAGTATATCCAATATTTCATATGTTTCTTCTGCTGTGCTTTATCTGTGATGAGATCATGCGATGTTCTGTGGCAGATATCATATATAGTATATATGATATATTATATAGACGTTGCTTATGTTTTACACCCGCGCTAGCCCTGCCCCGCTCTGCTGTTAGTTACCTAACCTAACGGTGCACGAGGGGACATCGAGGCGAATGCGGATGGCATAAGTGTACGTCATATCTATCTGTGATGTTTAGGTAATTTAAATGATGGGATATTCATTAATGAGATTAATGAAAGAAAATAAACCTAATTGATGTTGTGGAATCGAATTTCAAAATAAAACAGGTAGCTACAGTTCTTGCTTTGCATCGCGGTGTTCATTGTAGAACATCCTGCACCTTATTCGATAAGGAAAGGACCTAGATCCCTTCACCGGGAGT
The DNA here is from genome assembly GCA_030015575.1 of Agapanthus africanus. Taxonomy (NCBI): domain Eukaryota; kingdom Viridiplantae; phylum Streptophyta; class Magnoliopsida; order Asparagales; family Amaryllidaceae; genus Agapanthus; species Agapanthus africanus. Next base: position 219,664,485 of record JASDDO010000008.1, read on the forward strand.
GACTCCTTTAGCAATAACTGGCAGATGCTACAACCCTCGGTTTGTATTTTGATCGCTTCTATAGTTTCTGCTTTGCACATCGATATATATGATATATCCCGCACCTCATTCGACGAGGAAAGGGCCGACGATCGAAAAGCCTCAAAAACATTCCATTTAAAAACCATTTGATTCCGCAACGAAATCAAGTTCAAAGCGTCAAAGGTTTTCACAAAAACCAGTCGCAACCCTCCGTCATTTTAGGAAGTAGAGTACTTAGTATTCGTGCTGTGTTTGTTGACCATAGTCAAGGCACAGTGTACGGTAGCTAAGTGATGTCTTCCTACACCGCATATGATGCGATTAGTTAGGACAGTCGCGTGACTTTGTTGACCTTAGTTAAGGGTCATGTGGGTGGGTCTAATTAATCACGAAATGACGGGTAGAACTTGACTAGTACTTATGATTTGTTGACCATAGTTAAGGTCATAGCTGCTAGGGGTAAAAACCTTTATCGGGAGTTTCAAGTGTTGGAACTTGCAATGAGATTGCATACCTTCTATATGATAGTCGGATCCCGATACCCACTGCGAGTAATTGTTACTCCTGGGAGAGTTTTGCACTTTGCAATTAGCCGATCAAGTAGGTGTCTAGAAAGGTGTCAACGGGGTTACGCCTATGGGAAAACGAGGTTTACAGTAATTAGGTCCGTGCGAAAGCACGGGGAACCTCCCTCAAAGTACCGACACTGGCCTGGCTGAAAGATTGGCGAACTTGTAGAGTGTAATTAATCCCGGCTAGTCTTTCCTTTTAAGGTTTGAAGGAAGATTTGATAAAAAGCAGTGGGAGCCATCCTGATTAGATAAAATAATAACCAATCTATTCTTGTAAGAGCGCACGCTGAGTGTCTTCTTCTCTCTCTCTCCTGGTAGCGACCATATCACGCCTTAATCAAGATAATAAAACGGAATATTGACCGAACTCGCTTGTTATACTGTGCTGGGGAACGTTGGTCCCGCTCCAACTTCTAATTGTTATAAGACAGAGCAGGAAATTGGGGAATACCAGAATTCCCGTGCCGCCCAAACGAAGAGAGTGCATGTTGATGCATCATCTTCGGGTGTGTTCATTATACAGAACTGTTTCTCAGTATCCTCCGCATCCTAAGTATATGATACCGGATCAAGATCCCAGATATGTAATATGTTACATAGGGCTACAACAGGGTAGAAAAACTGAGAACGGGTGATAAGTTTCATGAGACAGAAAACGGGGCAAGAGTTGCAGCCAAGTCTGTCGGTCACTGTCACCCTGTATTACCAATACATTGATTCTGAACGAATGTTATTAGATACCGAACCTGATATACAAAATCATATCAGTCTCTTTATTAGTAAAGAAATGATATAATTTTGTATTGATGGATAATGTTTTGAATATTTCCTATATCAAAAGTTGATCGGTTCAGGCACGTTATCTAAAAGCATTGATGTTCTAAATCAAACTACAGTTCTTAGTATATGGAACACACACAAGAGGAAGAGTTCAGAAATGAACGATTCCTTCTTGAGGTATTGTAGACTAGGTCATATCAATGCGGCCCGACTGGCTGAAGTTACATATAGATGCATATTTAAATCAGTTTGAATTTACATCTTATGAAACTTGCCAGTCATGTCACAAAGATAAAATGACCATAGCCCTGTTTATTGGAAACAGAGAAAGAGTTAGTAAACTCTTGGGATGATACATGTTGATGTATGTAGGTCCCCTGTCTACACATGCCAGGATTGGTTCTTCATACTTCATTACGTTCTCTGATGATCTCTTTAGATTCAGACATATGTTCTTGTTGATACACTAGTCCGAACCTTTTGAGATATTCACAGAATATAAGTTAGAAGTAGAGAACCAGAATACGGGTATAAGTATTATGTCCTATGATGAGATCAGGGAGGAGAATACTTGTGCACGGAAATCCTGGACTATTCTAAAGGAGAATGAGACTCTCTCTCAGCATTATTCCTCCGTATACACCATAGCACGATGGTATATCGGGGCGGAGCAGATACACCCTATTTGATATGGTGTGCTCTATGATGAGTACTACTGAGTTACCTATTTCCTTTTTGGGAGTTATGCACTTGAGAAGCTGCATACCTATTGAAATGGGTTCAAATCAAATCAGCTGCCTACCGCTTCATATGTAATATGGTATGGGAAGAGCCCATATCTTAAGTTAGTTAAGATTTGGGGTTGTCCGGCCTATGTCTGAAAAGCAAAATCCGGACAAGCTCGAGGCAAGATCAGTTATGTAGAACTGGAAGTGTTTTAGCTGTACAAACTACAGCAGATGATTTGATAGAACCAAAAGATTCAGTAGATTCCAACGAACCTCAGCCTCTCCACCGATCTAGTAGGGTTCCTCACCTGCCTAAGAGATACTTCGGTTTCTCGATGACAGTGGGAGCGAGGAATGCATCATGAGATGATGACACAACTAGTTTCGAGCTGGCCATCAAGAGTGAGACTCTGTAAGAATGGCTGGATGTTTTTCGATCTGAGATGGAATCCTTATACACCAACAAAGTATGGACTTTGGTTGCTATATCTGAAGGGTTAAATCCCCATCAGGAGCAAGTATATCTTGAGAAGATTACTTGGTGTATATGGAAAAGTTGAGACTTTCAAAGCTAGACTTGTTAAAAGTCTGCATCATTGACCAGGTGTGGATAATGATGAAACCTTTTTCAAGTAGCTATGCTTAAGTCCATCCAGATCCTACTTGTCACGGCTACATACCATGACTGCGATATCTGGTGGTTCAGTGTCATGACTGCTTTTCTAAATGATGTTTTAGAAGAGTGCGTCTATAAGTACACAGCCAGAGGGCTTCGTAAACAGTGGGAGCAGCGGAAACGTGTGCAAGATGTTTTATCTGATAAAGCAGGCATCGCGGAGATGGAACATCTGTTTTGATGTATTATTCAAAGAGTTTGACATCATCAAAATGGTAGATGAACCTTGTATAAACAAAAAGGTAATAGGGAGTATGGTGGTGATCCTCATGGAGTACGTGGATGACATACTCTTGATAAGAAAGGAGTTTCTTATGCTACGATCGATCAATCTCCGCTTATCACTATGATTCTCCATATAGGATCAAAATGATACCTCCTAAATCCCGAGTTTTGGATCTATGAGATAGATTTAATTGGATGTTAGGATTCTCACTAGTTGTAGTGAGATGGTATCAATCGATCCTGGGGAGAATCACTGGAAGGGTTCCAGGGTGATAAAAACGACTGAATGTCAGTCGCAGGCATTGTCTTTACCCTCAGTAAAGGGACTGTATGTTGGAAGAGTTCCAAGATAAATACCGTGGCATACTAGACGATAAAGGCACGATACATCGCTACTTAAGATGCTACCAAAGAGGCTGTTTGGGTGCATATTGGTTCATGAGATGAACTACGTTCCTACCATTGTGAGACAATGGAGTTGTGGCTTATGCCGAGGAACGCCTGTCCCATCAGTGGCGCAGACATATTCTAAGGCAGTATCACTTGATCATGGAGATGGTTGATCTCTAAGGGATCGAGGTTAGGAGAGTAGACTAAGAGGACAACACGGCGGATCCACTCACGAAGGCATGTTCCCAGAGAGAGACTTTTATGGGATGGTTGAGTATGAGATACTACAACCACTGCTACAGATGGCCCTAGTGCAAGTGGGAGATTGTTAGTTATATGTATGCCCTAGAGGCCATTACTGTACATAGGATGTATATTGTAGTGGATGCTGGGATATATATAGGGATGACTTTCTTGCTCGACATGATAGTATGCTATCTGGTTGCTCTTTACCTTAACGTGTATACCGATTGTCTCTCTGTTACATGTTGGTAAAGCCCCTAGGATGTGTACTCGACTTCCAGGACTATGATGCAGATCATACTAGTGGGGACTGGGTAGTCAGTGAGTACATCCTTCATTGTTCCTAGTCGTGGGAATATCGAGACGGGGCATCGATATTCCAGAGTAGACTAGCGTATATCTTCTTGACCCATGCGATGGGCGATGGATGATCCCATATCCATTGGTGTTTGACATCGAAGATGGTATGCGGGTGCTCAGTGGAGACTGGGTATACTGAACGGACTCGCCGAGAACTCCCAGATGGTATTATACCTCACGTCAGATGGCAGTTCTCTGGTGACACTGGTACAGCTTAGTCTGTAGACCCGAGATCGTCATAGAGTCTTGTGTGTCTCCCACTGTGCTTTGATTTCCACCCTACCACGGCTCTACTGAGTTGTGCAAACAGGTGGTTTTTGGGTACAGTCCCGATTCACATGGAGGCAATGAGCGATAGGAGGGGATTCGTCTCTCCCGGTATTAGGGGTTGATGTTGCGCTGTGCTCGACTGGCCATAACAGGAAATCCCTGGCCAGGGTTGCAGTGATATACTGGTAAGAGTTATCAGTAGTTTCATGAATGTTATGGACCCTACGTCGGCATGACTTATTGAGCTATTGGGGTCTGACGTTTACCACTCCTAGGCGAGATATGCGACATATCAGACGAACAGACCGGACTATACGGTAGTGTTACTGGTTGGATTTACTGGAGTGTGAGCGGGCTTGCTCGTCGATCTTCTGATCGCTCAATACCCGGGTGGCCGTTACGTTTAGCAGACCGCTTGCGGCTTGTGGGTGCTTGATATGATCATCATCTGCTGCCGGCGTATTGACGAGTCTTTAGAGTCCTACACAGAGGTTTCCTGGCTCAAGCAAAACGAAATAGGAGCGCGTATGAGATATGTGCGGGACCGAGAATGATACCAGTATGTGATACTGTATTTGATTCTCGCGATGTGACATTGATCGGTTATATGCGATATAGCCGGGTTATCGGATCAAGTGTTGATTCGATAAGTTGTTACTAATGATACTAGTCGGTTATATGCGATATGACCGGATCGTTATATCAAGTGTTGATTTAATGATTTGATGCATAATTATATATTTGATATATTACTTTGCACTAACTAGTATCGGTTCACTTTAAATGGATTTTCTCGCTCGGGTGTGCGCATTGCATATGCGATATGATTTTGTGCACATACTTGTATCATGTTTGATGATACATGCCTTTTTAATTAAGTGTATAGAATTAAACCTTGGTTAATGGAATGGTTAGGGTTTGCTATTTGCTTATTCATTTTATTCATTTATTTATTTATCTTTTTCTTTTTGGAAAAAGGAAATGAAATGATAAAATGGTGGCATTTCTTTTGTACATTCATGAAGCTTCATGATTGCTTTGACTTGATGACCATTTTGTTTTTAGCTTAACCCTAACCATTGCATCAAACCATGATTAGTTCTCTACACTTAACTATGGTCAAGTTATGATAAGAATTGATATTTTTTTCTTTTTTAATTAGAACTTATCATATCTTTTCTTCTTCTTCTTCCTTGAACAAAAGAAGAAACCTTGACTTCATCAATGGTGATTGATGAATTAGAGTGAGAAATCCAAAACTAAAGTCTACCCACTTCCTATTTCTTCATCCTCTACCTCTTGCCAAGTAGTAGAGTGTGTTTCCTTCACAAGTTTTCAAGACTTGGTGAAGGTGGAGCTTAATCTAGCGATGCCTCGACGTAGATCATCTTCGGCATGGACATCGACGACCTAGCTCGCCTATTCTCCGATGAAGCCGACGCTAGAGCCCGGATTTGATTTGGACAGCGGAGAGGACCTCATCTCGGAGCCGTGGAGGTGGACAAACGGATCTACAAAGGTTGTATTTCCGTATCTCTTAGTTAAGTGTTAACTAGTTTACTTTTTCGCCTAGATTTCTAGCCGACGATCCGTAGTCGGGTTTCTCGGCACCTAGATTTTTGAAATTGGCATGTTCGATGCCTTGTGAGACCTCTATAGGGTGCCTAGGAACCTTCCATACCGGGAGAGACGAACCCCTGCAGATCCGCTCACTGCCTCCATGTGGCTCGGGACTGTACCCAACTAAAACCTGTTTGCACGTCTTCTTTGAGCGTGGTAGGGTAGTAATCAAAGCACAGTGGGAACTCACACGAGACAAATGATGATCTCGGGTCGATGAACTAACCTGTACACATGTCACCAGGGAACTGCTATCTGACGTCGGGTATAATACCAACTAGCAGGTTCCCGGCGAGTCCTGTCCGGTGTACTCATAACCCAATGAGCACCTGTATACATCTTAGGTGAACCAACTGACACCAGTGGCTTGTGAGACCGGCCACCGCCCCTCGTTGGAGTCTCGACTGTATACACTAGTCTACTCTGGAGTATCGATGCCCTGTCTCGAAACTCCCACGACTAGGGACCTTTTAAGGATGTGCTTATAGACCCTAGCTCCCACGTATATGATCGCCCTCATACTGCTGGCAGTCAAGCAAGAATCCTAGGGGCTCTATCAACGTGTAATAGCGACTCATAAGGTCACCTAAAGCAGTACACGATGATAAAGATAAACCAGATAGCATACTATCATCTTGAGTAAGACTGTCCTACTGGGACAGGTCCTCCCTCAATCATTGCAATCACGTGCCTGTGATCCAATAATTGACTCTGAGGGCACTATCTCCAACAATCTCCCACTTGCACTCAAGGCTAATTATTGCGATGTCGCATACTCACATCTCGTGTGATACCGAACACCCAACTCCTCTACTAGTCAGTCTAACAAAGCTCGTTTGCGAAACTATTGCGTTCGAGGAATAGCCTCAGTGAGTGGATCCGCTGTGATGTTTCTTTCTATGTCTCTCTTTATCTCAAGTTCGCGAAGAAACCCATCTCCCGAAATGAGTAATACCTGTCTTAGAATATGTCTGGATATCTGATGGGACCTAGCTCATACATGAACTCCAAATCCAAATTTCTTAGACTGTATCGTCAACTGAACTTAATCAGTATCCTGCTCCACCCTTTCCTCAGTATCCACCTGGACCACCTGTCCAAAATACTGCCCCTCGTCAGAGGGAAAACTATAACTCTGACAACCTCTCTGTCATCCAGGTCACCTTAGAAGCCTGGAATGATAACCGTCTCCTAAAAGAGGCTGTCGTTATCAAATCCCTAGAACACGCACTTATGTTCTAAAACTGTTTCCGATCGTTTCTCCAGTACTGGATTAATATCATATGTGGAGAAACCACTGTGTGACAACCAAAGTTTAACCGACCGTAGTATAAGAATTTTACTTCCTACTCTGTGTATGTCATCCAAATACCAGGACATCACACCCTACTACCTTCTTAACAGATCCATCCGCTATTTTGATGAAGTCAAACCTATGACTGTCACGTCAGAAAAAGATGATCTATCTCCGCTATATCTGCTTTAGTCTATAAATAGACATAAGCCACTTGTCCACGAATGCTTCCGCTGCTCCCACTGACTACGACAACCCTCTGGCAGAGTCATATAGACGTACACTTCTGAAGCTAGTTTAGAACGACGCTATACTCATCCTCCTGCGGGTCTCACAGTCTGGAACAACAGCAATGGCAAGTCTGGGTGAACAAGAACCTCCCTGCCACCGTCCTTCAGAATACCGAAGTACCTCTCGGGTGCCTGAGGTTACCCACTATATCTGCGGAGTGGCCAATGGAATATCAAACCAGATTGAATATTTAGGTTCTTATCAAATTTTCAGTAATCGTTTGCGGTTCTGGAATCACTTCCAGTTCTACCATACTCCCACTACTGTTTTCTGAAAAAATCCATTTTTATTAAAACTGTGGCGAGTCTAGAACAATATCACTATTGATCTTCCAGATGGTAGAAAGTCAACCCTCGTCATAGCCCGGGCCAACCCACAAACAGCCATTACAGAAACGTGCCTTAAGTTATCCATGTTAGTGTTTATGCCCTAGAAGGCCATTACTGTATCATACTAGTTTGTATATTACTTAATGGAAGCTTGGGATATTCACATGTATATAATAGTCTTGCTAAACATGGTAGTATGCTACTTGGTTTTTCTATCTTAATATGTGAGTATACGTATTGATAGAGCTCTTAGGATCTTGCTTGACTACCAGCGTTGTGATGGCAGTCACACTAGTGGGGGCTGGGTAGTCTACAAGCACATCCTTATTCAGGTCCCTAGTCGTTGGATTATCGAGACAGAGCATCGATACTCCGGAGTAGACTAGTGTGTACGCTTCTCATCCCAGTTGGGGAGATGGTCTGTCCCACAGCCGTCAGTACGTCGTACTGGAGATAGTATCCAGGTGCTCGTTAGGTTACGGGTACACCGGACAGGACTCACAGGGAACTGTTGGTTGGTTTTATACCAGTCGTCAGTGAACAGTTCCCAGGTGACATGAGTACAGCATAGTCCGCAGACTTGACACTGCTACTTCGCCTCGAGTGTGTCCCACTGTTCTTAGATTGCTACCCTACCACGGCTCAAAGGAGTCGTGTAAACAGGTAGCGGTTGGGTGCAGTCCCGAGCACTTGGAGGCAGTGGCGGTTAGACAGGATTCGTGTCACAACCCGAAAGTACGGAACGTGACCGGCACTTAGATTACGAAACGTCTAGAGGCGCAACGTAACCTAAGTAAGCCGAAGCCCAGAAATCTAAACCATATAAAAGAATAAGAAGAAAAGAAAACATGAAGAAAAACAAGTTTAAAAGTATCAGCAAATTTACCAAAAATTTCGGCAGAGTCTCCTCTGTAAAAACTGGCCCCAAACGGGTACAACAAGTATAATATACATAAACAATAAAAAGCATCACCAAACGGGAGCTAGCTCAACGCCAACAGGCGGAAACAACCACAACAATACACAATAGTATACAACGCCAAAGGGCGAGGCTCAAAACTCAAAAGAAAACAAAACAACCAGATCAGAATAATACATGCGCGACTCTAAGGTCGAAATAAATAACTGGTCCAATAAACTTATCAAGTAATACAAGTATGGTTGATGGAGCTTACTAGATACAAATGAAAGAATAACAGTACAATGGTGGTTCAGATACAAGTGAACCAACCTACCGTGCAAATCACCCTGAATGAAATGATGTGCCAGCAAGCTGCCAGGGAAACCTGTACATCGAACCTGTAATAAAATTTGGCACAACGGGGGTGAGTTGCCAACTCGTGAGTAGAAGATATCTACGAAAAGAAATCGAATGCACGACGCTATCCTAGGTCATAATAATACACTATCATATCCTAATCATCTAGTAATAGCAGGGTAAAACTACGTGTAAATGCAGATACTCCGTGCTCGTGTCGGTGCCTCATATAGTACTATGTCATATGAATGGATATACATGCACCATGAATATAAAATAATCAATCCTGAAATCCAGATATATCTGTATAAGAAATCTTTAGCTGTTATCATAGTAAAACGTGTATAGAAATCTGAAATATCAACAATGAAATCCATGGAAATCCGTGTCAAGCATCGACACAAACATGTAAATCTCAAGTCTCATAGTCCCAATACCTCGGGCTCCGTCAGTCCGGATCGGCCCATAGCATCAAATCTCACGACAACGGTCGGTATCCTCCGGATATCCGCCGCGCCAGACATCACCGGTAGGTAGCCTTCCCCTGCCAGGCTCATCGTCTACAACTCGATCTTCTTGCCCCGGGGTACCATACCAGGCCCACCATGTACCCGAGACGGTTCATCCACTCCTCGAATCGGGTCTTGAAATCCATCAGAAAACATGAAATCTCATGGTGGACGACACATACATCACGAGAAAACCGCATCTTATGTTTTAAAAAAAAGAGGAGGAGAGAAAGAGAAGTTTTATATATTCTTGCGGTTTCCCCAAAAATCCAGAAATCTCATAGAAATCCAAATCTTAAAATCATGAGTAAGTATATGATAAGTGTCGGCATATGCCCATGATACTGCATGATAACATGAAAATATGAATGCATGAATGTCTAAGTGATAAATATCATATCTATACTAACATCAGAAAGTAATCACAATATTATATCGGGCTAGTTGTTAACTGATTCTATCAATAAAAGATAACATGATCTAAAGTGTACGTGACATAGCAATTACCGATGATGATGTGTGTGAGCCGGCAAATAAGTGTGCGTGGAATATGCGCATCATCGGTAATGGTGCTGGTGTCCTAACAGGTAAAGTTTATACTGATTATAGCAGCATATGTAAGAACATGCATCATTATGATTTCAGTGTGAAAGTAAGACGGATGTATGTTATCCACTCATTTGATATACCATTAACACTACCACTATATGACTCGAACCTAATCTAGTGTCCATCTAACCTCCTAAGGAATAAAACCTAAGAAACTAGTCAATAAGAAACAAGAGTCTACCTAAGGTCTGAATCAATATCTCTAATAGTCGGCGATCCGGCCTCAATAGCGTCACGTACGTAGTACGGCTTCCTCGAATCAAGAGTGCGGATCAATCGTCATATTTATGCCTCGTACGGTAAAATCCATCGTACGGCATCCCAATATCAGGGTACGGGTCAAGTATCTCCTAGGTGTCTCATCATTAGTATAATGTCATCATCAACACATCTCATGATCAAGGTGCTAAACTGTGATCGCATACATCAATCATATATCATTGCCATCATAATAAGCATCATTAGTTTATCCTCAGAAATATCATGCCATATGTATCATATCGTCCTCAAGTCACACCTCTATGATATCGACATCAGGTCACACCTATATGATGTTGTAATCAAGTCATACATATCCCATATCGTGATCAATCACAAGTTACAGTCCGGGTACTATTTTAGAGTCCCATGTACCTCAATATCATCACCACCCATTATAATTTAAGTATACATGTTCATTATCTCATTCTGTAATGATCCGCTAACACTTAATACGACTGTATAGCCAAGAATCACGGCATCAAGCCCAGTTACACTGTTTCATCATACCTCGGATATCATATCACCTCAATGAATCCCATATACGTGTTGTATGTATATATATATACCTATACCTAGTCCTATATATACACACACACACACACACACACACACACACACACACACACACATACACGTATACACCATGTCGAGTTTCAGTGTGTGTTTCTATCTGAAACCTACGAACCTCCTCCAAGGTATTCATCCTCTGGTATGGTCTTCCTAAATCAGTCTAGTCCAGCCTAGGGTCATTACTAGGGTCCTAAGCATTAAGAATCTAGGGTCACATCTGGCTTCCTAATGTCAATAAGTACTATTCCTATTCTACGTTGCGGGGGTTCTAAACGCCATCCACCCGACTTCCCCCCGTAGATATACATCTACTCACCTGGTCCATGTCTGCCGAAGACGGTGTCGCCATCCTCCTCTTCATCGCCCGCAGTCCACGTGAGGGGTACCTAAATGCAAACATATAAATAGCATCGTAAACTGAATCACATACAAAAGTCAAAACGACGCAATGAACCGGCATAGGTTAAAACCTATGTCCCGTCCACGCAAAAGAACCAAATATCGCTCGATATCGGCGTACAAACTCCGATGGATCGAGATAAATATCAACAAATAACTCGTAGTTTTAAAACACATTACTTATATTATAAAACATGATTAAATCCATCGAAACCCTAAAATCCATCAAACCGTCCAATTTCGTAAAACCCGAAAATGCCAATTTACCGTTTTTCATCAAAACATGACATTTAAATGAAACCAATGATCATAAAACTCATTAAATAGCATAACTAGACTATACAAACCATTACTATATTTTTATTACACAAATTTGTATTAATTTGAAATTTCTAGTTTGCAACCTTTAACAATTTTCAACATTTTTCAAGCAAAATACCACAATTCCACCACAAAACGTGATTTTGCATGAATTAATGTATTAAACCACAATTCATGATGATAATGATTTAATGAAACCATAAATTATATTTTTAATCTCATTTATTTAGGAATTTCTAAAATCTAGTTTACAAAAAAATAGCATTTTATTAGTATTTTCCAATTAACAAAAGAAACTAGTGATCAAACTAAATTTTTCTTTCCATTAACATGCTAATATTCTCACTAAAACTACAATCTAATGATAGCAATCTAAATTAGGATTTTATATTACCCACATATATTTTTATAAAAAACTAGCTAGCTAAATAGCTTAATTTAAACAATTTGAATACAAAAATTATTATACAATAACCATGCAAGATTTTTCCACTTCTAAAAATGGCAGACTAGTTATTATAACCCTAATTAATTAATAAAAACCACCACTTGAATTTACAAACCCTAACTTGAATTTTAAAATTTGCAACTAGAATTAATATATTAAATCTAATTATATTTAAAAGAAACAACTAATAACAATAAATAAAAAGGAGAAGATTTATACCTCCAAACTATGAAATCCAAACATGAAAATGAGCCTCCAAAATGCATGCTTTCCCACTCCAAAATCCATGTAAAAATGAGCAAGAATAAAAGGGTAGGAAATAAATAGGATTTTGTACAATTTTTGTTTAATTTTGATGGATTTTTGATGTATTTTGGAGCAAAATAAAATGAGGAAAATGGGGGCTACCATGGGGGGTGAGGCCGGCCATTTTTTTGGAGGTGAGGGAGAGAAATAAGAGGGTGAGAAAGTGTGTAGAAGTCTCCACCAAATTATCACTTCAATATGTCTTTTCATGCATTTCTTTATTTTCTTTTATTTCTTTACTATAGCAACTCAAGAAAACTCTAGAAAATAGGAAAAATTTGCAAATAAATTTTGCATGATACACACTAAATTATAACATGCCATGGTTCATTTTTACAAATTAAAACCATTCAAATTGTAATTTACACTAATTTAGTGTAAAAATAAAGCTTATGTTAATATTTAAAATAATTAATTTAGGAAAAATATTTAATTAAACTAAAAATTTATAAGTGGCTAAATAAACACCATTTACTAGTAATTACATAATTAAAATAGGTATTTTTGAAATTATAATGAAAAACAATCACGGTTAGGTTTTACGAAAAATACATTTTACTTTGCCGAAAATCATAAAATTCACTTAAACAATTTTATTCATTTAATTATTTTTAAAACGTTACAATTCGTCCCTCCCGGTATTGGGAGTTGATATCGCGCTGTGTCAGAGAGCCATTACGCAAAGTCCCTGGCCAGGGCAAGCGAGATTTGCTGGTAGGTTCCAGCAGTTTCTCAGGGTGTAATGGGCTTCCCTCCGACACGACTTATACCGCTATTAGGGGACCGACGCTTGCCGCCCCCTAGGCCCGATATGCGATAGTCTTGGACGAACGTACCGGACTGTATGGAGATTGTCACATCAGACTCAGTAGGAGTTCGGATGGGTTTCCTCATCGGCCTTCTTATCGACAACTACCTGGGGACCGTTACGTACAGCTAGTGCCACTTGCGGTCTGTGGTTAAACCCACTGCCAGCGTAGTAGTCGAGTCTCTAGAGTCCCACACAGAGAGTTTCCTATTCCAGGCGAAACGATATAGAGGTCGTATGGTTTTACGACAAAGGGTTCGGACGCGTATGTGTGTTTACACACTTACGTCGTTTAGACAGTTTTTACCAGTCGGCTTTGGTTTAAGCCAGTTACTGGTATCCGGTTATTGGATTTTTACAGTCTAAAGTTTTTCCGTATTTTTGCGGATTGGAGGGGCGTTCTCGTAATTGTGCGAGAAGCTTCTAGAAGTGGTGACTAAGGAGGTTTAGGTGTCATATACATTGAATGGGTTATATGAGTCATGAGGGTGATTCATTCATCTCATTAATGCATATTAAATGCTTAATGACTCATGCTAATGAATCACCACTTGATATTTGTGAAGCATGATTATTCATCACTCTTTATTCTTTTCTTCATAAAAGAAAATGCTTCGTATCTATTATGATACTCATAAGCTTTATTCAATTATCATCTACACATTCTCTCTCCTCAAGCTCTCTCTCTTCAAACCCTAATCCTCACCTCTCATGTGTTGAGAACTAGGATTAGCTAGACTAAACAATCCATAACCTTCACTCTATCTCATCTATCTTCTTTGATTAGCAATCTAAGAAGGTTAGTTGCCTCAAGTTTAGAGGCTAAGCTTGGAGTTTTGCTCTCGGGTGGATCGTCTACTACAAAGAGAAGGCCGAGGAGGACGAGGTGATCGTAAAGACGAAGGACTTGGTTCGATAGGTATAATCCCTAAGCATAGTAGTTTAGAACAACTATATGTTTGGTTAGTTATCGTTTAGCTTCGATTCAAGCGGTTAGTCGATATTTGTTCACTAAACAAGTTCGTTTTTGAAAATTCCGCCTCCCCACAAGTATTGGGGTGTTCTACATCGACTTGCATTGGTATCAGAGCCTCGCTAAACAATAAATAACTTAATTGCAAATTTGTACGAATTTCGAACGGAAAAAACGAAACCGGAAAACCCCGAACTGTCAAGTTTCTGTCGAAATTTAAATGAAGTCCAAAAATTTTTCAGGGATGTTCAGAAAGCTTGAAAAGCATCCAGGAGAACACCCAAGAAAATTGGGCCCATGACTCGGCTAAAGCGCCGCGGAAGAGCGGCGGATCCCACCGATCCGCCGCGGTTCCGCCACCGAGTTGCCGAGTCATGAACCCAAATTTTTTGTGTGGGTCCCCTGTGATATTTGGTATTTTCTGGAATTTTTAATATTTGCTTAGGTTTCAATTTTACAGAGCAGTATTGGAGCAATATTAATGGTGTTTAATCGATCGAAATTGTACAGTATTTGCATATTGTATTATATCTGTGATTGTATAATGTGTTCGTAAACCTCCCCTAACTGCTAGTATGTCGGTTGGCAGGGGGTTGCACATTTCTGTAATGGTTTTATCTGTTTGTGCATATGAACTGTAATTGGACTGTTGTGGTGTATAGCCGGGGTTAAGCAATGGGTTATTATTTAATTCATTTATTGTAAATGTAATTTGTTGTAATATTATTTTTGCGGGGCACATCCAGGTTGCGGTTGTAGCCACCGTTGTATTATTTCGTTTTACTGTTTTTGCTCCTAGGACTGACCCAAGGTGGGGTACACAAACTGCCGGGTGGGTAGTTTGCCATACCCGTAGGGGTCGAGGGTGGGGTAATGGCTATTCATCACAACTGTGTAATCTGTCTTTTCTTGCAAGCTCAAAAGAAATACAGATTGCTTGCAAATCCAATTAAGTTCATCTGTGATCTGGAATGAATATCATTGCGTCAGACGAATGTAAAATATCTATATATATGATAGCTATTTAGACGTCACTTATGTTTTACACCCGCGCTAGCCCAGCCCCCGCTCTGTCGTTAGTTAAGTAACCTAACGGGTAATGACGGGACCCCGTGGTGAATGCGGATGGCATAAGAGGACGTTGTATTTTCGTTGTTTTCTGCAATGATAGGTTAATGATGGGACGCATTATCTATAATGCAAAGAAAATAAACCAAGTTTAATCGTTGGAACAATTTAAAAGAAACCACTCGGTTATTTTTAAAAACAGATATTTTTAAATGCGGAGCCTTAACCACTCCCTTTAAAAGCTATCAGGTTCCTTCGGTTATATCAAGTTCACTACGTTCACGGTTTCGCCAAAACCAGTCGTAGCCCTCCGGCATTTCTTATGGATGGTCAGTAGTATTCAAGCTATGCTTGTTGGCATACGTCAAGGCATAGTGTTTGGTAGCTGCTGGGGTATTCATTTGTTGCATAGATAGATGTGTTGGTTTGGGACAGTCGCATTACCTTGTTGGCATACGTCAAGGGTATATACGGGTGGGTTCAAATTAACAAGATAATGATGGGCAGAACTTGACATGTGACTTATGATTTGTTGGCATACGTCAAGGTCATAAGAGCATGGGGCAAAAACTTATATCGGGAATTTCTAAAGAAACTGAAATTTGCAAAGAGATGCATACCATTTGGAGTTTGATGAATGTTGGTAGGATTCCTTCAACATTATCATACGATGATATTTGGATCCCGATCCTACTGTGAGTATATGCTACTTATCAGGATATTCGTCACTTAACGATCAATGCTATAAACCTAGTAGGTGTCCAGAAAAGTGTCAACGGGGTTACGCCCCCAGAGAAAAGAGGTTATTTAATTAAGGAACTTCGCGAAAGCGTTGGAAAACCTCCCTCGAAGTACCGACACCAGCCTGGCTGAACGGTTAAGCAAGTATTGTACGGTGAGAATAGTCCTGGCTAATTCTTCTTTTATGGTTTGAGGAAGGATTCGAGAAACAGTGGGAGCCATCCATTTTAGATAAACTAAAAACCACTCTAAACTTGCAAGAGCATCATGCTAAAGAGTTTTCTTCTCTCTCTCCTAATTGCAGCGACCCTGAAAATGACTGGACTTAAGTTACTTTTAGAGAAAAATACACTGACAGGGCCAAACTATAAAGATTGGCTGCGGAATGTCAAAATGGCTTTGACCTATGACAAACTGGGGTACGTCCTCACCGCTACGGCACCTGCTGTCCCTGGTCCCAAATCCAGTAATGCGGATAAGGAAATCCGCAAAACCTGGGATTTAGATTGCGCGAAAGCCAAGTGCATCGTGCTTGCCTCGATGAACAATGAACATCAGAGGAGGCACGAGGATATGGACCTTGATGGCATATTTCTCCATACAAAGGAACTTTATGGAGAGCAATCTCGTATAGCAAGATACGAGACCTCTAAGAACTTGTTTCGAGCGAGGTTGGCTGTCGGGTCATCGGTAGGAGAACATGTCCTAAAGATGATCGGCTATATTGAAGAGCTCGCAGACCTTGGGACGACTTTGGATAATGAGCTCTATACAGACCTTATTCTCCAGTCCCTTCCTCACACCTACGCCCAGTTTATCCTGAACTTCAACATTCAAAGAAAAGAAGTTGAACTTCCGGAACTCCTGAACATGTTAAGGAGTGCAGAGGGCACCTTGAAGAATACAAGGGAAACACCCGCTATGTTTGTTGGCGGTGCATCTTCTTCCGGGTCCAAGGCAAGAGCCAAAGGAAGGAAGAAGAAGGCCGCACCCAAACCTAGAGGAGGTGTTAGTAAGGTGGGAGGGAAGGGAAAGAAAAAGTTTGCGGTACCGATAGTTGGCCAGGATGAGTGCTTCCATTGTCACAGGAAAGGGCACTGGAAGAAGGATTGCAAGGCGTGGAACGCCAAGAACCAGGAACCGAAGCAAGCTGTGGCTTCGACTTCAGGTGTGTTTGTAATTGAGAATTGTCTGTCGATCAACTCTACTTCCTGGGTATTGGATACCGGATCGGGATCTCATATTTGCAATTCATTGCAGGCACTGAGAAACCGTAGAGTGCTGAAGGAAGGTGATATGACCCTAAAGGTTGCTAACGGAGCTAGCGTGGGAGCTGCGTCCGTCGGGGATTATCACCTAGGATTGACGAGTGGACACATTTTGGTTTTACATAACTGTTATTTTGTACCAAGCTTAACGTGTAATATCATATCAGTTTCCTTGTTATCAAATAAAGGTTATGATTTCACGTTTGTAAGAGATGTTGTCAACATCCACCTTAATCATGGTTTGATTGGGTCAGGTACACTAAATAACGGCATATATGTTTTAAACCAACTCTAAATTTTCAATGTCCAGAACACACTAAAAAGAAAGTCTCCAGATTTAAATAAAGCTTTCTTATGGCATTGTAGACTGGGTCACATCAATGAGAGAAGGTTGACTAAGTTTCATAGAGAAGGATATTTGGACTCGTTCGAATATCAATCTTATGACACTTGTCAATCTTGTCTCAAAGGAAAGATGACAAAGACTCCATTCACTGGACAAAGAGTAAGAGCGAGCGAGCTCTTAGGACTCATACACAGCGATGTATGTGGTCCAATGTCTACACAAGCAAGAGGTGGTTATTCCTACTTCATTACTTTTACAGATGATTTCTCTAGGTTTGGACATGTCTTCTTAATGAAGCATAAATCCGAGGCCTTTGAGAAATTCCTGGAATACAAGAGTGAAGCGGAAAACCAAACAGGCAAAAGTATTAAGACACTGAGATCTGATCGAGGTGGAGAATACTTAAGTGCCGAGTTCCTAGGTTACCTAAAAGAGAAAGGAATTCTCTCTCAGCTTACTCCTCCATACACTCCACAGCACAACGGTGTATCCGAGAGACGGAATCGAACCTTATTGGATATGGTACGATCCATGATGAGTAATGCTGAGTTACCGCGATCTTTCTGGGGTTATGCGCTAGAATCAGCGATACATCTTTTGAACAGAGTTCCAACCAAAACTGTGCCTACCACACCATATCAGATGTGGAGTGGGAAGAAACCCTATCTTCAGTACCTGAAGACATGGGGATGTCCAGCTTTTGTAAAAAAGCAGCATCCGGACAAGCTCGAGGCACGCTCAGTAGAGTGTAAGTTTGTGGGATATCCAAAGAACTCTACAGGATATTGTTTCTATTACGCAGAGGAACAAAATGTTTTTGTTTCTCGTCATGCCCGCTTCTTAGAAACTGAATTTTTAGAAAATCAGAAGAGTGGGAGCATAGTAGAACTGGAAGAAATTCCAGAACCACAAACTGCTACTGAAAGTTTGGTAGAACCAGAAGTTCAAGAAGTACAGGACATTCCCGCACCCCTCCGCAGGAGTAGTAGGCCGTCTCATCCGCCTGAGAGATACTACGGTTTTCTCATAGATGGGGATAGAGAGGATTGCATCATAGAAGATGATGAACCTACTAGCTTCCAGCAGGCCATCCAGAGCGGCGACTCGGTACAATGGCTAGATGCAATGTGAAGCGAAATGGAGTCCATGTACACCAACAAAGTATGGACTTTGGACTTTGCTCCAGGTGGGGTAAAACCCATAGGATGCAAATGGATCTTCAAGAAAAAGATTGGTGTAGATGGGCAGGTGGAAACCTATAAAGCTAGACTTGTTGCAAAGGGTTTTCGTCAAAGACCTGGTTTGGACTATGACGAAACTTTTTCTCCAGTGGCTATGCTCAAATCCATTCGTATCCTTCTTGCAATTGCTGCCTTCCATGATTATGAAATCTGGCAGATGGACGTAAAGACGGCTTTTCTGAATGGAAATTTAGAAGAGAGCGTCTATATGGATCAGCCAGAGGGTTTCAATCAGAGTGGGAGCAGCGGGAAAGTATGCAAGCTGCTTAAGTCCATTTATGGACTAAAGCAGGCATCGCGGAGTTGGAACATCTGTTTTGATGAGACAGTCAAAGAATATGACTTTATCAAAAATCCAGATGAACCGTGCATATATAGTAAAGTTGTAGCCAGAAGTGTCGTATTCCTCGTCTTGTACGTGGATGACATTCTATTGATAGGAAATGATATTCCTATGCTACAATCTGTCAAAGGATTCTTGTCACACAGGTTCTCCATGAAAGACCTGGGTGATGCCTCTTACATTCTGGGGATCCAGATCTATCGTGATAGATCCAAGAGGATGTTGGGACTTTCGCAGTCCAGGTATATCGACACTGTACTGAAAAGATTCAGTATGGAAGATTCTAAGCGCGGTAATCTACCGGCTTGTCACGGAATCAC
Source organism: Agapanthus africanus (assembly GCA_030015575.1). Classification (NCBI taxonomy): domain Eukaryota; kingdom Viridiplantae; phylum Streptophyta; class Magnoliopsida; order Asparagales; family Amaryllidaceae; genus Agapanthus; species Agapanthus africanus. Next base: position 219,684,073 of record JASDDO010000008.1, read on the forward strand.
CCTCTCCAAAGAGAGGTCTCCCAAGACTGATTTGGAAAGGGAACGCATGTCTATTATACCCTACGCTTCTGCGGTAGGCTCTATAATGTATGCGATGTTGTGTACCAGACCAGATGTAGCTTACGCACTGAGCGTGGTGAGCCGGTATCAGTCAGACCCAGGGGAGAAGCACTGGATAGCAGTAAAGAACATTCTCAAGTACCTGAGAAGGACTAAGGAGATGTTTTTGGTTTACGGCGGAAAAGACTTCAGGTTGGAGGCCTTTGCTGATTCCGGCTTCCAGAGTGATAAGGACGATTCCAAGTCCATGTCGGGTTATGTCTTTACCCTCAATGGAGGGGCGGTGTGCTGGAAGAGCTCCAAGCAGGACACCGTTGCTGACTCGACGATGGAAGCGGAGTATATAGCTGCTTGCGATGCCGCAAAAGAAGCAGTCTGGATGAAGAAGTTCCTAACAGAACTTCAGGTGGTTCCTACCATAGTTGATCCAATACCTCTGTATTGCGACAACAACGGAGCTATAGCTTTAGCGAAGGAACCAAGGTCCCATCAGAAGTCCAGACACATCTTGAGGCGGTATCACCTGATCAGGGAGATCATTGATCGTCCGGAGATCGAGGTTCGGAGAGTTGCTTCAGAAGAGAACATTGCTGATCCATTCACGAAGGCCCTACCTCAGACGCAGTTTGAGAGGCTACTCGAGATCATTGGTCTTCGATATGCCAGTACATGGCCCTAGTGCAAGTGGGAGATTGTTAGTGTTTATGCCCTAGAAGGCCATTACTGTATCATACTAGTTTGTATATTACTTAATGGAAGCTTGGGATATTCACATGTATATAACAGTATTGCTAAACATGGTAGTATGCTACTTGGTTTTTCTATCTTAATATGTGAGTATACGTATTGATAGAGCTCTTAGGATCTTGCTTGACTACCAGCGTTGTGATGGCAGTCACACTAGTGGGGGCTGGGTAGTCTACAAGCACATCCTTATTCAGGTCCCTAGTCGTTGGATTATCGAGACAGAGCATCGATACTCCGGAGTAGACTAGTGTGTACGCTTCTCATCCCAGTTGGGGAGATGGTCTGTCCCACAGCCGTCAGTACGTCGTACTGGAGATAGTATGCAGGTGCTCGTTAGGTTACGGGTACACCGGACAGGACTCACAGGGAACTGTTGGTTGGTTTTATACCAGTCGTCAGTGAACAGTTCCCAGGTGACATGAGTACAGCATAGTCCGCAGACTTGACACTGCTACTTCGCCTCGAGTGTGTCCCACTGTTCTTAAATTGCTACCCTACCACGGCTCAAAGGAGTCGTGCAAACAGGTAGCGGTTGGGTGCAGTCCCGAGCACTTGGAGGCAGTGGCGGTTAGACAGGATTCGTCCCTCCCGGTATTGGGAGTTGATATCGCGCTGTGTCAGAGAGCCATTACGCAAAGTCCCTGGCCAGGGCAAGCGAGATTTGCTGGTAGGTTCCAGTAGTTTCTCAGGGTGTAATGGGCTTCCCTCCGACATGACTTATACCGCTATTAGGGAACTGACGCTTGCCGCCCCCAGGCCCGATATGCGATAGTCTTGGACGAACGGACCGGACTGTATGTAGATTGTCACATCAGACTCAGTAGGAGTTCGGATGGGTTTCCTCATCGGCCTTCTTATCGACAACTACCTGGGGACCATTACGTACAGCTAGTGCCGCTTGCGGTCTGTGGTTAAACCCACTGCCAGCGTAGTAGTCGAGTCTCTAGAGTCCCACACAGAGAGTTTCCTATTCCAGGCGAAACGATATAGAGGTCGTATGGTTTTACGACAAAGGGTTCGGACGCGTATATGTGTTTACACACTTACGTCGTTTGGACAGTTTTTACCAGTCGGCTTTGGTTTAAGCCAGTTACTGGTATCCGGTTATTGGATTTTTACAGTCTAAAGTTTTTCCGTATTTTTGCGGATTGGAGGGGCGTTCTCGTAATTGTGCGAGAAGCTTCTAGAAGTGGTGACTAAGGAGGTTTAGGTGTCATATACATTGAATGGGTTATATGAGTCATGAGGGTGATTCATTCATCTCATTAATGCATATTAAATGCTTGATGACTCATGCTAATGAATCACCACTTGATATTTGTGAAGCATGATTATTCATCACTCTTTATTCTTTTCTTCATAAAAGAAAATGCTTCATATCTATTATGATACTCATAAGCTTTATTCAATTATCATCTACACATTCTCTCTCCTCAAGCTCTCTCTCTTCAAACCCTAATCCTCACCTCTCATGTGTTAAGAACTAGGATTAGCTAGACTAAACAATCCATAACCTTCACTCTATCTCATCTATCTTCTTTGATTAGCAATCCAAGAAGGTTAGTTGCCTCAAGTTTAGAGGCTAAGCTTGGAGTTTTGCTCTCGGATGGATCGTCTACTACAAAGAGAAGGCCGAGGAGGACGAGGTGATCGTAAAGACGAAGGACTTGGTTCGATAGGTATAATCCCTAAGCATAGTAGTTTAGAACAACTATATGTTTGGTTAATTATCGTTTAGCTTCGATTCAAGCGGTTAGTCGATGTTTGTTCACTAAACAAGTTCGTTTTTGAAAATTCCGCCTCCCCACAAGTATTGGGGTGTTCTACATCGACTTACAATCCAGAGTCTGGTTTTAAGCATAAGCCGGACAACTCCCTGTATCTTAACAATGTCAAGATATGAACTGTTCTATATCCAATACAGAAACAGAGGCACTGATTTAATTGAACCAGATTCAAATCATGCAACTGTCACCAGTGCATGTCAACTAAATGGAAGGAGGCCGATCAGCGTTACTCAACTTAGGAGTGCTTCCAATTATGAGTAACCTGAAAGAGAAGCAAGTTCTCTTAACCACTACTATCAACTGAATACCATATACAAGTATCTACATCTTCGATCACCTTGAAGAATCTCGATACTTGCAACACCTGGTTCTCTACTCTATTCATATACCTATAACTTCTCAAAACTTGGACCTTGTGTTTCTACGAAACACTTGTCTAAGAACCAGAGAAGTCATAAGTAAACCGAATATAGTACGAGGACCATCCCCTCTGTCATAATGGACACTGGACAATATACAATACTCTGTATAAGTCCCCTGAGTCTAGTAACTCATTTCCTGTGTGTCGTAGGTTGAAAACTGTACTATGGTTATAAAGAATTACACCGCTGTTTAATGCTCCTTACCTAACCATCCACTGATATAGGTAAATGTCATAGACATAATTTCAAAGAGGTACATCTCACTCTATAAAAATAGACGTACAGATATATCAATTTGAAATTGGTGCATAACAACGGATATTCAAAACCAAACATTTGCCGTCCGGCAAACAGCCCAGGCGATTTCCTCAAATATCACCAATTACAACGGATTCCGATATGATGAGGATGATCACCTAATTCCCAATAATATACTCCTACTCATCATCTGTAAAACCATACAGATGTGAGAATCAAACCTGGTAAATACATACCCTGGAGCAAGTGTCTAATTGGGAAATCAGTTTTCTTTTAACAGTACACAGTGAAACTGAAACATTGAAATGTTTCGATGGGGTATCCTGGTATTCCTAGTAATGCCTATTCCATTATCCAGATTCACAACTGTAACCGTATAATTCTTTGTCATCTCTCCAAATCCCTTTAAATATCTTTAGTCATTACCTTCTGTACACCCCTTTAGGCCAAATCGTTTTCTTCCTTCCCTACCTTTCGGCACCAGCCTATGGTTTGGAAGAAGACTATCCAATAAGCATAATGGGTGTACTGCCCTAATCCTAGGAGCACTCGCAATGCGAGAGAAGGTGAGACAACCGAATAAACCTTATTCTTATTTCTCCTGAACCAGAATCCATCCCCGAACTGGAACAAGTTCCTTTCGAGTTCGTATATAACCATACGATGGAATATCCAATATATCGTGGATCTTCGTAGTGATACGGAGTGTCCTGGAGAAATACAAAGGTGATTTAGGATTGGCGAAGAAATACTTGGTTTGGTCGTGAATAGCAGTCGCAATTTACTTTGCCCTCTTACTAATCCCTTTCTTTGTCTTAACTTAATACCTTCTGTACACCGTTTAGGCTAATTGGTTTTCTTCATTCCCTACCGTTCGGCACCAGCCTAAGATTTGGAAGAAGACTATCCAATTTGCATAATAGGTGTACTATCTCCTAAACCAAGGTGTACTCGCAACCTGAGAGAAGGTAAAAGGAAAAGACAACTGAATAGTCTTATTCGTTTTCTCCAGAACCAGAAACCATCCTCGAATAAATTCCTTCGAGTTCGTATATAACCATACGCTGGTTTTGTCCAATGGAAGTGGGCGTTTGTAGTAATACGGGATGTCCTGGAGAAAAGGATAAAAGTAGGAGTGGCAATGAGGTTTGCAACTCTGACAATCCAAAAGCCAGTGTTTAAGAAGGTTCGGTTAATTTTGGTCACTGAGTCATAGTCAAGGGTCGGGTCATGGTCGCTGCCAAAGAGAGAGAGAAAAGAAACACTCAGCGTGCACTCTAACCTAGATCAGAATGGTTATCACTTTATCTAATCAGGAAACCTCCCACTGTAACGTCAAATTCTTCCCCAAACCTGAAAAAAGAATTAGTCGGGATCACTCGAGGAGTAAACCAACTCATCAGTGGGAATCGGGATCCAACTATCATCGCATGATAACGTGACAGAATCCGCTCACGTTATCACACTCCAGAAGGTATGCGCATATCTGGCAAGTTTCAGTTTCTTTAGAAACTATCGATGTGATTTTTTTCCCATGCTCTTATGACCTTGACTAAAGCCAACAAATCATAAGTCACATGTCAAGTTCTACCCGTCATTGTCCAGGTTAATTTGAACCCACCCGTACAAGCCCTTGACTAGGGCCAACAAGGCTATACGACTGTCCCAAACCAACGCATCTATCTATGCAGCAGAAAGGTAACAAGCAGCTACCATACACTATGCCTTGACTAAGGACAACAAACATAGCATGAATACTACGTGCTACCCGTCTGAAATGACGGAAGGCTACGAATGGTTTCTGGCGAAAAACCTTTAACGTAATGAACTTGATATCGTTGAAGGAACCGGATAGCTTTTAAAAATATAGTGGCGAAAACCTTTGCTAAATAGGTCACTCCCGGTGAAGGGATCTCGGCTCTTTCCCTATAGAATGAGGTGCAGGATATTCCAAATGAATACCACGATGCAAAGCAAAAGTAAACGACTATAGTGAAGTTATTGCCCTGACGCAAACTTTTGTCCAAGGGGTCACTCCCGGTGAAGAGATCTCGGCCCTTGCCTCGTCAACTGAGGAGCAGGATATTCCAACTGAATACCACTGTGCAAAACAAAAGAGAACGCCCTTACAATAACAGCTTTTTGAAAAAATGTTCCAACAACATCAGAATAGGTTTGTTTAGCTTGCATTGATCCAAATCAACGCAGTCCCATTAATTGATCACACCACAAAAGAACAAAAATAATGATGTACGTATATGCCATCCGCATTCGCCACTGGGTCCCGTCATCACCCGTTTGGTTACTTAACTAACGACAGAGCGGGGACTGGACTAGCGCGGATGCAAAACATATACAACGTCTACTAATATATATATCGATATATAATATTTCGCTCAAGGCGTGATAAAATGCAACATCACAGAAATGTAATAAGCATCACAGAACAATACAGATATCTGGGATCTCCGGGTTTCATAGAGCCTCTACTGAAACCCGACGTTCCCCTGGTCTTGTGGATAGCCTGTGCAATGAAATTCTAGACCCCTACGGGCGCGGCAAGTTAACCGCCAAAACCTGAAGCGAGGCAGCCCCCTTCAGCAACGTGAATGGACCACCCAGCACTTCACGGAATCCGGTAACTTGGGCACCCCTCCTGGGTCAACCTGTACCCCCTACGAGTGCGGCGAATAGCCCGCCAATTCTAGAGTGAATCCCCCTTCGTCTCAACGCCATGAGATGCGGGCCCATTGCCCTCTAGAACCCGGCTATCCGTGCACCCCTCCGCGGGGTAACCCTAGTACAGAAAGTAAAATATACATACAACGGGTACATCGACCTTGACCCGGTCGTGCCCCAAAAGAATAATATACAAACAGGCAGTGACGGCAGTCCACATGTCGGACGCTCGCCCCGCAATATCAAATGTACATATAAAACAAAACTGTACTACCATTGCATCCAGGTTATCCTCCACGACCAATCCGCAACATCACAGCACAACACAGAACATCAACGTAAATGTCACGTTCGCAAATCCTTCTAAAAGGGCTATAGCAGTTAGACAGGATTTACCGATCAAATGACATTCACGGTCGCAGATATAATGTAAATACTGTGAACTAACATGTTTAAAATTTTCGATCGATCAAATATACCCAAGTGGGCCCCAAGCACTACTGTAGCACTCACAGAAAATCTGGGCCCAAAAAGAATGTTCCAAAACCCCCATTTCACAGTCTAAGACCCACTGAAAAATATTGGTGCAACAAGGACTTATTATGGCCGTGGATCCGCGGCCAATTCATGGGTTTGGCCGCGGTTCCGCGGTGGAACAGTGGACTCATGTCACCAAATTTTTGCAGAAGTCTTAAAATTCCCTGCATGTTATTCTGCAACAACCTGAAAAATTTTTAGAGCCCAAAAAAATTTCGACAAAAACTCATGCAATGGAAATCGGGTTTTCGGAAATTTGTTTGATCGAACTTGTAAACACATTAGAGCAAGCTAGACTAGGTTAATGGCGTGGCTCTGATACCAATGTAAGTGCACGGCGGCGCCCCGGCCGTCGATCCGATGCCGGAGACGCGGAAACGAAAAACTTTGCGAAACTTGCAAACCGGCACCACCGCGCACTTTTAACCCGGATCGGGCCATTAACCTAGCTACTAGCAAACTAAAACATGGGAAGAGAGATATACCAAGCGATCCGTGTTCTTCGGTCTTCGTCTCCACTCCGATCTCCTCGCGGAATCTCCGGTCGTCGCCTTCTCATCGAAACGGGAACCACATCGCCGGGTTCTTTTACGGGCTCCCACCTCTGGACCGAGGCAACTCGGGCACGAAGTTGGCGAGCCGACGTGCCCAAGGGTGCTGTAGGATCAATGTAGAATGCTTTGTCTCTTACGGGTAGTGAAGTTGCCTTGGTGATGGAGGAATGAAGAATGAACTTTGGAGAGGGGCTAGAAATGGAGCTATGAACTTTGATGAAAAAATGAGAATGAGATTAATTTTCCACACACCAAATCAAAACTCATTCTCCTCTTTTTCTAAGTGGCCGGCCCTCTATGATGGTGGGGGAAAAAAAGCCAACATGATGGGAGGTGAGTGTAGGAAATAAAAGAGGTGACCACATCCAAAAGCAAACCTCACATCAAAATGCAAATCAACTCTCATCACCAATCCTATCTAATTAATGAAAAAGAGTTGATTTAAAAAGAATCTTATGATCATGAAGCCACAAATTACTAATAACCCCCTCCACAAATGATAATTTGCACACTAGCACATTACCCCTCCATCAGAAAAGTCCGGCCGTGAAGGAACAAAGGAAAACCGACCGGAACGGAATGCAAACTGGCAACTTCAGAAAACTGATCCCGTAATAAATTACAGGAAAACCCCGCGACTGCATATACATGCCTGCATTTGTATTCCCACTGAATACAAATGCAAAGAGACAAAATCTACACTGTATAATACTAGGATCCGGCTTAAACCAAAGCCCGCTAGTATTATCCGTCCGATCACGATCCGTGCAATACCGCACGTATCTGATCGAACCCTGCCATATCTCCATACGGTCACTACAGCGTTTCGTCCGAAACTTGAGAAACTGGTCTGTGGGGGACTCTAAAGACTCGTCAACACCTTGGTTGTGGATTTAACCACTAGCACGTCAGAGGTATTAGCCAATACGTAATGGGCTACCAGGTACTGACCAAAAGGGACGTCGATGAGCGAACTCATCCTGACACTCTACTGAGCCTGTCAGTGACAATATCCGTACTGTCCGGTCCGTTCGTCTATGAGCATCGCATGGCGGGCCTAGGGGGTTGGTAAAAGCCAGACCCCCAAAAGCGGTACAAGTCGTGTCAGAGTGTAGCCCAGAACACCCTGAGATACTACTGGAATACCTACCAGTAAATCTCCTGCCTTGGCCAAGGACTTTTCATGTACTGGCTCTCCTAGACACAGCGCGACCTCACCCCTAATACCGGGAGAGACGAGCCCCTGCAAATCCGCTCACTGCCTCCATGTGGCTCGGGACTGTACCCAACTAAAACCTGTTTGCACGTCTTCTTTGAGCGTGGTAGGGTAGTAATCAAAGCACAGTGGGAACTCACACGAGACAAATGATGATCTCGGGTCGATGAACTAACCTGTACACATGTCACCAGGGAACTGCTATCTGACGTCAGGTATAATACCAACTAGCAGGTTCCCGGTGAGTCCTGTCCGGTGTACTCATAACCCAATGAGCACCTGTATACATCTTAGGTGAACCAACTGACACCAGTGGCTTGTGAGACCGGCCACCGCCCCTCGTCGGGGTCTCGACTGTATACACTAGTCTACTCTGGAGTATCGATGCCCTGTCTCGAAACTCCCACGACTAGGGACCTTTTAAGGATGTGCTTATAGACCCCAGCTCCCACGTATATGATCGCCCTCATACTGCTGGCAGTCAAGCAAGAATCCTAGGGGCTCTATCAACGTGTAATAGCGACTCATAAGGTCACTTAAAGCAGTACACAATGATAAAGATAAACCAGATAGCATACTATCATCTTGAGTAAGACTGTCCTACTGGGACAGGTCCTCCCTCAATCATTGCAATCACGTGCCTGTGATCCAATAATTGACTCTGAGGGCACTATCTCCAACAGTGAGCCGATCGAAGACCGACTTCTTTTGCGCTTCCGGTACGGGCACTGGAATGGTGAAGCTTGCTGGCGGGAGCATGGTCCCGAAAAACAGACCGGTGGTGGCTGAGTCACTTGTTCCACCGGCATAGCAAGGATGGAGGCCGCTTGAGGCCCATAGGCTATACCTCCAGGTAAGGCGGAGCGTAAGTTGCATTTGCATTTGGAGCAGCTCGAGCAGTTGGATGCCATTGATGCTTGATTTCTGCGCCAAGCAAAAGACCAAATCTTAGTAACTTCAAATCCAAAGGCAACCATTAACAAACCGCGATTCGTTCGCGAAGACGACACACGAAGTGTTGAGTGGAAAGAAGAAAAGGTCCCACCGGGCATGCCAGAATCTGTTCCCCTCCGAACGGCGGCCAAGACAGGGACGTCTTGCCTGAGATTCGGGGAAGATGCTATTTGGTTTTATCCGTCCACCTCTCCGAAGATGCCAAGTTGATTTATGGCACCGTGTATCGGAGGTTTAGACGGATGCGGCCGATGTAGCAGACTTCGTCAGATTCCCCCTCGCTTGAGGGGTTTTTGATTGTCGGGACGCTCTTCCCTGCAGGCGCAAGCCCCTGCAGTTAATTACGCTACCGCATCACGGTAACCACTTTCTCCTTCTCCAGAATTTCACTTCGTGTCGTGGGTGTTTGTTTTGTTTGTGGTTGCCCGTGGATTGTATACGGAGACTAAGTGATGTCGTCGCCCGTAGGACGTGGATTAGTCCAAATCCGTATTTACTTAGATTTGGATTTGGGGTTTTAGTTTAAGGATACGTTAGTCCTATTTAAGACTAAGATCAACTTAACGGAAAGAGCATTTAGGGGCTCTATTGTTCCAGTTTAGGGACGTAGTGGCCCATAGGTAGTTTAAGGACATTGCGGTCTATTGCCAGTTTAGGGACATGGTGGTCCATTTCCAGTTTAGGGACATGGTGGTCCATTTTTCCCGTTTTGAGAACGGATAGTAGTTTAAGGACACATTAGTCCATGAGTTTAAGGACGCTTAAGTCCATGGGTTTAAGGACCCCACAGTCCGTATGGATGTGTTTAAAGACACATTAGTCCATTAGTTTAAGGACACATTAGTCCGTGAGTTTAGGGACCCCACAGTCCGTATTTTGGTTTAAGGACGCATAAGTCCGTGAGTTTAAGGACGCATCAGTCCATGAGTTTAAGGACCTTACAGTCCGTATTATTGGTTTAAGGACGCATAAGTCCATGAGTTTAAGGACCCCACATTCCGTATCGATGTGTTTAAAGACGCGTTAGTCCATTAGTTTAAGGACGCATCAGTCCGTGAGTTTAGGGACCCCACAGTCCGTATTTTGGTTTAAGGACGCATAAGTCCGTGAGTTTGAGGACCCACAATCCGTATCGATGTGTGGTTGTCGGGACCCGTCACCTCTCTGACGTCGTTGAAGGATTACAATGATAGGTGTCAGAGGAGTTCGGAGATGTACCCTTGAACCGGATGTAAATTGATTTAAGAGAGAGGTCGTGCTCAGTCAATTTAATTTGAGGACTTACGGCCATGATTGGGCTAAGTCCAGTTGAAAATGTTCAAAGTTTTTATTTATCTTTGGCCTATTAGGTCTGTGCTAGGGCTTTGCCCCTACACTGCATTTTATTTTAGCCTGTAAGGCCTATTTGATTTGGGCTATGTCCCTTTATAATGCAGAGCATTTGTTCTGGGTCCATTGGTCCTCTTAATTGGGCTCTGCCCCTTTTAAAATTAATGCATTGCATTTTATTAGACCTGTTAGGCCTTTTTTGATTGGGCTTGGCCCTTCTTTTCAATAATGCAGTGCATTAATTAGCTGACAGTGGCCATGTGGCCTGTCAGGCGCTTTGCGCCAATTAATGAGCGCAAGCGCACGTGGAGGTGACACGTGTCACGCTCTGGTGAGCGCAAGCGCAGTGCGCTGCGCCAGTGCGTTGCGCTGCTGACACGTGGCGCTCTTTGGTGAGTTGCGCCAATTTCAGAGAGCAATGCTCTATTTTAAAAGCGCATAGCGCAAGTGGTTTTGGAGCTGACACGTGGCGCTCTCTGGTGGCTTGCGCCAACCCTAGAGCGCAACAGTGCAGATTTACAAGTGCAAGGCACTGTTTTAATATCCAATTTTGGATTCAAGAAAAGAATCTTTAAAGATTCCAGAACCAATGGTTCATAAAAAAAGGCAATGCCTTTGTTATTTATTATACTTTTTTATTGAAGATCCTTGATCTTGTTCTTAGATCAATGATCTTTTCAGAAGAAATTCTTTCTTTTTATAAAGGTTTTACCTTCTTTTTCTTTCTCTGAGCTCTTCTCAAAATTCTTTAGAGGAATTCTTTGTTTTTCTCTCTGTGTTTCTGTCTCTGTTTCTCTATCTCCCTCTGTATTGGAATTGGGGTCTAGGGGCCTTTATATAGTGCCCATTAATTTGTTAAATTCGTTAAAGAGATCATTCTCTGAGTGATTTGGGGATTTTTCCTCACCGTTGGATCTTTGATGCAAGAGCTTCTGTTTTACAGAAGACAATCTTCTTATTTTAATAAGAACAGAAAGATCTTACTGGAATTTTAATTCTGTTTGGCGCAAACGCAACTGCGCTGACACGTGCCGCGCAGCGCAACTGCGCTGACACGTGCCGCGCAGCGCAGAGCGCAGCGCAACTGAAGCGTTACTTCCTTTAATTTTGTTTTAAATAGAGCCTTGCTCTGATTGGATGCGCTGCCTTGGGCGCTGCGCTGACGTATCAGCTTTTGACACGTGGCGCGTTGCGCGCAACGCAAGGAATTTGAAACGTTGCTTCAATTTTTGAATTTTTGAAATTCAAACAGAGCTTTGCTCTGATTGGGGGAAACAAGGAAAGACTAGCCGGGATTAATTACACCCTACAACTTCTCCAATCTTTCAGCCAGGCCAGTGTCGGTACTTTGAGGGAGGTTCCCCGTGCTTTCGCACGGACCTAATTAAAGTAAACCTCGTTTTCCCAGAGGCGTAACCCCGTTGACACCTTTCTAGACACCTACTTGATCGGCTAATTGTCATGTGTAAAACTCTCCCAGGAGCAACAATTACTCGCAGTGGGTATCGGGATCCAACTATCTCATAGAAGGTATGCAATCTCATTGCAAATTTCAACACTTGAAATTCCCGATAATCTTTTGCCCCTAGCGTCCCATGACCTTGACGTAGGCCAACAAACCATAGTGCGCTAGTCAAGTTCAACCCGTCATTTCTTGATTGAATTAAATCCACCCGTACGACCCTTGACGCAGGCCAACAAAGTCGCACGACTATTTTAATCCAACCTGCATCATATGCATAAACAGATAAATACCCGTTAGCTACCGCACACTACGCCTTGACGCAGGCCAACAAACGTAGCACGAATATTAAGTAGGACTTATCTGAAATGACGGAGGGCTACGACAGGTTTTTCTGAAAACCTATTGCGTAATGAACTTGATATCATTGTAGAATCGAGTGAATTTTGAATTGGAGTGATTTTGAGCCTTTCATTAGTTTTGCTAAAGAGGTCACTCCCGGTAAAGGGATCTCGGCTCTTTCTTTATGGAATAAGGTGCAGGATATATCATATATATCGCTATGCAAAGCAAAAACTCCAAAAGCAATCAAAAGACAAACCGAATGTTGTAGCATCTGCCAGTTTTGCTAAAGAGGTCACTCCCGGTGAAGGGATCTCGGCTCTTTCCTCATCGAATAAGGTGCAGGATATATCATATATATATCGCTATGCAAAGCAAAAATTGTAGCTACCCTTTTTGAAAATTTGATTCTACAACATCTTTTAGGTTTCTTTTCTTTCATTAATCACATTAATGAAGTCCCATCATTTAAGTCACCTAAACATCACAGATAAATACGACGTACACTTATGCCATCCGCATTCGCCTCGATGTCCCTTCATGCACCGTTAGGTTAGGTAACTAACGGCAGAGCGGAGCACGGCTAGCGCGGGTGTAAAACATAAGTAACGTCTATATAATATTTCATATATACTATATACAGTATCTATCACAACATATCAAATGATCACATCACAGATATCGCAGCAGAAGAAACATATGAAACATTGGATATACTAGGACGTCCGTGTTTTATTTTGAGCCTCTATAAAACACGGATTCCACGGTCGCGATGAATAGCCAAACCCACACCCATAGACCCCTACGAGAGAGGCAAGCAACCCTACCAATTCTAGAGTTAGGAGATCCGGACTCGGCTCCTCGAGTTGGTCTCCCACTGGACTCTAGAATCCGGTTACTTGTGCTCTCCTCCTTGGGTCTATCCTAGTGCGGAAAAGTAAATAATATACAAATGGCGACATCAATCTCATCCCGGAAGTTCCCCAATAAAAGAATATTACATACATTTAATTTTACATGAATGAAAATAAAAACCCTCATCTCACATAAAACCCCCGGCTATTCAAAAACGCGACGATCCAATATAACATATCCAGCAACACATAACATCACATGTCATCAACGTAAGTAAATATGCACATCCCAATTGTCGTTGACATATAGCAACGAAACCGGCAATATCACATATTACACTTACGGTTGCAGAAAAGAAAGTGTAAAACTACAACATTTGGAATCCACAATTGTCTTTAGACATCATAAATCCGAAATATCACATACTTCGCATTTCATGCCTAACTATATGAATTCCACATATTGTATCACATTCCAGATAAATAGACAGTATTAAACTTTTCGATCGAATAATCAAATACCCAAGATTTACTAAATAGCTCAACACTTGAGCGGAGTTCAAAAATTCCAGAATATGTCACAGTACCAACGGTCCAGCCGTAGAAGGGTCAAGCCAACGCCTCACATGTGGCACGCCGTACTGCCCCAAACCCTAAGGTTTAGAGACGGTTCAGACAGTCACATAATCGAGTTAAGATTTGTGTTCTTCTAGAGGGTCCATCGCGTTACTTGCACATTTTTCCGAAAGATTTAAACTCAAGAAAAATTCAACACTTGAAAGTTTTTCGTGCCGGGAAAAATGAGTTAATGATATCCGTTCGAACATTTTAATACTTTCTAAATTATCCGGAAAACATAACGAAATTAAATTTTCCGATCGAATCAACGTATACAAAATAATCCCAAGAACACTCAACACCAGAAGCAGATTAAAAATACTCAGAAAGATACACTAGCAGATACGGTCATAACTGTGCAAAACGAAAAGTCAAACCCGACTGTACGGCCGCGGATCCGCGGCGCAAGCAAGGTATTGCCGCGGTTCCGCGGCGGTCTGTACGGTTTAGCTCCTCGTTTTTCACAGTGATGCTTAAAATTCTCTGCTGATTTTTTAAGGAATTTTTAATACAGAAAAAATCGCATTTTTAAAATTTGTCTAGAGAGGGGGTCGTTTTGATGTTACGGGGTTCGATCGGAGTTTTAATTTCGTAAACACGTTGCCTAATGCTCTAGCTAGGCTCTGATACCACTGTAAGGTTACTAGGCACTCTAACAAGGTTCTACAAGGTATCAACCATGCCCGATTAAAATTTTAGCCGTGATGAACAACCCTAAACAAGATCTTTGCTAGATAATTAGGGTTACACATGCAAGTAAATAACATTTATCACTAAGTGAATACGAAATATAACCTTTGTAGATCGGTCCTTCACTTCTAAAGCTCCTCGTTGTAGTCCCTTCGCTGCGATCATGGTTCTCTCGGGCTCTTGCATGGCTTCACGAGGCGAAAGAAGCGTCCTTGCTTGAAGTCTTCGAGGCCGAAGATGATCTACGTCGAGAGAATACCAACTCAAGCCACTACTTCACTAACTAGAGAATTAGTGAAGCAAACACCCTAAACTAAAGTGCTAGTCTAGAAGAGGATGGAGAAATAGAAAGTGAGTTCACTTTAGAATTTATTTTCTCACAATGTTTCTCATTTTGGATCAAACCCTAGAGAGCTTTTTTTAGCTCAAGGAAGAAGATGAAGAAATAAAGAGAGAAAGATAATGATCAAGTGAGTGAGCTAACCATGGATGAGTGAGTATCATATACTAACTCATGTAGAGACATAATCATGGCTAAGTGTGATGGTTAGATTAACAAATATCCAAAGTAAAAACAAACTTAGTGGACTTAGTCAATGCATCCACAAGCTTCCACAAGCTTCATGCATTTTTCTAATCTTCCACTAATTTTGTAATTACTTTAAATATTAAACCCAACACAACAAATAGCATGGTGTAAGTCTCATACACCCATGCATGTTGTATCAACAACCATGATACAAAAAAACACATTTTAATATATATTACATATATATATTAAAGTTGTGCACATGTGAGAAAAATCCTTAAGTGAACAAATGTTAGTTAATGTAAATTAGTATATCATATATACAATTATACACTAAATTATTAAATCAACACTTGACTTAATAATCCGGTTATATCTCATATAACCGACTAACATCCAATATATCGACTTATCGAATCAACACTTGATTCGATGACCCGGCTATATCACATATAACCGACCTATACAAAAAGTCGCGAGAATAGAATACGGTATCACATACACGCATTATTCTCGGTCCCGCACATATCATATATGCGCTCCTATTTCGTTTTGCCTGAGCCAGTAAAACCTCTATGTAGGACTCTAAAGACTCGTCAATACGCCGGCAGTAGGTGATGATCACATCAAGCACCCACAAGCCGTCAGCGGTACTAGCTGGACGTAACGGCTACCCGGGTATTGAGCCATCAGAAGATCAGCAAACAAGCCCGCTCTAACTCCTGTAAAAGCCTAACAGTAACACTTTCCGTACAGTCCGGTCTCCTTGTCTGATATGTCGCATATCAAGTCTAGGGGTGGTAAACGTCAGACCCCAATAACCGATAAGTCGTGCCGATCTGAGGCTCATAACGGGTCGACAAACTATTGGTAACACTTACCAGTAAATCTCTAAATCATCCCTGGCCAGGGACTTCCATGTTATGGCCAATCGAGCACAGCGCAACATCAACCCCCAATACCGAGAGAGACGAAACCCCTCCTATCGCTCATTGCCTCCATGTGATTCGGGACTGTACCCAAAAACTACCGTTTTGCATGCCCTCTTGGACGTGGTAAGGTGGAATTCAAAGCACAGTGGGAATCACACAAGACTCTATGACGATCTCGGGTCTACAGACTAATCCTGCACAAGTGTCACCAGAGAACTGCCATCTGACGTGAGGTATAATACCATCTGGGAGTTCTCGGCGAGTCCGTCCAGTGTACCCAGTCTCCACTGAGCACCCGTATACCATCTCTGATGTCAAACACCAATGGATATGGGATCATCCATCGCCCATCTCATGGGTCGAGAAGCGTATACGCTAGTCTACTCTGGTATATCGATGCCCTGTCTCGATACACCTACGACTAGGAACATTAAAGGATGTACTTATGGACTACCATGGCCCCACTAGTATGATCTGCATCATAGTCCTGGTAGTCAAGTACACATCCTAAGGGCTTTACCAACATGTAACTATAAGACAGTATCAAGAGATAAGTATACATATTAAGATAAAGAGCAACCAGATAGCATACTATCATATCGAGCAAGAAAGTCCTCTCTATATATGTCCAAGCATCCAATATAATATACATCATCTGTACAATACTGGCCTCTAGGGCATACATACAACTAACATAATATACATCACATGTACAATAATGGCCTCTAGGGCATACATATTCCTAACAATCTCCCACTTGCACTAAGGCCATGTGTTGTAGTATCTCATACCCAACATCCCAAAAAGTCTCTCAAACTGTATTTGGGGGAGGGCTTTCGTGAGTGGATCCGCTACGTTGTCCTTCGTGTCAACTTTCCTGACCTCGATCTCCCGGTGATCTACTATCTCCCTGATCAGGTGATACCGCCAGTTCGGGCCAAATCCTGAAGAAAGATCTGGATCTCTGATGGGGCCTGGGTTCCTTGGCCAAAACCACCACTCCATTGTTATCACAATATACAGGTATTGGATGCTCAATGGATGGAACCACACCAAGCTCAGCAATGAACTTCTTCATCCAGACAGCCTCTTTGGCAGCATCGTTGGCAGCGATGTATTCAGCCTCCATCGTCGAGTCTGCTACGGTGTTTGCTTGGAACTCTTCCAAGACACTGCCCCTCCGTTGAGGGTAAAGACAAAATCCAAGACCGACTTACTGTCGTCCTTATCACTCTGAAAGCTCGAATCAGTAAGGACTCCACTTGGAGTTCACCGTTACCATACACCAAGAACATTTCTTTAGTCCTTCTCAAGTACTTAAGAATGTTCTTCATAGCTGTCCAGTGGTTTTCCCCAGGATCTGATTGATACCTGCTCACTACACCTAGTGAGTAAGCTACATCCGGTCTGGTACATAACATTGCATACATGATAGAGCCTACTGCCGAAGCATAGGGTATCCCTTGCATGCGAGCCCTCTCCAAATCAGTCTTAGGAGACATCTCTTTGGAGAGAGTGATTCCTGAACAAGCGGGTACATTACCTCGCTTGGAATCTTCCATACTAAACCTCTTTAGTATGGTGTCTAGGTACCTGGATTAAGACAATCCCAACATCCGTTTAGATCTATCTCTATAGATCTTTATCCCCAGGATGTAGGAGGCATCACTAAGATCTTTCGTGGAGAACTTAAGTGATAAGTAGAGCTTGACCGAGTGTAGCATAGGAACATCGTTTTCTATCAAGAGTATGTCATCCACGTACAATATGAGGAAGACCACCTTACTCTCTACTGCCTTCTTATATATACAAGATTCGTCTACATTTTTGATGAAGTTAAACTCTTTGATAACTTCATCAAAACAGATGTTCCAACTCCGCGACACCTGCTTTAATCCGTAGATGGATTTAAGCAGCTTGCACACCTTTCCGCTGCTCCCACTGTCTATGAAGCCCTCTGGCTGTGTCATGTACACGCTCTCTTCTAAATCACCATTTAGAAAAGCGGTCTTGACGTCCATTTGCCAGATTTCGTAGTCATGGTATGCAGCAATGGCAAGTAGGATCCTGATGGACTTAAGCATAGCGACAGGAGAAAAGGTTTCATCATAGTCGACGCCAAGTCGTTGACGAAAACCTTTTGCCACAATTCTAGCTTTGAAAGTCTCAACTTTTCCATCTACACCAATCTTCTTTTTGAAGATCCACTTGCTCCCAATGGGTTTTACCCCTTCAGGAGCAACTTCCAAAGTCCATACTTTGTTAGTGTACATGGATTCCATCTCGGATCGCATAGCATCCAGCCATTTCACAGAGTCCCCACTCGTGATGGCCTGCTCGAAACTAGTCGGGTCATCATCTTCCATGATGCAATCCTCGCTCCCACCATCTACAAGAAAACCGTAGTATCTCTCAGGTAGATGAGGAACCCTACTAGATTTGTGGAGTGGCTAGGGATCCTTGGGTACTATTGGATCCTCTGGTTCCACCAAATCGTCAATTGTGGTTTGTACTCCTGGAACTTCTTCCAGTTCTACCTCATTGCCACTAATTTCTTTTACAAGAAATTTCTTTTATAAAAAAGTGGCATGTCGAGAAACAAACATCTTTTGTTCCTCGTTGTGGTAGAATAGATATCCATGTGAATTCTTTGGATATCCGACAAGCATACAAAGAACTGATCATTCCTCGAGCTTGTCCGGATTTTGCTTTTTGACATAGGCCGGACAACCCCATATCTTAACTCGTTTAAGACATGGCCTCTTTCCACTCCATTTCTCATATGGTATTTTAGGCACAGATTTTGATGGAACTTGATTCAATAGGTATGCGGTTGTCTCAAGCGCATAACCCCAAAAAGAAATAGGCAACTCAGTTGTACTCATCATAGAGCGCACCATATCTAATAAGGTGCGATTTCTCCGTTCCGATACACCGTTGTGCTGTGGTGTATATGGAGGAGTAAGCTGAGAAAGAATCTCATTCTCTTTTAGATAATCTCGGAATTTCCCGATCAAGTATTCACCTCCCCAATCAGATCGTAGGATTTTAATACTTTTGCCCGTCTGTTTTTCGACTTCGCACTTATATTTCTTGAATTTCTCAAAAGCTTCTGTCACGACCCGAAAATTTGGCACGTGACGGCCCTAATACTACGCAACGTCTACAGGCGTAACGCAGTAAAAGAAAGCCAAAACCCAAAAATCTAAACCATCAAAAGTAATAAGAAAGTGATAACAGTATTTTCAAAACCTTTGAAATCACAACCCAAATTCTTTAAAGTCGCGCTTTTATTCTTTAAAATTTTGGCAGCACCTCCTTTGTAAAACAAGCCCCCAAAATGGGTACAACATAAATATAAAGTAAAGCATCCCCAACGGGAGCAAATCCTCGTCAAAAAGGCGGAAAATAACCACCACAACAGATATACGACGCCGTAAGGAAGATAGAGACGATAAAAATAAAATTGCATAAAAGCCTCCAAGTCACAAAATAATATACAATATCGTCCTCTCATTAAGTCTCTAAGTCATACAATATAGTGGTAGATGGAGAGTACAAGGGTACAACGAATATACAATACAACATTGGATAACCACAAACCCACCTGGGCAAAACTGCACACTGTTAGGCGAAGTGGTATCCGCAGCAAAAGATGATACGATGGATGGAAATAGCCCTGCCTCTGACTATCCTGAGGAACACCTGCAAACACTGTGGCACAACGGGGGTGAGTTGCCAACTTATGAATAGTAAATAACATATGCAAGTAATCGCGAGTATGCACGTACAACGTGAATCTAACATAAGCATCAAATATCAATGGATGGTCATATGTAATGCATCAGTCATGAAAGGTACGCTAGCAGATACTACTACTACATGAAGCGATAATATGACAATCGGTATGCAATAATCATGTAAGGTGCTCTATCGGGTACAAATAATACATGAAACAATGCATAAAAATAGTATGTAAATGCAATAGTCATGGAAAGTACTCTATCAGGTACAACTAATACATGAAGCAGTGCATAAACAATAAATATGGAGTATGGAATGAAATATGTCATTTCCACGAAAATCCTAACCTCGTGGTAGGACCAAAATCCAACAAGACAATCAAATTTCCAATTTTCCACAAATCAGCCCCCAAATATGGCTATCATATCTAGTAATTCTCATATCCTGAACGTCCAACATCAAGAATATCTCATATATTCTGAATGTACCATATCAGTATATCCCACATATCCTGTGTGTACAATATCAGTATATCCCACATATCCTGTGTGTACAATATCAGTATATCCCACATATCCTGTGTGTACAATATCAGTATATCCCACATATCCTGTGTACAATATCAATATATCCCACATATCCTGTGTACAATATAAATATAAGTATGAGGATATCAACCCCGTATGTCCACCGACGATACGTAGAAAACATGGAAAACCTGAGTGTCAAACACCAACACTCGAAACATCATGAAACCTGTGTCTAGCATCGACACGTAAATCATCATAACTCAGGCGCTGTCACCAAGACTGGCCCTGACGATATGTCGTACATCACTCCGGTCGGTATCCCCACGATAACCGCCGAGTCCAAATAAAATCACCGGTAGGTACTTGCCCACCTTCCAGGCTCATCGTCTGTACCACGAACATCTTGCCGAGGGGAACCGTACCGGCCCCACCATGTACCCTCACACGGTCCACGACGCTCCTCACATGGGGTATATAATCAGAACCGATAAAACTCATGGTGGCTGCAGAAATATCATATCAAGAGAAACCGGGTTTTTCAAATAATGCATAATTTCATGAAACAACAACGGTCTTCAAATCCAGAAAACATCATGAAAAATCCATATCTCAATACGAAAATCCATGAATATAATATAACTGTATGAATCAAAACACATATATTAGCGTCCCATTCCACTAATATTGGTGTAAAGGCATATATAACAGCGTCCCATTCCACCGTTATATATACAGGAGTAAAAATATCGGAGACATCATATGAAATCCATGAATGTAATATATGCAACACGAAACAATAATATGAGCATATAAAGGAAAACCGCTATATAACTGCAACAATTTACTAAATATATCGCGCGGATCCTGATTTCCCCGAAATCAGATGCAACATCATAGACAGGTAAACATGTAGCTATAACAAGGTATGCTTAACCATGTCGGTATAGCAAGATATGTGTGTCCATATGTAAGTATGTATGATGTTAAAGTAGCTGTAGCAAGGTATGTGTCTATACCTATCCATAATACCCTCCAGGTATATGTGTGTCTGAATGCCAGATGTGCATGTAGTTATGTTTTATATGTGTATATACCTATCACAATGGTACGATACCATATAGGTATATGGGTAACTAGCATGTAAACATGTCAAGGAATATGTGTAAGTATGTAGGTATACAGGTATGCTAGATGTCATATGCATATAGGGATATGAATTAATGTCTCAATGTCCCTAACCAAACAATATTATATCTATCAAAGGTTTGTGCATGACATGGCAATTATTGACGGTGTGGGTGGCATACAATCAGTGCTCGTGCAACATAAGCCTTCAATAATAGTGCATGGTCCTAAGGATACGAGTCTATGCACAACAAGTAACTAAGCAATAAGGGGTATGCGCAACTCTAAACATGAAATAGAATGTGCGACAAAGTAAAGTCATTTCTAGCCCAGACGCATAACGCCATGCGAGCGATTCCCCTGTAGATGTTAAATCTACTCACCAACGTCCTGGCTAAGTGAAGCCAACCACTTGTTTTCCCTTTGTAGCAGTGTCCGAATTCCCCGCCTGCGAACCTACCACATTAAAACAATAAAGCAAGTATATATTAATAATAGACCCAAAACACGCACAAACTATATTTAACCGACGCAACAACACCAAACATACTCTCAAGTGTCCTTATTGTGGCTAACGTGCATAGCGACACGACGAAAACAACCTAAGAGCAAAAATCACACCACAAGCACGATCCGTGTCGTATAACGTATCACGCGGACACAAAACACTAGATTAAAGGAAAACGATCCCAGATTTTGCATACTGTAATTACTAAAAAAGTAAACAATACCAAACACCCCTAAACCACAGAAGACAACTACCCACAAAAACCCAAACTCCAACATCCCCTAAGTAGCCGACGTCGCCGGAATTGCTAAAGGGGGTTGCCGGCCGAGGCCGGTGAGGTGGTCCTCGTGTCTCAGGTGGTGACTTAGGTTCACTAGTACATCACTACAATCTTGTTTGGTCACTCAGTAAAATTTCCAGATTACAGCAGTTCACAGAGATTCAAAAAGCACACTAAAAACACGATATTGCACTAATCGATATAAAAAGTGTTCTACGCTACAACCAACGAGCTAAATAACATAAAAACTTCATTTTAACAGATTAGGGATTATACCTATCAACTTTGCTCACAAGCTCCAAGCTTTCCTAGCTCCAAGTGATCCAAGATGCTAAAATTCAAGACTTGGTGTATTTTTGGGATTCATTTGGGAATTTTGGATTATTTTGAGTTTGGATTGATGCAAATTGGCAAGGAAATGATCAAGAGCAGTAGAGGAGGAAGGGATCTCGGCCAAGTGAGGTGGGTGAGGAATTGTGTAGAGTTTTCTAGCAATTTCCATCAATAAATGCAATTTAATGCATTCACACACACACACACATGCATGCACCTTTGACTTTCTTTTCATTTTCTTTAAAACTTAACCATATGCACAAACAAATATCTAGATAAAATGGGAAGGGTTTTATTACACAAACATAATTGAAGAAAAGTTCACTTAGAAGAAATTTCCCAAAATGCGAATACCACATTAAAATAATATTAAAATTGAGAAAAATTCAAATTGAACCAAAACGTCCCATATACCCCCAAAGCTTGCGCACTAGCTTTATTTTAGCTAAACTAGGTGCTGGCAAGTCTATATGGTCATTTGATCACAGTCGGGTTAAAACAGAAAATACCGACAATTTACCAAAAAACGGAGAAATTCACATAACGATTTCTAAAACGTTACAGCTTCAGACTTGTGTTTCAATAAGAACACATGTCCGAACCTTGAGAGATCATCGGTGAATATAATAAAGTATGAAAAACCATTCCTGACATGTGTAGACATAGGACTGCATACATCACTATGTATCAGTCCCAAGAGTTCAGTAGCTCTTTCTCCGTGTCCAGTGAATGGAGTTTTGGTCATCTTTCCTTTGAGACATGACTGGCAAGTTTCATAAGATGAAAACTCGAACGGATTCAAATATCCATCTTTATGCAACTTAGCCAGTCTTGTCGCATTAATATCACCTAGTCTACAGTGCCACAAGAAGTCTTCGTTCATTTCTGAACTTTTCCTCTTGTTTGTGTTCTGTACGTTAAGAACTGTACTTTGATTAAGAACATATATACCGTTACATAATGTACCAAATCCAATCAACGCTTGATTTTGGAAAATGTTCATAATATTATCCTCTAATGTGAGATTATATCCTTCTTTACTAGCAAAGAAACCGATATAATGTTGCACATCATGTTTGGAACGTAGTAACAGTCGTTCAGAATCAATGTATTACCAGTTGGTAATACAAGTGATAATCGCCAACTGCTTTGGCTGCAACAATTGCACAATCCCCCACTGTTAGGGATTTATCACACTTTCCTAGTTCTCTACCTTTCTTTAGCCCATGTAACAAATTACATACGTGGGATCCTGATCCGGTATCCAATACCCAGGACGTAGAACAAACTGAGAAACGGTTCTCGGTAACGAACACACCCGAAGAAGATGCATCAACATGCTGTTTCTTCGTACGGGTGGCGCGAGAATCCTGATACGCCCCTATCTCTTGCTCAGACTTATGACGGTCATAAGATAGAGCCGGACCAACGTTCCTTAGCCCTGTATAAAAGGAGGGTTCGGTCAATACATCCATATTATTATCTTGATTAAGGCGTGACATTGGTTGCTTCCTAGAGAGAGAGAGAGGAAACGTGTTAGCGTGCGCTCTTTGCAAGATTAGATTGGTTATTATCTTATCTAATCAGGATGGCTCCTACTGTTTTTATCAAATCTTCCTTCAAACCATAAAAGGTAAGATTAGCCGGGATTAATTACACCCTACAAGTTCGCCAATCATTCGGCCAGGCAGGTATCGGTACTCCAAGGGAGGTTCCCCGTGCTTTCGCACGGACCTAATTAAAATAAACCTCGTTTTCCTAGAGGCATAACCCCGTTGACACCTTTCTAGACACCTACTGGATTAGCTAATTATAAAATGCAAAATTCTCCCAGGAGTAACTCTTACTCGCGGTGGGTATCGGGATCCAACTATCATATAGAAGGTATGCAATCTCATTGCAAATTTCAACACTTGAAATTATTGATAATATTTTGCCCCTAACGTCCTATGACCTTGACAAATGCCATCAAATCATAGGGCGCTAGTCAAGTTCAACCTGTCATTTCCTGATTGAATTAAACCCACCCGCACGACCCTTGACAAAGGCCAACAAAGTCATATGAGTACCCTAATCCAATCGCATCATATGGTTACAGATAAGCACTAATCAGCTACCGCACACTACGCCTTGACAAAGGCCAACAAACGCAGCACGAATACTAAATAGCACTTATCTGAAATGACAGAGGGCTACGCAGGTTTTTAAGAAAACCATGAGCGTAATGAACTTGATATCGTTGTAGAATCTAATGATTTTGAAAATGAGTGTTTTTTAAGCTTTTGCTAGTCTCGCTAAAGAGGTCACTCCCGGTGAAGGGATCTCGGCTCTTTCCTCGTCGAATGAGGTGCAGGATATTCAGAAATACCATTATGCAAAGCAAGAATTAGAGAAGCCATCAAAAACAAAACCGAGTTGGTTGTAGCATTTGCCAGTTTCGCTAAAGAGGTCACTCTCGGTGAAGAGATCTTGGCTCTTTCCTCATCGAATGAGGTTCTGGATATTCATCAAGGAATACCACTATGCAAAGCAAAAACTAGAGCTACCCTTTTTGAAAATTTGATTTGGTTTCTTTCTTTTCATTAATCTCATTCATGAAGTCCCATCAATTAATGTTTCCTAAACATCACAGAAAAATGAAACGGAAATAGAGCGTATGCTTATGCCATCTGCATTCGCCACAGGGCCCCGTCATGCACCGTTAGGTTACTTAACTACCGGCAGAGCGGGGGTTGGACTAGCGCGGGTACAAAACATAAGCAACGTTTATTATATATCATATAAATAATATTGCATTCGTCTCATGCAGTTATATGATCAACATCACAGAAACAAGCAGCAGAAGCAACATATGAAATATTGGATATACTAGGATGTCAATGTTTTAAATTTAGCCAGTAATGTAAAACACGGATTCCACGGTCGTGATGAATAGCCAAACCCACATCCCTAGACCCCTATGAGAGCGGCAAGTAACCCTGCCAATTCTAGAGTTAGGAGACCCGGTCTCAACTCCTTGAGATGGTCTTCCACTGGACTCTAGAACCCGGTTACTTGTGCTCCCCGCCTTGGGTCTATCCTAATGCGGAAAAGTAAATAATATACAACAGTGGTGACATCATCCTCAACCCGGAAGTGCCCCAATAAAAGATATTACATACAGATTTTACATGAATGAAAATAAAAACCCTCATCTCACATAAAAAAAACCCGGCTATTCTTTCACGACGATCCAATAAATCATAGCAACGGCAACATATGATATCACATATCATCAACGTAAGCAAATATGCGTATCCCTAAAACTTGTTAACATATAGCAACGAGATTGGGATACCCCACATATTACACTTACTGTCGCAGAAAAGAAAACAGAAAACTACAATAATTAGAATCCGCAATATCCTTAGACATCATAAACCCGGAATATCTTATATTCCGGATTTCATGCCTAACTTATAAAACTTGCATTTTAGTCTCATATTGAAAACTCTTTTCAATTGGTTGTCGGATAATTCAAAAAGATTCCCGACTTAGTGATCGCGTATAATACGCAATTGCGACGGAGTTTTGATCCGAATCAAAACTTCATGGCAATCGATCAAATGAGACTAAATGACTAGGTTTACAATACACTAACTAGTTTTCATAAAACTAATTAATCTGGATTCTAATAATTGTATCACACATCGCAAAGCTTGTATAGTAACCGCGACATTAGAATTCCGCACGCAATTAGCAAACTAAACCAATTTTTCCAAAACTTTGAAAAGTCCAGTGAGCTAAAGTTCCAAAAATGATCGTTTTAAACCAATCCGGGAGTCGAAAAGAACTCGAAACCTACCCGAATCTTCACGGAAGCGAAGATAACAAAATTAACTATCGAATAGGGGCCTCGGGAGGGTACCCACCCCTGAGGGCCACCACGAAGTGGCCCCTTAAGGTAGGCAGACCTGAGAGCACTCAGTTGGGGTGCTCTCGGGTCACCCACCCCTAAGGCCACCTTGTGGTGGTCTTGGGGTATGGGTCCGGCCTCTGGTCCCCCTTAGGATGTCCCAGGGGTGCGCACGCTCCACCCCGCGGATTCTCGGTTCAAACCGTGAGCCCGCGGGGTGTGCAAACAACTCAAAACATCATTTTTTGAAACTTTTTTTATCGGCAATTTTTGCGTGACAAAAACGGCGGATTTCCAACGTCGCTACAAGTTACCCTAATGTTCTAGCTTGGCTCTGATACCATGAAAGTCAGGCAGCCATCCCATCCAATGGGGTCGCCGTGGCACCTACAGGTCCCTCAGCAGCTACTTTTTACGCATGCCCCCTCGTGAGGACTATAACCCACCAGAACACCTTCCGGTCTTGGGACATCCTGGGGATAAGAGCCTATGCTTCGCCACACTGTCACACAGTGAGAACCCCCATAGGTCGACATCCAATGCCTAATAGCTCTGATACCATGAAAGTCGACCTTAGCACCACCATGAGATTCTAGAGGCATTAAGCATGCTAAATTTTAATTTTTATTAGGTGCTAAGCTAGACTAACAAGATCTTTACTAGATTATTAGGGTTTGTCTTTGTGATGTGATGAACTAAAGAGAAGAAAATAGTATACAACCTTTGTAGTTCGGGTCCTTCTCTTCAATAGCTCCGGGTTGTGGTCCATGCGACTCCACTAGGCTCCACTTCAAAATGAAAGAACCTCCTTCGTGATCTTCGCGCCAAAGACGATCCACCCGAAGTCCACAAGCTCAATCTAACTCTTCACTAATCTCATTAGTGAAGGCAACACTCCACATCAAATTGCTAATCTAATGTGTGATGGTGAAGTAGGGGTTTAATTTGCTCACTAGGGTTTTCTCAAGTTCAATAATTCACATCACATGTGAGGGTTTGAATTTGGAAGTGAGGTGAAGAAAATTGTAGAGAGCAAGAGAGAGCTAGAGCTCAAGAAATGGCTATGGCATGAAGAATGAAAATGATGAGAGTAAACTCAAAATGGCTCTCTCTTTCCTCACTTATTCAAGCATAGAATAAAATTGCAATTCTAAATTGCAACCATGCTTGAATAATGAGTCAAGACTAATATACAAATAATAAAACACATGCCTTGCCCATTCCACAAATATCTCCACAATTTACACCTCATTTTTCTATTTTCTCAAAATAGAAAAACATGTCATGCTTCATATAATAATATATATATATATATATATATATATCAAATATACATTAATATATATATATATATAAATAAAGCAATTAGTGAGCTAATGATATTAGTTAATATATAATTATATCAAATATAATTTATATCAAATTATTAAATCAACACTTGATTCAATAATCCGGTTATATTACATATGGCTGACTAATATCATTTATCTGTTTATTACATTATCAAATCAACACTTGATTCGATAATCTGGTTATATTACATATAACCTAACTGATACCAGATAACTGCCAGATTACAATACGGTATCACATACTTGTATTTAATCAGGCCTACACACATATCACATATGTGTCCAACTTCGTTTCGCTTGAACTAGGAAACTTCTGTGTGGGACTCTAAAGACTCGTCAATACGCTAGCAGTAGGTGATAATCACATCAGTCACCTACAAGCCTTCAGCGGTACTAGCTGGACGTAACGGCTACCCGGGTATTGAGCGATATGAAGATCAACAAGCAAGCTCGTTCATACTCTCCTTGAAGCCTATCAGTAACACTACCGTACAGTCCGGTCTCTTCGTCTGATTTATCGCATATTATGTCTAGGGGTGGTAAACGTCAGACCCCAGTAACATGATAAGTCATGCCGATGTCTGGCCTATAACGGTTCGAGAAACTACTGATAACTCTTATCAGTAAATCTCAGCAGCAACCCTGGCCAGGGACTGCCAGTTATAGCCAATCGAGCATAGCGCAACATCAACCCCCAATACCGGGAGAGACGAAACCCCTCCTGTCGCTCATTGCCTCCATGTAACTCGGGACTGTACCCAAAATCCACCCATTTGCACGACTCCTTTGAGCCGTGGTAGGGAGGAAATCAAAGCACAGTGGGAGCCACACAAGACTCTATGACGATCTCGGATCTACAAACTAACCTGTACCAGTGTCACCAGAGGATTACTATCTGACGATAGGTATACTACCAACTAGGAGTCCTCGGCGAGTCCTGTTCGGTGTACCCATTCTCTAATGAGCACCTGCGTACAATCTTTGATGTCACACACCAATGGTTGTGGGATCAACCATCGCCTTCTGAGGGACAAGAAACATACACACTAGTCTACTCTGGAATATCGATGCCCTAGTCTCGATATTCCCACGACTAGGAACTGATTAAAGGATGTACTTTTGGACCACCCTGGCCCCACTAGTATGATCTCATCATAATTATGGTAGTCAACTACATATCCTAAGGGCTTTATCAACATGTGAGAGCAAGACAGTAAAGAATACTAGTCAACATGTTAAGATAAAGAGTAACCAGATAGCATACTATCATGTCGAGCAAGAAAGTCCTCTATATATATGTCCAAGCATCCACTATAATATACATCACATGTACAATATGGTCTCTAGGGCATACATATTCCTAACACTAAGTAATATATTTGAGAACTTACTTCTCTCTCAGGTTACTCATCCGTGGGTACGCTCCTTGATGAGTAATGCCACATGGCCTTCTTCCATTTAGTCGATATGCACAGGAAATAGCTGCATGATTTTTAATCTGGTTCCAATTAAATTAGTGCCTTTGTTTCAATATTAGATATAAAACTGATTCATTTCTTAACGATGTTAAGGTATATTGAGTTTTCTGGCTTATGCTTAAAACCAGAATCCGGATAAACTCAAGGCACGTTTCAGTAATGGCAGTTTGTGGGTTATCCCGGGGTTTTGACGAGGGTTAACATTCTACCATTTGCAGGATCAATGGTTATATTGTTCTTGACTCGCTACCCGTTTTAGTAAAATGAATTCTTTTCAGAAAACATTAGTATGAGTATGGTAGAACTGAAAGTGATTCCAGAACCACAAATGAATACTGAAAATTTATTAGAATCTAAGGATTCAATTGGATTCGACAATCCATTACCCGCTCCACAGATTTGGTGGGTAACCTCAGCCACCCGAGAGGTACTTCAGTTTCCTCAAAGACGGTGACAGGGAGGTTTTGATGACCCAAACTTGCCACTACTGTTGTCTTATATTATGAGATCTAGCAGGTGGATGACTATAACGTCGTTCTAAATTAGCTTTAGAAGTGCACGTGTATATGACTCTGCCAGAGGGTTGTTGTAATCAGTGGGAGTAGCAGAAACATGGTGGGCCAGTATCTTATGTCTATTTATAGACTAAAACAAGTAAAGCGGGGGTAGATCATC
Source organism: Agapanthus africanus (assembly GCA_030015575.1). Lineage (NCBI taxonomy): Eukaryota > Viridiplantae > Streptophyta > Magnoliopsida > Asparagales > Amaryllidaceae > Agapanthus > Agapanthus africanus. The sequence goes on from JASDDO010000008.1 coordinate 219,713,963, forward strand.
TATTTTTGATGTGACAGTCATAGAGTTTGACTTCATCAGAATAGAAGATGGACCTGGTAAGAAGGATGTATGGAGTGATGTTCTGATATTTGGATGACATGCTCCTGATAGGAAGTGATATTCCCACACTACGATCGGTTATACTGTGGTTGTTATAAGGTGTTTTCTCCACATAGGATCTGGACAAAATATCAGGGATTTTGATGACTAGATCTATGGTTTTAGATCTAGATTTGGGAAGTGTCCCAATTCGGGTACTTTGACACTATTCTAAAGTGTTTTAGAATGGACGACTCCTGGCGTGTTGGTGTGCCCACAAGTGATGGAGTCACCCTCTCTAAAAAGATATCTTCTAGACTGATGAGGAGAAGGATTTGCATGAATGACATATCACTTACTTAGGCAATTGAGTCAATCATGAGATGTCAAGTACCATACCAGATATTGTTTTTTGTACTAGCTGTAATAAGCAAATATTAATCCAATACTGGAGAAATATTGGGAAGCAGTTACGAACATAAAAGGATATTCTTGGTATATGGTAACGGCAGCCTCCTTCATGAAGGCGGTTATTATTTCAGGCTTCCAAAGTGACCTGAATGACAGAGTGGCTGTCAGAGTTAAAGTTTACCCTCTTTTGAGGGGCACTATGTTGGACAGGGGATCCAAGCGGATACTGAGGAAGGTATAGCGCAGTATACTGATAAAATTCAGTAGAAGATACAGTCTAAGAAGTTTGTTGGATTTGGAGTTCATTTATGAACTTAGTCCCATTAGATATCCAGACAAATTCTCAAACAGGTATTGCTCATTTCAGAAGATAGTTGTTCTCTGTGAAATAGAGATATAGAGAGATAAAGATAGAAACATTGGTGCGGATCCACTCACTGAGGCTATTTCTCGAACGCAAATGTTTCGTAAACATGCTTTGCGAAACTGATTAGTAGAGAAGTTGGGTGATCGGTAGCACACAGGCTGTGAGTATGCGATCCCGTGATAATTAGTCTTAAGTGCAAGTGGGAGATTGTTGGACATAGTGCCCATAAGGTAATTATTGTAATCGCAGGCAAACAATTATGATGATTGAGGGTGGACCTATACGGGTATAACAGTCTTACTCGAGATGATAGTATGCTATCTGGTTTGTCTTTATCATCATGTACATGCATTATGTAGTATTACAGATCACTATTACATGTTGATTGAGCCCATAGGATTTTTGCTTGACTACCAGCATTATGATGGCGATCATATACGTGGGAGCTGGGTGGTCTATAAGAACATCCTTAAATGTCCCTAGTCGAGAGAGTATCGAGACTGGGCATCGATACTCCGGAGTAGACTAGTGTATACTTTTCGAGACCCCGACGAGGGGCAGTGGCCGGTCTCACAAGCTATTGGTGTCAGTTGGTCACCTAAGATAGTATACAGGTGCTCACTGGAGGTGAATACACTGGACGGACTCACCGGAAACATGCTAGATGGTGTTATACCTATTGTCATATAGCAATTCTCAGGTGACATGAGTACAGGTTAGTCTGTCGACTTCAGATTGCCATTATTCTCGTGTGAGTTCCTACTATGTTTTGATTACTATCCTACCACGGCTCAAAGAAGTCGTCCAAACAGATTTTAATTGGGTACAGTCCCGAGCCACATGGAGACAGTGAGCGGATCGTCAGGGATTCGTCACTCCCGGTATTAGGGGTAGATTTTGTTAGTTATATGTATGCCCTAGAGGCCATTACTGTACATTGGATGTATATTGTAGTGGATGCTGGGACATATATAGGTAGGACTTTCTTGCTCGACATGATAGTACGCTATCTGGTTGCTCTTTATCTTAACGTGTATACTTTCTGTCTCTCTATTACATGTTGATAAAGCCCTTAGGATGTGTACTCGACTTCTAGGACTGTGATGCAGATCATACTAGTGGGGCCTGGATAGTCCATGAGTACATCCTTGAAATGTTCCTAGTCGAGGGAATATCGAGACGGGGCATCGATATTCCAGAGTAGACTAGCGTATATCTTCTCGACCCATGCGATGGGCGATGGATGATCCCATATCCATTGGTGTTTGACATCGAAGATGGTATGCGGGTGCTCAGTGGAGACTGGGTACACTGAACGGACTCGCCGAGAACTCCCAGATGGTATTATGCCTCACGTCAGATGGCAGTTCTCTGGTGACACTGGTACAGTCATCACGGAGCTAGAGTCATGGGTTCATTTTGGACAGCGGAGGGACTTCATCACGGAGCCTAGGAGGTGGTGGACCGGATCTACAAAGGTTGTAGTCACTTTCCCTTAGCATTTAATTCGATTACTTGCTTGCTTTGCCTTGATTTCTAGTTAACGATCCGTTCTAGGTTTTCTCGGCACCATAATTTTTAGAAATTTGCGTGTTTCATCACTTGTGAGACTTCTTTAGAGTGCCTAGGAACCCTACAGTGGTATCAGAGCCTAGCTAGAGCCTTAGGCGAAGTCCCGACGGAGTTAGAAGTCCGATCGACCCACAACCCGACTTTGAAAATGCTCTCTGGACTTTTCTGTAAAATGTGGTTTTTTCGAAATTAAAAATATGCAGAAAATCCAGCAGGGAATTCTAAGAATTACGATGCAAAAATTTTTCATTGATACCTCTATTGCGCGGCGGAACCGCGGCAGAAGCCTGGCTTCTGCGGCGGTTCCGCGGTCACGTGACATGATTGGACTTCAAGCTTTGCACAGTAATTCTTGTTTTCTGGTGCTGGTTTTCTTGGGAATATTTTAATATTTATTCCAGAGTTGTATTTTCTGGGTTGTATTAGGGACTCGGTGTATTCGATCGGACTGTCTAATTTTTGTCGGTATGCTTTTCCGGGTAATTTTAGAATATGTTGAAAAGTTCGACCGAATATAAATACCCACTTTTTCCCCTGCCGGGAAATTTCCAATTGTTGGATTTTTCCGTAGTTTAACGACGTTCTAAGTAGTGCAAGTAACGCGATGGACCCTCTAGAAGACAACAAACCTTAACTCGATTATGTGACCGTCTTGAACTGCCCTTTGAACCTTCGGGTTTGGGGCAGTACGGCGTGCCACATGTGAGGCGTTGGCTTGACCCTTCTACGGCTGGACCGTTGGTACTGAGGCACGAACTGAATGTTGTTAGACTTATTTCATGTGTTGAGTAGTATCGGAAAAACTTGGGTGTTCGATTGTTCGATCGAAAAGTTTAGCATTTTCTGTTTATCCGGAATGTGATACAATAATTGGAATTCACAAAAAGTTATGAGATAACTAAATGAAGGTTATAAACATAGCAGTTTAGTCTCACTTGATCGGTTGCCACGGAATTTTGATGTGATCAAAAGTCCGTCGCAATCACGTAGCGTACGCGGATACTCGCCGGGTAAACTTAATAGACAGCCTCACTCCATAGTCCCGACCAAGTGACTGTAGGAGAACCCCGTCGCCGAAAGCATCCGTTTGGGTGCTCCCTGTAGCGGTGTTCCGCCTTGGTGCACTTCGTTGACGGTATCGGGGGTGCGGCCGCCTACTTAAGTTTGCGACGAGCATTCGATCAAAATGTCGGGAATCCTGTTGAATTGCCCGGCATGGTATTGAAAAGAGTTTTCGATAATGAGACTAAAATACGGGGTTTATAATTTTTAGGCATGCGATGTCTAAAGAATTCATTTGGTCAGGCATGCGATGTCTGAGGTGGTTGCGGATTCCAACTGTTGTAGTTTTACACTTTCTTTTCTGTGACCGTAAGTGTAATATGTGATATCGCCGGTTTCGTTGCTATATGTCAACGACAATTGGGATGTGCATATTTACTTACGTTGATGACATGTGATGTTATGTGTTGCTGGATATGTTATATTGGATCGTCGTGTTTGAATAGCCGGGGATTTTTATGTGAGATGAGTGTTTTTTCATTTTCATTCATGTAAAAACTTGTATGTAATATTCCTTTATTGGGGCACTTCCAGGTTGCAGAAGTTGTCACCGTTGATGTATATTATTTACTTTTCTGCATTAGGATAGACCCAAGGAGGGGAGCACAAGTAACCGGGTTCTGGGGTCCAGTGGGAGACCAACTCGAGGAGTCGAGTCCGGGTCTCCTAACCCTAGAATTGGTAGGGTTGCTTGCCGCTCTCGTAGGGGTCTAGGGGTGTGGGATTGGCTATTCATCACGACCGTGGAATCCGTGTTTTATACTGGCTCGTATTGAAAACACGGACGTCCTAGTATATCCAATATTTCATATGATTCTTCTGCTGTGCTTTATCTGTGATGTGATCATGCGATGTTCTGTGATAGGTATTATATATAGTATATATGATATATTATATAGACGTTGCGTATGTTTTACACCCGCACTAGCCCTGCCCCGCTCTGCCGTTAGTTACCTAACCTAACGGTGCACGAGTGGACATCGAGGCGAATGCGGATGGCATAAGTGTACGTCATATTTATCTGTGATGTTTAGGTAATTTAAATGATGGGATATTCATTAATGAGATTAATGAAAGAAAATAAACCTAATTGATGTTGTGGAATCGAATTTCAAAATAATACAGGTAGCTACAGTTCTTGCTTTGCATCGCGGTGTTCATTATAGAACATCCTGCACCTTATTCGATGAGGAAAGGACCGAGATCCCTTCACCGGGAGTGACTCCTTTAGCAATAACTGGCAGATGCTACAACCCTCGGTTTGTCATTTGATCGCTTCTATAGTTTCCGCTTTGCACAGTGATATATATGATATATCCCGCACCTCATTCGACGAGGAAAGGGCCGACGATCCCTTCACCGGGAGTGACCCCTTTAGCAAAACTAGAAAAGCTTCAAAAACATTCCATTTAAAAACCATTTGATTCCGCAACGAGATCAAGTTCAAAGCGTTAAAGGTTTTCACAAAAACCAGCCGCAACCCTCCGTCATTTTAGGAAGTAGAGTACTTAGTATTCGTGCTGTGTTTGTTGACCATAGTCAAGGCACAGTGTACGGTAGCTAAGTGACGTCTTCCTACACCGCATATGATGCGATCAGTTAGGACAGTCGCGTGACTTTGTTGACCTTAGTCAAGGGTCATGTGGGTGGGTCTGATTAATCATGAAATGACGAGTAGAACTTGACTAGTACTTATGATTTGTTGACCATAGTTAAGGTCATAGGTGCTAGGGGTAAAAACCTTAATCGGGAGTTTCAAGTGTTGGAATTTGCAATGAGATTGCATACCTTCTATGTGATAGTTGGATCCCGATACCCACTGCGAGTAATTGTTACTCCTGGGAGAGTTTTGCACTTTGCAATTAGCCGATCAAGTAGGTGTCTAGAAAGGTGTCAACGGAGTTACGCCTCTGGGAAAACGAGGTTTACAGTAATTAGGTCCGTGCGAAAGCACGGGGAACCTCCCTCAAAGTACCGACACTTGCCTGGCTGAAAGATTGGCGAACTTGTAGAGTGTAATTAATCCCGGCTAGTCTTTCCTTTTAGGGTTTGAAGGAAGATTTGATAAAAACAGTGGGAGCCATCCTGATTAGATAAAATATATAACCAATCTGATCTTGCAAGAGCGCACGCAGAGTGTTTTCTTCTCTCTCTCTCCATGTAGCGACCATATCACGCCTTAATCAAGATAATAATATGGATGAATTGACCGAACCCGCTTGTTATACTGAGCTGGGGAACGTTGGTCCCGCTCCAACTTATAATTGTTATAAGACAGAGCAGGAAATAGGGGAATGCCAGGATTCCCATGCCGCCCAAACGAAGAAAGTGCATGAGATGCATCTTCTTCGGGTATGTTCATTACAAAGAACTGTTTCTCAGTATCCTCTGCATCCTGGGTATATGATACCGGATCAGGATCCCAGATATGTAATATGTTACATAGGGCTACAAAAAGGGTAGAAAAACTGAGAACGGGTGATAAGTTTCATGAGACAGAAACCGGGGCAAGTGTTGCAGCCAAGTCTGTTGGTCACTGTCACCCTGTATTACCAATATATTGATTCTGAACAAATGCTATTAGATACCGAACCTGATATACAAAATCATATCAGTCTCTTTATTAGTAAAGAAATGATATAATTTTGTATTGTTGGATAATGTTTTGAACATTTCCTATATCAAAAGTTGATCGGTTCAGGCACGTTATCTAAAAGCATTGACGTTCTAAATCAAACTACAGTTCCTTGTATACAGAACACACACAAGAGGAAGAGTTCAGAAATGAACGAATTCTTCTTGAGGCATTATAGACTAGGTCACATCAATGCGACCCGACTGGCTGAAGTTACATTTTAGATGCATATTTAAATCAGTTTGAATTTACATCTTGTGAAACTTGCCAGTCATGTCACAAAGATTAGATGACCATAGCTCTGTTTATTAGAAACAGAGAAAGAGTTAGTAAACTCTTGGGACTGTTACATGATAATGTATGTAAAGTCTCCTGTCTACACATGCCAAGACTGGTTCTTTATACTTCATTAGATTCTCTGATAATCTCTCAAGATTCAGTCATATGTTCCTGTTGAGACATAAGTCCGAACCTTTTGAGATATTCACAGAATATAAGTTAGAAGTAGAGAACCAAAATACGGGTATAAGTATTATGTCCTATGATAAGATCAGGGAGGAGAATACTTGTGCATAGAATTCCTGGACTATTCTAAAGGAGAATGAGATTCTCTCTCAGTGTTACTCCTCTGAATACACCACAACACAACGGTGTATCAGGGCGGAGCAATTGCACAATATTAGATATGGTGTGCTCTATGATGAGTATTACTGAGTTACCTATTTCCTTTTAGGGATTATGCACTTGAGAAGCTGCATACCTATTGAATTAGGTTTGAATCAAATCACTGCCTACCACTCCATATAAGATATGGTGTGGGAAGATCCTATCTCTTAAGCAAGTTAAGATTTGGGTTGTCCGGCCTATGTTTAAAGCAAAATCCGGACAAGATCGAGGCAGGATCAGTTCTGTAGAACTGGAAAGGTTCCAGCTATACAAAACTGCAGTTGATGATTTGACAGAACCAAAGGATTCTATAGTCCCCGACGAACCTCAGCCTCTCCGCCGATCTAGTAGGGTTCCTCATCCGCCTGAGAGATACCTCGGTTTCTCGATGACAGTGGGAGCAAGGATTGCATCATGAGATGATGACCCAACTAGTTTCGAGCAGGCCATCGAGAGTAGGGACTCTGTAAGAATAGCTGGATGCTTAGCGATCTGAGATGGAATCCATGTACACCAGCAAAGTATGGACTTTAGCTGCTATATCTGAAGGGTTAAATCCCCATCAGGAGCAAGTATATCTTGAGAAGATTACTTGGTGTAGATGAAAAAGTTGAGACTTTCAAAGCTAGACTTGTTAAAGGTTTTCGTCATCGACCAGGCGTGGATAATGATGAAACCTTTTTCCAGTAGCTATGCTTAAGTCTATCCAGATCCTGCTTACCACGGCTACATACCATGACTACGATATCTGGCGGTTGGGTGCCATGACTGCTTTTCTAAATACTGATTTAGAAGAGAACGTCTATAAGAACACAGCCAGAGGTCTTCGTAAACAGTGGGAGCAGCGGAAACGTGTGCAAGATGCTTCACATAATGAAGCAGGCATCGCGGAGTTGGAACGTCTGTTTTGATATTGTAGTCAAAGTGTTTGACTTCATCAAAATGGTAGACGAACCTTGTATATACAAAAGGGTAGTAGAGAGTAAGGTGGTCATCTTCGTATTGTACGTAGACAACATACTCTTGATAGGAAAAGAGTTTCCTATACTACGATCGGTCAATCTCCTATTATCACAAAGATTCTCCAAATAGGATCAAAGTGATACCTCCTAAATCCTGAGTTTTCATCTATGAGATAGATGTAATTGGATGCTAGGATTCTCACTAGATGAAGTGAGATGGTATCAATCGATCCTGGGGAGAATCACTGGAAGAGTTCCAGGGTGATAAAGATGACTGAATGTCAGTCACAGGCATTGTTTTTACCCTTAGTAAAGGGACGGTATGTTGGAAGAGTTCCAAGCTAGATACCGTGGCAAACTAGACGATAAAGGCGGGTAACATCGCTATTGAAGATACTACCAAAGAAGCAGTTTGGGTGTATATTGGTTCATAAGATGAACTAGGTTCCTGCCATTGTATGACAATGGAAGTGTGGCTTAGGCCCTGGAACCCTGGTCCCATCAGTGACCCAGACAAATTCTGAGGCAGCATCACCGGATCATGGAGATAGTTGATCTCCAGGGTGATCGAGGTTAGGAGACAAGACTCAGAGGACAACACGGCGGATCCACTCACGAAGGCCTTTTCCCAGAGAGAGACTCATATGGGATGGTTGAGTATTAGATACTGCGACCACTGCTACAGATGGCCCTAGTGCAAGTGGGAGATTGTTAGTTATATGTATGCCCTAGAGGCCATTACTGTACATTGGATGTATATTGTAGTGGATGCTGGGACATATAGAGGTAGGACTTTCTTGCTCGACATGATAGTACGCTATCTGGTTGCTCTTTATCTTAACGTGTATACTTTCTGTCTCTCTATTACATGTTGATAAAGCCCTTAGGATGTGTACTCGACTTCCAGGACTGTGATGCAGATCATACTAGTGGGGCCTGGATAGTCCATGAGTACATCCTTGAAATGTTCCTAGTCGAGGGAATATCGAGACGGGGCATCGATATTCCAGAGTAGACTAGCTTATATCTTCTCGACCCATGCGATGGGCGATGGATGATCCCATATCCATTGGTGTTTGACATCGAAGATGGTATGCGGGTGCTCAGTGGAGACTAGGTACACTGAACGGACTCGCCGAGAACTCCCAGATGGTATTATACCTCACGTCAGATGGCAGTTCTCTGGTGACACTGGTACAGCTTAGTCTGTTGACCCGAGATCGTCATAGAGTCTTGTGTGTCTCCCACTGTGCTTTGATTTCCACCCTACCACGGCTCTACTGAGTTGTGCAAACAGGTGGTTTTTGGGTACAGTCCCGATTCACATGGAGGCAATGAGCGATAGGAGGGGATTCGTCTCTCCCGGTATTGGGGGTTGATGTTGTGCTATGCTCGACTGGCCATAACAGGAAATCCCTGGCCAGGGTTGCAGTGATATACTGCTAAGAGTTATCAGTAGTTTCACGAATGTTATGGACCTTACGTCGGCATGACTTATCGAGCTATTGGGGTCTGACGTTTACCACCCCTAGGCGAGATATGCGACATATCAGACGAACAGACCGGACTGTACGGTAAGTGTTACTGGTTGGATTCACAGGAGTGAGAGCGGTCTTGCTCGTCGATCTTCTGATCGCTCAATACCCGGGTGGCCGTTACGTTTAGCAGACCGCTTGCGGCTTGTGGGTGTTTGATATGATCATCATCCGCTGCCGGCGTATTGACGAGTCTTTAGAGTCCTACACAGAGGTTTCCTGGCTCAAGCGAAACGAAATAGGAGCGCATATGAGATATGTGCGGGACCGAGAATAATTCGTGTATGTGATACCGTATTCTATTCTCGCGATGAATGTATCGAACGGTTATATGCGATATAACCTAGTTATCGAATCAAGGATTGATTCGATAAGCCGATACATATGATACTAGTCGGTTATATCCGATATGACCGGATCGTTAAATCAAGTGTTGATTTAATGATTTAGTGCATATTTATATATTTGATATATTACTTTGCATTAACTAGTATTGGTTCACTTTAAAAGGATTTTCTCACTTGAATTGTGCAAGTTGTATATGTGATATACTTTTGTGCACAAGATTGTATCATGTTTGATGATACTTGCTCTTTTGGGTTTGTGTAAAGATTAAACCATGTTTAGTGAATGGTTAGGGTTTCTTTTCTCGTATTTATTTATCCATTTATTATTGTTTTGGAAAAGATAAAGAGAAAAAGAAATGGTGGCTTAGTTTGTTTTTTCTTTAAAGCTTCTTGAAGCTTTGAACAAGTCAACCATTCTTGTTTCTTCTTTAACCCTAACCACTCATCTAAACCTTGGTTAAATCTCTACACTAAACCATGGTTGAAGTTATGATAAGTATTCTTTTTATTTTCCTTTTTAAAAAAATATAACACTTATCATATCTTCTTCTTCTTCTTCATATCTTCTTCAACAAAAAGAAAAGCTTTCTAGTTCAATGGCAACATGAGAAAACAAGTGAGAAATCCAAAACTAAAGTCTACCCACTTCCTATTTCTTCATCCTCTACCTCTTGCCAAGTAGTATAGGGTGTTTCCTTCACAAGTTTTCAAAGCTTGATGAAGTTGGAGCTTGTTCTTGTGATATCTCGACGTAGATCATCTTCGGCATTGAACCGACGATCAAGCCCACCCATTCTTCGATGATACCGATGCTAGACTCATGGGTTCGTTTTGGACAGCGGAGGGACTTCATCACGGAGCCTAGGAGGTGGTGGACCGGATCTACAAAGGTTGTAGTCACTTTCTCTTAGCATTTAATTCGATTACTTGCTTGCTTTGCCTTGATTTCTAGTTAACGATCCGTTCTAGGTTTTCTCGGCACCATAATTTTTAGAAATTTGCGTGTTTCATCACTTGTGAGACTTCTTTAGAGTGCCTAGGAACCCTACAGATTTCACACTATGCACGGGTGGCCATCACCAGAAATCCTTGGTCAATATGGACGAGATTTACTGATTTGGGTCAGTAGTTTCTCAGTGGGTGATGGGCTTCACACCGACATGAAATATCTTGTTATTAGGGGTCTGACTTTATCCACTCCCTAGACCCGGTATGCGATATACTTAGACGAACAGACCGGACTGCACGGAGATTGTCACAGACAGGCTCGGTAGGGGTATGGATGTGTTTGCTCGTCGGCCTTCCTTTCGCTCAATACCTAGGTAGCCGTTACATACAGTTAGTGCCGCTGACGTGCTTGTGGTTAAACCCACTGACAGCGTATTTACGAGTCTTTAGAGTCCCACACAGAGGGTTTTCCTGGTTCATGCAAAATGATGTAATGGCCGTATTTTGATACATGCAGGGTTCCGATTAGGTATGTGTACTAACCACGCGGACTTCAATCGGGCAGATGATAATACTAGCCTGATTAGAATTAAGTCAAATTATTAAATCAAGTTTTGATTTAATAATTTACACACACACACACACACACACACACACACATATATTCTAGTATTATGTTCATTGTATTTTTCTATCTCTTGGGTATTCGTATTTTGATACGAATACGGACATGTATTTGCTGGGATGTATTCTTGTATTTATACAAGAATACTTCTTGAAGAAAGACACCTCATTTCTAGAATTTTCTTTTAAAGAAATTATGAAATGAGGTAGAAAAGAGAAATGGTGAAGAGTATGGGCAAATGAATTATTAATTCATTTGCATTTACTATTCAAGTATGGTTGTGATTTTAAAATGGAAAAATTCTTTTAACAAAACATTTGATGCATGCTTGAATTTGTGGAGGATTTATTCATTCTACCATTTTAGCTTCTCTCTCTTCCATGGCTCCTCCTTCTTCTTCTTCATCTTCAACACTCTCATGAGTTGAGAATTATGAAGATAAAAAGAAAGAAAAATGCTAGAACACTCACACACATCACTAAGTATTCTAGATTGGCAATCTAGGATCTTTAGTTATTTCATGGATGAAGTTGAAGCTTGAGCTTGGTTTTCTCGGGTGGATCATTTTCGGCGAAAGAGGACCGGCTTGTAAGCGCGATCCGGAACTTTTGAGAGCATGCTAGTGTCCAACCCAATTGGAGCAAATGAAGACGCTACAAAGATTATGATTTCTATCATTTTGTGCTTGCTAGTTTAAGTTTTTGGTTTAGAGTTTTGGGTATAAGTTTTTAGTATCATCAAAATTTTTGTTTTCGTTATTCCGCATTAGCCTCGGGTTAGCGGCGAGGGTACTATGAACTTTCACTTACGCGTCCAGAATCTCACGAAGTCTCGAAGGGTCTTGATTGATCGTTTCTTTGTGTGTTGGTTTAAGAAAATGTATAGAATCACAATCAAAGAATTATATTTGACCGCAATCAATTACGGTGTCAGTTGTAGATCGTAAGCGAGTGCGGATCGTCCACAGGGATTGTGCGATTCGTTTTTATATTTGATTTGTTTGAATCGAAAAGTTAATCGAAAAGAAAAGAAAACATGATTCAATAATTTATCAATTGATTCAGGTGTCACGATGTTTAATCAAGAATCAAGAAACTGATAAACAAACAAGAATTGGGTTTCGATAATATTTCCAACCAAAATGTCAAGAATCTAAATGAGGCTCGTAGGAATCGATCGGATCTATAGACGTGATGTAATCTAAAGATAACGTGTTCTTGTCCTTTGAAGAATTGATACTAGATCGATGATGATCGATGAGAGTTAGGGCTTTCTCGTGAAACTACGGTTTCATCATTTAACCCTTGTTCTTTCGTCGATATCATTCACATTCTAGCCTCTAGCAATTTCAAGAAACGATCGTAACTCCCCAATTTCGAGCGATATCAATCAAGAAAGTATCGTAACGAAATGGGTTGTCGGTTCTTGAACTTGCTAGGGTTTACAAAACTCATAGGAATCAAGAATCGTTTTCAGATATATTACAACATCATTCTATTGATCGTCTCGACTCCTCGACGAGCGGAGTATTACTCAAACATCACAACAAGAATTATAACTAGAAATTTAGATTGACTCATGATGCAAGAATTTAAAGAAAACAAGATAAAAGAATATCACCTTTTATTTATCTCAACAATTTGATTACAGTCGCTCAAGAACTACAAGAGGAAGAATTAAATTGTCGACTTGGCTTCGCTCGGCTCCGTGAGTCGCGGATCAGCTTGGACCACTTGCTCTGTTGAAGAACGGCTCGGCTCATAAAAGGTTGCACGGCTTCTTGCTTGATGGGTACTCGGGATCTTGGCTTTTGATTGGAATTAGGGTTAGGGTTTCACACAAGCCCTGTCACTAGACTTGTGGAAGAAGATGAAGAAAGAGAATGGCTCTAGTTTGATACTAGAATTGGGTAAAGATGATTAGATTCATAACCCTAGGTCTAGGCTTCTATTTATAGACTTCCCAAACCCTAAGCCTTCTTGAGTTCCCTCCAAAAGTTTGTTGAAAGACTTCTAGAAAGAGTTTGTTAGGCTTAGCTTAGGGTTTAAGCTAGGGTTTAGGGAGAAGTTTCTAGAATGATAGGCTAGTTTAGTGTTGATCCCAAAGCTTGCTGATCTGGCAGAAGTATCTGGAGTCTTCTGGAAATTGTTGTATCAGAAAGGAATGTGGGCCCATAGATAAGAATTTTGGTGCAAAATGTGGTGGATTACATGGCAAGTTGACCGCGGAACCACGGCGCAAGCAGGCTCCGGCCGCGGTTCCGCGGCCATGTTGAAGCTTTGGGCTTTGGTCTTTTTGCAGAGGTCTTGGGCTGCTATTTGGGGCTTCTTCTAATATGTTGATTTTTGTTTTCCTTTTGGATTGATGCCAGAACTGAAATCATTGAGTTGGCGTAACGCTTTAGCTATACCCTGTACATTTTGGCCTTTCTGCCGGATTTTCCTGCACAGATCTCAAAACAAGTGTTGCGCAAATGTAGGGATGATGCGATGCCATGAAATGCGGTCAATTTCCTGTATAGTGTCGGTTTTAGAGTCTAATACATGTAATCTGATATTTTGTGACAGTTTTGCTAATATGTAAAATATGAATGCCGAACACTTCTATATGAATGCAAATGATGAGGAAATTGCCGGTTAAAATATGCAATATTTTCGACTAATCAAATTCCCCCAAACTTAATTTCGATCGTCTCGAGCGAACTGTTTTATTAAAAAGAGAAGGAGAAAAATAAAGAAAGAGAAAAACTACTAGCACACTTTCGTAGGCAACACGATTGCACTGAGCACGTGCAACAAGCCTTTAAACCTCTAGGTGTCCCTAGCAGGAGGAGTGTTGTCTCCTGAGGATTTTCAGCGGATTGCACCCACAAAATCCAATAATAAAAGAAAGATCATGAATATTACATTTAAAGAAAAGAATTGTAAAAGAAAAGCTTTGAAAATTAGGGTTTCCAACTAAGCTAGCTTTTCGGTTGTCATGAGCCCTATCTTAATGGTCATGAAAAGATGTTAGAAATCACGTCCTCCCTCAATAAAACATCGTCTTATTCTTCATTCCTATCTTTCTTCCAAACATCGATCATTTAACTCTGTGTGTGTGTGTAAAGGACATCCCTACACCTGGAGAATTCAATTCAAGCTATCATACTCTTTCCCATCAGCCTCAGTACTTTTTAATTAATGAATATTTAGATGAGATTGCTCACACACTTTCATGAGACCGTTAATACTTCTTGAGGTACTAACCGACCGATTACTCATGTGCTTGCTTACTTGGTGTATTTTCCTCGTCTTGCGCCACCTTAGGCATAGAAGTGACTCCCAGACCAGTTGGCCTTAGGGCACTAGGTGAAGAAGCACCCTCGCTATACATTTTTATTGCCCTCGGTGATAACAAAACCAGTGTCCATTTTTCTCACCACTTTATATTTTCTTTATTTACTTTTTTTTATTTCCTTCATACATCGGCTTTAAGACAAGAGCATTTCAAGGTATCCTCTACTATCCCAGGCTTTAAGACGTGTGTAAGTGCGAATAGCAAGGTATCAACGTTCAAAATGTTTGGCTTCCAGAATAGAACTATTTTTCAGACTTATTTTTATCCTCAGATTAGTGACGTCCTTCATCTTACTAACCCTTGGGACAACGGCTCATAACTACTTATTACTAGTTCGTATAAGAAAACTTCTAATTTTCTTAGTTTTCTTAAATTTTTCTAATCTCATGGATGTAATTTTTCACTATCTAAACTTTCATTATCTTATTTATATACAAAAAAGTGTAAATATTAAAATTATTTTTATACTTGAAAATTTTTAAATTTTTATGGGTTTTGAAAATTTTTAAATTTTTATGGGTTTTGAAAATTTTTAAATTTTTATAGATTTTTAAAAGAAATGTTTTGTGCTTATGCAAATGATATGCAAATGATGCAAAAATAAGCACAAACCTCCCCCAAACTTATTTTCAACAGTGTCCTCACTGTTGCCAACAGCTATATCTACAAAACCTGTAAGTCTGGGAGGAATTATTAGTGGGGGCTAAATATATAAGTGAAGAACTTCCCCCAAACTTATTCTTTTCACTCACCTCCATTCAAAAGATGATGCAATGATATACTGGACATGAAGGTGAGACGGAGGAAATTTAATCCAAATAAACTGGCTCTTGTAAGAACAAGAGCTCCTCCGTGGGGTCAGTGGAAAAATACGGCTTTAGTCTATGTCCATTCACTTTGAAAAATGTGCCGTTTTTAACATTTTCTACTTCTACTGCCCCATGCGGATATACAGACCGCACAACAAAAGGTCCCTTCCATCGAGATCGGAGCTTACCCGCGTGAAGGTGTAATCGTGAATCATAAAGAAGGACTTGTTGACCAGGTGAAAATATTTTCCTCAAAATGTTTTTATCGTGAAAAACTTTAGTCCTATTCTTTGTGATTACAGCATTATCATAAGCTTCATCGCGGAGTTCGCTTAGCTCATTAAGTTGCAGCTTCCGAAAGTTGCAAGCAAGGTTTAGATCAAAATTTATTTCTTTAATGGCCCACAATGCTTTATGCTCTATCTCAACTGGTAGATGTCATGATTTTCCAAACACTATCCTATATGGAGACATCCCTAGGTCGGTCTTATATGCAGTTCGGAATGCCCAAAGAGCATCCGTCAGTTTGGTCGACCAGTCTTTTCTATTTTTAGCAACAGTTTTCTCCAGGATAAGTTTGATTTGTCTGTTTGAGATTTCAGCTTGCCCGCTTGTTTGGGGATGATAGGGTGTAGAAAGTCGGTGGTTGATTGAATATTTCCGCATCAGAGTCTCGAAAGATCTGTTGCAGAAGTGTGTCCTATTATCGCTAATAATAGCGCGTGGGTGTCCAAATCGCGAGAAGATATTCTCTTTTAAGAACTTAATGACAACTTTCTTGTCATTAGTGCGACATGGAATGGCTTCTACCCATTTTGAGACATAATCAACCGCCAGCAGTATGTACAAATTCCCAAAGGAGCTGGGAAAAGGACCCATAAAATCAATGCCCCAAACATCGAATATTTCAACAACCAAGATGGGTTGCTGAGGCATTTCATTCCTGTGGGAGATTCTACCCGTATACTGACATTGTGTACAGGTTTTGCAATGCTCAAATGCGTCCTTGAATAAGGTCGGCCAATAAAATCCACATTGCAAAACCTTCTCCGCTGTCTTTCTAGGACCAAAGTGACCCCCACAGGCCTGATCATGACAAAAAGAAAGAACACTCTTGAACTCTTCATTCGGGACACACCGGCGAATGATCTGATCAGGACAATATTTAAACAAATAGGGCTCGTCCCAGTAAAAGTGTTTTACTTGGGATAGAAAACGGTATTTGTCCTGTTTTGACCAATCGCTGGGTATCAGTCCCGTGGCATGATAGTTCACAATATCCCTGAACCATGGTTCATTGGATACGCTCAAGAGTTGTTCGTCAGGGAACGAGTCATTGATCGGCAGGGTCACAGGGGAAGAAATGATGCGTGAAAGGTGGTCAGCTACTACGTTTTCACATCCTTTCTTATCCTTGATAACAAGATCAAATTCTTGTAACAGTAGGATCCAACGTATTAGTCGACCTTTTGCATCTTTCTTCGCCAGAAAATGTTTTAAAGCGGAATGGTCAGTATACATAACTATAGGTGAGCCAATTAAGTAAGGCCTGAATTTTTCCAATGCAAAAACAACCGCTAAAAGTTCTTTTTCTGTGGTTGTATAATTGATTTGCGCATCATTCAGGGTCTTACTAGCATAGTAAATCACGTGTGGCGTCTTTTCGATGTACTGTCCTAAGACTGCACCTACTGCAAAATCAGATGCGTCATACATCAGCTCAAAGGGGTAGTCCCAGTTTGGTGATGATAAAACGGGGGCTGAAGTGAGTGAGTGTTTAAGTGAGTCGAAAGCTGTCTCGCAATCCGAGTCAAAATGGAAGGTCGTATCCTTGGCCAGGAGAAGAGTTAAAGGTCTAGCAATTTTGCTAAAGTCCTTAATGAATCTCCTATAAAAGCCCGCATGGCCAAGGAAAGAGCGAATATCTTTGACGCTTTTGGGATGAGGGAGGTTTTGAATGACATCTATCTTAGCTCTGTCAACCTCAATGCCTTTCTGTGAAATGACATGTCTAAGAACAATTCCTTCTTGGACCATAAAATGGCATTTTTCCCAGTTCAAAGTCAATTTCTTCTCTTTGCAACGAGTAAGAACAGCGTCAAGATTCGCTAGGCAATCAGAAAAAGAGTCTCCAAAAATCGAGAAGTCGTCCATAAAGATCTCCAAAAAATTCTCTACCGTATCAGAGAATATCCCCATCATACACCGCTGAAAGGTAGCGGGAGCATTGCATAGCCCAAAGGGCATGCGACTGTAAGAAAAGGCACCAAAAGGACAAGTAAAAGTGGTTTTATCTTGATCCTTTTTGGCGATGGGGACCTGATTGTAGCCTGAGTATCCGTCCATAAAACAATAATACTCTCGTCCCGCTAAGCGTTCCAGCATTTGATCAATGAATGGTAGAGGAAAATGGTCTTTCCTCGTAGCAGCGTTGAGTTTTCTATAATCGATACATACACGCCATCCAGTTTGGGCGCGTGTCTGAATCAACTCATTCGCCTCATTGGTTATAACAGTGATGCCGGATTTCTTAGGAACGACATGTATAGGACTCACCCATTGGCTATCGGAGATGGGGTATATAATACCATTATCTAAGCATTTGACGATCTCTTTCATGACTGCTTCCTTCATGACGGGATTCAACCGTCTCTGTGGTTCTCGGGTTGGTCTGGCATCATCCATCACATGTATATGATGTTCGACTATCAAGGGACTAATCCCTTTGATGTCCGCCATACTCCAACCAAACGCCTCTTTGTT
Source organism: Agapanthus africanus (assembly GCA_030015575.1). Taxonomy (NCBI): domain Eukaryota; kingdom Viridiplantae; phylum Streptophyta; class Magnoliopsida; order Asparagales; family Amaryllidaceae; genus Agapanthus; species Agapanthus africanus. The sequence continues at coordinate 219,732,043 of JASDDO010000008.1, forward strand.
AGATCTCAATACCGATAAAAGTGCATTCTCTTGCTCTAATGCTAGAGAAGCGGAAATTATAACCGGTAAAGACTCCTTCTCACCTAAATAAGCATATTTCAGATGAGACGGTAAAATCTTGAGATCTAATTCGGGCGGAGAAATGATAGAAGGAGGGATCATTGAGTGATTTTTGGATTTACAAAGAAGCTCAGAGCCTGTGAAAGATACAGACTCGGGTGGAGAAAAGTCAGAAGTGCAGGACTCAAGTGCAGGTAAAGTGTCCTCACTAAGATCTTGTGTAAAGTCAAACAGAGATGTGGTAATGTCATCGAAATCAGCAAAGCAAAGTTCCTCAGCTCCACAACTATCGGGAGCGATCTCATGGACAGAGCACACATCTAAAATATGAGCAGAGGGTTCTGATGGCTGACTTTCAACTTTGTAGATATTTAGTTCAATGGTCATATTTCCAAATGATAAGTTCATTGAACCATTTCTACAGTTTATAGCAGCGTTGGAAGTGGCAAGGAAAGGACGACCAAGAATCACCGGAATTTGGCCCCGAGGGTTTGCTACAGGATGTGTGTCGAGCACAATGAAGTCTACAGGGAAAACAAATTCCCCGACCTTTATCAACACATCCTCTAATTCACCCCTTGGTTTGGTGATAGATCGGTCTGCCATCTGGAGAGTGCAGTGAGCAGGTTTCAGCTCTCCAATCCCTAGTTGCTCATAGACAGAATAAGGGAGCAGGTTAACACTTGCGCCAAGGTCTAAAAGAGCACAATTTATGTTTTTACCTCCAATAGAAATCGATATTGTAGGACATCCTGGGTCCTTTCGTTTCTTTGGTAGCTGGGGAATAAAAGCAGTGCTGATATTATTAGACATAAAGACCTTTTCGGCACTTGAGTCTTCCTCTTCCTAGTGCACAAGTCCTTAAGAATTTTCGCATAAGCGGGGACTTGTTGAATCGCATCTAGGAGAGGGATATTGATGTTAACCTGTTTGAACATTTCCAAAATTTTCTCCATATGAGGACTCGTTCTATTACCCCTTAACCGGTTCGGGTAAGGAGCTTTCGCAATAAGCGCTGGGTCCATCATAGGAGAAGGAAGAGGGGATAGACGAGGTCCCAAAAGAGGTGTTGGGACCGTCTGTGGAGAACTATAAGGGTTGGGAGAAGGTGTCGAGCCTAGTGGGAAATGGAGAATAGACTCTCGAGAAGATGGTGTGGTAGAAGAAGAAGGATCAGAAGGAGAAGTGTGTGTGTGTGTGGAAAGGTCTCAGCCGGGGTGTTGATATGATTTTCAGTATCATCAATACCTTTCCCGACATGATTGTTCAGCACTCTTCCCGATCTCAACGTTGTGATGGCATTTACATTGTAATGCCCAGGATTCTGTAGGGGTTGAGAGGGAAGTTTCCCTTTTTCTCTCGCACTCATTTCGGCTTTTAGGCGTGCGATTTCAGCTTCCATCGATTTGATACTCTCAGCTTGGGACGCTGAGTTTTTCTTTATCTCACTGACGGAAGATCTAACCTCAGTCGAAACCTCTATGAAATTTGATAAAAGTGATTTCATGGTTTGAGTGAATTGAGAGAACTCGTCAGAATAGGACTGCATAGGATTAGACTGTGCAGGAGTGTTGCCCTGGTTTTGGAAATTTTGTGACTGATAGGGGTGCTGAGTGAGTTGAAGGGGTTGCTGTTGTGGTGGAGGAAGAGCCCTTTGAAAATTATTCGTGTTTGGAACCGTGTTTTGAGATTGGTTTTGGTTCCAAGCAAAATTCGGGTGATTCCTCCAACCCTGATTGTACGTGGAAGAATATGGATTGTTTCTCAGTCTTTGAAATGCGGCATTAGAATGCTCTTGACCTTGAAACGCAGAGTTTAATGGACATTCTTTCGTTAAATGAGACGGATCAGAACAGCACCCACAAACAGTTTTGGGGAGCGACATTGGGTTTAGGGAGGCTGCAGAAAATTTGTGTTCCATAGCGTCGAGCTTCTTTTGCATTGCTGCCATCTCAGCTCGAACACCTATGGACACATCTATTTGGTGTACGCCACCCCTATTTAATGGTTGGGTTCCACTCTCCCACTGTAGTGATTTTTCAGCGAACTCTTTTAAGTACTTCCAAGCTTCCCCATCATCCTTGGTCATAAAAGTACCTTGACACATGTTTTCAAGGCTCAGTTTAGTGCTTGGGTTAATGCCCTCATAAATGATTTGGCAAAGCTCCCATCTCGGGATGCCGTGATGAGGACACTGAACCAATAGATCCTTGAAACGTTCAAAGCATTTTGAAAATGGTTCGGTAGGGAGCTGGGAAAATTGATTCAGTTCGCTACGGATTCGAGCCGTCTTTTGGATTGGGTAAAATTTCTTAAGGAATGCAGCGACGAATTCTTCCCAATTCGTGATAGAATGTGCGGTAGTGTTATATAGCCACTTCTCGGCCATATCGCACAATGTAAATGGAAGAAGTCGTAGACGCATCGCATCCACTGAAAGTTGTGACGTACCCATCATTGCGCATACGTTTTCAAATTTGGTAATGAAAACGTAAGTATCCTCAGTCTCGAGTCCGTGGAATTTGGGTAAAAGATTGATATACTGGGGCTTAATCTCAAAGTTATCCCCATTGGATGGTGGTGTGGATAAGCAGGTCGAAAGAGGACCTCTAAGTGGATAGCACCTCTCCTGGAGAGAGATGCGGGGTGGATTCTGTGCACCAACGGACGGCGGCAGATTAGGGTTAAAGAAGTTTGATGGAGGTGGATCCATCGGTGTGGGTGTGGTAGTTGGTAAAGAAAAGGTAAATGGAGAAATATCGACTTCGGAGTCAAATAAGGGTACGCGGACTAAACGGGCACTAGAATCCCGTGTCCAGCCTATCTTGTACTAAAAAGGGTTAGTACAAGTGGCAGCGTTGGCTTATAATTAGGGGTAAATGAATGAATGCGGTGTTTGCTTTGAAAAAGGGACGGATTTTTTTGAAAAAAATGATGCGACAAAACAAATGCAGCATACAACCCTAGAATCTAGTGGTCACCTAGGTCCGGCTCTAGACCGCTCCTAACTGCCAAAAGACAAGTCGCAGGATAGAATCCTCCACTGCCTCTTTGTTCCCCTGTGGCCGGATAAGTGCCAGGTAAGTGGGAAGGTACTCCACTACGTAAGTAGTGGGCCTAATTAAAAACCACTAGCCTTAGACACACTCGCCTTAGGCACCACAAGAAAACGCGGATAAGAAATGAATTACCCACGGCCTTCTTCTGTCCTAATTGAGCGCGACAGTCCTTAGAGTCATCTCTAGATTTCTTTTAGTTAATGTGGGTCAATGCGGATGCAAGTTTTGTGGTTTTCGGGGCCTAGGAAGGGTAATGAAATCCCCACCTAATTTGGATTTGGCTGTGCCCCTTAATATCCGTATTTATAATGCAAACAACCAAGAAACAAAATCACGTACAAATTTAATTTTTGCAATTTGCGAGCTGCTATTCTTTGCAAAGAATCCTGCAGAAAATTGTCAGTTGGAGCTAAAAAGAGGAGAGAGGAGATGGTAAGAAATCACCTGAAGCAAAAATTGCACAGAGATCCCTCCAATCTGCCGTGTTTCCGCCGCAATTGGGCACTCCCACCGCGCTTCCACGATCTTATGTTCAGATCTTTTCACCAAATTTCTTCAGGGAGCTTCTGTAGACTCCTTCAGCTCTCTGGTATTTTCCAAATTTTTTTCCAAATTCCCAGCAAGCGCCAGATCTCCTTGCAATGAAACACACCAAATTGTTTAGGGTTTGCACGAATTTTGATCTCAAAAATCACAATGAAATAAATCTTTCAATTCAAACTTTGATATAAAACGAATTAGCGCGCGATCCCCGGCAACGGCGCCATTTGATTGATCGTTTCTTTGTGTGTTGGTTTAAGAAAATGTATAGAATCACAATCAAAGAATTATATTTGACCGCAATCAATTACGGTGTCAGTTGTAGATCGTAAGCGAGTGCGGATCGTCCACAGGGATTGTGCGATTCGTTTTTATATTTGATTTGTTTGAATCGAAAAGTTAATCGAAAAGAAAAGAAAACATGATTCAAGAATTTATCAATTGATTCAGGTGTCACGATGTTTAATCAAGAATCAAGAAACTGATAAACAATCAAGAATTGGGTTTCGATAATATTTCCAACCAAAATGTCAAGAATCTAAATGAGGCTCGTAGGAATCGATCGGATCTATAGACGTGATGTAATCTAAAGATAACGTGTTCTTGTCCTTTGAAGAATTGATAATAGATCGATGATGATCGACGAGAGTTAGGGCTTTCTCGTGAAACTAGGGTTTCATCATTTAACCCTTGTTCTTTCGTCGATATCATTCACATTCTAGCCTCTAGCAATTTCAAGAAACGATCGTAACTCCCCAATTTCGAGCGATATCAATCAAGAAAGCATCGTAACGAAATGGGTTGTCGGTTCTTGAACTTGCTAGGGTTTACAAAACTCGTAGGAATCAAGAATCGTTTTCAGATATATTACAACATCATTCTATTGATCGTCTCGACTCCTCGACGAGCGGAGTATTACTCAAACATCACAACAAGAATTATAACTAGAAATTTAGATTGACTCATGATGCAAGAATTTAAAGAAAACAAGATAAAAGAATATCACATTTTATTTATCTCAACAATTTGATTACAGTCGCTCAAGAACTACAAGAGGAAGAATTAAATTGTCGACCTGGCTTCGCTCGGCTCCGTGAGTCGCGGATCAGCTTGGACCACTTGCTCTGTTGAAGAACGGCTCGGCTCATAAAAGGTTGCACGGCTTCTTGCTTGATGGGTACTCGGGATCTTGGCTTTTGATTGGAATTAGGGTTAGGGTTTCACACAAGCCCTGTCACTAGACTTGTGGAAGAAGATGAAGAAAGAGAATGGCTCTAGTTTGATACTAGAATTGGGTAAAGATGATTAGATTCATAACCCTAGGTCTAGGCTTCTATTTATAGACTTCCCAAACCCTAAGCCTTCTTGAGTTCCCTCTAAAAGTTTGTTGAAAGACTTCTAGAAAGAGTTTGTTAGGCTTAGCTTAGGGTTTAAGCTAGGGTTTAGGGAGAAGTTTCTAGAATGATAGGCTAGTTTAGTGTTGATCCCAAAGCTTGCTGATCTGGCAGAAGTATCTGGAGTCTTCTGGAAATTGTTGTATCAGAAAGGAATGTGGGCCCATAGATAAGAATTTTGGTGCAAAATGTGGTGGATTACGTGGCAAGTTGACCGCGGAACAGCGGCGTAAGCAGGCTCCGGCCGCGGTTCCGCGGCCATGTTGAAGCTTTGGCCTTTGGTCTTTTTGCAGAGGTCTTGGGCTGCTATTTGGGGCTTCTTCTGATATGTTGATTTTTGTTTGTCCTTTTGGATTGATGCCAGAACTGAAATCATTGAGTTGGCGTAACGCTTTAGCTGTACCCTGTACATTTTGGCCTTTCTGCTGGATTTTCCTGCACAGATCTCAAAACAAGTGTTGCGCAAATGTAGGGATGATGCGATGCCATGAAATGCGGTCAATTTCCTGTATAGTGTCGGTTTTAGAGTCTAATACATGTAATCTGATATTTTGTGACAGTTTTGCTAATATGTAAAATATGAATATCGAACACTTTTATATGAATGCAAATGATGAGGAAATTGCCGGTTAAAATATACAATATTTTCGACTAATCAGGTCTTCCGATGGAGATCGGACACGTTAGTTGTAGCCTTTTCACTTTATCTCTTTTTTTGTTTTTGCAATTTGATAAGTAAATGAATGATTTTTGGTTGTGGATTAGTTCTAAGTTTGAAAAATTAGTGTTTTCTATTTCCGCCGCGGTCCGTGAATGTCATGACCCTAAGACCAATCACTAACATGAATAAGCAGGACATCTAAACACTTTTCGCGAACCATAACATATAGACTCTCCAATTCATATATTCTCTGGGATTTGGAAATATATGATTGTAGATAGCGATCAATCACCAAGTGACACGCATGATTAACTGCTCCTGTCCAAAACTCTGGCAATCCGGATTGCACTCTTATATTATAAGCCCTTTGTAATGTGTCTCTATCATGCGCTCCGCCACCCCCATCTTGCTTTGGCCTCCTCGGCAGTATGTCATCCTGAACCTTGCATAACTTTGCGTAAACTTCAGAAGAAAAACTCATCGATGCGATACTTGATCTGAACAATGGAATTTTCCCGATCTGGCTTTAACATTACATCCAGAACACCTAAAAACATTGGGTTATATACTTGGATCCTCCCAATCCACTACCGATTGCACAATCTACCCTCAAATCAACCATAGCGGCCGATTTTCAGCCTTAACCCATTTTTTTCAGCCATAAAACTTGATGTTTGTTATTCTGCCCTTGCATCAGATTTGAACAGATATTATTCACCTTTCACGTGAGCAGCTACGAAGAATATTTTTTTGTCAGAGTTGACATAATTCTCAAATCACGTGCAATACACACGTGATCACTTATGAAGCTTCGATCCATCTCTTTTTCTCAAGTCTCTAGCGCCACCATGGTTCCTTGAGTTACCTTCACGCGTGAGAATCTCACACGCAACTTCATGATACTCTAAGCCGTATATCTCATTACATGAATGTCATCACCACATCGTGACTGCCGCCGCAAACTTCCTTACCGCAACACCGCTCTCCGTTGCGACTACTAAACCTGTTCGCTTTCTTCCACTGTTTTGCTGCACTGCTCGTTGTCTGCTAGCCCTCATGCTTAGATCCAATAGGATCGAGCAACCTCAACCGTCAAACCTAAGATCCAATCTCCTAACGTCTCCGTTGGTATCTCTTTGACCGATCTAAGTTTGACAACCGCCAATCATAAATGGACACCATTATCTCATTTGGCCTTAAATTTATTTTGCACAAACAAGAAGAAAAGCTGAACAAGAAGATAGCTGACTAGTGCAACCAAATATCCAAAAGAAAATCCGAAAACCCGGTATCAACAGCTCCAGATACCTAAGAGAAAGAAAGAGAGCAGCAACTTAAATTAATTCAAGCCACCCCCAAAAGGAGAGAGAAGAAAAAAGGAAAAACGGAGAAGCAGTTCCCTAATTAATAGAACAATTAATAGAACAGTACAACTCTAACGGCCTTCCCCAATTAATAGAACAACACAACTCTAACAGCCTGCAGCTACACTTTAGTAGGGCGTCTAAGCCTATGATTTCATGTATGCTTAATCAGAAAAGAACTACTATGTAAGGGCTTGCATGGTGAAAGCCCTTGATGGGCTCCCTCCACGTGCAACATGCAAGGAGAGCCCATCCTAGAGCTCTAGAGGGGCTTGTACCATGCAAAGCTCTTAATCGCATAAAAGAGAGAATTTCCAAAAAGGAGAAATCCACAAAATCATTGTAGCGATTATGAAACAAGTAGCCTTCGCGAAAGCATCTTTATTTCTGAGAAATATTTTTCATACCCATATGGTGGAATGGAATCCACAAGTAGCCTTCGCGAAAGCATCTTTATTTCTCAGATGGAATGGAATCCACATCATCCATAAGACATACGCTTATTGGATACAAGATGGTATAGACTGTGCATTTCCCCCTTGCAGTGGAAATCATACCCATTGGTATTTTTCTTATTTTACAAACAAATTACCCATATCAAGTGCCCAATAGCTTCTCTCCAATTCAAATTCAGGGCAAACAAATCAGAGAAACTGCATGACAAAGCAGGAGTCTTACCGCCATAACGAGGCAATTCAACGAGACATTTAGATGCAAGGAAATTAGCATTGGGTATCAAACTATCAATTACAAAACAAGCAACCTTAAGAAACCATCTTTATTACATATAAATTACCTGCTTAAGACATTCCATGGTGGCAAATACACCGCACATCAAGACCATGTGACAAAGTAACCAAAGTTTCAGAAAATTATTTCGAGTACAGTCCAAACACCAGAGAAATCTCCGGCACTTGCAATATTCATGGTTGAGGATGAACAAAATAAAATAGGAGGGGAACAAAAAGGAGGAACTACTCAAACTCAACCAACGAGCAACTTGTTTTCCTCCAAAAAGGTATAGGTCGGCACCTCAAGATTAAACGGCGCAGGCCCCTTTCGGATCCTTCCAGAAATATCGTAGTGGGAACCATGGCACGGGCAGAACCAACCCCCAAAATCCCCAGCATTGGGCAGAGGAATGCACCCCAAATGAGTGCACACACCAACCACCACAAGCCATTCGGGGTCCTTAACCCTAGCCGAATCCTCCTGAGGGTCCCGCAGCGACCCCAAATCGACACTATTAGCAAGCTTAATATCCTCCTCAGTACGTCTCCGGATAAACACGGGCTTGCCACGCCATTTGACGGTAACAGTGGACCCCGGCTCAATGGATGAGAGGTCGACCTCGAGGGAGGCAAGGGCAAGGACATCTTTTGAGGCGGACATGGACAGGACGAGCTTGAGGACAAGGAGGCGGAGGAGGGACGCATAGACAAAGCGGCCCCCAGTGAGGACGAAGTAGGCGAAGGCACGCTTTGATGGGTCACCAGGGGGGTAGCGCTCATGGTTGTATTCATCATACACGATGTTTGAGGTCGGGTTCTTGATAGCAACCGCGGTGGCGGGGAGTTCGGGGAGGCAAAGGTCTTGAGTTTGTTTTGGCGCCAGGGAATCGGTGGCAAACCCTAGATATCAAAAGCATAGTAGTAAATCGCCCATCAAACTCCATTAGTGTTGTATGATTCAACAAGATGATAAAACAGTTTATAAGGAAACTATACAAAGTAGACGTACAGAAGTGTTGAAAATCTATACATGTGTACCTGGAAGCTTTACACATTTCAGAGGTTTCATCCCTATGAATTTCACGGGATTAAGAAGGATTGTTTGAAGAGCCAAATGATTTTCATTGAGTTTTTAAGCAAAGATTTTTTATTTTTATTTAGAAGCATTAAAACATTCTCAAACAATCATAAGCAAACCCTAAATAAAGGAGTGGTAGAAACAAATTAGTCATTCATCTAAACCCAGAGTTAAATCCTTCAACAAGATGATAAAACACTACATGTAGGAGTAGGGTTGAACTGATATGCCTAAAAGCTTAACAAGTTCCAGAGGTTTCTCCCCTATGCATCAGAGGCTAAAAGAGGGAACATATTTGAAAAGCCAGATCTCATTTCCCCCCTCTTTAAAATAAGCAATATGATTTAGAAGCATACAAGCATAAATTCTATGCAAAAATATGTCCTGTTTGTCAAATAACATTCACTTTTCCAACTGAGGTGGGAATTTTTGACGCTTTTGCCTTAAAGGATTGAATGGTCAAAACTATCATGTAAAAATTACCATGTAGCATGTAAAGTAGTAGACTCCACATTTCAGCATCAAGATATATATTACTAATATCAGATAATTTGGATATTCAAACGAGTACCATGGAAACGTTTTACTGTAGCACTGGCCTGTAAATGCTAGCAGAAGTTAGGAGTATGATTTAGGAATATATATATCATCATCAATTTGATAATAGCAATCCACAGTTAATGAATGTTTCCTCAGGGAGACGAGTGCAATATTGGCTTTTCAAATTTAAAAATCATCAATTGGCGTAGGCGCATAGTTGTAACCAGTGAAGATTTACAAAATGGAAGGGTAGCATATGAATGAAACGTGGGTATAAAAATTAACAGTGGAGGGGTGAAGAAGACACATTATTTTCCATAATTGGGTGGTCTACAGTAATTTTATGATTATCATTGCCATCACTATTTTGTACTCATCAAGGCCATACAGTATAAAGGGGGTGCTTTTTTTTTCTTTTGGGTGTGTGTGTGGGTTAGTTGATCTGCACCTGCTTACTGCCACCTTAAAAATGGAGTATTGAGACCTTACCGATTAGATGCACAAGTTGAGCTCATATCAAATTTCTAGTTACAGTCAAAAACGGAATTTAATAAATTTGATAGCGCAGACATGAGCTGATAGGATAGGTTAAGATATTAGACCCGGCCTACTGATCTTGCTCCCTGACTATTTCTTCTTGCTCAAACCTCATCACCACATGCAAACCTAAACAAGACAGTGAACAAGACAACAGGTCTTGCATCATATTATTCTAGCCATCCTTTCAAAGCAAACAACTGACACTGAAGAATGAAGACAGGTGGAACAATAAAGACACTCTGCAGTGACGCTAGATCATTGCAGAAGTTGAATATCACTAAGAGAACACGTAGATACTAAAAAATGTTCTCATTTTCACTGTAGGTAACTCATAGCTGAGCTTAGCAGTTTCCCTATGCTGCTTTTGTTCACTTAATCCACAAATGTTATATTTATTTCTTTTTGTGATATTTACATCTGGTGCTTCAAAAATTGTTTAAACAATTGTCGCTTTATATGGAACAGGCAATTATTGCCCAGTCTTTCATCGAAAAAACGAACATAACAATAATCCATCAAACACATTTCAATAAAGTAAATACTCAACAGTTTCATCTATGAATTGATTAATGACTCATATCAAGTAAGACAAACATACAAGATTGCCATTTCAGACGAATACAAGCCATTTCCATTTCCGTAAAGTAATGACTCCCTGAAATAACTATTTCAATTTAAATACCTGCATACCAGTTACTACCTCCATTTCACAATACCAGTCTCTTGTTTGCACCATTTCCCCTCAAAATACTTGTCCCTTCAGATTATCAAGAAACATGTTCACTCTATACTTCTAAAACCAATGCACTGTAAACATGGAGTTCCAAATCTATCCCTAAAAATTAATAAAGTTATGGATTTTCTTTATGCTTATTCAAGTTTCAAGAGAACAAATGAAGGGTTAAATAAAGGATTTCACATCTAAAATTTTTAGATTTTAGAAAAGTTGAACTCTTCTTAATAAGTGTGCAAGAGGCAAAAGACTAGCATTGTGAATCGGAGGTGATACTTTGAATTCATTGATTTAAGAGAATCCATATGTTTTTAGCATAAGGTCAAAACAGAATTTACATAGATAAAATGGAATAAGATAAGAGGTAGGATTTGAACAATAAAACCATGATTTGAATTCTAAAATTTGGTGTTTACATTATTATAATTTCATTAACCAAAATACAAAGGAGAATATTGCACTCATAATATTACTCTGATCTGGGTCAAATCCTCATAATTCTCTAATACCTGCTGCTACAAACAACTTCATCGCTCGTCTTGTTCATTTCCATTCCTAATATCGAGACTTGAAGGCCAACAATCTACCATCCACATTGTTATTTCTCACTATCACATCCAATCTCCAATTAAAGAGAAGCCAAATACTTCCCCATGATAGAGAAATCAAATATATTAAAATATGACTAAATCCTCTCTATAAGCCCATTCGCCCACTGCTCACATTTCCATTGCAGGATTAAGAAAGAGGCACGATTATATGATTTTTGTGGAAAAATAACTTGTTTAGTTATGATGTCATATTCAAAACAAATTTCATGCTTGCACAACTTTATACTCTCTATCTAGTCCAGCTTTATCCAATCTAATTTATGTTTGCTTCACTATAGTGTTTATGTCCATCCAGGAGTTGAATTTTCTATAGCAACTCTATTATTTATTTCCCCTTCAAGACATTTCTCCTAGGTTGGGACATGCCAAAGCAATCAGTTTATGTTAAAGTTCCGAATCCATCCTAAAACCAAACCTAAGCTACATCCTTCCCACAAAAATATTACTATAAAGCCATATGTCCATTTTTCTTTGAGTAACTGCATCATATAGGTCATGAGAACTATTGCTATATACTGCAAAAGTTACCATAAGTGGAATACATAACTAATTAAATTCAACAATTTAACAAACTCGTACCAAAATATATAGAAATAATCAATTTAGAATTACTGATGGAAACAGCTACACATAAAGTGACTAATTATGTAACTTACAGTCATAACATTATCATAATTGACTCTTTTATTTTTGACGAAATAAGAACAGGGTATAATACCCGTCTCACTAATCTATATTAAAAAAGAACAAAGTGCTAAACGTTTACAAAGTTTCACTACATCTCAACAAGAGGAAAACAAGTGTAACAAGAAAAAAAATGAGAATGAGAATCATAATTGACTTGCCTAATAATTTATATAAAAACAATCGAATTTAAATAATTTATTAATAAAACAACTATTAGAACTCATGAGATTGAATTAATTAGATCAGAAAATTTGCATAATCACATATTTACATCCACTCACAGCAACAAAGGCTTTACCAATATTTATATGCCTGCACTAAGACACGGACTCAAGCGTAGGTGTTGCTCGCATAGTCCGGGTTAAGCTTCCTATAGTTTGTGGAATCTAAAATTATCATAACAATAGATAAATGTGATCATAATTTATAATTGTTTACCCATCACATGAAATATCAATAACCCCACTATTTATGTTAACAGTTCACAGATAAATAAATGAATATACATACAAACATCAAAAAGGCCTGTGGACTAGCTTTGCAAGGTCAAATAAAACGCTTCACCAAACAAATGATTAAAGAAAGAAACAGAAGGCTTCTTTAGCCAATAATTCTTCAGCTTTCATACATTCAGGTGTATGAGATTTCCAGGTTCCAACAACTTTAATGCAGCTTAATGGCCATATAAAAACTTTAGCATGGCCTTCGCACATCAACAGTAATATAACTAACTACCCCTACGATCGAATCGAAGGAAAGCTAGGATCGAAGGAAAGCACATGGCAAAGTATTTCAACATAAAAATCCATCATTTCTATATAAGTTTCCAACAATTCAAATCAAATTCACTCACCGCACAGAGAAAACCCTATCAGATCAGCTGTAACAACATCAAGAACAAATCAAACAACCCTAGAATTTGGGGGAAACGAAACCCTAACCTCTTGCGGAACCAATAAGCCCCGATTCGATCAGCCTCCTCATGGGTGAATCCACTGCCGATCTCGGCTTATCATCATCATCTGAGCATCCAGCGCCATGGATCGGGTTCCTCAAGAACGAAGACGAGGCAGGAGCCGGCCTCCAAGAGAGAGACGTGAGCCTTCTTCCTGCTGCCCTCAGCATCCTCTTCCTTCTTCGTCGAGGTCTTTAATGGCTTCCTAGGGTTTCGTCGCGTTGGGATCTCGTAGAGAGAGAGAGAATGAAAAAGGGTAGTAGTGGTTTGAGAAGCAAGGGAGTTTTGGGGATTTATTTGAGACCGTGGAATTCGACGGATCCTGGCCGTTCAAATGGGGATTGATGAATCGGACGGTTTGGAGCTTGATAGGCAGGAAGGGCACACGCGTGGACAGCGTAGGGCCCACTAGTATCTCACTAGAGAATGGGCCTTCAGCCCAATCCAAAAACATTTTGTTTCTAACACCACCCGTTAAAGCTTCTAACGAGATTAATAAATAGGACCTGCATTGTCTTCCTTCTAAATACGCATGCATCAGACCACTGGAGCTCTCCTCCTTCCTCGCTTACGTACTGCCGCTGCTTCTTGGTGATGCTACTTCAATGAGCTTGCAATGTTAAGACAGGTACGAGAGAGCTTTGGAGGCTGGGGCGGCTAAGTGGTTGACGAAAAGGTGCAGCTTAAGATAATATTTTCGAGGGAAGCTTAATTGAGAAAAGAGATGGAAGATGATGTGTTTATCACAACCTGACCCGAGCTAGCTCTAACCTAAGCATGGACCCAAGTTGATTTGAGAAGAGGTCTTATTTGATTAACAAACAAGTTTTAGTCTTTTAGATGCTATATTTAGAAATATCTATAAGGTTTGAATTAGAGTTGTATTTCGAATCAGCCAGGATTTAGGGGTACAATATAAAAAAAATTGGTAGCATTCTTTTATTTTCAAATTATTAACTTTTTGCTCATAACATTTTTAGTTGTAAATATCTCTATTTTTTCATCTTCCATGAACTTTCTGGTTTTGCTCTTCTTGGGAGGGCGCGGTGTGTGTGTGTGTGAATGAAGAGGAGTGGGGGTTATAAATATTATACTACATATATAGTTTGACTAATAATAGAAATGAAAATCAAATTTATTAGCATATCACAAAAAAATGCATACACAATTCAAGCTAAGATCAAGTGAATTGAACCATGGTTTTATAGTATTTAAAGCTGAGAAAAACTAATTGTGTGCAACCATGCATAATCCAAATTTCGTGCATCTTATTAATAATATTTATCTTGCAGTTGGATTGAGAAAGATTGTAGAAAATGAAAATTTTCACTATCTATTGAGAAAGAATACGAAGCAAAACAAACTATAGCAGCATGGAAAAGGGTAAATTTCACTAAATTACCTTGAGCTTTTAGCATTCTTAAGTAACTATCGGTAACTTGCTTTATTATTCATAAGTATCTTGCATTTTCTCAACTTCACTCGACACTCTAGCGTTGTTAATCTAATTGTAAATTGTCGATTGTACCCTTTCTATAAACCCTAAACCCTTTTTTTGTTCATTTAGATTTTATTGATAGGCATTATCTTACTAAGAAAAGGCGTTCCTAGTATCACATGTTGTGATATTTCTTTTACAATAATAAAAGGAGATGGAAGACAAATATCATCATTGCAAATATTTGCATTTGACACCTTATATGGTGTAGTTAGAGTACTATTATCAGCTGTACTTAGAGTTTGAGTAGTCCTCTCACAATATTTAATAGGAATAATTCCTTCTTTTATGCAGTTTAAATCTGCACCACTATCAACTAGGGCTATAAGATTGGGTATAACCAAATCATTATTTATTATTAGAGTAATTCTAATATACCATTTTTGATTTAATACTAAATGCCTTGTGAGTCTATTTTATTGATAGACATTATCTTACTAAGAAAAGGAGTTCATAGTTACACATGTTGTGATATTTCTTTTACAATAATAAAAGGAGATGGAAGACAAATATCATCATTGCAAATATTTGCATTTGACACCTTATATGGTGTAGTTAGAGTACTATTATCAGCTGTACTTAGAGTTTGAGTAGTCCTCTCACAATATTTAATAGGAATAATTCCTTCTTTTATGCAGTTTAAATCTGCACCACTATCAACTAGGGCTATAAGATACCCGCCAACAGAACCATTAAGGTTATCTGGAATATCTATTTCAGGCTATTGGCAGATTCAGATTCATGAATCTGATAAATATAAAACTGCTTTTACAGTACCTTTTGGGCATTTTGAATGGAATGTCATGCCATTTGGATTAAAAAATACGCCATCAGAATTTCAAAATATTATGAATTCAATTTTTTAATCCTTATACTGAATTCATTCTTTCATATATAGATGATGTCCTTGTTTATTCAGAAAACATTGACCAACATTTTAAACATTTGAATGTCTTTAAACATCTTATTATAAAAAATGGACTAGTTATATCTGCCTAAATAATGAAATTATTCCAAACAGCTATACGGTTTTTGGGTCATAATATTAACAATGGAACTATTATTCCAATTGAAAGGAGTATTGAATTTGCTTCTAAATTTCCAGATTATATTCCTAATGTTAAGCAACTCCAAAGATTTTTGGTCGCTATAAATTATGTAGCAGATTATTATAAGAATCTAGCTATATATGCAGTTATTTTATATAATAGGCTCAGAAAAAATCCGTCAACTTGGACAGAAAATCATACCAAAACTGTTCAAAAAATTAAAGAGACAGTAAAAAATTTACCATGTCTCCATATTGCTAACCCTAATTGGAAGAAAATTGTTGAAACTGATGCTTCGAACATAGGATACGGAGGCATTTTAAAACAAGTAGATCCTACAAATAATAAAGAAATTCTTGTAAGATTTACTTCTGGAAAATGGAATCCAGCTCAGTTGAATTACTCAACTATCAAGAAAGAAATCAAGGCATTTACAGCTTTTATAAAGGTAAAGCAATTATGTTTCAGTTTATAACTGATCCAATGATGAAAATTTTGAATGAGGTAAAAGACATTTACCTTAAAGAAAATCAAATAAATTTCATTAAAGAAGAAATAGCTTCTTTACAAATAACTAAACAGTTAGACTCTAGATTAATAAAAGCTAGGATTAAAGGTTTGGAAAATGAGTTTATAACTCAAACCTATAGTAACTTTCCTAATGCATTTTGGGAAAGAAAACAACATATTGTTAATCTTCCTTATATAGAAGATTTTTTAGAGGAAAATATTCCTACTAAGGCAAGACCGAAATGCAGGATCAAATATAACAATAAAATTACAAGAATACAAGAGAGAGAAACTCACTTGCAGAGAAGAAGCCCCTTTATCAAAGCAAAATATTTATTTATTTATAACACTCAAACTAATGCTTACAGACTGAAGAGTACAAGAGAGATTACAAGAAAGAGTTTTTATTTTTCGATGCATCTACATATGAGGAGTCGTTCTAATTTATAGAGCAGAGGGAGATTCCCTCAAGGGCATATGCATCCTTCTTGCCTTTCATAAAGGCCCTTAGGTGTCCTCTTTAGTGGAGGATAAGCTGTCGCCTTTGTCGTGGTGTCCTCATCTTTCTTTAGTGGAGGACAAGCTGTCAACTTCATCTGTCGTCTTCTGCCGACACCTTTTATAAAAAGAAACCTGTGTGCTGGTTTTGATGAATACCAGGAGCTGTAATACTGCTGGTTTTATAAAAACCTTGGGCCGAAAATACTTTTACTAAATTTCGTGTGCTAGAGTCTTGCAGTCGTCCCTTTTAGTAAAAGTTTCTTCTTCTTTATTTCATTAGGCCCTTGCCTTTATTTTGACTCAATCTTGAGCCCGTAAGATCGTCCCAAAGCTGATCCGCTGTTTTTAAATCTTCCTCTGGGTCTTGGGATTGCCCTTGAAAGCATTCTTTCATCTCTACCGATTTGGTAGTTTTCTCAGACGTGGAAGAATTTGTGTCCGAGTTGTCAAATGTCTGTTCAAACTGCCTTTTCATATGTTCTAAGCAGCGTTTCATAAGATCTTCTTCAGAGATATTAGGATATTTCCTCTGAAAAGATGCTTTTAATTTTAGCATTGGATTTTCCGTTGCTAATTCTTCATTAATCGTTTTATCTAGAGTATCATTATTATTTTTGATAGTTGCTTTTATGCTAACTATCTTTTCTTTTTCTATGATTCCAGCCCACCATTTAATGAGAAATTTTCTGGAAAGAATAGGAATGTTTTTATTATTAAATTCAGAAATAATCGTCCATCTAAATATAAATGGCATTTCATTTTCTATAAAATAATGAAGTGTGCTTTCTCCGTCTATAATGGAGTCATCATCAGTATTATGAAACCTTGGATGAGACTCTATCAAAGGAACAAATAAATCAAAAATTGACTTTGGGAGTATGGCTAATTCCGCCCCAATTTTTTGCCATAATTGAATAAACCAAACTGGTATACCTGTTTTTATAACATCAGGTTTTATAATAATAAACCAGGAATGTTTCTTCGCTGGATTTTCATAATATAAAAAGTTTTCAAATGCTTGGATATAATCCCAATAATTACTTTCGTGTCGTTCATCTCGTAACTTGAACGATCTTGCCCTATTAGGATGTAATGCCCATTCATGAGGGCTGAAAATCTTTTTAATGATAGCTTTGGAGAAGTTTATAATTTCTCCTCCTTCTTTTCCATTTGGGTAGTAGTGTTTTATTTCTACTGAACCCGAAACTATTAATAAGGCTTCATATACTTGCCTTGTTTTACCTGCTGATGCAGCAAAAGAAATGGTCTCAATATATTTTTCTTTTAAAGACCATGGATCATTCATTTTAGGAATATCATTCCTTTCTAAGCAAATAATTTGTTCAGAATTATCTTTTGAGATATAACTTTCATTTGCATCTTCAATTGCCTTTTTAAATGATAATCCAGGAATATTTTCTGTTGAAGATGTTTCAGCCTCACTTTGAGGACTATAAATACTCATATGAGAAGTGTTTTTCTTTGCCATTTTATGAGGCAATTTCCATTCTGATTGAGCGTATGACGCTTCAGATTCCATGTCTATTTGCATAGACTTTGGCTTTTGCATTTTTAGCCAATTTGCATATGAGGAGTTGTTAGGAATATTATTCCTTCCCCTTCCTCGCCCTCTGCCTGGGCCTTGTCCCCTCGTAGGGGTCTGCATCTGCAGTATCCTGCAGAAATTTCCTGGTCAAAAAATCAGGAAGACAGTTATTAGTTCCTTTTATATAATCAATATCAAAATCAAAGATGGCTAATTCTGCTTGCCATCTAGCAAATATTTGCTTTGATGTTAAATTTTTAACATCTTTTTGTAACACAGATTTAGCCGCGCTACAATCTATTCTTAATAAGAATTTTTGATTTAATAAATCATCCTGGAATTTATAAATGCATTTTATAATAGAAAGAATTTCTTTCTTGATAGTTGAGTAATTCAACTGAGCTGGATTCCATTTTACAGAAGTAAATCTTACAAGAATTTCTTTATTATTTGTAGGATCTACTTGTTTTAAAATGCCTCCGTATCCTATGTTCGAAGCATCAGTTTCAATAATTTTCTTCCAATTAGGGTTAGCAATATGGAGACATGGTAAATTTTTTACTGTCTCTTTAATTTTTTGAACAGCTTTGGTATGATCTTCTGTCCAAGGTGACGGATTTTTTCTGAGCCTATTATATAAAATAGCTGCATCTATAGCTAGATTCTTATAATAATCTGCTACATAATTTAAAGCGCCCAAAAATCTTTGGAGTTGCTTAACATTAGGAATATAATCTGGAAATTTAGAAGCAAATTCAATACTCCTTTCAATTGGAATAATAGTTCCATTGTTAATATTATGACCCAAAAACCGTATAGCTGTTTGGAATAATTTCATTTTTTGGGCAGATATAACTAGTCCATTTTTTATAACAAGATTTTAAAGACATTCAAATGTTTAAAATGTTGGTCAATGTTTTCTGAATAAACAAGGACATCATCTATATATGAAAGAATGAATTCAGTATAAGGATTAAAAATTGAATTCATAATATTTTGAAATTCTGATGGCGTATTTTTTAATCCGAATGGCATGACATTCCATTCAAAATGCCCAAAAGGTACTGTAAAAGCAGTTTTATATTTATCAGATTCATGAATCTGAATCTGCCAATAGCCTGATTTTAAATCAAATTTTGAAAAGATTTTTGCTTTGCTTATTCTATTAAGCAGGTCCCTTTTATTAGGGAGAGAATATCTTATCAATTTGAGCACTTTGTTTAAATGCTTATAATTAATTACAAGACGTGGTATACCCCTTTCTTGTTCAGCAGCATTGTTAACATAAAATGCTGTACAACTCCATGAAGAAGATGATTTTCTAATTAGCTTTTTGTCTATAAGACTACTAATTTCCTTTTTACATAATTCAAGATATTCTTGATTCATTTGGCAAGGTCTTGCCTTAGTAGGAATATTTTCCTCTAAAAAATCTTCTATATAAGGAAGATTAACAATATGTTGTTTTCTTTCCCAAAATGCATTAGGAAAGTTACTACAGGTTTGAGTTATAAACTCATTTTCCAAACCTTTAATCCTAGCTTTTATTAATCTAGAGTCTAACTGTTTAGTTATTTGTAAAGAAGCTATTTCTTCTTTAATGAAATTTATTTGATTTTCTTTAAGGTAAATGTCTTTTACCTCATTCAAAATTTTCATCATTGGATCAGTTATAAACTGAAACATAATTGCTTTACCTTTATAAAAGCTGTAAATGCCTTGTGAGTCTATTTTATTGATAGGCATTATCTTACTAAGAAAAGGCGTTCCTAGTATCACATGTTGTGATATTTCTTTTACAATAATAAAAGGAGATGAAAGACAAATATCATCATTGCAAATATTTGCATTTGACACCTTATATGGTGTAGTTAGAGTACTATTATCAGCTGTACTTAGAGTTTGAGTAGTCCTCTCACAATATTTAATAGGAATAATTCCTTCTTTTATGCAGTTTAAATCTGCACTACTATCAACTAGGGCTATAAGATTGGGTATAACCAAATCATTATTTATTATTAGAGTAATTCTAATATACCATTTTTGATTTAATACTAAATCAATGGTTTGCAGGAATTTATCTGGGATAACTTCTCTTTCTCTAGTAATTTCCTCAGTAAATTCTTCCTCACGATTTGAAGATTCACTTTGTATAATAGCGTTTCTTTCCATAACAGAGATCCTTTGTAGAATATCTTTATTTTGATTTTTTAATTCTATTATCTCTGTTTTTAGGTTATTAACCTCTTTTTGTAAGGCTGCAATGGTTACAGGCTTACCTTCTTTTAATTGTTGTCTTTTAAAGACTTCTGATAATCTGTAAACATTATCAATAGCAGGAGATTTCTCCTTTTCTTCTTTAAGAAGAACTTCAACCAATTTGGTTTTAAGTTCAGGCTTAATATTTTCATCTTCAATAATTTTAAGAATGGTCTTTTTATCATCTTTACTTATAACATTGATACTTAGACCGTTCATCTCAACTATAGATTTCCAGTAATTTTCCTTATTGTTGATATTACAACATTTACTAGAACAGTCTTTATCACAAATTTTTTCATCATCTGATGAAGAATCTGTTAATTCAAATTCAGAAGATTCTGAAGAATTAATCATTATTTTATATAATGATTTCCTTAATTCTTCGTCTTCTATTTCGTTAATTTTCTTTTTTGTATAACATTTGTTGGCAAAATGTCCAACTTTTCCACACTTATAACAAGTAGCTGAAGAAGCAGATTTTTTCTTAAATCTGTGGTGTTTCTTCTTCTTTTCTCCTTCTTCCTTCTGTTTAGAAGGTTTATATTGTCTTTTATACCTCTTTTTATAATGAGGTCGTTTAGAGTCCATTCGTTTAGTTTCTCTCTCTTGTACTCTTGTAATTTTATTTTTATATTTGATCCTGCATTTCTGGTATCAGAGCCATGATTGGCTAATCTTCTTCTTCTTCAAGATGGAGATCCATTAACATACAAGGTAAGATGTTGTTTTAAGCCAAGCAATCAGGTTTAATTCTTTTCTAATCTACTCTAGAAATATCTTTCTGTATAGTTAATTATGGAACGACATCAAAGTCGCGTAGGGGATCCCATATTAAGCCAGTGATTGGAGTGTTGGCAGCCCATAAATCGTTGACAGTCGTGTAATTGAAAATACAGAAAGATATCTTTAGAGTAAAAACCAGAAAAAGAATATACAGAATTGCATGTAATAGAAGAACATCTTATCCTGCTGAGCTAATGGTATCGAAATCTTGAAAAAGAAATTTCATATGTCTACACCATCTTCATCTACTGCTATATCTACAAAGATTGCTCGTAATAAGAACAAACACATAAAAAACTCAAATTTACTTGAGTATCCCTCAGATGAGGAACAGCTGAACAAATGGACTATTCCAAATGTTCCAGCAAAAGAAATTTATAACATATGGACGTTTGATCTATCGTCCAGACTTTCCATCAAAAGTATGGAAAAAACCATCTCTGTGGATAGCACAGAACAGACTATTCAACTCCTTTCAGAAAAGGATGTTTATAGATTTGAAAAACAATATAAATATCTTCATATTGGTTTAATTCAAGTGGCCTTTAAACCTCTTACTCTCCAAGGTTTAAACGCCTCTATATTAACATCTCTGAGAGATGCTAGATGCATAGACTGGATTCCTTCTCTTATGGGAATTATACAAACAAGTCTTTGTCATGGACCAGTTTATTTTGATGTGTATCCCAATTTAACCTTATCTTTAACTGACCCAAATATACTTGAGACAGTAACTTTAAATCTTAAAACACATGGTTATAATTTCATGAAAGGATCTGAAACTATATCAATAGTTTATAGAATTCACTATAAAGTTTTAACAACTATGGCACCTAAGGTAAAAGCTAAGACTGAAAATGGTAAAACCACAGTTATTGAAACAAATCTTTTATCCTCTGGTGTTGCTACTAATAGAATTATAAAATGGAAAGAAATTGCCTTTCCTGAATCATGGATTATAACTTCTGCAGTTCCTCCTGCACCTATTATAGATACAAACATCGATCAGATTATACAGACTGACGATGGAAATATTGAAGTGACTTTTGGATCTAATAATATAGCCAGAATTTCTGGCAAACCTTATATAGAAGGTAGCGCCACTTCTTCTGTGTTAAGAAGATCTTTTTCTAGACCGAGCTCCTCTTATAGAGAAGTTAAAGGGATAAATATTTCCCAAGAAAATATATCCCATCCTATATACGAGAAGGAAAATAAAACTTCTCCTACCGCATCAGAGATGAGTTTTCACATATAATTTTATGGATTTAAAACCAGATAGTAATTTAAGAAAATTCCTTAATAAGGAATTTATGAAAAATAAGCATGCTGCTTTTAGAGAATGGTTTGCAAAAACCTTTTCTATAGATCAAATGTATCATTATAAAGATCAATATTATAGACACCTTGAAGAAAACCAATGTCTAAAATATTTTATAGACTGGTTCCTTGAACACTTTCTTAATGAACAAGAAAGTAAAATTAATGTTTTAGAAGAACATTATAAACAATGGACCACCCAAACTGGGAAAATTATAAGGTCTATATACCCGCCAACTGAACCATTAAGGTTATCTGGAATATCTACTTCTAATTTAGAGGCAACCGCTTTTATAAAGCCACTTATTGATGATAAAATGGAAAATACTTTAAAAGAACTTCAAAAGGTTTTTAAACAAAATAATTTTTCTAATATTTATATTCAAGTGATTGGTCAACAATTAACCAGAGTAGAATCTACTCTTGAAAGCCTGAATAATAGACTACAGGCTATGGGAGTTATAGAAACTTCTGTTATAAAGACAATAAATGAGAAAAATTATATACCAATAAAACCAGCTTTAGATATTTCAGGATATAAATTATCCAAAGATAAAAATATATCTTCAGATATTATAAATGCTCTGGAGAAAAAGTTTAATAATGCGAGATTAAATATTATAGATGGAGAACCGTCTGAGATATCAGAAAAGGACTCTGATATAAACGACTTATCAGATGATCAGATTAATATGTCTGATGATAATATCATAAATACTCATATGAGAAGTATTTTTCTTTGCCATTTTATGAGGCAATTTCCATTCTGATTGAGCGTATGACGCTTCAGATTCCATGTCTATTTGCATGGACTTTGGTTTTTGCATTTTTAGCCAATTTGCATATGGGGAGTTGTTAGGAATATTAAAAATTGACTTTGGGAGTATGGCTAATTCCGCCCCAATTTTTTAGCATATCACAAAAAAATGCATACACAATTCAAGCTAAGATCAAGTGAATTGAACCATGGTTTTATAGTATTTAAAGCTGAGAAAAACTAATTGTGTGCAACCATGCATAATCCAAATTTCGTGCATCTTATTAATAATATTTATCTTGCAGTTGGATTGAGAAAGATTGTAGAAAATGAAAATTTTCACTATCTATTGAGAAAGAATACGAAGCAAAACAAACTATAGGGTAAATTTCACTAAACTACCTTGAGCTTTTAGCATTCTTAAGTAACTATCGGTAACTTGCTTTATTATTCATAAGTATCCTGCGTTTTCTCAACTTCACTCGACACTCTAGCGTTGTTAATCTAATTGTAAATTGTCGATTGTACCCTTTCTATAAACCCTAAACCCTTTTTTTGTTCATTTAGATTTTGCCGACTTGGTTTCTCTAATATATGCTGAGATTATTAATTTTGGTTATTTAATAAGAAAAAAGTACATGTTTTGCATGTCATGGTTAACTTTAATGGATAGTTGATGGCAGAGGATCACCTAAAAATATAGGAAATTTAGGATAGTTACGGATAATAAAATGAGTTAATGGTAGTTTGTTGGAAAACACTGAAAGTTCATGGGAGTTTAGGGAAATTTACCCTATAAAAAACTAAGACTTAACTTGCATATGTTGGTAGATTAAGTGAATTGAACCATGGTTTTAGGGTACTTATAGCTGGGAAAAACTAATTGGTTGTTCAACAATGGTTTTACAATATTTATAGCTGGGAAAAACTAACTGGTTGTGCAACCATAATTCAAATTTCGTGCATCTTATTAATAATATTTAACTTGCATATGGATTGAGACAGATTGTAGAAAATGAAACTTTTCTCTATCTATTGAGAAATAATACAAAGCAAAACAAACTATAGTAACATGGAAAAGATTAATTCTCAGCAAACTACCTTGAACTTTTTGCATTCTTAAGTAAACTATCCGTAACTTGCTTTATAATTCATAAGTATCCTGCATTTTCTCAACTTCGCTCGATACTCTAGTGTTGTTAATCTAATTATAAATTGTCGATTATACCCTTTCAATAAACTCTAAACCCTTTTTTTGTTGATTTAGATTTTCTCGACTTGATTTCTCCAACATCTGCTGAGATTATAAGGGTTGTTTATGTAAGAAGTACATGTTTTGCATGCTATGGCTAACTTTAACGGAATTGTTACGGTAGGGCATCTGTTAAAAATATGGGGAAATTTAGATCAGTTACGAATAATAAGCAAATGTTAGTTTACTGGGGAAAACATTGCAAGTTCATGGTAGTTTGGTGAAATTTACCCTATAAAAGATTTATAATCGAAGTTATAGCAATAAAATGCAAAAGAATATACATTAGCAATTGAGAAGAGCTTTGTTCTTCCTAATTCAGTTGTTAATCTTGTTATTAGCAATTTATGCTTGTGTCGTTGTCTTGTTTATAGAGTCTTTAATGTCCAACTTTAATAAGAGTATACTAAGGTTAAGGCCTCCCCCAAAATAATAATATTATTAATAATAATAATAATAATAATAATAAGAAGAAGAGTAGTATACTCAAAAACATTATTAAGTGTATCATATTATTATTATTTTCTAATTGTAAAAAGAAATACCCTTAATATAAAAACCTTAATTATGTTGGATTTTTTAGAATCCAGATGGCAAGTGCAATTAGTGAAAAAGAATTCAATTAATTAAGATCAACATATTTGTGAGAAAAGTACAGCCATGCAACCTGCACAACACACCCACCCAGCGGCGGCGGCCCCCAACCTAAGTGTGTGGGCCGCATACCCCCGCTGCTAAATGCGTTGCGCAGCGGGTTGCATGCATGGCTACACTTTTCCCCGTATCTATGCACTTTATGTTTACTTTGAAAATTGTGAAGGGTGACCATAGGAGATTACTATCAGTTAAAAAATGATGTTACTAATTTCGAGGAGGAGCTCATGCCATTCCAATCCAAGCCTTCCTATGTGCTATCTCCTCCCTAATCCATTGTTGATGATCTGCCCTCCCTTTTGTTTCCGTCAACTTCATTCTCTAATTGTTTGTTAAAATGCCACAATGAAACTTTCTCTACTTCAACTCCATAATCCGAGCTCCACTCACTGAAGGCTCCCCTCTCACTTCTCTCCTCCACTTCAGAACCCTCCTCTTCTCCCACCCATTCCGACCCGATTCCCGAACCTTCACCATCATCCTCAAAGCCTCCCACCTCCTCTCCACGCCCGTACCCGCATCACAAACCCACGCCCGGTTCGCAAAAACCGGGCACAAACCCGACTCCGCCTGCCTCTTTCACCTCCATCTCCGATTCAATATCATACCTGAAACCCTAAACCTGTTCGATCAATTGATACCTGACCCAGTACCCGGTAAGTTGCTCTTAACTGCCCTGTTGAGGAATGGGCTGGTTGACGATGCTAGGCAAGTATTTAGGAAAATGCGGTCCGGGACTTGGTGACTTGGAACTCTATGCTTAATGGGTTGGTCCGAAACACCCGTTTCAATTAAGGTGTGGGTTTTTTCCGTCAAATGGTCGGTTCAGGTATCGAGCCAGATCAATTCACTTTCTCATCCATTCTTTCTTGTTGTGCCCGAACTGGTGCGTTGAGTCATGGGGAACGGGTTCATAAAACGATGGTCGAAAACCACACCGACCTGAACCCAATTGTGACCTCTGCTCTTATTGATATGTACTCAAAGTGCGGTCGAATCGAAGTGGCTCGTTCGATTTTCGGTTCGTTTGAGGTCAAGGATCGATCAATTTATAATGCGATGATGTATGGAATGCTATCAGGTTGGTCCGTACATGGTCACAAAGTATGCCCTTATTACCATCAAGATACAATATCGAAATGGTTGAATTTTAGCAGGAAAGTGTATTATTGGGGTCATCGGCGTTTCCTGCCACTAGACCATCCCTACAGGTTAGATGCTGCTCACTTTAATGGTCATCAGGAGCTTCTTGGGTCTCTAGCCTCATTGTCCGGAGAGGACATGATTGCTCAATGGGATGGTTACAATAATGTGACCTTCAGGATAGATCCGGCAAAACATGTCAAACCATCCTATTGGAACAAGTTAAGTATTTTCTACGAACTTCCGTACTGGTTAACAAATTTAATGTGTCATTGTCTGGACGTCATACACATAGAGAAGGGAGTATCCGAGCACGTACTCAACCTACTTCTTTGTAAAGACGGAAAATCGAAAGACAACCTCCATACTCGGATGAATCTTTAGAACTGAGAAATTAGAAGTGAATTGCGTCCTAAACCGATAGCGGGTAAACCAGGCAAGTTTGTACTTCCCAATACCGCGTATCATATGTCATAACCGGAGAAGAAAAGGTTCCTGCAGGTGTTGCATGATTTGATAGTTCCCATAGATTTCTCAGGCTATTTAGCAAGAAAATAAAAATTGTGAAAGGGAAGATCGATGGACTGAAATATCATGATCACCATGTTATTATGGAGTACCTTCTCCCATTATCCCTAAGGACTCCCTTTCCCGAATCGGTTGGTCTAGTAATCAATGACCTTCATTGCTTTTTAGAGAATTGTACGCTAAAACCTTGGATATTGTGACGCTGGAGAATCTAGAAAATTTTATTTCATTGATACTTTGCAAGTTTGAGCGTATTTTCCCACCGTCGTTCTTCGATATCATAATGCACCTGACGGTTTATTTTGCAACTGAGACTAAGTTTGCCGGACCGGTACAATATCGATAGATATATCCCGTCGAAAGGTATGTTGAATTTTTCGTTTCAAGCATTTTGTAAAATTATTGTTGTCCTATATGCCCGTATTTATTTATTTAACATATTTTTCTTTAGGTAGCTCTATACTCTAAAAAAGTATATACGCAATAGAAATCGACCAGTGGGTTCTATCATACAAGGTTATCTTCTAGATGAAATAACCACATTTTGTTCCCGCTATCTGGACGAGAACATTGGGACGAAGCTTAACCGGCCTCAGAGAATTCAGGATGGGCCATATGGTAAATCTGATTATAAGAGAGTAGACAATATATTTATCAACAAGATATATCGGTTTATTCTCCTCTATAGCGTATGTCTTGAAAAAATTAGAGAGTAAGTTTTCTTAGATTAATTATTATATTTTTTTTTGTGTGTATAAAATGATATAATATTAATGTCATAATTTATTGTTGAGAACATAATTCATATTGATGAGGTACGTGAGGGGCATCTTGATTGGAATGATGAACGATTGGAAAAATATCATCAGGATAATTTTTGCGATTGGATTGCAGATCATGTAAGTTGTTCGAATAACATATTATTACTACCAGTCTTAATCTAAACTTATATCGTTATGTATTTGCCGTAAAATTTGTTTTGTCGGATCCACGATCCGAACTTGTTTGTATCATTAGAGAGAGATTCAAGATATTTAGCTCAGTTTTCTAGCATGGAGGTTGCATATTATAAAGGATTCGGTGTCTTTGGATATAAATTTGAAGTTAAGAAAATAAAAATATCTCGAACCAGTCAGAATAATGGGATTGCGACGATAGGATTGGATAGTGTGATTTATTATGGATACTTAAATTGCATACTTGGCATCCAATATCCCGGACGATCAGAACCGTTTTATATATTTCAGTGTATTTGGTACGATACACGAACCGATACGAATAAGTGAAGAAATAATCCCGGGATATGGAAAGATGAATATGGATTGACTAGTGTGAACACATTTCGATTTTACGGTCAGGACGATCCATTTATTTTTCTGCACCAAGCGTTCCAAGTATACTACTCACAGTGCTTGAAGCATTCGAAATGGAATGTCGTATGCCGTTGAAAAAGCAGGGATGTTTACGATATCTCAGAATTCGAGAATTGTATGGAGGACAGCGATGGGAATGAAGAAAAGAGAAAACTTAGAGTGCTCCGACCGTCTGTTTCAAAAGATGGGCTGTCTTCGGCTGATCGTGAAGTTACGTGGGTTAGAAATGATATCGATGATGAAATCCAAGTGGATATGTCTAATGCGTCTACAAAACAAAAAAAGTTATCAGTAATGTTATATTATTACTTAACATTTCTACGATCTATACATATATTGCATGCATGTGTAATAATTGTACTCTTATCTAAGTCTGATGACAACGCCCGGAGCAGCAAGGAGCGGCAGGAGCACCAGCCGCGGTAGAGGCAGAGCGGTTCTTCCTCCCGGGGAGCTGCATAGGGAGCTCCAGAGGCCTGGTCTTGCACCCCGATCCGTATCCCCTTCGGATGACTCCTTCCATGTGGACTTTGCCACACCTCCAGGTATATTGCACGCATATTCATTTTCAATGTAATATTATAGATATATACGCATATTTAATTTAAAATTACTTATATAGTCAATATTTAATTGTCTAGTTGTAGATGGTGCGTCCACATTAGAGGCAGATGCCACTACTGCACCTGCAGATATGTTTATATATCCTATAGTGAATACACATTGATTTAGAATGTTATATCATAAATATACACACATTCTTTTTGCTCTTACTTAGATAATCAATTTTTGATTGTCCAGCTGTAGGTGGTGTCTCCACATCCTGGACAGAGGCCACCATCGCACCTGCGGATATGTTTATATATCCTATATTCCATGCATATTAATTTAGAAAATTATATTATAGATATACACATTCTCTTTGCAATTACTTATATAATCTATTTCTAATTGTCTAATTATAGGTGGTGTATCCACATCTGGCGCAGAGGCCACTCCTGCCACTTCCGTACCCTCCGCTTAGTCTACAGTTTAGTATTCTTAATATAAAATATTTATTCATTTTACATATTCTCTAAGAATAAACATGAACTTCATGTAATTTTATCGTCAATATTTATTTTCTAGTTGGAGGGGATGCGTCCACGTCCGGGTCACCGGCTGTTCCTCGCCGGAGGAACTATCATCCCGGTTGTGCTGCTACCTGGGGCCAGGCTCGTGCTGCTGTCGCCAGATATATATATCGCACTTCAATTTTTGTTAATCCTTAATTTCTTAATATCGTTTTGTCTTAATATTTCTTGTAGATGCAGGGCAGCCCCATCCCGAGAGGGGGACTTGAGGGCCGAATCAGTCCCACAGGGTGAGGCTTGATAGAGATAGGAGAGGCACCATTCCCCCATTTCTTTACCCCCAATTATCGCTATACTGGAAATTATGCCGAGAGGTTCGGCCGATTTATGGGGGATGATAGCCGTATCCAAAAGAAGTATCCACTTCACGTTGAGTGGGGCGATCAGCACCGGCGCTCATTTGCCCTCTTCTGAGATCAGGCTCGGGTATTAATATATATATTTTCATTTGACTTATCAAATAAATTTTTTATTATTTAACACTTGTAATTTAAATAATTATTTTTTGGTATTTGCGGTTGGATTACGACTTTCAGGCTGTATCCGACCCTGATCACGTTGACAGAGTGCTCGATCTTCACGTTCTTTACCTGGGCCTCATGAAGAACATGCAATCTAAGGTCCGATATAATAGAAACGAGCTGAAGATCGATTGCTATTTGGTATGGCTGGCGACCCCCGAGGCAGAGAGAGCGGCTCTCCTACATACTCCGGCCTTTGCCAGAGTCGACGTAGATACATGACCTCTCTTATGCCAATATTATGACTCTGAGCGCAAACAGATTTGTAATTTAAATGTAATTCATTGTTTAGTATATAATTTATTTTTTTGTTGCTTAATTAGAAAACTAAATCTGATTGTGTTGTGTAGAAGTAGACCGATCAAAATAAGGAGAATAGAAAGTCGGCGAAGAGGGATCGCCGCACTTATACAGGTGGCTCGAGAAACATTACTCGAGCCATGGAGGCATCGCTAAATTATATTAGATCTATTTTGATATAATGCAATATTAAGAGTTATTTTATAATATATGTAAATTTTTAGCGAATTGCAGAGAGTTCGGACACTGGCGCAGTGTGGTACACCGAACGTGTTGACCGTGTATTTTACCGTCCACGGCACCTCGACATATCCCGCCGTGGGTGAACTTCGATTCACCAACACCGCTACCCAGGAGTATTGCGTAAGTGTTAATATTTATTCTAATTCGAATAAATTTTTTGTTTTGATAAGTTCAAATTTAAATGATATACTTATATTTAAATGGTTAATGTGGGTGTAGGAGCGGGTGGTGGAGCAGACAGAGGCATCGAGAATCGATTTTAGTGGACGGACCGATCCGATACTACCGACCCCAGTCTTAGACGCCGCACACGGAGGGTACCATGGAGGTTGGAAGAGAGGCCAGGGACTGGGTCATAGTAGGGTCCATATGAAGTTGGTCTCCACTCCGGCGGTTACTTCCCCTACCCCCGTGAGCGACGTCTGAAGCATGATATTGCCATTTTGAAGACCACCGTCGAGGAGTTGAAGGAGATGTTGGTACGTATAATACTTAATAGTAAAATATTATATCACATTATAGATAGTAACATATGCAATATCAATAGCCTGAGCTTATTTGGTTGTAGACTTAGTTTTGATTAATCATATTTATATAAAACTATCTAATTAAATAAACTATGGTTTTCCAAACTAGATACCCAAACTAGGTCTAAGTCCCTAAGTATTCTTAAATTGGGGTTTCGCAATAATCTGATAATGATACGAATTCGACTAAAATCTAATACACCGTTCTTACTCGTTTATTACACACAAAATTTTACAGATTTAGCAGGCTATTTCGGCTGCGGCTCCACATGTATCTCCTTTGGCTGCGGCTCTGTAAGCCACTATCTCGGCTGCGGTTGCACAGACCACTCTTATTACTCCACAGTCCGCTCAAACTCCCGCACAGTCCGCTCCTTCATCAGTTGAGTTTTTGACGACCCGGGGTTGCACCGAGGAGCAGATGCGCCAGATTACGGAGATTATCAGAGGTAGAGAAGTTGGACCGAACTAGGATAGCTTTATTTATATTTTTGAGGATGTATGTACTTATCTGATACATATTGTATATATTTTGGACGATATTGGTGGTTGTTTTCTAGTTCACGATAATTTAGTTAATTTCGTATTCTGTTTGTTTATTTCTTTTATATATTATGCGTGAGATGTTGATTATGAATATTTATGTATTTAGTTATATGATATATATATCATTATGCACAGGACGGAGAAAAAACGGGAAACCCCTTTTAAAAAAATCCTGATATAATGTTCCTACGGATTACTCCGTAGGTGCAATTGTTGCACCTACAGATTTCTCCGTAGGGACAAGTTTTACCCCTACACATTTCTCTGTAGGGACAAAATATCAGAACTATATTTTGTCCCTATGGACTCAGTAAACTTGTCTCTACGAATTAATCCGTAAGGACATTTATCAGGCCCTACGGATAAATTCGTACGGGCAAGTATTTTATTTTATAAACAAATAAATTAAATAAAGATTATGTCCCTACCGAAGAATCCGTAGGGATAAATGTCTTTACGGAGTAAGGCGTATGGTCAAATATTACTCTGTAGGGGTATGTTCAGAGCGAAAATTTACACCTGCTGCTTTTAGACCTACGGAGGAATTTTATGTCTCTATAGAGGTTTGCCCTACGGCTAATTCCGTAGGGGCAAATGTATTATTGTCGTAGTATCAATATGAATAAAATTTGAAATAAAGTTTGGATTTTACCCATTCAACTCTAACGAATAAAATATTGTATGTAAAATGAAAAAATACCTTTGAGAATGATTAGATTTTTTGGACGAAACTTATATCATTACAAAATTTAATTTAGTAATAAGGTTTTGATTTTGCGAGAGAACAAACAAAAATTTAAATGGTAAATGCCAAAAATTAAGTTACATGGAGTCAAAAAAATCCTGCATGAATTATCATGCAGTTCTATGAGAGAGAGTGATGATACTCGATACCGGGGTTCCCCCAGATCATGACACGTGGCAAGTGATGTGTCCCAAAGCCTACGAGAAAGGATCAAGAACGGTACATTGAAATCATGCCCCGGTCTCTCGACCCGAGAATGTTCCCGACCTTCGGTGGCCTTCCAGACCACTCCTATGCTCGCCTTACAAACGACCATCGGCTCGCCTCCGAGACCTCCTGCGCACTGAGTTCCCTCAGCCCTCCTAGCTCGCCTCCGAGCTATCACAGAACCAAGCTCGCTCGGCCTCCCGCTCGTTCCCAAGCCTCCCGCCGAGCCTAGCTTCGTCGGTCTCATCGACCGACCCACAGCACAGATCACAGGCGTCTTCGCCACGGCTCCGCGAATCTCGCCAGACGCGAGATATCCGCCGCCCACGATCCCACATTCCACGCCATCGCATTCCCCCATTAATGAGCATATCTCTTCATTAATGGGGAATCCCGCTTTTCACGCAGGCGCAACGCCAGGGGCGTAACGGCCGGCGTGAATTTCGCACCCGGTAGCCCATGGCTGTCACTATATAAACCCCTCTTCAGACGACTCAGGTAAGCCAATTTTACCCCAATAGGCCGCTACTCTGCCCATTTAGCCCATCTAACTTGATCGTCGGAGGGTTCTTGGTGGAACAACCATCCCGGGACTTCCTTGCACGTAGCTCGGCTTTAACCACTTCAAGCCCATTGAGATCCACACGCTTCAGGAGGCAGCCTCCCAACTCAATCTCAGCCGTTCATCTCCACCCGCTGCAGATCAACGGAAGGTAACATCTGAAGGAGATCCAGAGATCCATCAGTTGGCGCCGTCTGTGGGAAACTAGTTCCACTCAATAAAAGTTCACCTTTTGATCTCAACTTCATGGTGAGCGATCACCGCGACGATCCAAGCACTAGCCGCCGCCTTCTCCACAATGGAGGCACGGATGGATCCCCTCCTCCCCTGAACGCCATTCATGCCCTATCTACTCGGATAGATCGGCTCGCGTCCGTCGTGGATGCGCTCATTCGTGTCAAAACGGCAGGGCAAGCTCCCCAGGTCGCCGCTCCCCTACCTCGGGACCAGGACCCCTACAGAGGGAGAGAAGACGCTGCCCACGTCGGCACGACCGAGCACCGCCTCACTGTATCCGGTGGACGCAGATCCCCCGTGGCGACTAATTCAATAACCCGATAGGCTCCACACAGCTCAACACCGAGGTCTCTCGCCAGAGCACCTCGCCCCGAAGCCCATCGCGCTCCTGTCCCTCCCGAGGAGGTGTCGGTCAGCTCGCTACGCTAGCTCGAAGAAGACCTCGCCAGGGGACCTAAGAAACCTCATCGAACGGAATCGGGGTCGCGGCCAAGAGCAGGTCTCCGGTAGCGGAGGCTAAAAATCAGAGTATGCCGAATCATCGGGATACCACGGCCGACTCGACGCCCTCAAAAAGAAGATCGAAGGCATGCATCGGGAAAATCGTCCTTCAAGAGACGGGGCTAAATATTTCGCCGACTCGCTCACGAAGCCCTTCACCAAAGAGCCACTCGCCGACCATGTCTCCTCCCGGAATAAGCCCCCGAAGGTCTCCCTCTTCGACGGGAAGTCCGACCCGAAAGACCATTTGGACGCGTTCACTGCCGGGATGAGTTTCCAGGACAACTCCGACACCACGCAATGCCGTGCTTTCCCCGCCACTCTCATCCGCTCTGGACGAGACTGGTTCCGAGAACTCGCGCCACGCTCAATCTCTACCTTCGATGAGCTGGCCATCCAGTTCTTCGGTCATTTCGTTGGGAACAGACGTCAGAAGCGGACCGTTGATCATCCCTTCACCATAAAGAGCGGGGACAAAGAATACTTCAAAGGATACGTCACCCGCTTCTACAACGCCCTCCTCGAGGTCCCTGAGCACCGGGACGAGACGGTCATTACAGACCTTAGGTCGAGTCTTAGGCATAAGGAGTGGTTACGCTCCTCTGTATTAGCGCAACCTAAGACCATGGCCGAGGTAAAGGCCTGGACCGAACGTAAGATCCAGCTTGAGTCTGAGGTGAACGCAAACCTGCCCTGGACAGAGCAAGCCGATCAGAAGAAAATGGCCATGGAGGAGAAAAATAAGATTGAGCGGCCAAAGCTCTACTCCCCGAAGTTTCAGGAATACACTCCGCTCAACATCTCCCAGATGGTACTGTTGGAGGAGGCTAAGGGCGAGAGGTTCTTCAAAATCCCCCCAGTCTCGAATAGGGCGGCAAAGCGTACCCGAGGTCCCTACTGCGCTTTCCACAGGTCGCAGGGCCACTCCACCGAGAACTGCAAGCAGCTCCGAGACTACATCGAGGAGTTAATCCGCTCGGGGCACCTGGCAACGTACTTGCGAGACAAACGGCAAGCCGACCGTGAGCAAGAACACCATCCCCCTCCTGGCGAGTTGACAATCGGCCAAATCATGGTCGTGTCAGCGGGGAGTACGACGGAGACCGACGAGACGCGGCACCCCTCACCGATCGAGGGGACGGGCAGCCAAAATTTTCCATAAAACAACCTCATTTTAGTAATTTCTATAATTTTCCAAAATTTTCCCAATTTTATCGGTATTTAATTATTCCGAAATATTAAAATATTCATTAAAAATAATATTAAATTATAAAAATTCTCCAAAAATAATATTTTATTTTTCTGAAATGTTACAATCTTCCCCCTTTAAAGAAATTCGGTCCCCGAATTTAAATTTAAACCCCCAAATTCTAAAACATTTCAATAAAAAGTCCAAGTCGTCGGGGCTCCGAAATCATCAATACATAAAACGCATCATACCGCAATGTATGCGCATGAACAATGAGCAGATCACTCAAAAACAAAACTCCGTCAAGCATCCCGCAATCATCAGAGTTATGGTAAAGACACAAATGCGAAATCCGAAACAAAACCAATACGATATAAATCAGAACTATACATGTAGACATCAAATCTATACATGTAAATAGCTGAAGTAAATGCATGCCAAATCTTTTTAAGTCGCTGTGCGATGCGCATAACACTGCACAGTGGCGGACGTCTATTATAATAAAATAATCATATATGTATATATCCTTTGTCTAATATGTACGTTCCGCCTGTTTGAAAACAATTTAGAAGGGTTTCCTGGTTTTAAACGTGTCGTGTCATATCAGACATGTAGGTAAATACTGAGACTATAGCTCGCTTTTTGGAAATCCCTTCGATAACTATCAATGCATGCAAACTCTGCCCAGGTACTGTCCTCTGACTAGTCCTGCTCAGTACGAAAACAAATAGCAAATATCATGAAAGCGTACCGCTCTATAAGAATTCATTCCCAAAATGTATATAAGAATACCCCGTGCGTCTGGTGCGCATGGAAATCAAAGTCTA
Organism: Agapanthus africanus; assembly: GCA_030015575.1. Classification (NCBI taxonomy): domain Eukaryota; kingdom Viridiplantae; phylum Streptophyta; class Magnoliopsida; order Asparagales; family Amaryllidaceae; genus Agapanthus; species Agapanthus africanus. Next base: position 219,767,710 of record JASDDO010000008.1, read on the forward strand.
TATATGTGCCATACATGTGCACATAAACATCATCTAGGTGCAACAGGTGTGCACGAAACATCTGCCATAGGCAACGCATGTACCTGACAGCAAAATCAGGTGCATCAGACATGCACGAAAAATATCGATTTAGCGCATCTGGTGCGCACCAAAATCGTATCTCAAAACATGCGCCCAACATGCGCGAAAATCCCAATCAAAACACTAAAAGTGCATGAAAACTATGCTGGAAGCGTAAATCAAATCAGCGGCATAAAATAGGCATGGAATCACAATCAATACCTCAAGCGTAATAACTATGCGCAACATATAAATACCCAGTAGGTGCAACCATGGTGCACAAAAACAAATATCATGAAACTCAGTTGTCAAAACTAAATCATGCGAGTAGATCGTCCGAAATACCGAAATCCAAGGTGACGGATACGTGATAATCGAATCACTAAATCACAAATCATAAATACCGTCGCCGATATATCCTCCTTCAAAGTCGGGAAGGTGTCGGTGCATCCAATGCTAGCAGCGCAAGATATCTACTTGCCTCTTGCTCACGGTCTGGCGTCCTCTGTCTCTGGGTCCTTATCTTCTCTGCAGATTACCTATCTCGCAATCAATCGGCTCACCGGCCCTGTCAGGTGTGCTAACGGGGACGATTCCGTTCTGGTACTTCTCTGGTCAATCTGCGTCCTCAGCACAGCATTTCCTCGGAAACTGATCGCATCCCAACGCCTCTGCATGCGTATCACACCTCTGATGTCAGCGGAGTGGAACGTCATCCCGTCGAAATCTCGTGCGAACTCTTTACTCCACTCTGCTCCAATGTCGACTGATTTGGACTCGTCTCATCGTGGCTGCATGGACTGCGCTCCAACGGCTATACTCATATCTGGAGTCTCCCAAGCAGTGTATCCCATCACATGATATCCGAAAGATGTCGAACCATCCGATCGATTTGTCAAAACCTCATAATCCCCCAAGAGCTCAACATCTTGGGTATAGTTTAATAGTATCGAGTACATACCACAGCATCGGTGGTCCAGCCGTAGAAGGGCAAACCCAAGCCTCACTAATGGCGCCACGGAACTGCCGCAAACCCTAAGGTTCAAAGGCTTTCACACGGTCATTATGTCGAGTTAGGGTTTCATTCTTCTAGAGGGTCCATAGAATCACTTGCATGTCTTTCCGAATACTTTAAACTTGGAAATGGGTTCCTGACATTCGATCGTCTCTATCAACTCTCAATGAACCTGCGTAAAGTCGTCTCTAGCTGGAATCAATCCATCTGATGACCTCGCATCGGGGTAAGCGAACGAACCACATATCCTAGTCATTCATCCTTGGTGACTAGCGACCTACCATCATACCTCTAAGTATATTCTTATGCTGCAATAGCTCCAACATCTGGGCAATATCTCGTCATTTGCAGCAACAACTGGCTCATTCGTCTGTACGCGGAACAACGCCTCAATCACCATGAATAAGCGATACATCAATGGTCATCACACTCTGGCTGGACTCTAGCAGTAGCCTGATCCTCTGGTGCCGATCAGCACATCCGGGAAATCTCGTAACAACGATCTGTCAAACGCTCATGACGCGAAAACACAATAAGACGAAGCCTCTATGTAATCGTACGTCTCTGGAATCGCGCCCTAGTCAGTCCTCGTCCGTGACGAGCTCAAGCTGACGCAACTCTAGCCGTAGCTCTCTGCTCGTGTACTCGTAGCAGCAAAATCATAACCAGTATCGATGAGGATAGATCATAGGAATGAATATAATACTGTGCAAAGAAATGTACATCCTAAGGTTTCTTAAGTGGAGTAGCGTATCGTAAATATGCCGCGGAACATACGTATGGTATGTCACTCTACTCAAGCTACCTACTCCATCAACCAAGGGTCATCTTACGTGACGAAAGTTCGGGTATAATACCCCCTCGACTAAGTCTAAGTTCCGTAAGGTCAAGCCTAAGTTCCGTATATATATGATGCTCTAGGCTCCACATAGTCAAACTTAGACTCGAACCAAGGTTAACCTAGCGCTCTGATACCAACTTTGTCACGACCCGAAATAGCCGGTGACTGGCACTTGAATCATATGAAGCCTATAGGACCCTATCTAATTCAAGTAAGCCAAAAGCCCAGAAATCTAAAACCATTTTAAGTAATAAATAAAAGGGAAACTAGTTTTAAAGAAGCGAAGAAAACATGTTTTAAAACAAGGGTTTTTAACTAACATAAGCCGAATATGCATTTTAAAAATCTCACGTCTTTTTTGAAAATTTCGGCAGAGTTTCCTTTGTAAATACTGGCCCCGAACGGGGTACAACATGAATAATATATATATGCACAATGAAAAGGCATCCCCAAGCGGGAGCTAGCTCTTCGTCAATCGACGGTCACAACCACGCAAGCAATATAATATACAACGCCAAAGGGCGAGGATCAAAACTCAAAAAGAAACTCAAAACAGCATGAAAACCGTAATACTACAACGCGCGACTCTAAGGTCGAAATAATACATAACTGGTTTTCTAAGTCTGAAACAATATACAAGTTTTGGTTGATGGAATTACTAGATATAACTGAATAAAATAATACAAGGGTGGTCACGATGCAAGTGAACCCACCTACCAATGCAATCACCCAGAAAGGAAGCAGTGTGCCAGAAAAGCCGCAATGAAACCTATACGGCAAAACCTGCAAGAAACTGTGGCACAACGGGGGTGAGTTGCCAACTCGTGAATAGAAAACATCGCAGAGTAGAAATCGTATGCATGACATAATCCTAGGTCAATACGATCAGTAATAATATAAACCTCAAGTGAATAAGTCTGAAGCATGACAAAGTGGCAATATAACATCTATACATGAGTGTAGTGCCAAGTACTCGTGCCAGTGCCTCAGGTAATAACATATCATAAATATGAGGTATGATCAATGTCGACTATATCATGAAGTCTATGAATATGTGGATATCATCTAACAGTGTGATCAATATCATCAATGTCAATATATGTATGTGGAAATCGTCCACGTGTCACCCAATGACAATAAGCATCATGCATGTAAATATCATAACATATGCATGGAAGTATGAGGATGTAAACCAACATGTGTCGCTTGCGACATATCAAAATCATGGAACCTGAGTGTCAAGCATCGACACTCGAAAACATTATGAAACCTGTGCCTAGCATCGGCACGAAAATCCTCATATATCAGGCCCCGGCAGTCCGGATCGGCCCATATCATCTCTCAACTCCGGTCGGTATCCTCCGGATATCCGCCGAGCTCAAATAAAATCACCGGTAGGTAGTGGTCCCTCTGCCAGGCTCACCGTCTAGCTACACAGCAGATCCATTCTCGCCCCGGGGTACCATACCGGGCCCACCATGTACCCGCAATCGGCCTCATCCGCTCCTCGAATCGGGTTTCACATGTCGCTCTCAGCACCGAGAAAACACATGGTGGACGCACTAAAATATCATATCAAGGGTAACCGGGTTTTTAAAACAATTACATACTTTCTTTGGAAATATCCACGGTTCCCAAATCCAGAAATATCATGGAAACAACATATCTCAATGCGTATAATCAAAAGCATGATGTATGCGACATGTAAAAGGAATGTAAGTATATCAGTATATCATGCAATATGGAATAGTAATATGTACATATTGAGGGAAACCGCTCCTTTAAAATGAACACAATTTTTAAAATACATCTTGCGGTTCCCAAATCTCTGAAATCAAGCCAGAATCATCTATGTATGTGCAAATATGTATGTACAATATGTGTGTACGCGAGTATGTCATGCAAGGGGGTCATATCCTGAATGCAGCAGTCCTACAGTGTAGTGACATGGCAATTATCGATGATGAAGAGTGTGAGCCGGCAAGCATGTGTACGTGGAACATATGCACCATCGATAATGGTGCTGGTGTCCTAACAGCATGATATCGATAATGGTATATGAAATCACAATATAAGTATGCGATGCGGAGCGAACAGCAATAATGTGTGGGAGTTGAATGATAAACACAATGATAACTAATCTGCATTTAATATAAATATAAGTCATACAGTAGTGCCTTTTGAAATAACACGAATCGCGGTGTTTTGGAATCAAGGGCTATGGTGTTTTAAAGAAAAGATACTGTTGGAGATAGTGCCCTCAGAGTCAATTATTACATCACAGGCACGTGATTGCAATGATTGAGGGAGGACCTATCCCGGTATGACAGTCTTACTCGAGATGATAGTACGCTATCTGGTTTACCTTTATCATCGTGCACTGCTTTAGGTGACCAGACATGTCGCTATTGCACGTTGATAGAGCCCCTAGGATTCTTGCTTGACTACCGGCAGTATGAGGGCGATCATATACGTGGGAGCTGGTAGTCTATAAGCACATCCTTAAAAGGTCCCTAGTCGTAGGAGTTTCGAGACAGGGCATCGATACTCCAGAGTAGACTAGTGTATACAGTCGAGACCCCGACGAGGGGCGGTGGCCGGTCTCACAAGCCACTGGTGTCAGTTGGTTCACCTAAGATGTATACAGGTGCTCATTGGGTTATGAGTACACCGGACAGGACTCGCCGGGAACATGCTAGTTGGTCTTATACCTGACGTCAGATAGCAGTTCCCTGGTGACATGTGTACAGGTTAGTTCATCGACCTAGGGATCATCATTTGTCTCGTGTGAGTTCCCACTGTACTTTGATTACTACCCTACCACGGCTCAAAGGAGTCGTGCAAACAGGTTTTAGTTGGGTACAGTCCCGAGCCACATGGAGGCAGTGAGCGGATCTTCAGGGGTTCGTCTCTCCCGGTATTGGGGGTGAGGTCGCGCTGTGTCTAGGAGAGCCATTACACGAAGACCTTGGCCAAGGCAGGAGATTTACTGGTAGGTATTCCAGTAGTATCTCAGGGTGTTCTGGGCTACACTCCGACACGACTTGTACCGCTTTTGGGGGTCTGACTTTTACCAACCCCCTAGGCCCGACATGCGATGCTCATAGACGAACGGACCGGACTGTACGGATATTGTCACTGACAGGCTCAGTAGGGTGTCAGGATGAGTTCGCTCATCGACGTCCCTTTTGGTCAATAGCTGGTGGCCCGTCATGTATTGGCTTATACCTCTGACGTGCTAGTGGTTAAATCCACAGCCATAGTATTGACGAGTCTTTAGAGTCCACCACACTTTCAGTTACTCAGCTTTCGGGCGAAACGCTGTAGAGGCCGTATGGAGATATGGCAGGGTCCGATCAGATACGTGCGGTATTGCACGGATCAGGATCGGACGGTTTGTACTAGTGGCCGTATGGTTATATGGCAGGGTTCGATCAGATACGTGCGGTATTGTACGGATTAGGATCGGACGGATATTACTAGCCGGCTTTGGTTTAAGCCGGTCCTAGTATAGTACAATTTAGATTTTGTCTCTTTGCATTTGTATCCGGACGGAATACAGATGCGGGTGTGTATGCACAGTATGGGGGTTTTCCTGTAATTTATTACGGGACCAGTTTTCTGGAGTTGCCAGTTTGCATTCCGTTCCGGCCGGTTTTCCTTTGTTCTTTCCTGGCCGGACTTTTCTGATGGAGGGGGTTATTTGCAGTTTTGCAAATAACACTTTGTGGAGGACTTATTTGCATAAGGTTTGATATGATAAGCATCTTTGCTTTTCATGCATTTATGAGATTAGATGAGATTAGAAATGAAGTGAGGTTTGATGTTGATTTAGTGATGATTATGTTTTAGGATGTGGTCACCACTTTTTGCTTCCTACACTCATCTCCCTCTTGCTATCATATTGTTTTTGCTCCACCATTTGATACTCACTTGATGAGAGAGTTATTATTCATGGTTGAGAAAAAGAAAGAGAAGAAAAAAATGAGAAGAAAATGAGAGCTTCATCTTTGAGAAGAGAAAAATGAGAGTGATTCATTTTTGTGTATATCATTCTTCATCTCATTCCATTGCTAGAAAATTGAAAGCACCAATTTTCTATATACCATTCCTCCATCTATGGCAACCAACCCCAAAGTGAGACATGCATTCTACACTACACTTCCTACAGCAAATCTTGGACGCGTCGATTCGCCAGCTTCGCGCCCGAGTTGCCTCGGTATTGAGGTGGGAGCCCGTAAAAGTACCCGGCTTCGTGGTGCCCTTTCCGACGAGGAGGAGACGGACGGAGATCCCGCGAGGAGATCGGAGTGGAGATGAAGACCGGAGGACTCGGATCAGTCGGTATATCTCTAACCCATCCTCTTGTTTGCTTAGACTAGTTTAATGGCACGATCCGGGGTTTAGTGCGCGGTGGTGCCGGTTTGCTAAGTCCGCAAAATTTAAGTTAATCACCGTTTCCGCGTTTGGCCGTCGGATTGACGGCCGGGGCACCGCCGTGCACTTACAGTGGTATCAGAGCCTCGCCATTAACATAGTCTAGCTTGGTGTAATGTGTTTTTCTGTTTCGATCGATCGAATGTTCCAAAACTGCATTTTAGTTCGCATCAGTTTCTGTTGAAAATTTTTGGTCTTGAAAAATTTTTCAGGTTGTAAAATATTGATGTACTGGAAAATCTAAGAGCTCTGTAAAAATTCGACGAAGTAACTCCACAGTGGGAGCGCGGAACCGCCGCGAAAACCCCCTTCCCGCCGCCCTTCCGCCGCACACTGTGGAGATCACTTCACCAATTTTTTACAGAGGCCTTCTGGGCTTAAAATATGGGTTTTGGAATATTAAAATTGGGCCCAGGATTTCTGTGAGTGCTACAGTTTTGATTGGGGGCCCACTTGTTAATTTTTGATCGATCGGATATTTTAAACACATTTTTCACAGTATTTACATTATATCTGCGACCGTGAATGTCACTCGATCGGTAAATCCTGTCTAACTGCTATAGCCCGGTTAGACGGATTTGCGAACGTGACTTTCACGTTGATGTTCTATGTTTATGCTGTGATGTTGCGGATCGGTCGTGGGGATAGCCTGGTCGCAATGCTAGTACAGTTGTGGTGGTATTATGTACATTTGATATTGCGGGGCGAGCGTCCGACATGTGGACTGCCGTCACTGCCTGTTTGTATTATTATTTTGGGGGCACGACCTGGTTGCGGTCGATGTACCCGTTGTATGTATATTTTACTTTCTGTACTAGGATTACCCCACGGAGGGGTGCACGGATGGCCGGGTTCTAGAGGGCAACAAGCCCGCATCTCATGGTATTGGGACGGAGGGGGCTTCACTCTAGGATTGGCGGGCTATTCGCCGCACTCGTAGGGGGTACAGGTTGACCCAGGAGGGGTGCCCAAGTTGCCGGATTCCGTGGAGTGCTGGGTGGTCCATTCACGGAGCTGAAAGGGGCTGCCTCGCTTCAGGTTTTGGCGGGTGACTTGCCGCGCCCGTAGGGGTCTAGGATTTCATTGCACAGGTTATCCACACGACCAGGGGAACGTCGGGTTTCAGTAGTGGCTCTATGAAACCCGGGGATCCCAGATATCTGTATTGTTCTGTGATGCTGTACATTTCTGTGATGTTGCATTTCTTTTCACGCCTTGAGCGAAATATAATATATTGGTATATATATTAGTAGATGTTGTATATGTTTTTCATCCGCGCTAGTCCAGTCCCCGCTCTGCCGTTAGTTAGCTAACCTAACGGGTGATGACGGGACCCAGTGGTGAATGCGGATGGCATATACGTACATCAGTATATTTTCGTTCTTTTTGGTGTGATCATTTGATGGGACTGCATTGATTCGGATCAATGCAAGTTTAAAACCAAACCTATTCTGATGTTGTTGGAACACTTTTCAAAAAGCTGTTATTGCAAGAACGTTCACTTTTGTTTTGCATCGTGGTATTCATTTGGAATATCCTGCTCCTCAGTCGACGAGGCAAGGGCCGAGATCCCTTCATCGGGAGTGACCCCTTGGACAGAAGTTTGCGTCAGGGCATTAACTTCACTATAACCGATTACTTTTGCTTTGCACCGTGGTATTCAGTTGGAATATCTTGCACCCCATTCTACGGGGAAAGAGCCGAGATCCCTTCACCGGGAGTGACCTCTTTAGTAAAGGTTTTCGTCACTATATTTTCTAAAAAGCTATCCGTTCCTTCAACGATATCAAGTTCATTACGTTAAAGGTTTTCGCCAGAAACCATTCGTAGCCCTCCGTCGTTTCATATGGGTAGTCAATAGTATTCAAGCTGTGTTTGTTGGCCAAAGTCAAGGCACAGTGTTTGGTAGCTGTTGGTTATTCATATGCAGCATAGATAGATGCGTTGGTTTGGGGCAGTCGTATAGCCTTGTTGGCCAAAGTCAAGGGCTTGTACGGGTGGGCTCAGATTAACCTGGAGAATGACGGGCAGAACTTGACATGTGACTTATGATTTGTTGGCCAAAGTCAAGGTCATAAGAGCATGGGGCAGAAATCACATCGGGAGTTTCAAAAGTACTGAAACTTGCCAGATATGCGCATACCTTCTGGAGTGTGATACCGTGAGCGGATTCCGTCACGTTATCATGCGATGAGAGTTGGATCCCGATTCCCACTGATGAGTTGGTTTACTCCTCGGGTGACCCCGACTAATTCTTCTTTCAGGTTTGGAGGAGAATTTGAGGTACAGTGGGAGGTTTCCAGATTAGATAAAGTGATAACCATTCTGATCTAGGATAGAGTGCACGCTGAGTGTTTCTTTTCTCTCTCTCTGGCTGCGACCATTGACCCGACCCTAAGACTACGACTCAGAGACCAAGTTGACCGAACCTTCTTAACACTGGCTTTTGGATTGTCAGAGTTGCAGACCTCATTGCCACTCCTACTTTTACCCTTTTTTCCAGGACACCTCGTATTACTACGAACGTCCACTTCCATTGGACAAAACCATCGTATGGTTATATACGAACTCGAAGGAATTTATTCGAGGATGGTTTCCGGTTCTGGAGAAAACGGATAGGATTATTCAGTTGTCTTTTCTTTTCACCTTCTCTCAGGCTGGGAGTACTCCTTGGTTTAGGAGTAGTACACCTATTACGCAAATTGGATAGTCTTCTTCCAAACCATAGGCTGGTGCCGACCGGTAGGGAATGAAGAAAACCAGTTAGCCTAAACGGTTTACAGAAGGTATTAAGTTCAGACAAAGCAAGGGATTAGTAAGAGGGCAAAGTAAATTGCGACTGCTATTCACGACCAAACCAAGTATTTCTTCGCCAATCCTAAATCACCTTTGTATTTCTCCAGGACACTCCGTATCACTACGAAGATCCCATTTTATTGGATAATCCATCGTATGGTTATATACGAACTCGAAAGGAACTTGTTCCAGTTCGGGGATGGATCCTGGTTCAGGAGAAATAGGAATAAAGTACATTCAGGTGTCTTTTATCTTCACCTTCTCTCGCGTTGCGAGTGCTCCTAGGATTAGGACAGTACACCCTTTATGCTTTTTGGATAGTCTTCTTCCAAACCATAGGCTGGTGCCGAACGGTAGGGATGGAAGAAAAGCATTTGGCTTAAAGGGGTGTACAGAAGGTAATGACTAAAGACATATAAAGGGATTTGGAGAGGTGGCAAAGAATTATACGGTTATAGTTGTGAATCTGGATAATGGAAGAGGCATTGCTAGGAATACCAGGATACCCCATCGAAACATTTCAATGTTTCAGTTCAGCTGTGTACTGTTAAAAGAAAACTGATTTCCCGATTGGACACTTGCTCCAGGGTATGTATTTACCAGGTTTGATTCTCACATCTGTACGGTTTTACAGATGATGAGTGGGAGTAAGTTATTGGGAATTGGGTGATCATCCTCATTATATCGGAATTCGTTGTAATTGGCGATATTTGAGGATGCCACCTGGGTTGTTTGCCGGTCGGCAAATATTTGGTTTTGAATATCCGTTGCTGTGCACCAATTTCAAATTGATATATCTGTACATCTATTTTCATAGAGTGAGATATACTTTTTGATATTATGTCGATGACATTTACCTATATCAGTGGATGGTTAGGTAAGGAGCATTAAACAGCGGTGTAATTCTTCTTAACCATAAATACAGTTTTCAACTTACGACACACAGTGAAAGAGTTGTTAGACTCAGCGGACTTATACAGAGTATTGTATGTTGTCCAGTATCCATTAGGACAGAGGGGTTGGTCCTCATACTATATTCTGTTTACTTTTAACTTCTCTAGTTCTTAGACATGTGTTTCGTAGAAACAGAGGGTCTAAGTTTTGAGGAGTTATAGGTATTTGAATAGAGTAGAGAACCAGGTGTAGCAAGTATCGGGATTCTTCAAAGTGATCGAAGATGTAGATACTTGTGTATGGTATTCAGTTGATAGTAATGATAAAGAGAAATTGCTTCTCTTTTAGGTTACTCATAATTGGAAGCATTCCTAAGTTGAGTAACGCTGATCGGCCTCTCTCCATTTAGTTGACATGCACTGGAGATAGCTGCATGATTTGAATCTGGTTCAATTAAATCAGTGCCTCTGGTTCTATATTGGATATAGTACAGTTCATATCTTAACATTGTTAAGGTACGGGGAGTTGTCCGGCTTATGATTAAAACCAGACTCTGGATAACTCAAGGCACGTTTCTGTAATGGCTGTTTGTGGGTTGACCCAGGCTATGACGAGGGTTGACTTTCTACCATCTGGGTGATCAATAGAAATATTGTTCAAGACTCGCCACAGTTTTATTAAAAATGGATTTTTTCAAAAACAGTAGTGGGAGTATGGTAGAACTGGAAGTGATTCCAGAACCGCAAACGATTACTGAAGATTTGATAAGGAACCTAAAGATTCAATCTGGCTTGACATTCCATTGGCCACTCCGCAGGGATGGTGGGTAACTTCAGGCACCCGAGAGGTACTCCGGTAGCCTCAAGGACGGTGACAGGGAAGTTCTTGTTTACCCACACTTGCCATTGTTGTTGTTCCAGGCTGCGAGACCCGGCAGGAGGATGAGTATAGCGTCGTTCTAAACTTGCTTTAGAAGTGCACGTCTATATGACTCTACCAGAGGGTTGTCGCAGTCAGTGGGAGCAGCGGAAGCATTGGTGGACATCAGGCTTATGTCTATTTATAGACTAAAGCAGATGTAGCGGAGATAGATCATCTATTTCTGATGTGACAGTCATAGGTTTGACGTCATCAGAATAGGGGATGGATCTGTTGAGAAGGTAGTAGGAAGTGACATTCCTATACTACGATCGGTTATACTTTGGTCGTCACACAGTGTTTTCTCCACATAGGACTTGGATATTATATCAGACATTCTGGTTACTAGATCTATGGTTTTAGATCTAGATTTGGGTGGTTTCCTAATCTGGGTACCTTGACAGCATTCTAAGAGTATTTAGAATAGACGACTCCTGGCACGGTAGTATACCTGCAGGTGATAGAGTCACCCTCTCTAAAGGTGTCTTACAGACTAAAGTGGAGAGGGATACGCATGATTGGCAGATCACTTGCTTAGGCAATTGAGTCAATCATGAGATGTCAAGTACCATACCAGATGTTGTTCTTGCACTAGATGCAATAAGTTGACATTGATCCAATCCTGGAGAAGCAATCGGAAGCAGTTTTTAGAACATAAGTGGATGTTCTAGGGATATGATAACGACAGCCTTATTCGGGAGACAGTTATCATTCCAGGCTTCCAAGGTGACATGGACGACAAGGAGGTTGTCAGAGTTGTAGTTATCCTTCTGACGAGGGGCAGTATTTTGGACAGTTGGTCCAAGGTGATACTGAGGGAGGCATGGCGCAGGATACTGATTAAGTTCAGTTGACGATACAGTCTAAGAAGTTTGGATTTGGAGTTCATTTATGAGCTAGGTCCCATCAGACATCCAGACATTCTAAGACAGGTTTTGCTCATTTCGGGAGATGGCTTTCTCCGCGAACTTGAGATTTAGAGAGACATAGAAAGAAACACCAGAGCGGATCCACTCACTGAGGCTATTCCTCGAACGCAATAGTTTCGCAAACGAGCTTTGTGAGACTGACTAGTAGAGGAGTTGGGTGTTCGGTATCACACGGGCTGTGAGTATGCGACATCGCAATAATTAGCCTTGAGTGCAAGTGGGAGATTGTTGGAGATAGTGCCCTCAGAGTCAATTATTGGATCACAGGCACGTGATTGCAATGATTGAGGGAGGACCTATCCCGGTAGGACAGTCTTACTCGAGATGATAGTATGCTATCTGGTTTACCTTTATCATCGTGTACTGCTTCAGGTGACCTTACAGGTCACTATTACACGCTGATAGAGCCCCTAGGATTCTTGCCTGACTGCCGGCAGTATGATGGCGATCATATACGTGAGAGCTGGTGGTCTATAAGCACATCCTTAAAAGGTCCCTAGTCGTGGGAGTTTCGAGACAGGGCATCGATACTCCAGAGTAGACTAGTGTATACAGTCGAGACCCCGACGAGGGGCGGTGGCCGGTCTCACAAGCCACTGGTGTCAGTTGGTTCACCTAAGATGTATACAGGTGCTCATTGGGTTATGAGTACACCGGACAGGACTCGCCGGGAACATGCTAGTTGGTCTTATACCTGACGTCAGATAGCAGTTCCCTGGTGACATGTGTACAGGTTAGTTCATCGACCTAGGGATCGTCATTTGTCTCGTGTGAGTTCCCACTGTACTTTGATTACTACCCTACCACGGCTCAAAGGAGTCGTGCAAACAGGTTTTAGTTGGGTACAGTCCCGAGCCACATGGAGGCAGTGAGCGGATCTTCAGGGGTTCGTCTCTCCCGGTATTGGGGGTGAGGTCGCGCTGTGTCTAGGAGAGCCATTACACGAAGACCTTGGCCAAGGCAGGAGATTTACTGGTAGGTATTCCAGTAGTATCTCAGGGTGTTCTGGGCTACACTCCGACACGACTTGTACCGCTTTTGGGGGTCTGACTTTTACCAACCCCCTAGGCCCGACATGCGATGCTCATAGACGAACGGACCGGACTGTACGGATATTGTCACTGACAGGCTCAGTAGGGTGTCAGGATGAGTTCGCTCATCGACGTCCCTTTTGGTCAATAGCTGGTGGCCCGTCATGTATTGGCTTATACCTCTGACGTGCTAGTGGTTAAATCCACAGCCATAGTATTGACGAGTCTTTAGAGTCCACCACACTTTCAGTTACTCAGCTTTCGGGCGAAACGCTGTAGAGGCCGTATGGAGATATGGCAGGGTCCGATCAGATACGTGCGGTATTGCACGGATCAGGATCGGACGGTTTGTACTAGTGGCCGTATGGTTATATGGCAGGGTTCGATCAGATACGTGCGGTATTGTACGGATTAGGATCGGACGGATATTACTAGCCGGCTTTGGTTTAAGCCGGTCCTAGTATAGTACAGTTTAGATTTTGTCTCTTTGCATTTGTATCCGGACGGAATACAGATGCGGGTGTGTATGCACAGTATGGGGGTTTTCCTGTAATTTATTACGGGACCAGTTTTCTGGAGTTGCCAGTTTGCATTCCGTTCCGGCCGGTTTTCCTTTGTTCTTTCCCGGCCGGACTTTTCTGATGGAGGGGGTTATTTGCAGTTTTGCAAATAACACTTTGTGGAGGACTTATTTGCATAAGGTTTGATATGATAAGCATCTTTGCTTTTCATGCATTTATGAGATTAGATGAGATTAGAAATGAAGTGAGGTTTGATGTTGATTTAGTGATGATTATGTTTTAGGATGTGGTCACCACTTTTTGCTTCCTACACTCACCTCCCTCTTGCTATCATATTGTTTTTGCTCCACCATTTGATACTCACTTGATGAGAGAGTTATTATTCATGGTTGAGAAAAAGAAAGAGAAGAAAAAAATGAGAAGAAAATGAGAGCTTCATCTTTGAGAAGAGAAAAATGAGAGTGATTCATTTTTGTGTATATCATTCTTCATCTCATTCCATTGCTAGAAAATTGAAAGCACCAATTTTCTATATACCATTCCTCCATCTATGGCAACCAACCCCAAAGTGAGACATGCATTCTACACTACACTTCCTACAGCAAATCTTGGACGCGTCGATTCGCCAGCTTCGCGCCCGAGTTGCCTCGGTATTGAGGTGGGAGCCCGTAAAAGTACCCGGCTTCGTGGTGCCCTTTCCGACGAGGAGGAGACGGACGGAGATCCCGCGAGGAGATCGGAGTGGAGATGAAGACCGGAGGACTCGGATCAGTCGGTATATCTCTAACCCATCCTCTTGTTTGCTTAGACTAGTTTAATGGCACGATCCGGGGTTTAGTGCGCGGTGGTGCCGGTTTGCTAAGTCCGCAAAATTTAAGTTAATCACCGTTTCCGCGTTTGGCCGTCGGATTGACGGCCGGGGCGCCGCCGTGCACTTACAGATACGTCCTTTGAAATATCCGTAGAATCCCTTGGCCTGTCTTTTAAAATACCCACGATTCGTTAGTTTTTGAAATAGTTAGGAATCGAATCTAATCTAACAACTACACTAAACTATAGGGCTGAGCTAACAGGCTAAACGAAAGGTAAGGAAACCGCCTAACATCTGAGTCGATACACACACACACACACACACACATATATATATTAGTCGGTGATCCCGCCTCAATAGTATCACATACGACACAATATCAATAATATGACATCCTCAAGTCAAGAGTGCGGATCTATCATCAATATATAGCTTGTACGTAAATCCGTCGTACGGCATCCCAAATCTGGGTACGGGTCAATATCACATTTATCACATCAATTATCAGGTATCCTTATCATCATATCTCAAGATCTGGGGTACTGATATAAGTCTAGTACAAATCGATACCATCTATATAAATATAAATGCGTGTGTGAAACACACGTCTAAAGGCCCGCTAAAATCACCTGTCGTATCCCAAATATAAATCATATCATATTACCGATCTCATGGCACTATGCCCAATATCATCGACTCATCTCTAAATATCATCCACTGTCCTCATCATGTAGGTATATGTGTAGCAATAAGCATGTGTGTGCGTGTGAGTGTAAACCTATTCTAGGGTTCGCAACTAGAAACTATACTAGTTTACATCTAAACCCTATTCTATCCATAGTACACCTAATCATATCCTGAATAACCATGTCACACATAAGCTATCATATATATAGTATATATAGTATACTAGACATCGAACTGCGGGGGTGCTATACGCCATCCACCCGACTTCCCCCGTAGATATAATCTACTCACCTTGTATCCTGCGTGTCGGTGTCGATGTCGCATTCATCTTCTTCATCGTATGGAATCCACATGATGGTACCTACATAGATAACATAATCGGAACGCGTATTAAAATCACATCGGGAATACCCAAAACGACACGCTAATGCCTATAGGTTAGAACCTATAGACTACGCTTTCAAAGCCATCAAACGACCCTCGATCTCGTCGTACAAACGTCAAGTGATCGAGGTAAAACACAATACGCAAATCCAGAATTTAAAATACGCAATACGGAAACACGAATCCAAAACAACAACTATAGAAAACGGTCCTAGGTTTCACCCTAGGTCAAATTGGACAATTTTGCATATGCCAAGGGTCTATTTTACATGAAATAAAGCTACAGAACCAACACGAACCAAATTGGTGGGACCCAGGCCGCAAATTATGGCCAATTAGATTAAATCTGCGGCCTGCATTGGGAGATAGGGTCTGGGGTTTTGGGGTTAGCTTCCTGGGTGCCTGCATGTATCACTGTCCAAGCAAAATAATTTTCAGAATCTTCTAATGATAGCAGATTTTAAATAACCTTCACAGATTCCACAATTCTTCCGATATCGGTTTCTAAATCCGTATTCCGGGTTTCTAGTCTCTGGTTTAGGTCAGAATTCTAGCACTAGGGGGTTTGTGTGGCCTCTACTGAGTTCAATTTCACATCACAACTCTCAAATTCCCATAAACCCTAACTAGAATTTTCTAAGTCCACAAAACCACTCGATATCGGTTCTAATCTAACATGGGGGTATAAGTAATGGAAAAACTAAGCTAGTGGTTCAGAAAATACCTCATTTGGCAACTCAAGAAAATTCTTGAGTTGCCCCAAGTGGCCAAAATCCTTGCTTTCTTGGTCCAATGTGTTTCTTTCGAGCTTGTGCATCTTTTTTGTGAAAAGGAGATTATGTTTTGGAGTGTTTTTGGATGTGTTTTGAGGAGTTGAAGAGGGGGAGGGAGCTAGGGCAGCAGCAGCAGCAGTAACCAAGGAAGAGGGAGAGAGGAAATGATGTAAGAATGATGGAAGAATGGTTCAACAAGTCAATGGTAAAACCCCCCTTTCTCTCTCTCACCCATACCTATATATTTTAATCCTTTTCCTTTCTTTTATTTTCTTTTCTTTTCTCCCCTCTAATAAACCAACAACCATGAAATAAAACATGTAAGAAAGCCATAAGAAAATGTAACAAGTGAAAAAAAGATATGGTGCATGTTTGCACAAAATAAGCTTAAAACGCGATTAGCGATTTTTAATCGTGATTAACACTAAATTAACATATAATTAATCATAAAAACTTAAAAATTGCATAATTCGCATAAAACAACCTCTTTTTAGTAATTTCTATAATTTTCCAAATTTTTCCCAATTTTATCGGTATTTAATTATACCGAAATATTAAAATATTCATTAAAAATAATATTAAATTATAAAAATTCCCCAAAAATAATATTTTATTTTTCTGAAATGTTACAAGCAGGCAACTCAATGCCCTCCCGCGCTAAGGATCGAAGCCCTCATTAAGAGGCCACCGAGCAGCTTCCCTGCTCGATCTCTCCATTGCTGGTAATCTCTTACCCAACAACGCCAAGAATCAAAGCCCTCATCAAGAGGCCACCGAGCAGCAACCCTGCTCGGTCCATCCTTAGCAGGCAAATCCTTGCCCTCCCGCGGTAACGATCGAAACCCTCGTCAAGAGGCCACCGAGCAGCTTCTCTGCTCGGTCCATCCTTGGTTGGTAATCTCTTACCCAACGACGCCAAGGATCAAAGCCCTCATCAGGAGGCCACCGAGCAGCTTCCCTGCTCGGTCCATCCTTAGAAGGCAACTTAATGCCCTCCCGTGCTAAGGATCGAAGCCCTCATCAAGAGGCCACCGAGCAGCTTCCCTGCTTAGTCTATCTATGGCCGGTAATCTCTTACCCAACGACGCCAAGGATCATAGCCTTCATAAAGAGGCCACAGAACAGCTTTCCAACTCGGTCCATCCTTGGCTGGTAATCTCTTACCCAATGACGCCAAGGATCAAAGCCTCATCAAGAGGCCACCGAGCAGCAACCCTGCTCGGTCCATCCTTAACAGCCAACTCCTTACCCTCCCGCGCTAAGGATCGAAGCCCTCGTCAAGAGGCCACCGAGCAGCTTCCCTGCTCAGTCCATCCTTGGCTGGTAATCTCTTACCCAACGACGCCAAGGATCAAAGCCCTCATCAAGAGGCTACCGAGCAGCTTCCCTGCTCGGTCCATCCTTAGCAGGCAACTCAATGCCCTCCCACGCTACAGATCGAAGCCCTCATCAAGAAGCCACCGAGCAGCTTCCCTTCTCGGTCTATCCATGGCTGGTAATCTCTTACCCAATGACGCCAAGGATCAAAGCCCTCGTCAAGAGGCTACCGAACAGCTTCCCTGCTCGGTCCATCCTTGGCTGGTAATCTCTTACCCAACGACGCCAAGGATCAAAGCCCTCATCAAGAGGCCACCGAGCAGCAACCCTGCTCGGTCCATCCTTAACAGCCAACTCCTTACCCTCCTGCGCTAAGGATCGAAGCCCTCGTCAAGAGGCCACCGAGCAGCTTCCCTGCTCAGTTCATCCTTGGCTGGTAATCTCTTACCCAACGACGCCAAGGATCAAAGCCCTCATCAAGAGGCCACCGACCAGCTTCCCTGCTCGGTCCATCCTTAGCAGGCAACTCAATGCCCTCCCGCGCTAAAGATCGAAGTCCTCATCAAGAGGCCACCGAGCAGCTTCCCTTCTCAGTCTATCCATGGCTGGTAATCTCTTACCCAACGACGCCAAGGATCAAAGCCCTCGTCAAAAGGCTACCGAAAAACTTCCCTGCTCGGTCCATCCTTGGCTGGTAATCTCTTACCCAACGACGCCAAGGATCAAAGCCCTCATTAAGAGGCCACCGAGCAGCAACCATGCTCGGTCCATCCTTAGCAGGCAACTCCTTGCCCTCCCACGCTAAGGATCGAAGCCCTCGTCAAGAGGCCACCGAGCAGCTTTCCTGCTCGGTCCATCCTTGGCTGGTAATCTCTTACCCAATGACGCCAAGGATCAAATCCCTCATTAAGAGGCCACCGAGCAGCTTCCCTGCTCGGTCCATCCTTAGCAGGCAACTCAATACCTTCCCGCGCTAAGGATCGAAGCCCTCATCAAGAGGCCACCGAGTAGCTTCCCCGCTCGGTCTATCCTTGGCTGATAATCTCTTACCCAACGACGCCAAGGATCAAAGCCCTCATCAAGAGGCCACCGAGCAGCTTCCCTGCTCGGTCCATCCTTAGCAGGAAACTCCTTGCCCTCCCGCGCTAAGGATCGAAGCCCTCGTCAAGAGGCCACCGAGCAGCTTCCCCACTCGGTCCATCCTTGGCCGGTAATCTCTTACCCAACGACGCCAAGGATCCAAGCCCTCATCAAGAGGCAACCGAGCAGCAACCCTGCCCGGTCCATCCTTAGCAGGCAGCTCCTTGCCCTCCCGCGCTAAGGATCAAAGCCCTCATCTAGAGGCCATCGAGCAGATTCCCTGCTCAATCCGTCCTTAGAGGGTGACTTCCTACACGTCTTTACTAAGCGATCCCCACCTCGACTTCAGAGCCATGGAGATACCGACCTTGCATCGGTCTTTGCGTACTTGGCAAATGGTTGAGTTTAACTCGACGTGCGATCACCATATGAAAAACCGATCTCCGACCTAACGCATCATGAAAGCAGTACCGCGCAAATAGAGATTTTACCACAAACAAAGGGAAAATATGTATGCAAAGAACACTGCAAATAGATTTCATTCACAAAAGTCGGAAGTCTTTACAAGGGTATTATAGGCTCCCCAGCCTTACAAAAACGCCCGGAGGCTTACAAAATTTCAGCGCAAAAGAAAATAAGGAGGCGAGGAGGTTCAGGCCTCGGGGCCGGGGAGAACTTCGATGAGCTCTGCTTCCACCACGACAACCGAGCTGACGTCTTGAAGGTCGGCGCCCACCGTAGGAGCCTCGGCGCTGGGATCTGGGGTGACCGACTTCTCTCCAATGCTCCTACCGGGGGCCTTTCCCCAGTAGCGCTTCCGGGGGAATTCCCCTGTGCCTCACCCCCGAGGGGGTACTCACCTCAGAGATCACCGTCAGGAAACTCTGGCATCAGGGCCTTGACGATGTCGAGGGCCTTATGCCAAACGAGGGC
Source organism: Agapanthus africanus (assembly GCA_030015575.1). Classification (NCBI taxonomy): domain Eukaryota; kingdom Viridiplantae; phylum Streptophyta; class Magnoliopsida; order Asparagales; family Amaryllidaceae; genus Agapanthus; species Agapanthus africanus. The sequence goes on from JASDDO010000008.1 coordinate 219,787,137, forward strand.
AGCGGCTTCAGCAAGGTCGACGTAGTATTGGTCCGACTTCTTGTAGCTCTCCACTGCCTTCGACGCTCGGAGGTCGGCATGCTTCACTCCTTCCTTCGCCGCCTCGTTCTCTCTCCGGAGGGTGTTCGCCGTCTTCTTCAGGTGGCGACAAGCACCCTGGAATCTTCCAACTTAGCCTCGGTGGCTCGGACGGTCTCTCGGCAGTTGGCGATCACCCAATCCCCGGCAGCCGCCCGGTCTTCGAGGGCGGCGACCCTCTCCATCGCCGCTTGCAGCTCTAGCCTCGAGCTCTCCTCCCGCTAGAAGTACTCTCCCACGATCTGCATCGCCGGGGCAATTTCCTCGTCCTTCATGTTGACGACGAGGGCGCAGTGCTGGAGGACCTGAAGAAAACAAAGGAGGGGTTAAAAAGAAAAGGGGGGCACCCAATCTTGCGGATAAAAGAACTGAATAAAAACCCGAGTGAGGTGCGAACACTGACCTGCACGGCCTCCTGGGCTATGACCGCCATTTGGGCCCTAAGAGTCTCCCGAGGGATTCTGCCCCCGGCCGACCTTTCCATCTCCGAGAGCAGGCTGTCGGCGACAGAAAGCCCCAAGGGCACCTCGAAGTGAAGCTCCCCTTCATCCACGATGATCGGGGAAGCCGGGGAACGGGGCACCGTCCGATGGTACCTCTTGAGGAGAGACGCAGGAGAACCAGTCTCGCCTCCTACCTCCAAAACCCAGGGCTCCTGCTCCCGAGCGCGTTTTCGGCTCGGTGCATAGCTAGACTCCGGGGCATGAGGCGCCCTCGAGCGCCTGGCCGGAGCGGCTGCCGGTGGAGCTGGACTCAACGACGGGCGGGAGGGGCCGGCACCTCCGGCATTCTTCCCCTTCTTCTGTTCGATCAGGGCTGCCTGAAATTTAGCTAGGTCCATGGGTTCTGCATAATACGAAAATGCAAAGAAGGAGTTAGCAACGCCAGAAAAAGTGGAAGAATACAAAAGTCTAAACAGGTCGCCTAAAATCTTCTAACTTACCCGCAAACTGAGCGGGGCTGAGCCCGACCCAACTGAGGGCGTGCTCAGACAGCAACACATCGGCCCGGGGGAGGGGCACCCACTTCGACACCGCTACCACGTTGGGATCGTTTGACCGTCTCACCCGCGGGAAGTTGTCCCTGTGCCACTGGATGGGCACAGGCCAATCCTCATCCTCAGGTGGCCCTGTTCTCCGCCGAAAGATGCGACTAGGACGTTAGGACGACATGCCTGAATTTTGGGGGCAGATGCTATTTGGTGCTATCCGTCCACCTCTCCAAAGTTTCCAAGTTGATTTATGACACCATGTATCGAAGGTTTAAACGGCTGCGGCCGATGTAGCAGACTTTGTCAGATTCCCCCTCGTTGAGGGGTTTTTGATTGTGGGGATGCTCTTCCCTGCAGACGCAAGCCCCTGCAGTTAATTACGCTATCGCATCGCGGTAACCACTTTCTCCTTCTACAGATGGTCACTTCGTGCCGTGTGTGTTTGTTTTGTTTTTGGTTGCCCATGGATTGTATATAGAGACTAATTTATGTTGTCGCCCGTAAGGCGTGGATTAGTCTAAATCCGTATCTTCTTAGATTTGGGTTTGGGGTTGGGTTTAAGGATACGTTAGTCTCATTTGAGACTAAGATCAACTTAAACGTTTGTTAAGGATACGTTAGTCTAATTTTAGACTAAGATCAGCTTAACGGGATCGTTTAGATCCAACAAAAGAGCATTTGGGCTCTATTGTTTTAGTTTAGGGACTTTGCGGTCCAGAAGTTTAAGGACATCATAGTCCATGAGTTTAAGGACCCCACAGTCTGTAGTTTAAAGATGTCATAGTCTGTAAAGTTTAAGGACATCATAGTCCATGAGTTTAAGGACCCCACAGTCCGTAAAGTTTAAGGACATCATAGTCCATGAGTTTAAGAACCCCACAGTCCGTGGAATGTCTGGTTGTCGGGACCCGTCACCTCTCTGAAGATGTTGAAGGATTACAACAACAAATTTCAGAGGAGTGAAGAGATGTACCCTTGAACCAATATTGGTTGAGAGATCTGTAGTCTAATTTGAGACTAAGATAAAAGATTTATGAGCACATGGGCTCAATTAATCCGAGTTAGGGTTCTGTGACCACTTTGGACTCGGCCCATTCAGTTAAAATGTCAAACATTTAACAATGCTGAGCATTGGTTTGGTTTCTGACAATTGTTTTTGTCTTTTATTGAGTGCTGAGCACTCATTATAGCTCTGGAGCTTTATTTATAGAACAATTTATGTTCTCTTAGCACACACGTGAGGAGCACGTGGCGCGTTTGGTGCTGAGCGCCAGTCAATGAGCGCATTGCGCTTCTGGTGAAGTAGCGCACACGTGAGGAGCACGTGGCGCACTTGGCGCTGTGCGCCAGAAAATGAGCGCATTGCACTTCTGGTGAAGTAGCGTACACGTGAAGAGCACGTGGCGCGCTTGGCGCAGTGCGCCAGACAATGAGTGCAGTGCGCTTCTTGTGAAATTTGGAGTGCTAAGGCTCTGCAACGCTATGCGTTAGTTTTGGAGTGCTGAAGCGCTTCTTTTGATTGGAGCGCTATGGCTCTTTTTAGGCAGCTTTGCGTCCTGAGAATTAAATTCTATTTCTTATAAGAGATTTTGTCTCATGGATCTAAGAACAAAGTTCTTATTTTATTATAGGAGATATTTCAATCTCTTATGTTTTTGGTGAAAGGTTCTGCCTTTATGGATCTATGATCCTAAGAGAATTGAATTATTCTCCCCCATTTTTATAATGAGATATTATGATCTCTGAAAGACAATTTGTCTTATAGATCTATGATCTGAAGAAAATTAAGTTCTTCCCTTTATTTTTTATGATGAGATACTTTTATCTCTGTTGTGAAAGACCTTAGTCTTATAGATCTATGATCTTAGAAAAAGAAGTAAATTCTTCTTTTATATGAGATGATTTCATCTCTCTGTTCTTTTTTTTTACCTTGAAGAAAATTTTCTTCTTCTGAGAGCTTGCTCTTTGTCTTTGAAATTTCTCCAAGTTTATGGGGGGGTTCCTCTCTCTGAGACTTGAAGTCTTGGGGCCTTTATATAGGGTAAGCTGATTTGTTGAATCGGTTGAAGAGATCTTTTCTCTAATTGATTTGGGGATGTTTCTCCCGTTGGATCTTTAATCCAAGGGTTTCTGATTTACAGAAGGCAATCTTCTTGTTTTTAACAAGATTGGGGAAATCTTTTCCCATACAGAATTTATTCTGTATTTTGGTGATTTTTAATCACCATTGGATCATTGATCCAGCGGTGCTCTGATTTTCAGAGCACAATCTTTCCTGTTTGGAAAGATTCTAAAGGAATGTTTCCTCAATAGAATTTTATTCTGGTCAATTGATGATTTTTAATCATGTTCGTTGGATCTTTGATCCAAGGGCTGAGAACATTTTGTTCTATCGCTAGCGCTCACATGTTTTGCACGTGGTGCGCTGCTTTAGAGTGCAGCGCTCTTAGCGCTACCGCTCACGTACTTTGCACATGGTGCGCTGCTTGCATTGCAGCGCTCTTATCGCTAGCGCTCACGTGCTTTGCACGTAGTGCGCTGCTTAGAGTGCAGCGCTCTTAGCGCTAGCGCTCACGTGCTTTGCACGTGAGGCGCCGCCTCATTACTGAAGGTGTCTTTTCACCTTTCTTCTCCACTTTTCCTGAGTCAAGCTTCTATTTCCCAGAGCTTGGAAATAGTTCCATCATGCACAGCATTTTCTATGCCTAGACTTAAATGTCTCCCTTCATAATCTGAAGCAATACTTCTTTTCTCTCTCATTTTTTGAGAATCATTTTAACAGAGAAGAGCTATGGTTTGTAATCGTCCACATGCTCGCCGTCAGCCATGGGAGGTGCCCATTGAGGAAATTGTTCCTCGTTTTGCTGCGCGTTTGGTGAACCCTACTTTTACGGATGACCAATGCGACACGGTGTTGCACGAGCTCTTGACTCGTATAGGATCTTTTCTCCCCATCGGCTCCATTTGGCTTCGGATGGTTTATTTTTATCTATGATCAATGATATTCCCCCTCTTCCGGCGGAGATGACTCTGGCAATGCTCGACGCCGTGGAAGAAAAGATTGAGTGCTTCCACGAGGCACTTTTGATCACCACAGCTCTGAGGGATCGCTCTGTCCAGCTGCTAAGTCAGATACGGGCTCAGCGGGTCATCATGTCTGCCTTTGCTAATGGGTACGGTGCTGACCGATGGGTGGCTACTCCTCGTGAAGATCGCCGCTTTGGCATGGTGGAGAAGGCAGAGAGGGAGTTAGATAATTTTATCCATAGCTTTGTGAATCCCTGTACTTTCGATCCCATGTTTGGCGATCTATTTCCTGTAGAATAGAATGTTCAATTAAATGCTTTGTCTTTGTCGTTGAACATCTGTTCTTCCTCTGATGTATGCATGTGCATACATGAATGAGCCTGGTTTCACATATATCTATAAACGAAACTTAAGCCGGCATAAACAGGAACTAATAGCTCTTGGCCGAAGATTTTGGAGGGAACAAATGCCCCCCACTATTTTGCCCATGTAAGTATATACGTGGGTGAAGTAGTGCAGAGTAATTCATAGCGTATGACCAGTTTCGGGTTGGTATATAACTTTCAGAATCTTGATCTGAGAAGATAACGAGCGGACACAAGCGTCGTCTTTTATCATTGACTCAAATCTCGACTCTTAAGGGATACAGTTCCAACCCTTAGCTCCATGAGCCGCACCCTTCTATTTCTTTATATCTTACTCTGGCGTGAAGTAGTTTATATGCTCATGAGCAACTTCTCTATTTCAGTGGCATGTGGCTTTGGCAAGTGTGGCCTATAGATGGTAGATAACAGTTCATCTTGAACTCCTTATAAGGTAGTGATGGCTTAGGAAACAGGGTTATGATCTGCCACCTAAGAATTTTCAACTTTATGAGCCATGAGGGTCTCAAAAAGATTTTTCTCCCTACGAGTCGTGAGGATCTCGTAGGTGTATTTTCTCCTTAAGAATCGTGAGGATTCCTAAGTGTATTTTCTTTTGAGAGTCGTAAGGATCTCCCAAGAGAATTTTCCCGCTTATAAGTCGAGAGGACTCGTAAGTGGTTGTTTCCCTCCTTGTCGATGTTCAACTTCGGAGAGCGTGGCCCATGAATGGTATGCAAGAGTCCATTTTGGACTGACTTGCAGGGCCCCAGTGCTTAGGAAACAGGTCCTTATCCCCATTGCCTAAGGCTTTTCCCTACGAGTCGAGAAGAATCGAGAAGTTCTCGCAAGGATGTCCTAACATCACAGTTAACCTCTGCTCTTTACGACAGAGGTCCGTTAGGGTCTGTGGTACTAGGGTTTTGCCCGTCGTACCGTTGCGTCAGCTGATGTATTCCTCGATAGGCAATCTTGCTGTTCGAGTAGCCTTGCGACTGTCGTGTCTCTGATCCCTTCGGGGGCTGGACAAGACGTCTTCAAGCAATCTTCCAGGTAGTATTACCGTCGAAAGAGCAAGCGTTAGGGATATTCTATGTTGCTTTTTTACTTGAGGTTAGGATCAGTTTGGGAGACCCGATGAGTCATAACCACTCCGCGCTGGTGTGGGATGATCTCCGATAGTCTTTCAGGTTTTATATGAGTTGCCGTCAAGACCCTGTAGCTAGGAATATTGCCTTCGCTTCGTTTGCTGGCATTGCGTCTTCTGTATCGAGACGAATGTCGCGGTTGTCTCTAGGTTGTTGGTGAACCGTCGAGGCTTGAAATTAGGGACTTTGCCATGGCTCCGTTGCTTTGTGTCGCGTCTGCATCCTGTTGGGGGAAGAACGCTGAGGTGACATCGCATCTGCTGTATCGAGACGAACGTCGAGGTAGTCTCTAGGTTGTTGGTGAACCATCAGGACCTGGAACTAGGGACTTTGCCATAGCTCCGTTGCTTTGTGTCGCGTCTGCATCTTGTTGGGGGAAGAATGCTGAGGTGACATCGCGTCTACTGTATCGAGACGAACTTCGAGGTGGTCCCTAGGTTATTGGTGAACCGTCGAGACCTGGAACTAGGGACTTTTCCATAGCTCTATTACTTTGTGTCGGGATCGCTTGTTGACGTTGCCGTTGTCGACACTATGTCTGCTGTAACGAGACGAGTGTCGAGGTGGTCTCTAGGTTGTTTGTGAACCGTCGAGACTTGGAACTAGGACTTTGCCATGGCTCCGAGATTGATTGTCGCGTCCGAATCCTGCTAGAATGAGGAGGAATGCTGTTATAGGTCTCGAGGCTGTAGATGTGGCCGTTAAGACTTGGAACTAGGTACTCCGCCGTGGCTCCGAGATAGTATCTAGGCTGTCTGTGAACCTTCAAGATTTGGAAATAGGGGCTTTGCCATGGCTCTGTTTGATTGTCACGTCCGAATCCTGCTGAAAATGAGGAGGAATGCTGTTGTGGGTCTCCATGCTGTAGATGTGGTCGTCGAGACTTGGAACTAGGGACTCTGCAATGGCTCCGTTTGTTGACGTTGTATCTGCTTCTGGTTGGAACGAGAAGGAACGCCGTTGTGGGTCTCCAGGCTGTAGATGTGGCTGTCGAGAATTGGAACTAGGGACTCTGCCATGGCTCCGTTTTGCTGACGTCGTATATTCCTGCAGAAACACTGATTTCTCTGCGGGTTGACGCGAATCGAGATGCTCTCGTCAAGGACGCTGATTTCCTCGGAGTTGAGACGAATCGAGGTATTCCTGCAAAGACACTGATTTCTTTGCGGGTCGACGCGAATCGAGATGCTCTCGTCAAGGACGCTGATTTCCCTGAATCGAGGTTTTAGCCAAGGATGCTGATTTCCTCGGAGTTGAGACGAATCGAGGTATTCCTGCAAAGACACTGATTTCTCTGCGGGTCGATGCGAATCGAGATGCTCTTGTCAAGGATGCTGATTTCCCTGAATCGAGGTTTTTGCCAAGGACGCTGATTTCCTCGGAGTTGAGACGAATCGAGGTATTCCTGCAAAGACACTGATTTCCTTGCGGGTCGACGCGAATTGAGATGCTCTTGTCAAGGATGCTGATTTCCCTGAATAGAGGTTTTTGCCAAGGACACTGATTTCCCTGGGGGTTGAGACGAATCGAGGTATTCCTGCAAAGACACAGATTTCCTTACTGGTCGACGCAAATCGAGATGCTCTCGTCAAGGACGCTGATTTCCCTGAATCAAGGTATTTGCCAAGGACGCTGATTTCCTCGGAGTTGAGACGAATCGAGGTATTCCTGCAAAGACACTGATTTCCTTGCGGGTCGACACGAATCGAGATGCTCTCGTCAAGGATGCTGATTTCCCTGAATAGAGGTTTTTGCCAAGGACACTGATTTCCCTGGGGCTGAGACGAATTGAGGTATTCCTGCAAAGAACACTGATTTCTCTGCGGGTCGATGCGAATCGAGATGCTCTCGTCAATGATGCTGATTTCCCTGAATCGAGGTTTTTTCCAAGGACGCTGATTTCCTCGGAGTTGAGACGAATCGAGGTATTCCAGCAAAGACACTAATTTCTCTGCGGGTCGACGCGAATCGAGATGCTCTTGTCAAGGACGCTGATTTCCCTGAATCGAGGTTTTGGCCAAGGATGCTTATTTCCTCGGAGTTGAGACGAATCGAGGTATTCCTGCAAAGACACTGATTTCTCTGCGGGTCGACGCGAATCGAGATGCTCTCGTCAAGAATGCTGATTTCCCTGAATCGAGGTTGTTGCCAAGGACACTGATTTCCTCGGAGTTGAGACGAATCGAGGTATTCCTGCAAAGACACTGATTTCCTTGCGGGTCGACACGAATCGAGATGCTCTCGTCAAGGATGCTGATTTCCCTGAATAAAGGTTTTTGCCAAGGACATTGATTTCCCTGGGGGTTGAGACGAATTAAGGTATTCCTGCAAAGACACGGATTTCCTTGCGGGTCGACGCGAATCGAGATGCTCTCGTCAAGGACGCTGATTTCCCTGAATCGAGTTATTTTCCAAGGATACTGATTTCCCTCGGGGTTGAGACGAATCGAGGTATTCCTACAAAGACACTGATTTCTCTGCGGGTCGACGCGAATCGATCTCTCGTCAAGGACGCTGATTTCCCAGAATCGAGGTTTTTGCCAAGGACACTGATTTCCCTGGGGGTTGAGACGAATCAAGGTATTCCTGCAAAGACACTGATTTCTCTGCGGGTCGACGCGAATCGAGATGCTTTCGTCAAGGATGCTGATTTCCCTGAATTGAGGTTTTTGCCAAGGACGCTGATTTCCTCGGGGTTGGTTGACTTCCCAGACGGAGCATTGATCCGGCGGGGAGGTCATTGGTTGACTCTAGGTTGTCTGTGGACCGTAGAGTCTTGGAACTATGACTTTGCCATGGCTCCGCTTTGTTGACGTCGCGTCTGAATCCTGCTGGAATGAGGAGGAACGTTGTTGTTGTTTTTCTGGGATGCAGATGTTGCCGTCAAGATCCGACTCTCCCTTTGACAAGGTCTGGTGGGGAAATGTGGTCCCCTATTTGTTTATGCCTATGGATTGTATACAGGGATCGATGCGATCTCACCTATAGGGCAAAAGTTTCATTTTATATGTTTTTGTTTTCTTTCCGCGATGCTCTATCATTTCAGCTGTTTATATCGCGAAAGTCGCGATTGCCCAATTATTTCGGCTAATTTTTTTTCGCGGTGCCCAATCATTTCGGCTATTTTTTTTATTTTTACTCGCTGTTTTTTATTGCGAGTTGCCCAACCATTTCGGCTATTTTGTATGCATATATTTTTACTTGATGATTTTTTTGCAAGTTGTCCCATCATTTTGGCTATTTCATATGCATTTTTTGCTCGTTGAATTTTTATCGCGAGTGTGGAACTTGGAATCTGGTACCAATCTCAGCATCAGCATCGCTATGACTAGAATATTGCTAGGAGCGAATCATCATTTGCCGTGAAAAGGCTTGGAATTTGATACCGATTTAGGCATCAGCATCGCTACCACTGGGACATTGCGAGGATCGAATCATCATTTGCCTTTGTCGATGTCGAACAAAGATGGCTTAGCAAACAGGGTTAGGATCCTGTTGACTAAGGCTTTTTTTTACTTTACGAGCCGTAAGGGTCTCATAAAGGTATTTCTCCCTACGAGTCATGAGGATCTCGTAGGTGCATTTTCTCCTTAGGAATCGTGAGGATTCCTAAGTGTGTGTTCACTTATAAGTCGTAAGGATCTTACAAGGGTGTTTTCTTCTTATAAGTCGAGAGGACTTACAAGTGTCGTTCGCCATATGAAGATATCCCTCGTCAGTGGTGGGACTCTGTTGGGGAAATATTCATTCGTGCCCGTGGATTGTATACAATGGCCAGTATTGGACCACCTGTAGGGAAATCTGGGGATTGTGATGGCTTAAGACCAGGTTCAGATCCCTATAGCTTAAGGCTTTTGAATCTTATAAGCCGTGAAGGTCTTATAAGAGGGATTCTCCTTACGAGTCGTGAGGATCTCGTAAGTGTAATTTCTCCTTAGAAATCGTAGGGATCCCTAAGTGTGTCGCTCCTTTGTGAGTCGTAAGGATCTCACGCAGGTAGTTTCTCCTTACAAGGTCGAGAGGACCTTGTAAGTGTCTTTTAACGAGATTGCACCCTTTCGGGTTTTCACAAACTCGCCGGTAGTCCTGCTGTTTTTACTCACGGAGCCCTTTCGGGTTTTCATCCGTGCCCATTTTGCTTATGGACGTACCGTGTTTTTTTTACCAAGTCAGCCTGGGGACGCCGCGGGTTTGTAGTAGTTTAACGACATTTCGGTCACTTGCTCGTGGGTCCGGTGATTTTCTTCGGGCAACGTACGATTACGCAGCTAGATGTCCTCGCAAGTCTTTGTATCTTTTGTGTCGGAGGGGGGATTCTTTGAAGAGAGGGCTGAGGGCTATTTCTTCGTCAGAGTCGCTTCCAAAGGTGATAACTTGCGATCCCTTGGGGTCAACTATGTGACAGTTGCCGGCTGTTCTTTTGCGCTCAACTGTCGTGCTTCTCTGTTCCCGACGAGCCTTGCGCTTCATTCGTTGAACGTGTTGTCGGTGGGCAACATATCCCTACCACCAAGTTTTAAAGGCTATGCACTCTTCGGTAGGGTTTGCAATCCTCTGATGGTATAAGTAGAAGTTAGGATGTACTTCCGCTTCATCCAGACGTATATCGCCAGAAGAATTTCCTTTGAAAGGGGGCAACTTCAGTCCCATTGACAGGGCCCTAGCGAATCGTTTCCTTGTTTTAAGCTTTCTTTTACTGGTGATAGGGATGCTTCGATCCGGTTGGGGTATTCTATGGCTTCCCGTTACCGGAGCTCCTTTAACTTGACGCTATCGTCTGGCCCTATCGTATATGGCCGCTTCCCGCTCTCTGTCAGCTTTGCTTTTCTGAAGAGCTTCGCTCAGCAGTCTGTCAATCAATTCATCCGATGGCTCCAGGGATTTTGATTCTGGTTCTGGATCTACCCCCAGTTTCTCTGCACTAGGAGCTTCTTTATCATCTACTGACGAGTGAGAGACTACGTGGCAGCTTGCCACATAATTTTCAGGTTTGTCTAATGAGTCTTCTCCCTTATCTTCATCACCATCTTTATCTTCAAGGATGTGGTTGAGAAACTCTTGGAGTGTGACCAGTGTTCACGCCTTCTGGTTATATTCCTCCAGTGCGTCAATATGCTTTTGCAGATCCATGCGCTTGTCCTCAAACTGCGCGAGCTTTTTAGTCTTCATCTTTTCCTTCGAAGACTTTGACGGCTGGGCTTGGGTGTTTTGCCCATCGTTATTAACTCCCAATGTTGGGCATGGTTTCAGCATCCCCTCAATGATCTTCGGCTCTAGCGGGCTCATCCACCTGATTGCCGGACATGTTTGAAGATCTTTCAGCATTCTTTTAGTTTTTGCCGAAAGAACGACTTCCCATGGAGCTTCCTCTATAAATGAGCATGATGCCCCCGGCGTGTCCACCCTTTTAGGGATGTGCTGTTGTAGTGGATTTACCTTCCAGTTTTCGGACAGCGTGAACTTTCCCTGTTGATATTGGTCTTCAACCCAATTTTTGAATACGTAGCAGTCTTCGATCGGATGGCCCAATACTCGGTGGTAGGGAAAGTAATTGGGATCGTTGACATCGTTCGATTGTAGTGGGTGTCTCGGCTTCGGTAGAGTGATGAGCCTGTTGCGCACCGCTAGTTCGAACAGTCTCCTTGTTTTATCCCGGGAAAACAAGTAAGGACGTCTCAACTTCTCATCGAGGGATTGCCGCTTGTTGCTTTGGCGAACAACCGGTCTCGGGTCACTCGGTTGTTGTTGAGCATTGGCGACGAAGATTGCTTTCCCTTTCACCTTCTCATTCCGAGGATCCGTCTTTGAGGAGGACGGTCTATGGCCCATTTGGTCTATTTGGGCCAGCTTGTCGATCAAGGCCTGGAAAGTGGTCGGCTTGAAGAACATCATGAATTGTGAAATGGTTGCCTGAGGGTCGAGGGTCCCTACGAACATGCCTACCGCAGGAGCTTCTTCGACGCGTTGTTCACATTTTGACCATAGATTCCGCCATCGAATGGCATATTGAACCCAGGTTTTTTCTGGCTTTACCCTGGCATTGATGAGTGCCGTGATTGGGGTGCGTTCACTAGCGCTTGCGAAACGCTAGGTGAATAGCAACTCCATTTCTGCAAACGTCTTGACAGAGTCATTCGGGAGCTCGGAATACCACTCGAATGCTGTCTCCGACAAGCTGCCAACGAATTGGTGAAGCAGCAGTTTTTCGTTACCCCCAGTGTTGCCGCATAGAGCCCTGAACTGAGCAACGTGCTGGTGTGGATTCCCCGTCCCCTTATATACATGGAATTTAGGGATCGTTTATCCTGGCGGATACTTTATTTTATCGTACCAACCCGGATAGGGTCATCTAGTCCTGACGACTTGGCCGGTTGCTTCATTCGCTTGATAAACTCGTATTTGTTGAGCTATATAATCATCAAGCGTGGCTTTGGAGATGATCTCCTCCTTGGCTGGTGACAAAGCCGGCAGAGGATTTGATGTCTCTCCTCTATCATCTTCAATTATTACTGGAGGATCTTCGGCTGGAGGGTCCGGCTAGATCATCAAGCCCACCATATCTTGGAATAGAAGGGCCATTTGTTTTATGTTGTCCGCTTGTTCCGCAGCCTCTTTGTCCTTCTTCTCAAGCATTCTCCGAAGGAATTCGGCATCCGTTTCCTGCTCACGACGCTGCTTCGAGGATGTCTCCGGGCTTGCTTTTGGTTCAGTGAGTGCAGCCATGGCTGTCAGCATTTCTTGGAGCTGTTGTTGTTATTACTCCTGAGCCTTAGTCACAGACCGTGTAAGTGATCGGTGACCCGTAGAAGCACGACTATTCTCTTTCCCGGATGCCATATAAACAGTATGAACCACCATGCCCCCAGACTTGGGGCGTTTAGATTCAGTGCCCTTGCGATTCGTTGAGGACATGGGGATTTTCTCCGGCCTTCTCTTTTTGTGGGCTGGTGAAGTTGAGGGGGCTGTTGCAGCGTGCACCCAGGTAGACGACACCTTCTGTGGTACGACAGAGTGGTCCTTATCTTGTCGAACCTTTATCTTCTTCGGTCGGCAGGAGTAATCTTGATCAATCACCGAGTCTTGGACTTGACGCCAGACCTTGTAAATTTTAGAGGACAGCCGCTGAGGGGGCTGTTCGAGCTTTGCCTTTGTGGCATTCTCCACAGGTGGAGGAGATCTTTTCAGCACAACAGTCGGAGAGTTCTTGTGGATCCTCCTTAGTGGTTCAAAGCTATTCCCAGTTAGAACACCGGCATCGACTTCCACCGTTGGAGCTGGTGGAGTCAATCCAGAAGGGGAATTTCCCCCAGCTTTCCTCACTCGGTACCAGTGGAGACGTCGAGTATGTCGTGCGGCCGGGATCACCTCCGTTGTTGGATGAGCTTCCTCTTGCCCCTTACTTTGAGTAGAGATTGTTATTGGCGCTATCCTGTTGAAGACTTACGTCCATTGAGAAGGGATAGTCAGTCTTGCGAAGCCCGACTTTCGAACAGGGGAAATGGCCTTCATGACTTTTCCTGGAACGGGAGCTGAAACGGTCAGTCTTGCAAAGACTGAATCCTTAGCATGGGAAGTCGCTTTGATGACTTCAGGAACAGGAATGATTATCCTCTTTGGGATAACCCCTTCAGGAATTGTGGGCTTCTTCATAAGCCCATCTGAGCTTCGGCCCAGTCTGTTGAAAACTGAGGCAGTGGACTTGGACGACCCGTTGAGAGGGGCCGCAGTAGTTGCAAGCCGATCAAAGACTGACTTCTTCGGAGCTTCTTGCGATGGTACTGGAGTGCTGAAGCTTGTTGGCGGGATCATAGTCCCGAAGAATAGCCCAGTGGTAGCTTGGGTCACTTGTTCCACCAGCATTGTGAAAAGGGAGGCCGCTTGGGGCCCGTAGGTTACTCCTCCAGATGAGGCGGTACGGGAGTTGCAGTTGCAGTTGGAGCTGTTAGAGGCCATTGATGTTCTTTTTTCTGCACGGGAGCAAAACCAAATCTTAGTACCTCAAACCCAAGGGCAACCATATTAAACCACGATTCGTTCGCGAACACGACACACGAAGTGTAGAGTGGAAAGAGGAAAAGGTCCCACCGGGCGTGCCAAAATCTGTTCTTCGCCGAAAGACGCGACCGGGACGTTGGGACGTCAGGCCTGAATTTTGGGGGCAGATGCTATTTGGTGCTATTCGTCTACCTCTCTGAAGATGCCAAGTTGATTTATGACACCATGTATCGAAGGTTTAAACGGATGCGGCCGATGTAGCAGATTTCGTCAAATTCCCCCTCGTTGATAGGTTTTTGATTATGGGGACGCTCTTCCCTGCAGGCGCAAGCCCATGTAGTTAATTACGCTACTACATCGCGGTAACCACATTCTCCTTCTCCAGATGGTCACTTCGTGTCGTGTGTGTTTGTTTTGTTTTTGGTTGCCCCTGGATTGTATACGGAGAATAATTTATGTTGTCGCCCGTAGGGCGTGGATTAGTCCAAATTCGTATCTTCTTAGATTTGGGTTTGGGGTTGGGTTTAAGGATACGTTAGTCTCATTTGAGACTAAGATCAACTTAAACGTTTGTTAATGATACGTTAGTCTAATTTTAGACTAAAATCAACTTAACAGGATCATTTAGATCCAAAAAAGAGCATTTGGGCTTTATTATTTTAGTTTAGGGACTTTGCGGTCCAGAAGTTTAAGGACATCATAGTCCATGAGTTTAAGGACCCACAGTTCGTAGTTTAAAGACGTCATAGTCTGTAAAGTTTAAGGACATCATAGTCCATGAGTTTAAGGACCCCACAGTCCATAAAGTTTAAGGACATCATAGTCCATGAGTTTAAGGACCCCACAGTCCGTGGAATGTCTGGTTTGTTCCCAGATAAAAAATCAGGAAATACCTCAATGAGGTATCACGTGCTCACACGTGACCAAGGGTCACGTGTTGACACGTGACAGTTCCCTATGATCTCCACTTTATAGAATTAAAATTCTAAATCAAAAAAATGTAACAAAACAACTAAGGAAATATCTCAATGAGGTATCACGTGCTCACACGTGACCAAGGGTCACGTGTTGACACGTGATGGTTTCCTATGAGCTGCACATTATAGAATTAAAATTCTAAATCAAACAAAAATGTAACAAAAAAGCTAAGGAAAGACCCCAATGGAGGATCATGTGCTCACACGTGACCAAGGGTCACGTGTTGACACGTGATGATCCCTTAGCTTTGTTGAAAGGCAGAATTAAATTGTGATTAAAAGAAGGGTCACGTGCAAACACGTGACAGGCCCCTTAGCTCTTTAATTGATAGAATTAAATTCTATCTCCATGATCAACATTGGGATCACGTGCCAACACGTGATGGGATTTAAAAACCCTACTGAATTAATAGAATTAAATTCTAACTAAGGGAAATCAAAGACCCTAGTTGAAAAAAATATTTCTCTAAATCTTTCCAAACAAAAAGATGGTGTTCTGTAAAGTGGAGCACCGTTGGATTAAAATTCCAATGGTGATTAAAAAATCACCAATTTATGGAAAGATTTTATACAAAGAAAGATTACCCTAAAATTCACCAAAAATAACAAACATAATATCTTCTGGATTAAAAATCCAATGGTGAATAAAATTCACTGAGTGATATAAAAGATCATATTAGTTACGAAAAACAAACAAAATCTTTCAATGAAAGATTTACTAAACAAATTGATTCTTTTCTTTCTCCTATAAATAGGAGCCAAGAGGAGAAGAAAGGATATAGAATTTTGGGATCTTGAATTTTCTAAAGGCAAATAGCAGAGAGAAAAAAAAGGAGAATTTAATTCTCAAGAAAGAAACCCTAGGTGAGAAAGGGGAAAGGGATCAAAACGTCATAAAGCAAAAAAGAGAATTTAATTCTCAATCTAAGAGTTTAACTCTTCTGCAAAAGAACTTAGTTCTTCCTCTGGTTGAAGATCTGCAGAAGCAAATCTCCCCACAGGTTGAGAATTTAATTCTCATCGAGGAGATTCTGCCATGCAGATCCAAAACTTAGAGGGAGAATTGAGTTCAGAGAATTTAATTCTCCCAAATTCACAGGAATTTAATTCCTCCAAGATAAAACTAGGGTTTAACCCTATATGAGAATTTCATTCTCCTAAACTCACAGGAATTTAATTCCTTCAAGATAAAACTAGGGTTTAACCCTATATGAGAATTTAATTCTCCCAAAGTTATAGGAATTCAATTCCTCCAAGACAGACAAAACTAGGGTTTAACCGTATAAGAGAATTTAATTCTCCCAAATTCACAGGAATTTAATTCCTCCTAAATGAAATTAGGGTTTCACCCTACATAAGAATTCAATTCTTCCACATGCATAGGAATTTAATTCCTTTAAAAATTAAATTAGGGTTTAACCCTACAAAGAATTTAATTCATAAAAAAAAATAAAGAGACTTGAAAGATCTCCATGCATGTAAAAGAACTAAGGTCACGTGTCCCCATGTGACCCCTGAAAAGATCCTCCTAAATAAGAAGGAAACAGCCCAGAGGCAATGCCTCACGTGCTCTCAAGTGACCTCCAAAACAAAGAGAATAAAAGCAAAGGCAATGTTGGCTTTGGGTGCTTTCACGTGTTACCACGTGACCCCTAGTAAATGCTTTAATAATCAACGCACAAATCTCCATTACGTGCCAACACGTGATGGCTAGAATATCAAAAGTGTTTAACACTTATTTACAAGACAAAGTAAAGGAGATCTGGCCCCACCTTTGGGCGCTCTTACGTGTCCCCACGTGACCCCTTCCTCTCTAGTGTTTAACACTAATTTGAGCGTTTCATTTCCAGTGTTTAACACTGTTGTCCTCTAGTGTTTAACACTAATTTGAACATTTCATTTCCATTGTTTAACACTGCTGTCCTCTAGTGTTTAACACTATCTTAAAGTCAATCTTAGCCAAATCGGCTAAGTTTCCAGAGGTAAAAACCTCTCCTTTAACTAAATCTCAAAATTGAGTAAAACTCAGAGCTATAATGTTTAATGCTCAGTCAAAAGACAAAAAATGATATCAGAGCCCTCAAACTCTTGTTTAGTATTGCTAAATGATGATGGGCTGAACCCAGACAAATGTCTAATGGTCCAATAAAGGGCCAACACTTCAAATCTAATTGGACTTAGCCCAAGTTAGCCATAAGTCCTCAATTCAGATTTAATTGAGACAATGTGCTCATAATCTAATTAATTAATCTTAGTTCCAAAATTGGACTATAGATCTCCCCAATCAACTTTGGTTCAAGGGTACATCTCTTCACTCCTTTGATATTTGTCGTTGTAATCCTTCAACGTCATCAGAGAGATGACGGGTCCCGACAACCACACATTTCACGGACTATGATGTCCTTAAACTTGACTTTGAGGTCTTTAAACTCACGGACTATGATGTCCTTAACCTCGACCGTGATGTCTTTAAACTAACATTGGACTGTGGGGTCCTTAAACTCACGGACTATGATGTCCTTAACCTCGACCGCGATGTATTTAAACTAACAATGGACCGTAATGTCCTTAAACTAATCGACCGCAATGTCACTAAACTAAACAATAGAGCCCAATTGCTCTCTTGTCGGATCTAAACGATCCTGTTAAGTTGATCTTAGTCTAAAAAAATTAGACTAACGTATCCTTAACAAACGTTTAAGTTGATCTTAGTCTCAAATGAGGCTAACGTATCCTTAAACCCAACCCCCAAACCCAAATCTAAGAAAGATACGGATTTGGACTAGTCCACGCCCTACGGGCGATAACATAAATTAATCTCCGTATACAATCCACGGGAAACCAAACACAAAATAAACACCCACGACACGAAGTGACCATCTGGAGAAGGAGAAAGTTGTTACCGCGATGCGGTAGCGTAATTAACTGCAGGGGCTTACGCCTGCAGGGAAAAGCGTCCCCACAATCAAAACCCCCTCAAACGAGGCGGAATCTGACGAAGTCTGCTACATCGGCCGCATCCGTTTAAACCTTCGATACATGGTGCCATAGATTAACTTGGCATCTTCGGAGAGGTAGACGGATAACACCAATTAGCATCTGCCCCGAAATTCAGGCGAGACGGACCTGCGTGGTCGCGTCTCCGTGTTTCGGAGGGGAACAGATTCTGGCACGCCCGGTGGGACCTTTTCCTCTTTCCACTCCACACTTCGCGTGTCGTGTTTTTCCCGTGATTAGATAATTGTGGTGTGCATGTTTTTGGTTGCCCTTAGGGGAGTGGATACTGAAGTCGGCGTTTCATCTATATGAAGAATGGCGTTTGCTCCCACCTTAGTAACTCAGGCTCTGTCATATCTGGAAGAGTCAATTATGAGCCACTTGCAGGTTCAAATCTCTGCAATCCGGCTCTTCAAGAAACCAACGGGCTTCTCTTTGGATCAATGCTCCCACCTCCCACCCTCGGTACCTCAATGCTGATGGAGGAGGCCCAGAGGAAATCTGTCTTCCACAGGCTGGCTCCCCAAGTTGCAACTTTGCCGATAGAATTAGCCCTCCAACAACTGACACCTGCCAAGGACCAATGTCGACGCAGGGGGCAGAATATTTAGGCTTTCAAAGGAAACAGGGGCAGGCTCTGGCAGAATCCTGAAGCTAGTCAAATCCCGGCCGTAAGAAATGGTCGACATCGATATCAGCATCATACGAAATGAGCTGGGGGCAGTTCTTCGTATGGTCCTGTTTCAACCCCAGTGGTGAATGTTGTTGTTCTAACTGGGAATAGCTTCAAATTGTTGTGAAAGGTCAGGCAAAGTTCTCCTACCACAATACTGAAGAAGTCTCCGCAGCCCATGAAGATCCCATGAGAGCAAAAAACTAGTTCGCTCCCTGAGACAACTTTCTTCATCTATATATAAGGTGTGGAAGCAGGTGAAGGGGACTCACCCCAAGACGGATCTTGATACAGCGGTTCCTCCCAAAACTAAAGCGGCTTTTCATAATAAGAGGTCTAATAAAGCTCAAATACCCGGAGCAAACTCCAAAGGCCAAAACTCCAAACATCCCAAGCCTGGGGGCACGGTAGTTCACATAGTCTATGTGGTGAATTACAAAGACAAAGTTTAAGTTTCTACTAGTCACCTACCTCAAACTCGGTCCTTGACAAAAGTTCAATTGCAACGTGAAAATCTGCAGGAGATGCTTTCTCAGGCAGCATCACTCGCTAATCCATCGTCTAAGGCAAGTCCCGAAGATGCACCTGGAGAAAGAACAGAGCACGAGTTGGACATTGATTTCCTAAATCATGCTTAAAAAAAATGGTACGTCCACAAGCAAAATGGGCACGGATGAAAACCCGAAAGGTCTCCGTGAGTAAAAACAGCAGGGCTACCGGCGAGCCTGTGAAAACCCGAAAGGGCGCAGACTCGTAAAAAATTCATGCACACTAGCAAGGTCCTCTTGACCATGTAAGGAGAACAAGCAGACGAGGTCTCCCACCCAGACTATTGCTCCTATCACCGAGCAATACGACATCCTCTAGAAGACTGCTTCACCTTCAAGAACTGGGTTGAAGACCAATATCAATAAGACGGGTTCGCTCTATCCAGCAGCTGGAAGGTAAGCCCGCCACAGAAGCATGACCGAAAGCCACGCGTATAGCGAGAGTAGAACCAGATCAACATCGATCTTGGAAATGATCTCGTACCTGTCACACGATAACGCAGTCAAAAGGGGAGTCCGAGAATAAGGATGACCTCCCATGGTGTTTCGAAAACAATGATGACGAGGTGATCTCAGAGTTTCCACCGGCACCGAAAGAGCTGGAAGATGGAACACACACTACTGCAGATAACCTAAAGAAAATTGATTTGGGGACGGCAAGTGACCCGCGACCGACATTCGTCAGTGAGCTACTGTCTGAAGAAAAGATGGCTACACTAAAAGACGTGCTCATGCAGCATAAAGATTTATTCGCATGGAACTATTCCGAGATGCCAGGATTAGATCCAGACATTGCTGTGCACAAATTGGCAATATCTCCGGACGCCAAGCCGATCAAACAGGCACCGAGAAGAATGCGGCTCGAGCTTGAGATGAGCATCAACGCCGAGGTCAAGAAGCTAATCGACTCTGGCTTCATCCAAGAGGTTCAGTATCCTGACTGGATCGCCAATATCGTCCCGGTGATGAAGAAAAATGGGACAGTGCGCATATGCGTGGACTTTCGGGATCTCAACAAAGCCTATCCAAAGGACGACTTTCCAGTACCAGTCACTGAGCTAATGATAGATAACACGTCCACCCACGAAGTCTTCTCCTTCATGGACGGATCGTCAGGATATAATCAGATAAAAATGCATCCCGAGGACCAGAAGCATACTGCTTTTCGGACCCCTTTGGGCATATTCTGCTACAAGGTGATGCCCTTCGGTCTAAAGAACGCCGGTGCCACCTATCAGAGGGCCAAGACAAAGATTTTTGATGACCTCATACATGAAATCGTCGAATGTTATATCGATGACCTCGTAGTTAAAAGCAAATCATATGAGGAACATTTAGAGCATCTGAAGATCGTATTTCAACGCCTTCGACAATACAACTTGAAGATGAACCCTCTCAAATCCGCGTTCGGAGTTTCCTCGGGAAAATTCCTAGGATTCATTGTCCAACACCGAGACATCAAGATAGATCCGTCAAAGATCAAGGCGATTATGGAAATGCCCCCGCCAAGGACTCTCAAGCAATTGCGGTCTCTCCAAGGGAAACTCGCGTATATCCGGCGATTTATAACCAATCTCTCAGGGAAGTGTCGTCCCTACAGTCACTTGATGAAAAAAGGAACCCCTTTCTTCTAGGATCGCAAATGCCAAAACGTACTGGACGAAATCAAGCAATACCTGCAGAATTCACCAGTACTGGCCGCTCCCGTTAAAGGAAAACCTCTCATTCTGTATACAACCGCCCTTGAAGGTTCCTTAGGCGCATTATGGGCACAAGAGAACGATCAAGGGAAGGAGAGAGCCCTCTACTATTTGAGTCGAGTTCTACTGGGGGCAGAAAGCTATTATTCTCCCATCGAAAAGCACTGCCTGGCATTGATCTTCGCGATAACGAAGCTCAGGCACTATGCGTTGGCACATGAGGTCCATCTCATATCAAAGGTGGATCCTCTCAAATATTTGATGTCAAAAGCCATATTAACAGGACGACTCGCTAATTGGGCCTTGCTCTTGATGGAGTTCTCGATAACTTATCGGCCTTTCAAGGCAGTAAAGGTCAGGCCATCGCCGACTTCCTCGCTGAGCATCCGATACCATCCGATTCTCCCTTGAACTGCGAATTGCCAGACGAACATGCGTTTGACACGATAGACAGAGAGAGAAGAGAGAATGATACCCAATGGGAACTCTATTTTAATGGGGCGTCTTCCATGAAGAAGCGCAAACAAAGCACCTCTATAATCAAATCAGGGGTAGGCCTCATCTTCGTGACTCCACAAGGAGGGATAATGCGCTTTGCCTTCTCCTTAACAGAGCCGAGGACGAATAATGAAGCCGAATATGAAGCTTTGATAGTAGGTCTCAAGATTGCCATCGACATGGGAATTGAAAACCTTCTCATATACGGAGACTCCCAACTGGTCGTTAGTCAAGTAAACGGCGACTATCAAACGTGCAAACCAGAACTGGTGAAGTACGGCGAGAGGGTACAGCAACTGCTGACCCAAATACCTTCCTACACCTTGGAAAGCATACCACGTGCGGAAAATAGCAAAGTGGATGCATTAGCCAAGCTCGCTAAAGAACTAGCTGATGAAAACCTTGATGATGTGAGGATTGTTGTGCAAAGCCGTCGGGTTCTTGCTCCGGCAGAAGTATCCCCGGAGTCGTCCGAAGAAAAGGGAGTGACCGAGCAAGCGGCCCTACGAATAAATTACCAAGAAAAGGCTACCTATTGGAGAAATGTCTTTATAGACTACTTCAAATCCCGTCGAACACCTGAAGATGCGTCCTCAAAATATCAGCTCATGAAGCGAGCCCTATCTTTCGCCTTCATCAATGATACTCTGTACAAGAGGTCATTTGATTCTCTATGGTTAAGATGCCTGAGACCCGAAGAAGCAAAAAGAGTCGTCCAAGAAACTCACGATGGACTCTGCGGTTCTCACCAAGCCGGCCCGAAGATGAAGCTGAAAATCAAAAGGATGGGCTACTATTGGCCCACGATGATCCAGGACTGCCTCGAGTATGCGAAGCAATGCCACTCGTGCCAGATCCATGGGGACTTTATCTACCAGCATCCGAATCCGCTACATCCGACAGTGGCTAGCTAGCCGTTTGAAATGTGGGGGACTGACATAATCGGCCCCATCGAACCAGCATCGTCCAGAGGACATCGATTCATTTTGGCGACAACTGATTACTTCTCCAAATGGGCAGAAGCAGTACCGCTGAGGGAAGTAAAGACGGAGAATATCCTCCATTTCTTCAAGACACACGTCATTTATCGGTTTGGCACTCCGAGACGAATCATTTCCGATAACAGGCCGGCCTACAGAAGCCACAAAATCAGCCGCTTCGCACAACATCATAACATAGACTGGAGATACTCCTCAGTCTATAATCCCCGAGCTAACGGTCTAGCTGAAGCTTTCAACAAAACCTTGATGAAGATCGTGAAAAAGACGGTGTCTCGAAATAAAAAGGACTGGCATGAGAGACTGCATGAAGCTCTCTGGGCGTATCGAACTACATTCAAAACGGCCACGAATACGACGCCGTACGCATTGGTATTCGGTACAGAAGCGGTACTCCCCCTCGAGATAGAGTTACCCTCTCTATGAGTGGCAGTTCACTACGAGCTTACAGACGAAGAAAATGCTCATCTTCAACTTGAGGAGCTCGATGCCCTTGATGAAACCCGGCTCATAGCGCAACAAAATCTGGAGGCTTATAAAGCAAAGATGACGCGTTCATATGAGAGATTGACTAGACCGAGAACATTCCGCCAAGGCGAACTCGTGCTAGTGGTCAAAAGACCTATGATCCCCAACCGTGCCAAGCGGGCAAAATTCGAGCCAAACTATGAAGGCCCGTATATCATAGACAAGGTCTACCAGGGTGGAGCCTATCTACTCATGGGCATGCATGGTGAAAGACCTTTCAGGCCAATAAATGGTCGCTTCCTGAAGAAATACTACGCCTGACGAGTCACGGCCTAGGTCAACGATAGATGACGATGCCTATGTCCGCTCGCTATCTTCTTAAGCCCAAACTCTATAAGTAGTAGCCGAACAATGGACCGAAACGTCCTTAAACTAACCATGGACCGAAACGTCCTTAAACTAACCACGGACCGAGACGTCCTTAAACTAACGATGGACCACTATGTCCTAAACACTGGCTGATGACCGAGACGTCGATAAACTACTGTAGACTGCAGCATCCCAAGGATGATACAAAAAAAGAGAAAAGAAGAATAAAAAAAAGAAAAAAAAGAAAACGGTATGCCCATAAGCAAAATGGGCACGGATGAAAACCCGAAAGGGCTCCGTGAGTAAAAACAGCAGGGCTACGGGCGAGTTTTTGCGAAAACCCGAAAGGGCGCAACCTCGTTAAAAAGACATTTGCAAGGTCCTCTCGACCCTGTAAGGAGAAATCACCCGCGCGAGATCCTTACGACTCACAAGGAGAGCAACACACGTAGGAATCCCCACGATCCCTAAGGAGAAAACACACTTACGAGATCCCCACGACTCGTTAGGAGAACCCTCATGGCTCATAAGATTCAAAAGTCTTAAGCTACAGGGATCTGAACCTGTTCTTAAGCGGCCACCACAACCTCCGATACTGCCCTACAAGCGGCTCAATATTGACCCTTGTATACAATCCACGGGCGTGATTAAACATTTCCCTAACAAAGTCCCATCCGTGACTAGGGATATGTCTACACGGTGAACAACCCTTGTAAGTCCTCTCGACTTATAAGGAGAAAACACTCTTGTAAGATCCTTACGACTTACGAGAAGCCATACACTCAGGAGTCCTCACGATTCCTAAGGAGAAAACGCACCTACGAGATCCTCACGACTCGCAGGGAGGAATACCTTTATGAGACCCTTATGGATCATGAAGTTAAAAGCCTTAGTCGACAGGATCCTAACCCTGTTCGCTAAACCACCTTTGTTCAACATCGACAGAGGCAAATGATGATTCGCTCTTGGCAATATTCCAGTTGTAGCGGTGCTGATGCCGAAATCGGTGTCTAACTCCAAGCTTGCAGCAAAGAAGCTAGCAAGCCACACATGCATACGAAATAGCCGAAATGATAGGACAACTTGCAAACAAAATCAGCAAGTAAGAATGTATGCATGCAAAATAGCCGAAAAGATTGGGCAACTCGCAATAAAAATCAGCGAGTAAAAAATAAAAATAGCCGAAATGATGGGGCTCCGCGAAAAATAGCCGAAATGATTGGGCAATCGCGACCTTCACAGATAACCTGGAGATCATCTCAACATCCGTCTCATTACGACAGACACAATATCAGACAAAGCAGAACCGCGGCAACTCCCAGTTCCATGACTCGGCGGTGCACAGATGGCCGAGAGTCAAAACCCGACTACGTGAAATGCGGATAAAGTAAACCCTTCCTGGTCACGTGGAACGCGGCTTATGTCAATCCTGACCCCGTGGGAAACGTCCAGAGCAGATCCTGGTCCTCGCAGAGCACGGCAATGACCCCGTGTGAAGCATCTAGAGCGGAGCTTGGTCCTCGCAGAATACGGCAATGACCCCGTGGGAAGCATCCAGAGCAAATTCCTGGTCACGTGGAATGCGGCTTATGTCAATCCTAACCCCGTGGGAAACGTCCAGAGCGGATCCTGGTCCTCGTAGAGCACGGCAATGACCCCGTGTGAAGCATCCAGAGCAGAGCCTGGTCCTCGTAGAACACGACAATGATCCCATAGGAAGCATCCAGAGAAAATTCCTGGTCACGTGGAATGCGGCCTATGTCAATCCTGACCCCATGGGAAACGTCCAGAGCGGATCCTGGTCCTCGCAGAGCACGACAATGACCCTATGTGAAGCATCCAGAGTGGAGCCTGGTCCTCGCAGAATACAGCAATGACCCCGTGGGAAGCATCCAGAGCAAATTCCTAGTCACGTGGAACGTGGCTTATGTCAATCCTGACCCCATGGGAAACATCCAGAGCGGATCCTGGTCCTCGCAGAGCACAGCAATGACCCCGTATGAAGCATCCAGAGCGGAGCCTGGTCCTCGTAGAACACGGCAATGACCCTGTGGGAAGATCCAGAGCAAATTCCTGGTCACGTGGAATGCGGCTTATGTCAATCCTGACCCCGTGGGAAACGTCCAGAGCGGATCCTGGTCCTCACAGAGCACGGCAATGACCCCGTGTGAAGCATCTAGAGTGGAGCCTGGTCCTCGCAGAACACGGTAATGACCCCGTGGGAAGCATCCAGAGCAAAATTCCTGGTCATGTGGAACGTGGCTTATGTCAATCCTGACCCCATGGGAAACTTCCAGAGCAGATCCTGGTCCTCGCAGAGCATGGCAATGACCCCGTGTGAAGCATCCATAGCGAAGCCTGGTCCTCGCAGAACACGGCAATGACCCCATGGGAAGCATCCAGAGCAAAATTCCTGGTCACGTGGAACACAGCTTATGTCAATCCTGACCCTTTCGGAAACGTCCAGAGCGGATCCTGGTCCTCGCAGAGCACGGCAATGACCCCGTGTGAAGCATCCAGAGCGGAGCCTGGTCCTCGCAGAACACGGCAATGACCCCATGGGAAGCATCTAGAGCAAATTCCTGGTTACGTGGAACGCGGCTTATGTCAATCCTGACCCCGTGGGAAACGTCCAGAGCGGATCCTGGTCCTCGCAGAGCACGGCAATGACCCCGTGTGAAGCATCCAGAGCGGAGCCCGGTCCTCGCTGAACACGGCAATGACCCCGTGGGAAGCATCCAGAGCAAATTCCTGGTCACGTGGAACGCGGCTTATATCAATCCTGACCCCGTGGGAAACGTCCAGAGCGGATTCTGGTCCTCACAGAGCACGGCAATGACCCCGTGTGAAGCATCCAGAGCGGAGCCTGGTCCTCGCAGAACACGGCAATGACCCCGTGGGAAGCATCCAGAGCAAAAATTCTTGGTTACGTGGAACACGACTTATGTCAATCCTGACCCCGTGGGAAACGTCCAGAGCAGATTCTGGTCCTCGCAGAGCACGACAATGACCCCGTGTGAAGCATCCAGAGCGGAGCCTGGTCCTCTCAGAACACGACAATGACCCCATGGGAAGCATCCAGAGCAAACTCCTGATTCTGTGAAATGCGGATAAGGGTAACCTCACCCATCACTTGTGGGTCCTCACGACTCGTAAGGGAGCAAATTCTCTTGTGAGATCCTTACAACTTGCAAGAGAAAACACACTTAGGAATCTTCACGATTCTTAAGGTGAAATTACACCTACAGGATCCTCTCGACCGGTAGGGAGAAAATTCTTTATGAGACCCTCACGGTTCATGAAGTTGAAAAGTCTTAGGAGGCAGATCTTAACCCTGAATACTAAGCCATCGTTGTCCTGCAAAGAAATCGAGATAGACTATCCACAAAACACATTTAATAAAAGGGACGCTGGCATTTATAGGATGTGATGGGAAACGCTTCATCTCCCCTATTCCCTAGACAGATCCAACGGTCATAAAGGTGACAGCGTTGCACTCACGTGCAGACACGTGAGAACAACGCTGTAGGGGCATTTGTTCCCTGATAAAAAATCAGGAAATATCTCAATGAGGTATCACGTGCTCACACATGACCAAGGGTCACGTGTTGACAAGTGACAGTTCCCTATGATCTCCACATTATAGAATTAAAATTCTAAATCAAACAAAAATGTAACAAAACAGCAAAGGAAATATCTCAATGAGGTATCACGTGCTCACACGTGACCAAGGGTCACGTGTTGACACGTGATGGTTTCCTATAAGCTGCACATTATAGAATTAAAATTCTAAATCAAATAAAAATGTAACAAAAAAGCTAAGGAAAGACCCCAATGGGGGATCACGCGCTCACACGTGACCAAGGGTCACGTGTTGACACGTGATGATCCCTTAGCTCTGTTGAAAGGCAGAATTAAATTCTGATTAAAAGAAGGGTCACGTGCCAACACGTGACATGCCCCTTAGCTCTTTAATTGATAGACTTAAATTCTATCTCCATGATCAAACATTGGGATTACGTGCCAACACGTTATGGGCTTTAAAAAGCCTTCTGAATTAATAGAATTAAATTCTAACTAAGGGAAATCAAAGACCCTAACTGAAAAAAATATTTCTCTAAATCTTTCCAAACAAAATGATGGTGCTCGGTAAAGTGGAGCACCGTTGGATTAAAAATCCAATGGTGATTAAAAAATCACCAATTTATGGAAAGATTTTATACAAGGAAAGATTACCCTAAAATTCACCAAAAATAACAAACTGAATATCTTCTGGATTAAAAATCCAATGGTGAATAAAATTCACTGAGTGATATAAAAGATCATATTAGTAACGAAAAACAAACAAAATCTTTCAATGAAAGATTTACTAAACAAATTGATTCTTTTCCTTCTGCTATAAATAGGAGCCAAGAGGGGAAGAAAGGATATAGAATTTTGGGATCTTGAAATTTTCTAAAGGCAAATAGCAGAGAGAAAAGAAAGGAGAATTTAATTCTCAAGAAAGAAACCCTAGGTGAGAAAGGGGAATGGATCAAAACGTCATAAAGCAAAAAAGAGAATTTAATTCTCAATCTAAGAGTTTAACTCTTCTGCAAAAGAACTTAGTTCTTCCTCTGGTTGAAGATCTGCAGAAGCAAATCTCCCCACAGGTTGAGAATTTAATTCTCATCGGGTAGATTCTGCCATGCAGATCCAAAACTTAGAGGGAGAATTGAGTTCAGAGAATTTAATTCTCCCAAATTCACAGGAATTTAATTCCTCCAAGATAAAACTAGGGTTTAACCCTATATGAGAATTTAATTCTCCCAAACTCACAGGAATTTAATTCCTTCAAGATAAAACTAGGGTTTAACCCTATCTGAGAATTTAATTCTCCCAAAGTTATAGGAATTCAATTCCTCCAAGACAGACAAAACTAGGGTTTAACCGTATAA
This sequence comes from Agapanthus africanus, assembly GCA_030015575.1. Taxonomy (NCBI): domain Eukaryota; kingdom Viridiplantae; phylum Streptophyta; class Magnoliopsida; order Asparagales; family Amaryllidaceae; genus Agapanthus; species Agapanthus africanus. The sequence goes on from JASDDO010000008.1 coordinate 219,814,903, forward strand.
GAGAATTTAATTCTCCCAAATTCACAGGAATTTAATTCCTCCTAAATGAAATTAGGGTTTCACCCTACATAAGAATTCAATTCTTCCACATGCATAGGAATTTAATTCCTTTAAAAATTAAATTAGGGTTTAACCCTACAAAGAATTTAATTCATAAAAAAAAAAAATAAAGAGACTTGAAAGATCTCCATGCATGTAAAAGAACTAAGGTCACGTGTCCCCACGTGACCCCTGAAAAGATCCTCCTAAATAAGAAGGAAACAGCCCAGAGGCAATGCCTCACGTGCTCCCATGTGACCTCCAAAACAAAGAGAATAAAAGCAAAGGTAATGTTGGCTTTGGGTGCTTTCACGTGTTACCACGTGACCCCTAGTAAATGCTTTAATAATCAACGCACAAATCTCTATCACGTGCCAACACGTGATGGCCAGAATATCAAAAGTGTTTAACACTTATTTGCAAGACAAAGTAAAGGAGATCTGGCCCCACCTTTGGGCGCTCTTACGTGTCCCCACATGACCCCTTCCTCTCTAGTGTTTAACACTAATTTGAGCGTTTAATTTCCAGTGTTTAACACTGTTGTCCTCTAGTGTTTAACACTAATTTGAACATTTCATTTCCAGTGTTTAACACTGCCGTCCTCTAGTGTTTAACACTATCTTAAAGTCAATCTTAGCCAAATTGGCTAAGTTTCCAGAGGCAAAAACCTCTCCTTTAACTAAATCTCAAAATTGAGTAAAACTCAGAGCTATAATGTTTAATGCTCAGTCAAAGATAAAAATGATATCAGAGCCCTCAAACTCTTGTTTAGTATTGCTAAATGATGAGGGGCTGAACCTAGACAAATGTCTAATGGTCCAATAAAGGGCCAACACTTCAAATCTAATAGGACTTAGCCCAAGTTGGCCATAAGTCCTCAATTCAGATTTAACTGAGCCAATGTACTCATAATCTAATTAATTGATCTTAGTTCCAAAATTGGACTATAGATCTCCCCAATCAAGTTTGGTTCAAGGGTACATCTCTTCACTCCTTTGATATTTGTCGTTGTAATCCTTCAACGTCTTCAGAGAGGTGACGGGTCCCGACAACCACACATTTCATGGACTATGATGTCCTTAAACTTGACTGTGAGGTCTTTAAACTCACGGACTATGATGTCCTTAACCTCGACCGTGAAGTCTTTAAACTAACATTTGACTGTGAGGTCTTAAAACTCACGGACTATGATGTCCTTAACTTCGACCGTGATGTCTTTAAACTAATATTGGACTATGGGGTCCTTAAACTCACGGACTATGATGTCCTTAACCTCGACCGCAATGTCTTTAAACTAACAATGGACCGTAATGTCCTTAAACTAATCGACTGCAATGTCACTAAACTAAACAATAAAGCCCGATTGCTCTCTTGTCGGATTTAAACGATCCCGTTAAGTTGATCTTAGTCTAAAAAAATGAGACTAACGTATCCTTAACAAACGTTTAAGTTGATATTAGTCTCAAATGAGGCTAACGTATCCTTAAACCCAACCCCCAAATCCAAATCTAAGAAAGATACAGATTTGGACTAGTCCACGCCTTACGGACGACAACATAAATTAATCTCCGTATACAATCCACGGGCAACCATACACAAAACAAACACCCACGACACGAAGTGACCATCTGGAGAAGGAGAAAGTTGTTACCGCGATGCGGTAGCGTAATTAACTGCAGGGGCTTGCGCCTGCAGGGAAAAGCGTCCCCACAATCAAAAACCCCTCAAATAAGGGGGAATCTGACAAAGTCTGCTACATCGGCCGCATCCGTTTAAACCTTCGATACATGGTGCCATAAATCAACTTGGCATCTTCGGAGAGGTGGACGGATAACACCAATTAGCATCTGTCCCGAAATTCAGGCGAGACGGACCTGCGCGGTCGCGTCTCCGTGTTTCGGTAGGGAACATGGTTGTCGGGACCCGTCACCTCTCTGAAGACGTTGAAGGATTACAACGACAAATATCAGAGGAGTAAAGAGATGTACCCTTGAACCAATATTGGTTGGGAGATCTGTAGTCCAATTTGGGACTAAGATCAAAGATTTATGAGCATATGAGCTCAATTAATCCGAGTTAGGGTTCTGTGACCACTTTGGGCTCGGCCCATTCAGTTAAAATGTTAAACATTTAACAATGCTGAGCATTGGTTTGGTTTCTGATAATTGTTTTTGTCTTTTATTGAGTGCTGAGCACTCATTATAGCTCTGGAGTTTTATTTATAGAACAGTTTATGTTCTCTTAGCGCACACGTGAGGAGTACGTGGCGCGCTTAGCGCTGAGCGCCAGTCAATGAGCGCATTGCGATTCTGGTGAAGTAGCGCACACGTGAGGTGCACGTGGTGCGCTTGGTGCAATGCGCCAGACAATGAGCACAGTGCGCTTCTTGTGACTTAGCGCACACGTGAGGAGCACGTGGCGCGCTTGGCGCTGTGCGCCAGACAATGAGCGCATTGCGCTTCTGGTGAAGTAGCGCACACGTGAAGAGCACGTGGCGCGCTTGGCACAGTGCGCCAGATAATGAGCGCAGTGCGCTTCTTGTGAAATTTGGAGCGCTAAGGCTCTGCAACGCTATGCGTTAGTTTTGGAGCGCTGAAGCACTTCTTTTGATTGGAGCGCTAGGGCTCTTTTTAGGCAGCTTTGCTCCCTGAGAATTAAATTCTCTTTCTTATAAGAGACTTTGTCTCATGGATCTAAGAAGAAAGTTCTTATTTTATTATAGGAGATGTTTCAATCTCTTATGTTTTTCATGAAAGGCTATGCCTTTATGGATCTATGATCCTAAGAGAATTGAATTATTCTCCCCCTTTTTATAATGAGATATTATGATCTCTGAAAGACAATTTGTCTTATAGATCTATGATCTGAAGAAGATTAAGTTCTTCCCCTTATTTTTTATGATGAGATACTTTTATCTCTGTTGTGAAAGACCTTGGTCTTATAGATCTATGATCTTAGAAAAAGAAGTAAATTCTTCTTTTATATGAGATGATTTCATCTCTCTGTTCTTTTTTTTACCTTAAAGAAAATTTTCTTCTTCTGAGAGCTAGCTCTTTGACTTTGAAATTTCTCCAAGTTTATGGGGGGGGGGGTTCCTCTTTCTGAGACTTGAAGTCTTGGGGCCTTTATATAGGGTAAGCTGATTTGTTGAATCGGTTGAAGAGATCTTTTCTCTAATTGATTTGGGGATGTTTCCCTCGTTGGATCTTTAATCCAAAGGCTTTTGATTTACAGAAGGCAATCTTCTTGTTTTTAACAAGATTGGGGAAATCTTTTCCCATACAGAATTTATTCTGTATTTTGGTGATTTTTAATCACCATTGGATCATTGATCCAGCGGTGCTCTGATTTTCAGAGCACAATCTTTCCTGTTTGGAAAGATTCTGAAGGAATGTTTTCTCAACAGAATTTTATTCTGGTCAATTGATGATTTTTAATCATGTTCGTTGGATCTTTGATCCAAAAGCTGAGAACATTTTGTTCTATCATTAGCGCTCACGTGCTTTGCACGTGGTGCGCTGCTTTAGAGTGCAACGCTCTTAGCGCTAGCGCTTATGTGCTTTGCACATGGTGCGATGCTTAGAATGCAGCGCTCTTAGTGCTAGCGCTCATGTTCTTTGCACGTGGTGCGCTGCTTAGAACGCAGCGCTCTTAGCGCTAGCGCTCACGTGCTTTGCACGTGAGGCGCTGCCTATTACTGAAGGTGTCTTTTCACCTTTCTTATCCACTTTTCCTGAGTCAAGCTTCTATTTCCCAGAGCTTGGAAATAGTTCCATCATGCACAGCATTTTCTGTGCCTAGACTTAAATGCCCCCTTCATAATCTCAAGCAATGCTTCTTTTCTCTCTCATTTTCAGAGAATCATTTTAACAGAGAAGAGCTATGGCTTGTAATCATCCACATGCTCGCCGTCAGCCATGGGATGTGCCCATTGAGGAAATTGTTCCTCGTTTTGCTGCGCGCTTGGTGAACCCTACTCTTACGGATGACCAATGTGACACGGTGTTGCACGGGCTCTTGACTCGTATAGGATCTCCTCTCCTTATCGGCTCCATTTGGCTCCGGATGGTTTTCTTATCTGTGATCAATGATATTCCCCCTCCTCCGGCGGAGATGACTCCGGCAATGCTCAACGCCGCGGAAGACAAGATTGAGTGCTTCAACGAGGCACTTTTGATCACCACAGCTCTGAGGGATCGCTCTATCCGGCTGCTAAGCCAGATACGGGCTCAACGGGTCGTTATGTCTGTCTTTGCTGATGGGTGCAGTGCTGACCGATGGGTAGCTACTCCTCATGAAGATCGCCGCTTTGTCATGGTGGAGAAGGCAGAGAGGGAGTTAGATAATTTTATCCATAGCTTTGTGAATCCCTGTACTTTCGATCCCATATTTGGCGATCTATTTCCTGTAGAATAGAATGTTCAATTAAATGCTTTGTCTTTGTCGTTGAACACCTGTTCTTCTTCTGGTGTATGCATGTGCATACATGAATGAGCCTGGTTTCACACATATCTATAAATGAAACTTAAGCCGGCATAAACAGGAACTAATAGCTCTTGGCCGAAGATTTTGGTGGGAACAGGCCCAACAAATAAAAAATTGTTCTTCCATTCGTGGATGGAAGAAGGTATACGATGACCCCCGACCCGGCAGCACCTCCCCAGTGCTTTCTAAAAGAAATGTATACCCAGCTCGGCTCGTCCTTGCGAGTGTCGTGGTGGTTTTTGTAGTAGAGAGAGGAAAGGAGAAGGCTCAGGCTGAAAGGGATCGCCCGCAATTTCAACCGGACCAGGAACCCAATGAGAATCCTCCAAGAGTTCGGCACTAACTGGCCCAGGGCTAACTGAAAATAGTTCAATGCCGTACTCACCTCGAGGGAGAAGGGCAGGCGCATTCCGGCCCAAAAGGCTTCTAGATACAAGGCAATCTTCTTGCCCCGTACCTGGTCTGCCCTCTCCCCCTCCCTGGCCAGACGAAGCGAGTAGCTGAGAGGAATGTGGAAGCGGGCCCGGATGGTGGCAAGCTCGTCCGCATGACTCAATATGGATGACGCGTCATGGACGCCCCTGACCTGCGCTTTGGGGACCGTCCCCGCCACACGACCCCGGGAAGTGCGACTAACCCTAACCTCCCGGGAAGATTCCGACCCGGACGAAGAGGAGGAAGCTGCAGAAGACAGATTCTACCCGAACTACCTCGACAAACTCCTCAGAGGAAGACATCTAACCTGAGCAGAGGAAGGGGACGTCCGAGAGAAGAACGCAGGAAATCCAACCTACAGGGAAGACCGCTGAGCTAACACACGAAGGGAAGAGGAAATTATAGCGAAGCGTGGACCCTCGGGAGAATCCCACCTCTATTTATAGCAATCGGCAAACGCATCCAGCGGCGCCGATCGTCTCCCACCAAAATGGCACCTCGGATTCAACGGCCGTCGATGCTCCACCTGTCGCACGCGCATCAAGCGCGTCCCATAGGGCGCGAGAACACCAGCGACCCATCGCGTCAGCCAACCAGCATCGGACACGTGACCTGGCGCTCCAATGAACGTACGCCCGAATCAGCGCATCCTCTTTAATGCGAGATCTCTTCCCTAATCTACTGACATCACCAAGAAAATACTATCAATTGCCTAGGAATTCACACCGACGACATCTTCAAATAAGGGCTTACCCCGGGTGATCGATCAGACTACTCTCGACCCGACTGTCACGACCCAATTTAGGAACGTGACCGACACTTAAACCACGTGACGTCAACATGCGTAACACAATTTAAGTAAGCCGAAAACCCAGAAATCTAAACCATAAAAAGAAGTAAGTGATAAAACATTGTTAAAACATTTGGAAATCTTAAGTGAAAATCTTAAAGCTTAAGTTTGTTTTCTTAAAAATTTTGGCAGCACCTCCTTTGTAAAACTGGCTCCGAAACGGGTACAAACACAGGATATAAATAAAACATCCCCAAACAGGCGCAAATCACGCCCAAAGGCGGAAACAACCACCACAATCATATATACGACGCCGTAGCGAAGAAATAGACAATAAAAATGAAAAGAACAATATAAAGAGATAAAACTACATAAGAAAGGCCGGCTCACACAAGCGCGACACCCAGAGTCACAAAATATACAATATCGGTCCTCAAAAACTCGTCTCTAAGTCAATACATGAAAGTGGTAGATGGAGAGTACTAGATACAATGAGATATACAATGGATGTAATCGGATAACCGCAAACCCACCTACAGCAAAAAGGCCTCACAGCCAACCGTAGTGGTATCCGCTGAAATAGATACAATAGGAAGCCCTGCCGCGACTACTCTAAGGGTCAAGCCTGCAAAACACTGTGGCACAACAGGGGTGAGTTGCCAACTCATAAATAGTAATTAACATCATACAGATAATCGCAAGTATGCACGAACAGTGATAATCTATCACATGCAATCTGATAGCATAAGTATGACAATATGGATATGCAACAATCATGATCAAGGTACACCATCAGGTACTACAAATACATGAAACAATGCATATCCAATAACTACTGAGTGTGGGATAAAACATATCATCATCAATGAATCATCATCGTGGAAAAACCGGTGTCCATCAACGACACCCTAAATCCCAATACCTCAGGCGTCGTCACTCTGATCGGCCCTCATATTCGTAAATCTCATGGAACCTGAGTGCCCAACATTGACACTCGAAACATCATGAAAACTCGTGTCCAACATCGACACGTAAATCCACATAACTCGGGCTCCGTCAGTCCGGATCGGCCCACGGGCCCCGTCAGTCCGGATCGGCCCATATCTATCTCACGACTCCGGTCGGTATCCTCCGGATAACCGCCGGGTCCAACCTATCACCGATAGGTAGTAGTCCCTCTGCCAGGCTCATCGTCTACTGCACAACATACCTTTCTTGCCCCGGGGTACCATACTGGGTCCACCATGAACCCGCAAATGGATTATCTATCTCCTCGAATCGGGTTTCTAAAACAAATCTCAGAACCGAGAAAACTCATGGTGGACGCACCGAAATATCATATCAAGAGAAACCGGGTTTTCAAAACAATGCTTACTTTCTTGAAATATAACCACGGTTCTCAAATCCATAAATCACAGGAAATCAGTATCTCAATGCGTAAATCCATGAAATATGATGTATGCAACATCGAACAGTAATATAAGCATATCAAGGGAAAACCTCACTTTTAAATGAATCAAGTTTTTAAAGATATCATGCGGTTCCGAAATATCCCGAAGTCAACTTCAACATCACATAAAGGTGTTTATGTAGCTATAGCAAGGTATGTGTGTATGCATGTATGTATGTATGCATGATGCAATTCGTATGCGCAATCAAACAAGAATCAACATCTAACTATTGATAATAATGAAGGCGGAACAATACATATTCCCTTAGTAAGGTGGTACAAGAACAACAACCTCAATATCAATAACGAATGCAGTACCACATATATGTATATGTTGAGCATGTCATGGCAATTACCGACTGTGTGTGTGTGGCATACAATTCAGTGCTCGTGCTACATAAACCGTCAGTAATTGTTGGGTTACGGCAGTGCCCCGGCCGTCAATCCGAGACCAAATGCGGAACAAAAACTTTTCAAAACTTGACGCTGCCATAACCTTTACCCGGATCGTTCCATTAACCGTTAACTAGCAATCTTCAAAGAAGTTAGAATGGCTATACCGATCGATCCGTGTCCTTCGGTCTTTAGCCACCATCTCTAGCTCCTCGCGGCATCTCCGATCTCGCTCAATCTTCGGTCTCCTCGTCGAAAAGGGCACCACATCAAGAAGTCTTTTTAGGGGCTCTCGCTTCAAACCGAAGCAACTCGGACATGAAGTTTGCTAGCCGACATGTCCAAAGTGAAGTAGAGAATGTGTGTGATAACTTTGTCTCTTGCATCCATTGATTATCAACACATGAGATGGTATAAATGGAGGTTGAAGAAGATGCAATTGGAGGAAGAAGTGAGCTCAAGAGAAGAAGAGGAAAATGGCTTAGGTTGTTGTGTGATCTTTTGAGAGAGAGATATATCAATATAACCAAACCCCAAGCCAATACTTGGCAGCCCCTCTTTCTCCAAAATATCCCCACAAAACATAATTAGCCACAAAATCAATCCATGTCACATTAAATGTTCACCCAAACCAAGACCATGAGCTACCATGTTCATGTAGCATGAAAAGATGCATGTGGACAAAAATTGCACTCACATTTTCCTCCATTAAACATTTAAACCTAAATGTTTAATCCAACATAAAGATATGGCATCAACTAAAGTAAACTCGTGATGGATCACAAGGATAACCCTCACCTGTATATACATACCTGCTTCCGCATTCCGACTGAATACGAATGCAATGAGACGAAAGTAATACAACAAATCTAATACTAGGTACCGGCTTAAACCAAAGCCCACCAGTATGATCCGTCCGATCATGATCCGTGCACAAGTGCACGTATATGTCGAACCCTGCCATAAAACCATACGGCCTCTACAACGTTTCGCCCAAACTTGGAAAACTTTCTGTGGGGGACTCTAATGACTCATCAATACGATGGCTGTGGATTTAACCACAAGCACATCAGTGACACTAGCTATGTGTAACAGCTGCCAAGGTATTGAGTGAAAGGGAAGCCGATGAGTGAACTCATCAAGGAACCCTACTGAGCCTAATAGTGACAATATCTGTACAGTCCGGTCTGTTCGTCTATGAGTATCGCATATCGGGTCTAGGGGATGGATAAAGTCAGACCCCAAATAACACGATATTTAGTGTCGGTATGAAGCCCATCACCACCAGAGAAACTACTGATCCTAGATCGGTAATTCTCGACTACCTTGGCCAAGGTTTACTGGTGATGGCCACCCGTGCACTGTGCGACATCAACCCCCAATACCGGGAGAGACGAATCCCCGAAGATCCGCTCACTGCCTCCATATGGCTCGGGACTGTACCCAACTAAAACCTGTTTACACGACTCCTTTGAGCCATGGTAGGGTAGTAATCAAAGCACAGCGGGAACTCACACGAGACAAATGACGATCTCAAGTCAACAGACTAACCTGTACATATGTCACCTGGGAACTGCTATCTGACAATAGGTATAATACCAACTAGCAGGTTCCCGGCGAGTCCGTCTAGTGTACTCATAACCCAATGAGCACCTGCATACTATCTTAGGTGAACAAACTAACACCAATGGCTTGTGAGACCTGGCCACCGCCCCTCGTCGGGGTCTCGATCAGTATACACTAGTCTACACTGGAGTATCGATGCCCAGTCTCGATACTCCCATGACTAGGGACATTTAAGGATGCGCTTATAGACCACCAGCTCCCACGTATATGATCGCCATCATAACGCTGGTAGTTAAGCAAGAATCCTATAGGCTCTATCAACATGTAATAGTGATGATAAAGACAAATTAGATAGCATACTATCATCTCGAGTAAGACTGTCCTACCGGTATAGGTCCTCCCTCAATCATTGCAATCACGTGCCTGCGATCCAATCATTGACTTTGAGGGCACTATATCCAACAGTAATGGTGCAGTGTCCAATATTTACTAAGTCAGTGTACAACAAGTAATCATATGCAAATGATGCTCATGCACAATCAACGCATATGCATATAAACATGTGGCTATAATATCATATCTAGCCCTCGACGCTTAACGCCATACGGGCGATTCCCCCGTAGATGTTAAATCTACCCACCGATGATCTCGAGCTAGGTAAATCCAACCTCCTGCTTTCCTTTCCTTGTAGTGTCCGAAGTCCCCGCCTGGGATCCTATTATCACACAATACAATAACGCGTGGATTAGCTAACTACCCAATAATATACGAACACGACGCCAATTAACCAATCGGTTCCCTCAAGCTACAAAAGGGTTCGCTTAGCTGCTAAACGCGTACAGCGGCATCCTCAAAATAAATCCACGACTGCAAGCTACCAGAAACACTTAAACTAAGTCGGATTAATCGTATCGCACATTTGCCGAAACACTAAAAACTAGCTATGTGGTCCCAGTTTTTGCTACACAAACAATTAGTGAAAGTTGCAAGTTCCACGAGACTACAAACAACCCCAGAGACCCCACGACCAAGACACGAACCACCAATCACCAGTCTGGCTGCAATTTGCGGCCAGAATCAATTAATTTGCGGCCAACTTTGGGGGGAATGGTCTCAGGTTTTCAGGGTAGCTTCTAGGTCTCTAAAATAGATCTCTGTGATGGTAACTTCTCCAACAAATTCCTGGTTTGATAGCAGATTCACCCGAGACACAAATCTTTACCAAAAATACGATATTTGCATAAAACTATAATTTTAGTGTTCTAAATAGCAACTAATAAGCAACACAACATCCTAACATCCTAGTTAACAGTTAGAGATCACTACCTTACCAAACTTGCTCAAAAACCCTAGCTTTCCACGCTCCAAGTCATCAAATGGGGCTTAGCTAGGCTTGTGAAGGGTTTTAGTGAGGATTTGGCTTGGGTTTTGTGATGAATAAGAATAGGTTTCAGTTGAGGGGATAGGAGATGGAGAATAATTGAGAATGAGAGAGTGAGGTGAGAATGAGGGATTGCAATGAGTGAAGGATGAGAGGGGGTGAGTGTAGGGTGAGTGTATGCCTTACACTTACTCACTCTGTCTCTCTCTCTCCCTCTCTCACACTCTCTCTCTCTCTCTCTCTCTTTTCATAAATGCTTGCCATGCTTGCCCCATGCCTCATCATTCTTGTTTGTCAACTCTCCCTCTCCCAAATCAAAAGATAATATTTACTAACAGTATTAAGTGCAAGGTTAACATGGCATGAAATTGGTTTAGGGTGCCATGGCTACTTAAACATGGTTAACACAAATTAATCCTAGGTTAACATGCACAAGTGTGTGCAAGCCAAAAAAAAATAATAATAAAATATTAATTAGTTTTTATAAAATATGTGAAAACTATTTTGGTTAAATTTTTACTAAAAATCCGCATTATCGCTTAATTAACACTAATCGCATTCTAAGGCGTTACACCGATCCATTAATGGGTCGAGACGAGAGTGAGGGGGCTAATGATGATACTCGATACCGGGGTTCCCCCAGATCATGACATGTGGTAAGTGACGTGTCCCAAAGCCTACGAGAAAGGATCAAGAACGGTACATTGGAAACATGCTCCGGTCCCTCGACCCGAGAATGTTCCTGACCTTCGGTGGCCTTCCAGACCACTCCTTTTCTTGCCTTACAAACGACCGCCGGCTCGCCTCCGAGCCCTCCTGCGCACTGAGTTCCCTCAGCCCTCCTAGCTCGCCGCCGAACTATCATAGAACCAAGCTCGCTCGGCATCCCGCTCGTTCCCGAGCCTCCCGCCGAGCCTAGCTTCCTTGGACTCATCGACCGACCCACAACACAGATCACAGGCGTCTCCGCCACGGCTCCGCGAATCTTGCCAGACGCGAGATATCCGCCGCCCATGATCTCGTGTTCCACGCCATCGCGTTCCCCCATTAACGAGCATATCTCGTCATTAATGGGGAATCCCGTCTTTCACGCAATCGCAATGCCAGGGGCGTAACGGCCGGCATGAATCTTGCGCCCGCCATCCTATGGCTGCCACTATATAAACCCCTCTTTAGACGACTCAGGTAAGCCAATTTTACCCCAAAAGGCCGCTACTCTGCCCATTTAGCCTATCTAACTTGATCGTCGGAGGGTCCTCGGTGGAACTATTGGATATAGTGCCCTCAAAGTCAATTATTGGATCACAGGCACGTGGTTGCAATGATTGATGGATGACCTATACCAGTAGGACAGTCTTACTCGAGATGATAGTATGCTATCTGGTTTGTCTTTATCATCGTGTACATGCTTCAGGTGACATTACAGTTCACTGTTGCATGTTGATAGAGCCCATAGGATTCTTGCTTGACTGCCAGCAGTATGATGGCGATCATATACGTGGGAGCTGGGGTCTATAAGCACATCCTTAAAGTGTCCCTGGTCGTGGGAGTTTCGAGACAGGGCAGTGTATACAGTCGAGACCCCGACAAGGGGCGGTGGCCGGTCTCACAAGCCAATGGTGTCAGTTGGTTCACCTAAGATGTATACAGGTGCTCATTGGGTTATGAGTACACCGGACAGGACTCGTCGGGAACATGCCAGTTGGTATTATACCCGTCGTCAGATAGCAGTTCCCAGGTGACATGTGTACAAGTTATTCTATCGATCTGAGATCGTCATTTGTCTCGTGTGAGTTCCCATTGTGCTTTGATTACTACCCTACCATGGCTCAAAGGAGTCTTGCAAACAGGTTTTAGTTGGGTACAATCCCGAGCCACATGGAGGCAGTGAGCAGATCGACAAGAGATTCGTCTCTCCCGGTATTGGGGGTGAGATCGCGCTGTGTTTAGGAGAGCCATTACACGAAATCCCTGGCCAGGGTAAGAGAGATTTACTGGTAGGTACTCCAGTCGTATCTCAGGGTGTTCTGGGCTACACCCCGACACGACTTATACCGCTATTGGGGGTCTGGCGTTTACCAGCCCCCTAGGCCCTATATGCGATACTCATAGACGAACGGACCGGACTGTACGGATATTGTCGCTGACAGGCTCAGTAGAGTTTTAGGATGAGTTCGCTCATCGGCCTCCCTTTTGCTCAATACCTCGGCAGCCGTTACGTACAGCTAGTGCCACTGACGGCTTGTGGTTAAACCCACTGCCAGCGTATTGACGAGTCTTTAGAGTCCCCCACAGACAGTTTCCCAAGTTCGGGCGAAACGTTGTAGATGCCGTATGGTTTTATGGCAGGGTTCGAACACACACGTGTACTTGTGCACGTGTCATGTTTCGGACGGATAATACTAGTGGGTTTTGGTTTAAGCCCGATTCTAGTATTATATTGTGTTGGAATATTTTTGTCTCGTTGCAATTATATTCAGTCGGAATACGGATGCAGGTATGTATATACGGATGAGGGGTAATCTTACGAGATTATTTTTTGAAGTTGCCATTTCTAGTTTTGTTATTAAACATTAAGTTTTAATGTTTAATTAATAGTGTGAAATGTGAGCATGTTATTTTTCCTTGCCTAATACATTTTTGGCCGAACCTTTCTAGTGGGCAGTAGGGATTGTGGGCTTTGGTGAGTCATTGATTTGGCATTGAATGGGCATGAGAAACATTGTTGTGTCATGGTGTTTTAATTGCTTTTGTTTTGGCTTAGGATATTTCCTTATTCTCACCACTTCAATCCTAATACTCACCTCTCCTTGTCTACAACCAGTGAACCATTCCTTTATTGGCTGAGCACTATTGGCTGAGCACTATTTGAAGGGGTGAGGTGGCTGCCAAGTGTGTGTGTGCTGGCCATTCTTATGTGGTGATGGATAAATTCCTTTTGTTTGCACTCCTTTTTAATTTCCACACAACACTAGATCACCAATGGATTCCACAGAGAAGTTTTGGGGCTCGGCCAAGTGTTTCTTCACAAGCAAAAAAATTACTTAAGCTCACATGTTCATCTCCTTGGCAACTTCAATTTACCTCCACCCAAATACTTGGGTGTCTTGAGACAAAATATTCTACACTCTCTCTACTTCAACCTTGGACATGTTGGCTAGCAAACTTCATGTTCGAATTGCTTCGGTTTGAAGCGGGAGCCCGTATAAAAATTCATCGACGTAGAGCCACTTCGACGAGCGAGATCGGAGAGCGAACTTCGTCGGTGCAGCAGCGAGGAGCTTGGTGTAGAGATTGAACACCGAAGGACACGGATCGATTGGTATAATCTCTCCAAACTCTTTTACAGTTTACTAGTTTACGGTTAATGGAACGATCCGGGTATTTAGTTGCGGTAGCGCCAGTTTTGTACAAAGTTTTTGTTCCGTATTTGGCGTCGGATTGACGGCCGGGAGGCTGCCGTATCCCAACATGGTATCAGAGCCAAACTATTAACCGTTAACTAGTTGGTTTAGACAATGTTAAAGTATCGAAACCGAAACAAAACCTAAACACCTCCACGGAATATGCAGTTTCTGTTGTTTTTCAAAAGGTCTAGAAAAATTATTTAAATATGTGCAGAAGACTACTGGGGAGATCACAAGAATACACCCCAAGGACGAACCCCATCCACCGGAATTTGGCCGAGCCCAAGCTTACGAAATCCGGCGTCGCCGGTTTTTCAATAGCCTATGGGGTTGGTGTTTTGGGTGTTGTTCTGGTCTCTGGGAAGTTGGTTCAGTGGTGTTGTTTGTGTAGCTTAGTTTGGATAAAGTTTTATCAGGTTGTTTGGGCTATTCAGGGGTTATTTCGAATTCGATATTTTCTAACATTGTTTAAAGTTTGCAGTGCATTACATTTCTATCTGTGACCGTGAATGTCATTTGATCGGTAAATCTTGTCTAATCGCTATAGTCCTTTTAGACGGATTTGCGAACGTGACATTCACGTTGATGTTCTGTGTTGTGTTATGATGTTGTGGATTTGTCGTGGTGGATAGCTTGGTTGCAATGGTAGTACAGTTTTGTTGTATTTGTACATTTGTTATTACGGGGCGAGCGTCCGACATGTGGACTGCCGTCACTGCCTGTTTGTACATTATTCTTTTGGGGCACGACCGGGTTGAGGTCGATGTACCATTTGTATATATTTTCTTTTCTGTACTAGGATTACCCCGCGGTGGAGTGCACAGATAGCCGGGTTCTGGAGGGCAACGGGCCTACATCTCATGGCGTTGAGACGGAGGAGGCTTCACTCTAGAATTGGCGGGCTATTCGCCGCACTCGTAGGGGGTACAGGTTGACCCAAAGAGGGGTGCTCAAGTTACCGGATTCCGTGAAGTGATGGGTGGTCCATTCACTTTGATGAAAGGGACTGCCTCGCTTCTGGTTTTGGCGGGTAACTTGCCGCGCTCGTAGGGGTCTAGGATTTCATTGCACAGGCTATCCACACGACCAGGGGAACGTCCGTTTTCACTTGCGGCTCAAAAGAAACCCGGGGATCCCAGAATATCTATATTGTTCTGTGATGCTTATTACTTATCTGTGATGTTGCATTTATCATGCCTGGAGCGATTATTATATATTGATATATATACTAGTAGATGTTGTATATGTTTTGCACCCGCGCTAGTCCAGTCCCCGCTCTGCCGTTAGTTATGTAACCTGACGGGTGATGACGGGACCCAGTGGTGAATGTGGATGGCATATACGTACATCATATATTTTCGTTCTTTTCTGGTGTGATTAATTGATGGGACAACGTTGATTCGTATCAATGCAAGGATAAAACTATTGGATATAGTGCCCTCAAAGTCAATTATTGGATTGCAGGTATGTGATTGCAATGATTGAGGGAGGACCTATACCGGTAGGACAGTCTTGCTCGAGATGATAGTATGCTATCTGGTTTGTCTTTATCAACGTGTACATGCTTTAGTTCACTATTGTATGTTGATAGAGCCCATAGGATTCTTGCTTGACTGCCAGCAGTATGATGGCGATCATATACGTGGGAGCTGGGGTCTATAAGCACATCCTTAAATGGTCTCTAGTCGAGGGAGTTTCGAGACAGGGCATCGATACTCCAGAGTAGACTAGTGTATACAGTCGAGACCCCGACGAGGGGTGGTGGCCGGTCTCACAAGCCATTGGTGTCAGTTGGTTCACCTAAGATGTATACAGGTGCTCATTGGGTTATGAGTACACCGGACAAGACTCGTCGGGAACATGCTAGTTGGTATTATACATATCGTCAGATAGCAGTTCTCAGGTGACATGTGTACATGTTAGTCTGTCGACCTGAGATCGTCATTTGTCTCGTGTGAGTTCCCACTGTGTTTTGATTACTACCCTACCACGACTCAAAGGAGTCGTGCAAACAGGTTTTAGTTAGGTACAGTCCCGAGCCACATGGAGGCAATGAGCGGATCGTCGGGGATTCGTCTCTCCCAGTATTGGGGGTGAGATCGCGCTGTGTTTAGGAGAGCCATTACACGAAATCCCCGGCCAGGGTAATCGAGATTTACTGGTAGGTATTCCAGTAGTATCTCAGGGTGTTCTGGGCTTCACTCCGACATGACTTATACCGCTATTGGGGGTCTGACGCTTACCAGCTCCCTAGGCCCTATATGCGATACTCATAGACGAACAGACCAGACTGTACGAATATTGTCACTGTCAGGCTCAGTAGGGTTTCTGGATGAGTTCACTCGTCAGCTTCCCTTCCGATCAATACATGGGCAACCATTACGTACAGCTAGTACCACTGACGTGCTTGTAGTTAAACCCAATGCCAGTGTATTGATGAGTCATTAGAGTCTCCGATAGAAAGTTTCCCAAGTTCGGGCGAAACGTTGTAGAGACCGTATGGTTTTATGGCAGGGTTCGAACAAGCACGTGCACTTGTGCACGTGTCATGGTTCGGACATATAATACTAGCGGGCTTTGGTTAAAACCGGATCCTAGTATTATATTGTGTCAGAATATTTTAGTCTCATTACATTCGTATTCGGTCGAATACGGATGCGGGTATGTATATACAGTTGAGGGGTAATCTCGTAATTCGTTACGGGATTACTTTTGGAGTTGCCTATTTCTTTTCCCGTATTAAACATCTTGATCTATGTTTAATTATTGTGAGCAATTTGATCTTGGCCTTTTTTCTTGGCTTTCCTTGCACTGAAATTCCTGCAGCTGGGGGGCTGCCTATTTCGAGTGTATAGGGGCAGCATGGGCACAGGCATGGCCTTGTTTCTTTTAGATAATCTTTTGTTAGTGAGGTGGCTGATTTTGGTAGATGGTTTTTTTTTGCACTTTGGCATGTTTTCTCTGTAAGGTTTTTTTTTGTGGTGGCAAATGATGAAACACATCAATTCTTGTGTGCTCATCTCTCCTTCTCCTTGTTGAAAAAATCCAGAGAACATTCCCTTCTTATTTTTCTGGCCGAGTGCTTTAGTGGCTGAGCCCAATTTTGG
Source organism: Agapanthus africanus (assembly GCA_030015575.1). Taxonomy (NCBI): domain Eukaryota; kingdom Viridiplantae; phylum Streptophyta; class Magnoliopsida; order Asparagales; family Amaryllidaceae; genus Agapanthus; species Agapanthus africanus. The sequence continues at coordinate 219,831,956 of JASDDO010000008.1, forward strand.
TGTGCTCCCTTTTTAGTTTTCCTCCATGCAAAATCCTTGCTCACAATTTCCAAGGCAACTTCAATTTACCTTCACCCAATCGCTTGGGTGTCTTGAGACAAAGTACTCTACACTCTCTCTACTTCAATCTTGGACATGTCGGCTAGCAAACTTCATGTTCGAGTTGCTTCGGTTTGAAGCGGGAGACCGTATAAAGATTCGATGACATGGTGCCACTTTGACGAGCGAGATCGGGGAGCGGACTTCGTCGGCACAACAGCGAGGAGTTTGGCGCAGAGATTGAAGACCGAAGGACACGGATCGATCGGTATAATCTTTCCTAACTCTTTTACGTTTACTAGTTTACGGTTAATGGAACGATCCGGATATTTGGTTGCGGTAGCGCCGGTTTTGTAAAAAGTTTTTGTTCCGCATTTGTCGTCGGTTAGACGGTCGGGGCGCTGTCGTGGCCCAACATGGTATCAGAGCCACCCATTAACCGTAAACTAGCTTGTTTAGACAATATTAAAGTATCGAAACCGAAACAAAACCCAAACACTGCCACTGCATTTTCATTCTCTGTCATTTTATTAAGTGTCTTCTAAAATTATTTAAACAAGTTCAGAAGACTACTGACATGACCAATAGCCTACACTCCAAAAACAAGACCCAACCCACGGAATTTGGCCGAGCCCTATAAGGGTTTTTCCGGCGTCGCCGGCCCTTTGTAGGACTCTGGGTTTGGTTTTTAGGGTTTTTCCCGGTCTCTGGAAAGTTAGTGCAGTGGTGTTGTTTGTGTAGCCCAGTTTGGATAAAGTTTTATCAGGTTACTTTGGGCTATTCGGGGGTTATTTCGAACTCGATATTTTCTAATATTGTTTAAAGTTAGCAGTACATTACATTTCTATCTATGACCGTGAATGTCATTTGATCGGTAAATCTTGTCTAATCGCTATAGTTCTTTTAGACGGATTTGCGAACGTGACATTCACGTTGATGTTCTGTGTTGTGCTGTGATGTTGCGGATTTGTCGTGGTGGATAGCTTGTGTGCAATGGTAGAGCTGTTTGGATTTATTTGTAAATTTGATATTACGGGGAGAGCGTCCGACATGTGGACTGCCGTCACTGCCTGTTTGTATATTATTCTTTTGGGGCACGACCGGGTTGAGGTCGATATACCCGTTGTATATATTTTCTTTTTTGTACTAGGATTACCCCGCGGTGGGGTGCACGGATAGCCGGGTTCTATAGGGCAACGGGCCCGCATCTCATGGCGTTGAGACGGAGGGGGCTTCACTTTAGAATTAGCGGGCTATTCGCCGCACTCGTAGGGGCTACAGGTTGATCCAAGGAGGGGTGCTCAAGTTACCGGATTCCGTGAAGTGCTGGGTGGTCCATTCACTTTGCTGAAGGGGGTTGCCTCGCTTTAGGTCTTGGCGGGTAACTTGCCGCACTCGTAGGGGTCTAGGTTTTCATTGCACAAGCTATCCACACGACCAAGGGAACGTCAGGTTTCACTTGTGGCTCAATGAAACCCGAGGATCCCAGATTATCTGTATTGTTCTGTGATGCTTATTACTTTTCTGTGATGTTGTATTTATCATGCCTGGAGCAATTATTATATATTGATATATATATACTAGTAGATGTTGTATATGTTTTACACCCGCGCTAGTCCAGTCCCCGCTCTGTCGTTAGTTAAGTAACCTAACGGGTGATGACAGGACCCAGTGGCGAATGCGGATGGCATATACGTACATCATATTTTCGTTCTTTTCTGGTGTGATCAATTGATGGGTCTGCGTTGATTCTTATCAATGCAAGGAAAACAAACCTATATTTGATGTTGTTGGAACCATTTTTTCAAAAGCTGTTATTACAAGGGCGTTCTCTTTTGTTTTGCACAGTGGTATTCGGTTATGAATATCCAGCACCTCATTCGACGAGGCAAGGGTCGAGTTCCCTTCATTGGGAGTGACCCCTTGGACAGAGTTTTGCGTCAGGGTAATAACTTCATTATAGTCGATTACGTTTTGCTTTGCATCGTGGTATTCAGTTTGGAATATCCTGCACCTCATTCGACGAGGAAAGAGCCGAGATCCCTTCACCGGGAGTAACCTCTTTAGCAAAAGTTTTCGCCACTATATTTTTATAAAAAACTATCTGGTTCCTTAAACGAGATCAAGTTCATTACGTTAAAGGGTTTTCACCAAAAACCAGCCATAGCCCTCCGTCATTTCTTTCAGGTGGTACCTAATATTAGTGCTGCGTTTGGCCTTTGTCAAGGCATAGTGTACGGTAGCCAGATATTGCTTGTCTGTTGCATTGAGTTGCGATTATCTAGGACAGTCGTTTAACCTTGTTGGCCTTTGTCAAGGGTTTGTATGGGTGGGTCTAGAGTAATCCAGGATAATGACGGGTTGAACTTGACTTGTAGTTTATGATTTGTTGGCCTTTGTCAAGGTCATAAACCGCTCGGGGTAAAAATCATATCGGGAGTTTCAAACATACAGGAAACTTGCCAGGCATGCGCATACCTTCTGGAGTGTGATAACGTGTGTGGATTCCATCACGTTATCATGCGATGATAGTTGGATCCCGATTCCCACTGATGAGTTGGTTTACTCCTCGGGTTATCCCGACCAATTCTTCTTTCAGGTTTGGAGGAGAATTTGAGGATACAGTGGGAACTTTCCTGATTAGATAAAGTGATTAACCATTCTGATCTAGGTTGGAGTGCACGCAGAGTGTTTCTTTTCTCTCTCTCTCTCTTTGGCTGTGACCATGGCCCGACCCTAGACTATGACTCAGTGACCAAGTTAACCGAACTTTCTTAAAACGCTGGCTTTTGGATAGTCTGAGTTGCATACATCATTGCCACTCCTTCTTTTACCCTTTGCATTTCTCCAGAACACCCCGTATCACTACAAACATCCAATTCCATTGGATAAATCCATCGTATGGTTATATACGAACTCGAAGGAACATGTTCCAGATTCAAGGATGGATTCTGGTTCTAGAAAGATTGAATATGATTATTCAGTTGTCTTTTCCTTTTACCTTCTCTCAGGTTGCGAGTACTCCTAGGATTAGGAGAGTACACCTATTATGCTTATTGTATAGTCTTCTTCCAAACCATAGGCAGGTGCCGAAAGGTAGGGAATGAAGAAAACCAATTAGCTTAAGTGTGGTGTACAGAAGGTGATATGTAAAGACAAATAAAGGGATTAGAAAGAGGGCAAAGTAAATTGCGACTGCTATCATTCACGACCAAACCATGTATTTCATCGCCACTCCTAATTCACCTTTGTATTTCTCCAGAACACCCCATATCACTACGAACATCCAATCCTATTGGATAAATCCATCTTATGGTTATATACGAACTCGAAGGAACTTTTTCGAGGATGGATTCTGGTTCAGGAGAAATAGAATAAGAATTATTCAGTTGTCTTTTATCCTTACCTTCTCTCAAGTTGCGAGTACTCCTAGGATTAGGAGAGTACACCTATTATGCTTATTGGATAGTCTTCTTCCAAGCCATAGGCTGGTGCCAAACGGTAGGGAAGGAAGAAAACCATTTAAGCCTAACGAAGGTGTACAGATGGTAACGACCAAAGACAAATAAAGGGATTTGGAGAGATGGCAAAGAAATATACGGTTACAGTCGTGAATCTGATAATGGAAGAGGCATTACTACGAATACCCGGATACCCCTTCGAAACATTTTCATGTTTCAGTTTTACTGTGCATTGTTAATAGAAAACTGATTTCCCAATTAGACCTTTGCTCCAGGGTATGTATTTACCAGGTTTGATTCTCACATCTATATGGTTTTACAGATGATGAGTGGGAGTAAATTATTGGGAATTAGGTGATCATCCTCATTATATCAGAATTCGTTGTAATTGGTGATATTTGAGGAAATCGCCTGGGTACAGTTTTCAACCTACGACGCACAGGGTTTGAGTTATTCAACTCAGGGGACTTATACAAAGTATTGTATGTTGTCCAGTGTCCATTAGGACAAAGGGGTTGGTCCTCGTACTGTATTCTGTTTACTTATGAATTCCCAAGTTTTAGGCATGTGTTACGTAGAAATACAAGGTCCAAGTTTGAGAAGTTATAGGTACAAGAATAAAGTAGAGAACCAGGTGTTGCAAGTATCAGGATTCTTCAAGGTGATCGAAAATATAGATATTTGTGTTTGGTATTCAGTTGATAGTAATGATTTTGAGAAACTTGTTTCTCTTTCAGGTTACTCATAATTGGATGTACTCCTAAGTTGAGTAATGCTGATCGTCCTCTCTCCATTTAGTTGACATGCACTGGAGACAGCTGCATGATTTGAATATGGTCACAATTAAATTAGTGCCTCTATTTCTATATAGTATATAGAATGGTTCGTATCTTAACGATGTTAAGGTACGGGGAGTTGTCCGGCTTATGCTTAAAACCAGACTCTGGATAACTCTAGGCATGTTTCTGTAATGGCTGTTTGTGGGTTAACCCGGGCTATGACGAGGGTTAACTTTCTACCATCTGGAAGATCAATAGTGATATTGTTCTTGACTCGCCACAGTTTTAGTAAAATGGATTTTTTTAGAAAACAGTAGTGGGAGTATGGTAGGACTGGAAGAGATTCCAGAACCGCAAACGATTACGGAAAATTTAATAGGACCTAAAGATTCAATCAGGATTGACATTCCATTAGCCACTACGCAGATATGGTGGGTAACCTCAGGCACCCGAGAGGTACTCTGGTAGCCTCAAGGACGGTGACATGGAGGTTCTTATTTACCCATACTTTCCATTACTGCTGTTCTAGACTATGAGACCCGGCAGGAGGATGAGTATAACGCCGTTCTAAACTAGTTTTAGAAGTGCACGTGTATATGATTCTGCCAGAGGGTTGTTGTAGTCAGTAGGAGCAGCGGATGCATAGTGGATAAGTAGCTTATGTCTATTTATAAACTAAAACAGATATAACGGAGATATATCATCTCTTTTTGATGTGACAGTCATGGGCTTTGACTTCATAAGAATAGGAGATGGATCTGTTAAGAAGGTGTAGGGTTCCTAGGCACTCTTACAAGGGTTCATAAGGCATCAAACATGCCCGAATAAAATTTTAGACGTGCCGAACAACCCAAACCTGGGATCTTTGCTAGATTATTAGGGTTTAATATGCAAGTAAACATCTTTACATCTAAGTGTGAGGGATTACAACCTTTGTAGTCCGCTCCTTCGCTTCATAAGCTCCGAGTAGAAGTCCCTTCGCCGCGATCCACGATCTCCCGGACTCAAGAGAGGCTCCACGACTCGAACGATCCATGCTAGCTTGTAGTGTTCCTTTTCTCCGATGATCTACGTCGAAGTTTCTATAACTCAAGCTCTCTCACTCTAATGAGGTGAACACTCTAATCTAATTGGCTAGATTAGATGAGGATGATGGAGTAGTATTTATGCTTTCTTTTTATATCAAATTCTCACATGAAATCATCAAAAAATGAAAAACCTAGAAAGCTTTCTCAAAGCTCAAGGTTGAAGAAGAAGAAGAAAAATGAATTAAACCTTTTATGATGAATAATGAAATGAATATATGATTAATAATATAACCATGGTCAAGGATGACAAGGATAACTCTTGTAGAGAATTAACTAAGGCTAGGGTTTGGTTGGGTTAAACAATGAGTCATAAGAAAATATCAACCATAATATCTTTTCCATGACAAAAGAAAAATCTTCTAGAAGGTGCAAGAAAGAACTAACCCAAATCAAACCCTAACCTTGTTTAATCTCCACTAAACATGCTTCATTATTAATCATATCATGTTACAATAATATATATCACATATATTATATATATTTGTAACAAAAGAAAATAATACAATTAATATATATCGCATATATATCAATGTATTATCTGGTGAGAAAATGAAATAATAAAGCGAGCCAATATTAGATAATGTAATACAATATATCATATATATTATTATACATTAAATCATCGAATCAACACTTGATCCGACAATCCGGCTATATCGAATATAACCGACTGATATATCATGTGCCGATTCATCGAATCAACACTTGATCCGATGACCCGGCTCATATCTAAATATCGCGAGAATATAATACGGTATCTCATATCGCATTATCCTCGGTCGTGCACATATCACATATGTGCCCTTACTCCATTTTGCCTGAGTCAAGAAACCTCTGTGTAGGATTCTAAAGAATCATCAATACGCCGGTAGTAGGTGATGATCATATCAAACACCCACAAGCTGCAAGCGGTCAGCTAAACGTAACAGCCACCCAGGTATTGAGCGATCAAAAGATCAACAAGATAGCCTGTACATTCTCCTGTGAATCCAATCAGTAACACTCCCGTACAGTCCAGTCTCTTCGTCTGATATGTTGCATATCTAGTCTAGGGGTGGTATACGTCAGATCCCAGTAACCGATAAGTCGTATCGATGTGAGGCTCATAACAGGTCAAGAAACTACTGGTAACACTTACCAGTAAATCTCTATATCCGTCCTGGCCAGGGACTTCCAGTTATAGCCAATCGAACACAGCACAACATCAACTCCCTATACCGGGAGAGACGAATCCCCTCCTATCGCTCATTGCCTCCATGTGATTCGGGACTGCACCTAAAAGCCACCATTTTGCACGCCCTCTTGGACGTGGTAAGGTGGAAATCAAAGCACAGTGGGAATCACACAAGACTCTATGACGATCTCGGGTCTACAGACTACCCTGTACCTGTGTCACCGGAGAACTGCCATCTGACGTGTGGTATATCACCATCTGGGAGTTCTCGGCGAGTCCGTCCAGTGTACCCAGTCTCCACTGAGCACCCGTACACCATTTCTGATGTCAAAACACCTATGGATATGGGATCATCCATCGCCCATCATATGGGTCAAGATGCGTATACGCTAGTCTACTCTGGTGTATCGATGCCCTGTCTCGACACACCCTCGACTAGGAACAGTTATAGAATGTACTCATCGACTACCATGTCTCCACTAGTATGATCTCATCATAGTCCCAATAGTCGAGTACAGATCCTAAGGGCTTTATCAACATGTGAGAGTAAGACAGTAAACATATACTAGTCAACATGTTAAGATAAAGTGAAACCAAATAGCATACTATCATGACGAACAAGAAAGTCCTCTCTATATATATCCAAGCATCCATTATAATATACATCATATGTACAACAATGGCCTCTAGGGCATATACATAACTAACAATCTCCCACTTGCACTAAGGACAGCTGCTGTAGTATCTCATACCTAGCATCCCGAATAATCTCTCAAACTGTATCTGGGGAATGGCCTTCGTGAGTGGATCCGCAGTGTTGTCCTTCGTATCTACTCTCCTGACCTCGATCTCCCGGCGATCAACTATCTCCCTGATGAGGTGATACCGCCTCAGAATATGTCTGGACTTTTGATGGGAGCTGGGTTCCTTGGCTAAAGCCACAGCTCCATTGTTATCAAAATACAGAGGTATTGGATGCTCAATGGATGGAACCACACCAAGTTCAGTAATGAACTTCTTTATCCAAACAGCCTCTTTGGCAGTATCGTTGGCAGCGATGTATTCAGCCTCCATCGTCGAGTCTGCAACGGTATCCTATTTGGAACTCTTCCAACATACCGCCCTTCCATTGAGGGTAAAGACAAATCCTGAGTGCGACTTAGAGTCGTCCTTATCACTTTGGAAGCTTGAATCGGTAAAGGACTCCACATGGAGTTCTCCGTTACCATACACCAAGAACATCTCTTTAGTTCTTCTCAAGTACTTGAGAATGTTCTTCACAGCTATCCAGTGACTCTCTCCAGGATCTGCTTGATACCTACTCACTACACTTAGTGAGTATGCTACATCGGGTCTGGTACATAGCATCGCATACATAATAGAGCCTACTGCCGAAGCATAGGGTATCCCTTGCATGCGAGCTCTCTCTAAATCAGTCTTGGGAGACATCTCTTTGGAGAGAGTGAGTCTAGAGATCGTGGGTAGGTTCTCACGCTTGGATTCTTCCATACTAAACCTCTTTAGTATAGTGTCAATGTACCTGGATTGGGACAATCCTAGTATCCGTTTAGATCTATCTCTATAGATCATAATTCCCAATATGCAGGAGGCATCACCTAGATCTTTCATTGAGAATCTTTGTGATAAAAAGAGCTTGACTGACTACAGCATAGGAACATCATTTCCTATCAAGAGTATGTCATCGACATACAATACGAGGAAGACTACCTTACTCTCTGCAACATTCTTATAAATACAAGGTCCATCTATATTTTTGATGAAGTCAAACTCTTTGACTACAACATCAAAACAGATGTTCCAACTCCGCGATACTTGCTTTAACCCATAAATGGATTTAAGCAGCTTGCACACCTTTCCGCTGCTCCCACTATCTACGAAGCCCTCTGGCTGAGTCATGTACACGCACTCTTCTAAATCACCATTTAGAAAGGCGGTCTTAACATCCATTTGCCAGATTTCGTAGTCATGGTATGCAGCAATATCAAGTAAGATCCGGATGGACTTAAGCATAGCCACTGGAGAAAAGGTTTCGTCATAATCCACACCTGGTCGTTTACGAAAACCCTTTGCAACAAGTCTAGCTTTGAAAGTCTCAACTTTTCCATCTATACCAATTTTCTTTTTAAAGATCCACTTGCTCCCAATGGGTTTTACCCCTTCAGGAGCAACTTCCAAAGTCCATACTTTGTTGGTGTACATGGATTCCATCTCAGATCGCATTGCATCCAGCCATTTCACAGAGTCACTACTCGTGATGGCCTGCTTGAAACTAGTCGGGTCATCATCTTCCATGATGCAATTCTCGCTTCCACCATCAATGAGAAAACCGTAGTATCTCTCAGGTGGATGAGAAACCCTGCTAGATCGGCGGAGAGGCTGGGGTTCGTCGGGTACTACTGAATCCTCTGGTTCTACCAAATCTTCAGTTGCAGTTTGTATTGCTGGAACCTCTTCCAGCTCTACCTCATCGCCACTAATTTCTTTTGCAAGAAATTCCTTTTCTAAAAAGGTGGCATGTTGAGCAACAAACACCTTTTGTTGTTCACTGTGGTAGAATAGATATCCATACGAATTGCTTGGATATCCTACAAACTTACAAAGAACTGATCGTGCCTCGAGCTTGTCCGGATTTTTCTTTTTAACATAGGCCGGACAACCCCATATCTTAACTCGTTTAAGAGATGGTCTCTTCCCATTCCAAATCTCATATGGAGTGGTAGGCACTGATTTAGTTGGAACTCTATTCAATAGGCATGCGGCTGTCTCCAGCGCTTAACCCCAAAAGGAGATAGGTAACTCAGCAGTGCTCATCATAGAGCGCACCATATCCAATAGGGTGCGATTCCTCCGCTCCGATACACCGTTGTGCTGTGGTGTATAAGGAGGAGTAAGCTGAGAGAGAATCCCATTCTCTTTTAGATAATCCCGGAACTCATTGCTCAAGTATTCTCCTCCTCGATCTGATCGAAGGATTTTAATACTTTTGCCCGTTTGGTTCTCTTCTTCATGCTTATATTCTCTGAATTTCTCAAAAGCTTCAGACTTGTGTTTCATCAAGAACACATGTCCGAATCTAGAGAGATCGTCAGTGAATGTAATAAAGTAAGAAGAACCGTTCCTAGCATGCGTAGACATAGGACCGCATACATCACTATGTACCAGTCCTAAGAGTTCCGTAACTCTTTCTCCATGTCCACTAAACGGAGCTTTGGTCATTTTGCCTTTGAGACATGAATGGCAAGTATCATAAGATGATAATTCGAATAGATTCAAATATCCATCCTTATGTAACTTGTCTAGTCGTGTCGCATTGATATGACCAAGTCTACAATGCCACAAGAAGGATTCGTTTATTTCTGAACTCTTCCTCTTGTGTGTGTTTTGTATATTAAGGACTGTATTTTGATTGAGAATGAATATGCCATTATGTAACGAGCCTGATCCAATCAACTTTTGATCTAGGAATATGTTCATAACATTATCCTTTACTACAAAATTATATCCTTCTTTACTTAATAAAGAAACTGATATAATGTTGCACATCATGTTTGGTATATAATAGCACTCATTCAGAATCAGTGTATTACGACTTGGTAATACTAGGTGATATTCGCCAACTGCTTTGGCTGCAATACTTGCACCATTCCCTACTTGAACGGAATGATCACCTTTTCCCAATTCTCTACCTTTACGTAGCCCATGTAAAAATTTACATATGTGGGATCCTGATCCGGTATTTAATACCCAGGACGTAGGGTGAACTGAGAAACAGTTCTCAATAACTAACACACCCGAAAAAGATTCATCAACATGCATGTTCTTTTGGGCGGCATGAGAATCCAGATATTCTCCTGTTTCCTGTTAAGTCTTATAACTCTTATAAGAAAGAACGGGACCAACGATCCCCTGCTCAGTATAATAAGCGGGTTCAGTCAATACATCCATATTATTATCTTGATTAAGTCCTGACATGGTCGCTACCTGGAGAGAGAGAGAAGGAAACACTTTAGCGTACGCTCTTGCAAGATTAGATTGGTTATTATCTTATCTAATCAGGATGTCTCCTACTATTTTTATCAAATCTTCCTTCAAACCCTAAAAGATAAGATTAGCCGGGATTAATTACATCCTACAATTTCGTCAATCTTTCAGCTAGATCAGTGTCGGTACTTGAGGGAGGTTCCCTGTGCTTTCGCACAGACCTAATTAAAATAAACCTCGTCTTCCAAGAGGCATAACCCCGTTAACACCTTTCTAGACACCTACTTTATCGACTAATTGTCCTGTGTAAAACTCTCCCAGGAGTAACTCTTACTCGTAGTGGGTATCAGGATCCATCTATCTCATAGAAGGTATGCAATCTCATTGCAAATTTCAACACTTGAAATTCCCGATAATGCTTTTGCCCCTAGCATCTTATGACCTTGGCTAAGGTCAATAAATCATAAGTGCTAGCCAAGTTCAACCCGTCATTTCCTGATTGAATTAAACCCACCCGTACGACCCTTGGCTAAGGTCAACAAAGTCGTACGACTACCCTAACTCAATCACATCTCATGTTTTAGCAGATAAATACTAATTAGCTACCGTACACTACGCCTTGGCTAAGGTCAACAAACGCAGCACATATACTAACTAGTCTCTATCTGAAATGACAGAGGGCTATGCAGGTTTTTCAGAAAACCATGAGCGTAATGAACTTGATATCGTTGTAGAAACAAGTGATTTTGAAAAGGAGTGTTTTTGAGGCTTCTAGTTTCGCTAAAGAGGTCACTCCCGGTGAAGGGATCTCGGCTCTTTCCCCATCGAATAAGGTGCAGGGTATATCATATATACCGCTGTGCAAAGCAAAACTGTATAAGCTGTCAAAAACTAAACCGCGAGTTTGTAGCATCTGCCAGTTTAGCTAAAGAGGTCACTCCCAGTGAAGGGATCTCGGCTCTTTCCTCATCGAATAAGGTGCAGGGTATATCATATATACCGCTTTGCAAAGCAAAACTGTAGCTACCCTTTTTATAAAGTTTTGATTCTATAACATCTTTTAGGTTTCTTTTCTTTTTATTAATCTCATTAATAAATCCCATCAGCTTATGCTTCCTAAGAATCACAGAAGAAACGAAAGCAGTAATATTTATATATCAGCATATATATAGTATAAGCATTCGTCTAAGGCAGTAATATGATATCATCACAGAACATTGCAGCAGAAGAACATATATGAAATATTGGATATACTAGGATGTCCGTATTTTTAATACGAGCCAGTATAAAACATGGATTCCACGGTCTCGATGAATAGCCAAACCCACATCCCTAGACCCCTACGAGAGCGGCAAGTAACACTGCCAATTCTAGGGTTAGGAGACCCGGTCTCGACTCTTCGAGATGGCCTTCTGCTGGACCCCAAAACCCGGTTACTTGTGCTCCCCTCCTTGGGTCTACCTAATGCGGAAAAGTAAATAATATACACTGGTGACATCAACCTCATCCCGGAAGTGCCCCAATAAAAGAATATTACATACAAATGAATTTTACATGAATGAAAATAAAAACCCTCATCTCACATAAAACCCTGGCTATTCATAACACGACGATCCAATATAACATATCACAGCAACACATAATATCTCATATCATCAACGTAAGTAAGTATGCATACACCGATCGTCGTTGATGTATAGCAATGAAAACCGGCAATACAACTACATACTACACTTACGCTCACAGAAAAGAAATTGTAAAACTACAACATTTGGAATCCACAATCACTTTAGACATCGTAAATCCGAAATATCACATACTTCGCATTTCATGCCTAACTATATGAATTCCAAATATTGTATCACATTCCAGATAAATAGACAGTATTAAACTTTCCGATCGAATAATCAAATACCCAAGATTTCCTAAATAGCTCAACACTTGAGCGGAGTTCAAATAATCCCAGAATATGTCACAGTACCGATGGTCCAGCCGTAGAAGGGTCAAGCCAACGCCTCACATGTGGCACGCCGTACTGCCCCAAACCTTAAGGTTTAGAGGCGGTTTAGACGGTCACATAATCGAGTTAAGGTTTGTGTTCTTCTAGAGGGACCGCCGCGTTACTTGCACGTTTTTCCGAAAGATTTAAACCCAAGAAAAATTCAACACTTGAAAGTTTTTCGTGCCGGGAAAAAATGAGTTAATGATATCCGTTCGAACATTTTAACAGTTTCTAAATATCCGGAAAACATAACGAAATTAAATTTTCCGATCGAATCAACGAAAACAAAATAATCCTCAGAACACTCAACACTTGAGTCAGATTAAAAATACCCAGAAATATACACTAGCAGCTACGGGCATTACTGTGCAAAAAACAATGTTAAATCCAACTGTACTGCCGCGGATCCGCGGCCCAAGCAAGGTATGGCCGCGGTTCCGCGGCGGTCCGTACGACTTACCATCTCGTTTTCCACAGTGATGCTTATAGATCCCTGCTGATTTTTTTAGGTATTTTTAATACAGAAAAAATCACATTTTTAAAAATTGTCCAGAGAGGGGTTCAAATCGTCGTTTCGGGGTTCGATCGGAGTTTTAACTTCGTATACACGTCGACTAATGCTCTAGCTAGGCTCTGATACCACTATAGGGTTCCTAGGCACTCTTACAAGGGTTCATAAGGCATCAACCATGCCCGAATAAAATTTTAGACGTGTCGAACAACCCAAAGCCGGGATCTTTGCTAGATTATTAGGGTTTAACATGCAAGTAAACATCTTTACATCTAAGTGTGAGGGATTACAACCTTTGTAGTCCGCTCCTTTGCTTCATAAGCTCCGAGTAAAAGTCCCTTCGCCGCGATCCACGATCTCCCGGACTCAAGAGAGGCTCCACGACTCGAACGATCCATGCTAGCTTGTAGTGTTCCTTTTCTCCGATGATCTACGTCGAAGTTTCTATAACTCAAGCTCTCTCACTCTAATGAGGTGAACACTCTAATCTAATTGGCTAGATTAGATGAGGATGATGGAGTAGTATTTATGCTTTCTTTTTATATCAAATTCTCACATGAAATCATCAAAAAATGAAAAACCTAGAAAGCTTTCTCAAAGCTCAAGGTTGAAGAAGAAGAAGAAAAATGAATTAAACCTTTTGTGATGAATAATGAAATGAATATATGATTAATAATGTAACCATGGTCAAGGATGACAAGGATAACTCTTGTAGAGAATTAACTAAGGCTAGGGTTTGGTTGGGTTAAACAATGAGTCATAAGAAAATATCAACCATAATATCTTTTCCATGACAAAAGAAAAAGCTTCTAGAAGGTTCAAGAAAGAACTAACCCAAATAAAACCCTAACCTTGTTTAATCTCCACTAAACATGTTTTATTATTAATCATATCATATTACAATAATATATATCACATATATATTATATATTTGTAACAAAAGAAAATAATACAATTAATATATATCGCATATATATCAATGTATTATCCGGTGAGAAAATGAAATAATAAAGCGAGCCAATATTAGATAATGTAATACAATATATCATATATATTATTATACATTAAATCATCGAATCAACACTTGATCCGACAATCCGGCTATATCGAATATAACCGACTAATATATCATGTGCCGATTCATCGAATCAACACTTGATCCGATGACCCGGCTCATATCTAAATATCGCGAGAATATAATGCGGTATCTCATATCGCATTATCCTCGGTCGTGCACATATCACATATGTGCCCCTACTCCGTTTTGCCTGAGTCAAGAAACCTCTGTGTAGGATTCTAAAGAATCATCAATACGCCGGTAGCAGGTGATGATCATATCAAACACCCACAAGCTGCAAGCGGTCAGCTAAACGTAACAGCCACCCAGGTATTGAGCGATCAGAAGATCAACAAGCTAGCCTGTACATTCTCCTGTGAATCCAATCAGTAACACTCCCGTACAGTCCAGTCTCTTCGTCTGATATGTTGCATATCTAGTCTAGGGGTGGTATACGTCAGACCCCAGTAACCGATAAGTCGTATCGATGTGAGGCTCATAACAGGTCAAGAAACTACTGGTAACACTTACCAGTAAATCTCTATATCCGCCCTGGCCAAAGACTTCCAGTTATAGCCAATCGAACACAGCACAACATCAACTCCCTATACCGGGAGAGACGAATCCCCTCCTATCGCTCATTGCCTCCATGTGATTCGGGACTGCACCAAAAAGCCACCATTTTGCACGCCCTCTTTGACGTGGTAAGGTGGAAATCAAAGCACAGTGGGAATCAAACAAGACTCTTGTAGGGTTCCTAGGCACTCTTGTGAGGGTTCATAAGACATCAACCATGCCCGAATAAAATTTTAGACGTGCCGAACAACCTAAAGCCGGGATCTTTGCTTGATTATTAGGGTTTAACATGCAAGTAAACATCTTTACTACTAAGTGGGAGGGATTAAAACCTTTGTAGTCCGCTCCTTCGCTTCATAAGCTCCGAGTAGAAGTCCCTTCACCGCGATCCACGATCTCCCGGACTCAAGAGAGGCTCCACGACTCGAACGATCCATGCTAGCTTGTAGTGTTCCGTTTCTTTGATGATCTACGTCGAAGTAGCAATAACTCAAGCTCTCTCACTCTAATGAGGTGAACACCCTAATCTAATGGGCTAGATTAGATGAGGATGATGGAGTAGTATTTATGTTATCTTTTTATATCAAATTCTCACATGAATTCATCACAAAATGAAAAACTAGCAAGCTTTCTCAAAGCTCAAGAGAGAAGAAGATGATGAATAATGAGTTAATCCTTTTGTGATGAATAATAGAAATGAATATATGATTAATCATGGAACCACGGTCAAGGATGACTAGGATAACCTTTGTAGAGAATAAACTAGGGCTAGGGTTTGGTTAGGTTAAAGAATGAGTCATAAATAAATATCAAGCATAATATCTAACTCATGACAAAAGGAAAGCTTCTAGATGGTGCAAGAAGGAGCTAACCCTAATCAAACCCTAACCTTACTTAATCTCCACTAAACATGTTCCATTATTAATCATATCATGTTGCAATAATATATATCACATATATATTATATATTTGCAACAAAAGAAAATAATACAATTAACATATATCGCATATATATCAATGTATTACCCTGTGAGAAAATGAAAAAATAAAGTTAGCAAATATTAGATAATGTAATACAATATATCATATATATTATTATACATTAAATCATCGAATCAATACTTGATTCGACAATCCGGCTATATCGAATATAACCGACTAATATATCATGTACCGATTCATCGAATCAACACTTGATCCGATGACCCGGTTCATATCTAAATATCGTGAGAATATAATACGGTATCTCATATCGCATTATCCTCGGTCCTGCACATATCACATATGTGCCTCTACTCCGTTTTGCCTAAGCCAAGAAACCTCTGTGTAGGACTCTAAAGAATCGTCAATACGCCGGTAGCAGGTGATGATCATATCAAACACCCACAAGCTGCAAGCGGTCAGCTAAACGTAACAGCCACCCAGGTATTTAGCGATCAGAAGATCAACAATCTAGCCTGTACGTTCTCCTGTGAATCCAATCAGTAACACTCCTGTACAGTCCAGTCTCTTCGTCTGATATGTCGCATATCAAGTCTAGGGGTGGTATACGTCAGACCCCAGTAACCGATAAGTCGTGTCGATGTGTGGCTCATAACGGGTCGAGAAACTACTGGTAACACTTACCAGTAAATCTCTATATCAGCCCTGGACAGGGACTTCCAGTTATAGCCAATCGAACACAGCACAACATCAACTCCATATACCGGGAGAGACGAATCCCCTCCTATCGCTCATTGCCTCCATGTGATTCGGGACTGCACCCAAAAGCCACCGTTTTGCACGCCCTCTTGGACATGGTAAGGTGGAAATCAAAGTATAGTGGGAATCACACAAGACTCTATGACGATCTCGGGTTTACAGACTACCCTGTACTAGTGTCACCGGAGAACTGCCATCTGACGTGTGGTATATCACCATCTGGGAGTTCCCGGCGAGTCCGTCCAGTGTACCCAGTCTCCACTGAGCACCTGTACACCATCCTTGATGTCCAACACAGATGGATATGGGATCATCCATCGCCCATCATATGGGTCAAGATGCGTATACGCTAGTGTACTTTGGTGTATCGATGCCCTGTCTCGATATACCCTCGACTAGGAACAGTTATAGGATGTACTCATCGACTACCGTGACCCCACTAGCATGATCTCATCATAGTCCTAGTAGTCGAGTACAGATCCTAAGGGCTTTATCAACATGTGAGAGTAAGACAGTAAACCAGTACAAGTCAACATGTTAAGATAAAGTGAAACCAAATAGCATACTATCATGACGAGCAAGAAAGTCATCTCTCTATATATCCAAGCATCCATCATAATATACATCACATGTACAACAATGGCCTCTAGGGCATATACATAACTAAAAATCTACCACTTGCACTAAGGCCAGCTGCTGTAGTATCTCATACCCAGCATCCCGAATAATCTCTCAAACTGTATTTGGGGAATGGCCTTTGTGAGTGGATCCGCAGTGTTGTCCTTCGTATCTACTCTCCTGACCTCGATCTCCCGGCGATCAACTATCTCCCTGATCAGGTGATACCGCCTCAGAATATGTCTGGACTTTTGATGGGACCTGGGTTCCTTGGCCAAAGCCACAGCTCCATTGTTATCGCAATACAGAGGTATTGGATGCTCAATGGATGGAACCACACCAAGTTCACTAATGAACTTCTTTATCCAGACAGCCTCTTTGGCAGCATCGTTGGCAGCGATGTATTCAGCCTCCATCGTCGAGTCTGCAACGGTATCCTGTTTGGAACTCTTCCAACATACCGCCCCTCCATTGAGGGTAAAGACAAATCCCGAGTGCGACTTAGAGTCGTCCTTATCACTTTGGAAGCTGGAATCGGTAAAGGACTCCACCCGGAGTGCTCCGTTACCATACACCAAGAACATCTCTTTAGTCCTTCGCAAGTACTTGAGAATGTTCTTCACAGCTGTCCAGTGACTCTCTCCAGGATCTGCTTGATACCGACTCACAACACTTAGTGAGTATGCTACATCGGGTCTGGTACATAGCATTGCATACATGATAGAGCCTACTGCCGAAGCATAGGGTATCCCTTGCATGCGAGCTCTCTCCAAATTAGTCTTGGGAGACATCTCTTTGGAGAGAGTGAGTCCAGAGATCATAGGTTAGTTCCCACGCTTGGATTCTTCCATACTAAACCTCTTTAGTATGGTGTCAATGTACCTGGATTGGGACAATCCCAGTATCCTTTTAGATCTATCTCTATAGATCATGATTCCCAATATGCAGGAGGCATCACCTAGATCTTTCATTGAGAATCTTTGTGATAAGAAGAGTTTGATTGATTGCAGCATAGGAATATCATTTTCTATCAAGAGTATGTCATCCACGTATAATACGAGGAAGACAACCTTACTCTCTGCTACCTTCTTATAGATACAAGGTTCATCTATATTTTGATGAAGTCAAACTCTTTGACTACAACATCAAAACAGATGTTCCAACTCCGCGATGCTTGCTTTAATCCATAAATGGATTTAAGCAGCTTGCACACCTTTCCGCTGCTCCCACTATCTACGAAGCCCTCTGGCTGAGTCATGTACACGCACTCTTCTAAATCACCATTTAGAAAGGCGGTCTTAACATCCATTTGCCAGATTTCGTAGTCATGGTATGCAGCAATGGAAAGTAAGATCCGGATGGACTTAAGCATAGCCACTGGTGAAAAGGTTTCG
This sequence comes from Agapanthus africanus, assembly GCA_030015575.1. NCBI lineage: Eukaryota > Viridiplantae > Streptophyta > Magnoliopsida > Asparagales > Amaryllidaceae > Agapanthus > Agapanthus africanus. The sequence continues at coordinate 219,850,358 of JASDDO010000008.1, forward strand.
TCATAATCCACACCTGGTCGTTGACGAAAACCCTTTGCAACAAGTCTAGCTTTGAAAGTCTCAACTTTTCCATCTACACCAAATTTTTTTTTAAAGATCCACTTGCTCCCAATGGGTTTTACCCCTTCAGGAGCATTTTCCAAAGTCCATACTTTGTTGGTGTACATGGATTCCATCTCAGATCGCATTGCATCCAGCCATTTCACAGAGTCACCACTCGTGATGACCTGCTCGAAACTAGTTGGGTCATCATCTTCCATGATGCAATCCTCGCTTCCACCATCAATGAGAAAACCGTAGTATCTCTTAGGTGGATAAGAAACTCTGCTAGATCGGCGGAGAGGCCGGGGTTCGTTGGGTACTACTGAATCCTCTGGTTCCAACAAATCATTAGTTGTAGTTTGTGTTGGAACCTCTTCCAGCTCTACCTCTTTGCCACTAATTTCTTTTGCAAGAAATTCCTTTTCCAAAAAGGTGGCATATTGAGAAACAAACACCTTTTGTTCCTCACCGTGGTAGAAGATATATCCATAGGAATCTTTTGGATATCCAACAAACTTACATAAACCTAATCTTGCCTCGAGTTTGTCCGGATTTTGTTTTTTAACATAGGCCGGACAACCCCATATCTTAACTCGTTTAAGAGATGGTCTCTTCCCATTCCAAATCTCATATGGAGTGGTAGGCACCGATTTAGTTGGAACTCTATTCAACAGATATGCGGCTGTCTCCAGCGTATAACCCCAAAAGGAGATATGTAACTCAGCAGTGCTCATCATAGAACGCACCATATCCAATAAGGTGCGATTCCTCCGCTCCGACACACCGTTGTGCTGTGGTGTATAAGGAGGAGTAAGCTGAGAGAGAATCCCATTCTCTTTTAGATAATCCCGGAACTCATTGCTCAAGTATTCTCCTCCTCGATCAGATCGAAGAATCTTAATACTTTTGCCCGTTTGGTTCTCTACTTCGTGCTTATATTCTCTGAATTTCTCAAAAGCTTCAGACTTGTGTTTCATCAGGAACACATGTCCGAATCTAGAGAGATCGTCAGTGAATGTAATGAAGTAAGAAGAACCGTTCCTGGCATGCGTAGACATAGGACCGCATACATCACTATGTACCAGTCCTAAGAGTTCTGTAACTCTTTCTCCGTGTCCACTAAACGGAGCTTTGGTCATTTTACATTTGAGACATGAATGGCAAGTATCATAAGATGATAATTCGAACGGATTCAAATATCCATCCTTATGTAACTTAGCTAGTCGTGTCGCATTGATATGACCAAGTCTACAATGCCACAAGAAGGACTCGTTCATTTTTGAACTTTTCCTCTTGTGTGTATTTTGTATATTGAGGACTGTATTTTGATTGAGAATGAATATGCCATTATGTAACGAGCCTGATGCAATCAACTTTTGATTTAGGAAGATGTTCATAATATTATCCTGTACTACAAAATTATATCCTTCTTTACTTAATAAAGAAACTGATATAATGTTGCACATCATGTTCGGTATATAATAGCACTCATTCAGAATCAGTGTATTACGACTTGGTAATACTAGGTGATATTCGCCAACTGCTTTGGCTGCAATACTTGAACCATTCCCTACTTGAACGGAATGATCACCTTTTCCCAGTTCTCTACCTTTATGTAGCCCATGTAACAATTTACATATGTGGGATCATGATCCGTTATCTAATACTCAGGACGTAGGGTGAACTGAGAAACAGTTCTCAATAACTAACACACCCGAAGAAGATGCATCAGCATGCATGTTCTTTTGGGTGGCTTGAGAATCCAGATATTCTCATATTCCCTGTTCAGTCTTATAACTCTTATAAGAAAGAACGGGTCCAACGTTCCCCTGCTCAGTATAATAAGCGGGTTCAGTCAATACATCCATATTATTATCTTGATTATGGCCTGACATGGTCGCTACCTGGAGAGAGAGAGAGAAGAAAACACTTTAGCATATGCTCTTGCAAGATTAGATTGGTTATTATCTTATCTAATCAGGATGTCTCCCACTGTTTTTATCAAATCTTCCTTCAAACCCTAAAAGGTAAGATTAGCCGGGATTAATTACACCCTACAATTTCGTCAATCTTTTAGCCAGATCAGTGGCGGTACTTGAGGGAGGTTCCCCGTGCTTTCGCACGGACCTAATTAAAGTAAACCTCATTTTCCCAGAGGCGTAACCTCGTTAACACTTTTCTAGACACCTACTTGATTGGTTAATTGTCCTGTGTAAAACTCTCCCAGGAGTAACTCTTACTCGCAGTGGGTATCGGGATCCAACTATATCATAGGAGGTATGCAATCTCATTGCAAATTTCAACACTTGAAATTCCCGATAATGCTTTTACCCCTAGTGACTTATGACCTTAACTATGGTCAACAAATCATAAGCACTAGTCAAGTTCTACCCGTCATTTCTTGATTAATTTAGACCCACCCATATGACCCTTAACTATGGTTAACAAAGTCATATGACTGTCCTAATTGATCACATCTAATGTTATATAGGAAAACATCACTTAGCTACCGTACACTGCGCCTTAACTATGGTCAACAAACGCAGCACGCATACTAAGTACTCTATTTTCCTAAAATGACGGAGGGTTACGCATATTTTTCAGAAAATCATGAGCGTAATGAACTTGATATCGTCGTAGAATCGAGTGTTTTTGAAAAGGAGTGTTTTTGAGGCTTTTCTAGTTTCGCTAAAGAGGTCACTCCCGGTGAAGGGATCTCGGCTCTTTCCCCATCGAATAAGGTGCAGGGTATATCACATATACCGCTGTGCAAAGCAAAAACTATATAAGCTGTCAAAAACTAAACCACGAGTTTGTAGCATCTGCCAGTTTCGCTAAAGAGGTCACTCCCGGTGAAGGGATCTCGGCTCTTTCCTTATCGAATAAGGTGCAGGATATATCATATATACCGCTATGCAAAGCAAAACTGTAACTACCCTTTTTTATAAAGTTTTTTGATTCTACAACATCTTTTAGGTTTCTTTTCTTTTTATTAATCTCATTAATAAATCCCATCAGCTTATGCTTCCTAAGCATCACAGAAGAAATGAAAGCAGTAATATTTATATATCAGTATATATATATATAGTATAAGCATTCGTCTCAAGCAGTAATATGATCTCATCACAGAACATTGCAGCAGAAGAACATATATGAAATATTGGATATACTAGGATGTCTGTGTTTTCAATACGAGCCGGTATAAAACACGGATTCCACGGTCGCGATGAATAGCCAAACCCACATCCCTAGACCCCTACGAGAGCGGCAAGTAACACTGCCAGTTCTAGGGTTAGGAGACCCGGTCTCGACTCCTCGAGATGGCCTCCCACTGGACCCTAGAACCTGGTTACTTGTGCTCCCCTCCTTGGGTCTACCTAAAGCGGAAAAGTAAATAATATACACTGGTGACATCAACCTCATCCCGGAAGTGCCCCAATAAAAGAATATTACATACAAATGAATTTTACATGAATGAAAATAAAAACCCTCATCTCACATAAAACCCCCGGCTATTCAGAACACGACGATCCAATATAACATATCACAGCAACACATAATATCATATATCATCAACGTAAGTAAGTATGCATACACCGATCGTCGTAGATGTATAGCAACGAAGACCGGCAATACAACTACATACTACACTTACGCTCACAGAAAAGAAATTGTAAAACTACAACATTTGGAATCCATAATCACTTTAGACATCGTAAATCCGAAATATCACATACTTCGCATTTCATGCATAACTATATGAATTCCACATATTGTATCACATTCCAGATAAATAGACAGTATTAAACTTTCCGACCGGATAATCAAATACCCAAGATTTCCTAAATAGCTCAACACTTGAGCGGAGTTCAAATAATCCCAGAATATGTCACAGTACCGATGATCCAGCCGTAGAAGGGTCAAGCCAACGCCTTACATGTGGCACGCCGTACTGCCCCAAACCCTAAGATTTAGAGGCAGTTCAAGACGGGCACATAATCGAGTTAAGGTTTGTGTTCTTCTAGAGGGTCCACCGCGTTACTTGCATATTTTTCCGAAAGATTTAAACCCGATAAATATTCAACACTTGAAAGTTTTTCGTGCCGGGAAAAAGTGAGTTAATTATATCCGCTCGAACATTTTAAAAGTTTCTAAATATCCGGAAAACATAACAAAATTAAATTTTCCGATCGAATCAACGATTACAAAATAAACCCCAGAATACTCAACACTTGAGTTAGTTTAAAAATACCCAGAAATATATACAAGCAGCCAAAGAAATTACTGTACAAAAACAAAAGCCCATATCTACAGTACGGCCGCGGATCCGCGGCCCAAGCGAGGTATGGCCGCGGTTCCGCGGCGGTCCGTACGGATTGAGTGTTCGTTTTCTACAGTAATGTTTATATTTACCTGCTGATTTTTTTAGGTATTTTTAATTCAGAAAAATCACAGTTTTTAAAAAATGTCCAGAGAGGGGTTCGTTTTGACTTTTCGGGGTTCGTTCGGAGTTTTAACTTCATATACACGTCGCCTAATGCTCTAGCTAGGCTCTGATACCACTGTAGGGTTCCTAGGCACTCTTGTGAGGGTTCATAAGGCATCAACCATGCCCAAATAAAATTTTAGACGTGCCGAACAACCCAAAGCCGGGATCTTTGCTAGATTATTAGGGTTTAACATGCAAGTAAACATCTTTACTACTAAGTGTGAGGGATTACAACCTTTGTAGTCCACTCCTTCGCTTCATAAGCTCCGAGTAGAAGTCCTTTCGCCGCGATCCACGATCTCCCGGACTCAAGAGAGGCTCCACGACTCGAACGATCCGTGCTAGCTTGTAGTGTTCCGTTTCTCCGATGATCTACGTCGAAGTTGCAATAACTCAAGCTCTCTCACTCTAATTAGGTGAACACCCTAATCTAATGGGCTAGATTAGATGAGGATGATGGAGTAGTATTTATGCTATCTTTTTATATCAAATTCTCACATGAATTCATCACAAAATGAAAAACTAGCAAGCTTTCTCAAAGCTCAAGAGAGAAGAAGATGATGAATAATGAGTTAATCCTTTTGTGATGAATAATAGAAATGAATATATAATTAATCATGGAACCATGGTCAAGGATGACTAGGATAACCTTTGTAGAGAATAAACTAGGGCTAGGGTTTGGTTAGGTTAAAGAATGAGTCATAGATAAATATCAAGCATAATATCTAACTCATGACAAAAGGAAAGCTTCTAGATGGTGCAAGAAGGAGCTAACCCTAATCAAACCCTAACCTTGCTTAATCTCCACTAAACATGTTCCATTATTAATCATATCATGTTGCAATAATATATATCACATATATATTATATATTTGCAACAAAAGAAAATAATACAATTAACATATATCGCATATATATCAATGTATTACCCTGTGAGAAAATGAAATAATAAAGTTAGCAAATATTAGATAATGTAATAAAATATATCATATATATTATTATACATTAAATCATCGAATCAACACTTGATCCGACAATCCGGTTATATCGAATATAACCGACTAATATATCATGTACCGATTCATCGAATCAACACTTGATCCGATGACCCGGTTCATATCTAAATATCGTGAGAATATAATACGGTATCTCATATCGCATTATCCTTGGTCCTGCACATATCACATATGTGCCTCTACTCCGTTTTGCCTGAGCCAAGAAACCTCTGTGTAGGACTCTAAAGAATCGTCAATACGCCAGTAGCAGGTGATGATCATATCAAACACCAACAAGCTGCAAGCGGTCAGCTAAACGTAACAGCCACCCAGGTATTGAGCGATCAGAAGATCAACAAGCTAGCCTGTACGTTCTCCTGTGAATCCAATCAGTAACACTCCCGTACAGTCCGGTCTTTTCGTCTGATATGTCGCATATCAAGTCTAGGGGTGGTATACGTCAGACCCCAGTAACCGATAAGTCGTATCGATGTGTGGCTCATAACGGGTCGAGAAACTACTGGTAACACTTACCAGTAAATCTCTATATCAGCCCTGGCCAGGGACTTCCAGTTATAGCCAATCGAACACAGCACAACATCAACTCCCTATACCGGGAGAGACGAATCCCCTCCTATCGCTCATTGCCTCCATGTGATTCGGGACTGCACCCAAAAGCCACCGTTTTGCACGCTCTCTTGGACGTGGTAAGGTGGAAATCAATGCATAGTGGGAATCACACAAGACTCTATGACGATCTCGGGTCTACAGACTACCCTGTACAAGTGTCACCCGAGAACTGCCATATGACGTGTGTTATATCACCATCTGGAAGTTCTCGGCGAGTTCGTCCAGTGTACCCAGTCTCCACTGAGCACCCGCACACCATCCTTAATGTCCAACACCGATGGATATGGGATCATCCATCGCCCATCATATGGGTCAAGATGCGTATACGCTAGTCTACTCTGGTGTATCGATGCCCTGTCTCGATATACCTCGACTAGGAACAGTTATAGGATGTACTCATCGACTACCGTGGCCCCACTAGTATGATCTCATCATAGTCCTAGTTGTCGAGTACAGATCCTAAGGGCTTTATCAACATGTGAGAGTAAGACTGTAAACCAGTACAAGTCAACATGTTAAGATAAAGTGAAACCAAATAGCATACTATCATGACGAGCAAGAAAGTCATCTCTATATATATCCAAGCATCTATCATAATATACATCACATGTACAACAATGGCCTCTAGGGCATATACATAACTAACAACTCTATGACGATCTCGGGTCTACAGACTACCCTGTATCTGTGTCACCGGAGAACTGCCATCTGACGTGTGGTATATCACCATCTGGGAGTTCTCGGCGAGTCCGTCCAGTGTACCCAGTCTCCACTGAGCACCCGTACACCATCTCTGATGTCAAAACACCGATAGATATGGGATCATCCATCGCCCATCATATGGGTCAAGATGCGTATACGCTAGTCTACTCTGGTGTATCGATGTCCTGTCTCGATACACCTCGACTAGGAACTGTTATAGGATGTACTCATCGACTACCATGGCCCCACTAGTATGATCTCATCATAGTCCCAGTAGTCGAGTACAGATCCTAAGGGCTTTATCAACATGTGAGAGTAAGACAGTAAACATATACAAGTCAACATGTTAAGATAAAGTGAAACCAAATAGCATACTATCATGACGAGCAAGAAAGTCCTCTCTCTATATATATCCAAGCATCCATTATAATATACATCATATGTACAACAATGGCCTCTAGGGCATATACATAACTAACAGAAGGTAGTAGGGTGTGATGTCCTGGTACTTAGATGACATACACATTGTAGGAAGTGAAATTCCTATACTACGATCGGTCATACTGTTTAGTTTCTCCACATAGGACATGGATATAATATCAGGCATTCTGGTTACTGGATCTATGCTTTTAGATCTAGATTTGGGTAGTTTCCCAATCTGGGTACTTTGACAACATTCTAAAGGTATTTTAGAATGAACGACTTCTGGCATGGTGGTGTACCTGCAGGTGATGGAGTCACCCTCTCTAAAGGTGTCTTACAGACTAAAGGGGAGAGGGATGTGCATGATTGGCAGATCACTTGCTTAGGCAATTGAGTTAATCATAAGATGTCAAGTACCACACCGGATGTTGTTTTTGCACTAGATGCAATAAGTTGATATTAATCTAATCCTGGAGAAACGTTAGAAAGCAGTTTTAGAACATAAGTGGTTTTTCTAGGGATTTGATAACGACAGCCTCCTTCGGGAGACGGTTATCATTCGAGGCTTCCAAGGTGACCTGGATGACAGAGTGACTGTCAGAGTTATTATTTTCCCTCTGATGAGAGGCAGTTGTTTGGACAGATGGTCCAAGCGGATACCGAGGGATGCATGGTGCAGGATACTGATTAAATTCAGTTGACAATATAGTCTAAGAAGTTTGCTGGATTTGGAGTTCATTTATGAACTGGGTCCTATCAGATATCCAAACATATTCTAAGACAGGTATTGCTCATTTCGGGAGATGGCTTTCTCAGCGAACTTGAGACAAAGAGAGACATAGAAGGAAACATCAGGGCGGATCCACTCACTGAGGCTATTTCCCGAAAGCAATAGTTTAACAAACAAGTTTTGTAAGACTGATCAGTATAGAAGTTGGGTGTTCGGTATCACATGGGCTGTGAGTATGCGACATCGCAATAATTAGCCTTAAGTGCAAGTGGGAGATTATTGGATATAGTGCCCTCAAAGTCAATTATTGGATCGCAGGTACGTGATTGCAATGATTGAGGGAGGACCTATACCGGTAGGAAAGTCTTGCTCGAGATGATAGTATGCTATCTGGTTTGTCTTTATCATCGTGTACATGCTTTAGTTCACTATTGCATGTTGATAGAGCCTATAAGATTCTTGCTTGACTGCCAGCAGTATGATGGCGATCATATACGTGGGAGCTGGGGTCTATAAGCACATCCGTAAATGGTCTCTAGTCGAGGGAGTTTCGAGACAAGGCATCGATACTCAAAAGTAGACTATTGTATACAGTCGAGACCCCGACGAGGGGCGGTGGCCGGTCTCACAACCCATTAGTGTGAGTTGGTTCACCTAAGATGTATACATGTGCTCATTGGGTTATGAGTACATCGGACAGGACTCACCGGGAACATGCTAGTTGGTATTATACATATCGTCAGATAGCAGTTCTCAGGTGACATGTGTATAGGTTAGTCTGTCGACCTGAGATCGTCATTTGTCTTGTGTGAGTTCCCACTGTGCTTTGATTACTACCCTACCACGGCTCAAAGGAGTCGTGCAAACTGGTTTTAGTTGGGTACAGTCCCGAGCCACATGGAGGCAGTGAGCGGATCGTCGGGGACTCGTCTCTCCCGGTATTGGGGGTGAGATCGCGCTGTGTTTAGGAGAGCCATTACACGAAATCTCTGGCCAGGGTAATCGAGATTTACTGGTAGGTATTCCAGTAGTATCTCAGGGTGTTCTGGGCTTCACTCCGACATGACTTATACCGCTATTGGGGGTCTGACGTTTACCAGCCCCCTAGGCTCTATATGCGATACTTATAGACGAACAGACCGGACTGTACGGATATTGTCACTGTCAGGCTCAGTAGGGTTTCTGGATGAGTTCGCTCGTCATCTTCCCTTCCGATCAATACATGGGCAACCGTTACGTACAACTAGTACCACTGACGTGCTTGTAGTTAAACCCAGTGCCAGTGTATTGATGAGTCATTAGAGTCCCCCACAGAAAGTTTCCCAAGTTCGGGCGAAACGTTGTAGAGGCCGTATGGTTTTATAGCAGGGTTCGAACAACCACGTGCACTTGTGCACGTGTCATGGTTCGGACAGATAATACTAGCGGGCTTTGGTTAAAGCCGGATCCTAGTATTATATTATGTCGGAATATTTTAGTCTCATTGCATTCGTATTCGGTCGAATACGGATGCGGGTATGTATATACAGTTGAGGGGTAATCTCGTAATTCGTTACGGGATTACTTTTGGAGTTACCTATTTCTTTTCCCGTATTAAACATCTTAATCTATGTTTAATTATTATGAGCAATTTGATCTTGACCTTTTTTCTTGGCTTTCCTTGCACTGAAATTCCTGCAGCTGGGGGAGCTTCCCATTTCGAGTGTATGGGGGCAGCATGGGCACAGGCCTTGTTTCTTTTCGATAATCTTTTGTTAGTGAGGTGGCTGATTTTGGCAGGTAGGGGGGGTTTTGCACTTTGGCATGTTTTCTCTGTAAGGGGATTTTTTTTTGTGGTGGCAAATGATGAAACACAACAATTCTTGTGTGCTCATCTCTCCTTCTCCTTGTTGAAAAAATCCAGAGAACATTCCCTTCTCATTTTTCTGGCCGAGATCTTTAGTGGCCGAGCCCAATTTTGGTGTGCTTCCTTTTTAGTTTTCCTCCATACAAAATCCTTGCTCACGATTTTCAAGGCAACTTCAATTTACCTCCACCCAATCGCTTGGGTGCCTTGAGACAAAATATTCTACACTCTTTTTACTTCAATCTTGGACATGTCGGCTGGCAAACTTCATGTCCGAGTTGCTTCGATTTGAAGCGGGAGACCGTATAAAGATTCGATGACGTGGTGCCACTTTGACGAGCGAGATCAGGGAGCGGACTTCGTCGGCGCAGCAGCGAGGGGTTTGGCGCAGAGATTGAAGACCGAAGGACACGGATCGATCGGTATAATTTTTCCGAACTCTTTTACATTTACTAGTTTACGATTAATGGAACGATTCGGGTATTTGGTTGCGGTAGCGCCGGTTTTGTAAAAAGTTTTTATTCCGCATTTGGCGTCGGTTAGACGGCCGGGGCGCTGTCATGGCCCAACAAAAACAAACCTATATGATGTTGTTGGAACAATTTTCAAAAAGCTGTTATTACAATGGCGTTCTCATTTATTTTGCACAGAGGTATTCGGTTTTGAATATCCAGCACCTCATTCGACGAGGCATGGGCCGAGATCCCTTCATCGGGAGTGACCCCTTGGACAGAGGTTTGTGTCAGGGTAATAACTTCACTATAGTCGATTACTTTTTGCTTTGCATCGTGGTATTCAGTGTTGGATATAGTGCCTTCAAAGTCAATTATTGGATCGCAGGTACGTGATTGCAATGATTGAGGGAGGACCTATACCGGTAGGGAAGTTTTGTCGATCGGAATTTTAAATGTGTTAGTTTACAGTACTTACATTATATCTGTGACCGTGAATGTCATTTGAGCGGTATAATTCGTCTAATTGCTATAGTCATTTTAGACGGGTTTGCGAACGTGACATTCACGTTGATGTTTTGTGTTGTGCTGTGATATTGCGGATTTGTCGTGGTGGATAGCTTGCGTGCAATGGTAGTGCAGTTTGGATTTATTTGTACATTTGATATCGCGGGGCGAGCGTCCGACATGTGGACTGCCGTCATTGCCTGTTTGTATATTTTTCTTTTGGGGCACGACCGGGTTGAGGTCAATGTACCCGTTGTACATATTTTCATTTCTGTACTAGGTTTACCCCGGGACGGGGTGCACGGATAGCCGGGTTCTGGAGGGCAACGGGTCCGCATCTCATGGCTTTGAGAAAGAAGGGACCTCACTCTAGGATTGGCAGGCTATTCGCCGCAGTCGTAGGGGGTACAGGTTGACCCAAGGAGGGGTGCTCAAGTTACCGGATTCCGTGAAGTGCTTGGTGGTCCATTCACTTTGTTGAAAGGGGCTGCCTCGCTTCATGTTTTGGCAGGTAACTTGCCGCACCCATAGGGGTCTAGGTTTTCATTGCACAGGCTATCCATACGACCAGGAGAACGTCGGGTTTGAGTAGCGGCTCTGTGAAACCCGGGGATCCCAGATTATCTGTATTGTTCTGTGATGCTTATTACTTTTCTGTAATGTTGCATTTATCACGCCTGGAGCGATTATTGTATATTGGTATATATACTAGTAGATGTTGTATATATTTTACACCCGTGCTAGTCCAGTCCCGGCTCTGTCGTTAGTTAAGTAACTTAACGGGTGATGACGGGACCTAGCGACGAATGCAGATGGCATATACGTACATTTTATTTTCGTTCTTTTCTGGTGTAATTAATTGATGGGACTGTGTTGATTTTGATCAATGCAAGGAAAACAAACATGTTTGACGTTGTTGGAACAGTTTTTAAAAAGTGTTATTACAAAGACGTTTTCTTTTGTTTTGCACAGTGGTATTCAGTTGGAATATCCTGCACCTCATTCGATGAGGCAAGGGCCGAGATCCCTTCACCGGGAGTGACCCCTTGGGCAGAAGTTTGCGTCAGAGTAATAACTTCACTATAGTCGATTACTTGTTGCTTTGCATCGCGGTATTCAGTTGGAATATCCTGCACCTCATTCCACGAGGAAAGAGCCGAGATCCCCTCATCGGGAGTGACTTCTTTAGCAAAGGTTTTCGCCACTATATTTTTGTAAAAAGCTATCAGGTTCCTTCAGTGATATCAAGTTCGTTACGTTAAAGGTTTTTCGCCAAAAACCAGCCGTAGCCGTAGCCCTCCGTCATTTCAGTTGGGTATTCAGTAGTATTCAAGCTATGTATTTTGACCAACGCCAAGGCATAGTGTTTGGTAGCTGCTGGGTATTCATCTGTTGCATAGATAGATGAGTTGGTTTGGGACAGTCGTTCTGCCATTTGGCCAACGTCAGGGGTATGTACGGGTGGGTTCAAATTAACAAGATAATGATGGGTAGAACTTGACATGTGACTTATGATATTTTGGCCAACGTCAAGGTCATAAGAGCATGGGGCAAAAATCCATATCGGGAGTTTCTAAAGAAACTGAAACTTGCCAGGCATGCGCATACCTTCTGGAGTGTGATAACGTGAGTGGATTCCTTCATGTTATCATGCGATGAGAGTTGGATCCCGATTCCCACCGATGAGTTGGTTTACTCTTCGGGTGATCCCGACTAATTCTTCTTTCAGGTTTGGAGGAGAATTTGACGGTACAGTGGGAGGTTTCCTGATTAGATAAAGTGATAACCATTCTGATCTAGGTTAGAGTACACGCAGAGTGTTTCTTTTCTCTCTCTCTTTGGCAGCGACCATGGCCCGACCCTAAACTATGACTCAGTGACCAAGTTAACCGAACCTTCTTAAAAACATACTGGCTTTTGGATTGTCTGAGTTGCATACATCATTGCCACTCCTTCTTTTACCCTTTGAATTTCTCTAGAACACCTCGTATTACTACGAACATCCACTTCCATTGAATAAATCCATCGTATGGTTATATACGAACTCGAAGGGACTTCTTTGAGGATGGATTCAGGTTCAGGAGAAATTGAATTGGTTTATTCAGTTGTCTTTGATCATCACCTTCTCTCAGGTTGAGAGTACTCCTTGGTTTAGGAGACGGTACACCTATTACGCTTATTGGATAGTCTTCTTCCAATCCATAGACAGGTGCCGAAAGGTAGGGAATGAAGAAAACCAATTAGCCTAAGTAGGGTGTACAAAAGTTCAAAGTAAAGACAAAATAAAAGGATTAGAAAGAGGGCAAAGTAAATTGCGACTGCTATCATTCACGACCAAACCGCATAGTTCATCGCCATTCCTACTTCACCTTTGCTTTTTCTCCAGTTTAGGAGAAATAGAATAAGATTTTATTCAGTTGTCTTTTATCATCACCTTCTCTCAGGTTGCGGGTACTCCTAGGATTAGGAGAGTACACCTATTTTGCTTACTGGATAGTCTTCTTCCAAACCATAGGGTGGTGCCGAACGGTAGGGAAGGAAGAAAACCATTTAGCCTGACGATAGTGTACATAAGGTAACTGATCAGTCGAAAATACTGCATCTTTAAACCGGCAATTTCCCTATCATTTGCACTCATCTAGAAGTGTTCGGCAGTCATATTGCACATATTAGCAAAACAGTCGTAAAATATCAGATTGCATGTGTTAGACTCTAAAACCGGCATTTCTTAGGGAAATTGACTGTATTTCATAGCATGACATCATTCCTATATTGCGCAACTTGTGTTTCGAAGTCTGTGCAGGAAATTACAGAAGATTGGTCAAATTTACATAACAAAGACTGATACATTACGCTAACTCAAAGACCTGAGAACTGGTAGCAATATATAGGGAAATATTAAATTCAACATATCATAAAAAGGCCCAAGTGTCAGCCCAAGCAAGTACTAGAAGAAACAGGCACCAAGGCCCATAAAGCGCTGCGGATCCGCGGCGGGAGCCTGCTTGCGCCGCGGATCCGCCGCAGCTCTGCCACATCATCACTCCAATTTCAGTGCATTATTCTTCTGTCAGTGCCTACACTTCAGCAAGACATGTCAAATTCCAGAATTCTCTCGAAGTTTCTGCCAGATCAGCAAAGATCATTAAGCAAAGCTAATCTTGATTAAGCTCCTAACAAACTATTTCTAGAAGCTCCATCCTAACTAACTACTTCTAGAAGCCTCTCCCTATAACAAACTTTTGGAGGGAAATTCAAATTTGAATCCTAGATCTAGGGTTTTGGATGGTCTATAAAAGAGAGCCTAGATCTAGGGTTAATTCTTCTTCCTAAAATCTAGAACTAATCTTCAATAAATAGTTAGTTCTTCATCCTCCCACAAGTTTAGTGACAAGACTTGTGCCAAACCCTAACCCTAATCCAAACCTCAAATTCAAGATCCTTTGAGTTCTAGCAAGTAAGTCTTCAACCAACCTTTAGAAGCGAAGCCGGACTTCAACGGAGCACGAGATCCAAGCCGATCCACGACTCAAGGAGCCGAGCGATGCTAGATTCGACGATCAAAGTTCCTTCCTCTTGTAGTTCTTGAGAGTTGTAACTAATTGTTGATATAATAAAGGTGAAGATTCTTTAAACTTGCTTATATTTCAATTCGAGCATTATGATTCGTATTCAATTCTTGATTGTACTCTTCTTGATGATGCTTGAGTAAAACTCCGCTCGTGGAGGAATCGAAACGATTGTAGAATGATGATGTTGACGAATCTTTAAACGTTTTCTTAAGTCCTATAACAATTGTAAATTCTTAAAAATTGAATGATCGAAGATCTAGATCGATGTGAAATGCATTCTTGATTCTTTTCGCACGATCTAGAGATCAACGATCGATCATTCGATTTCCTAGAAGCTATCTAGTGAATGTGATTCATCGAAAGGACAAAGGATAGGATGAGGAACCCTAATTCTTCGCAAGATCCTTGATCCTCGATGAATCTACATCGATTTAGCATCAATTTGTTAATGGATAAGAAACGGTAACTTCTAGTCTTCATCACATCTACGATCTAATCGATTCGTACGAGCTTTACTTCAAATCTTGAAACCTAAATCTATTGGAATTCTATCTTTCTTGATTCTTGATGTTTAACGCTTTAATGATTCTTGATTTGATTTAGTTGATTCTTGAAATTCATCGATATAAATCTTGAATCGTTTTGCTTTTCTTTTCTATTAAATTTTCAATTCAAACAAAACAAAATACGAAATAATCGCACAATCCCTGTGGACGATCCGCACTTACTAATGCGCTACATTTGACACCGTTATTGATTGCGGTCAAATATTTTTGGTTATGATTTCTTTACAATTTTCTATAAATACCGACACACCGGAAAAGAATCAATCAAATGGCGCCGTTGCCGGAGATCATTTGATTTACACACACAATCGAGAAATTCATTCAATCAAATGGCGCCGTTGCCGGGGATCATTTGATTTACTTACACAATCGGAAATCGAAATCAATCAAATGGCGCCGTTGCCGGGGATCGCGCGCTAATTCGTTAATTTCTTTTCTATTAATTTCTACATAATTTTCTAACGACACAAACCGGAAATCTTTTTCAATCAAATGGCGCCGTTGCCGGGGATCGCGCGCTAATTCGTTCTATATTGAAATTTGAGTTGAAAGATTTATTCCATTATAATTTTTAGATCAAAATTCGTGCAAACACTAATACGAGTTGTTGTGATTTGTGCGAGGAAATCTGGAATCATTGGAGCTGTGGAAAAAATTTTCTGATCATTCCAGAGAGCTTGGGGAGTGAACAGGGACATTCTGTGAAAAATTTATGCAGTGATCCCAATACTTCACCGCGTTTCTGCGGCCTAAGGCAGCTCCCACCGCTGTTTCGCCGCGTTATGACATCATCACTGCACCAAATTTGCTCTGTAACTTTCTTATCTCTCTCTAAATCTGCTCCAATTAACATTTTGTGCAGGTTTCTTTGCAAAAATCGCAGCGCCGCAAAAATCAAAATGAAATTGTGCGTGTTTTTGGTTTTGTGGTTGTTTGCATAATTAATACGGACGTTAAGGGGCAAAGGCCAAATCTAGATTAGGTGGGGAGTTCATTATCCTTCCTAGGCCCCGAAAATCGCAAAATTGCATCCGCATTTACCCTAATTAACTAAAAAATATCTAGAGATGACTCTAAGGACCGTCGCGCTCACTTAGGACAAGAGAAGGCCGTGGGTAATTCATTGCTTATCTGTGTTTCTTTTGTGGTGTCTAAGGCAAGTGTGTCGAAGGCTAGTGGTTATTTAATTAGGCCCACTACTTACGTAGTGGAGAACCTCCCACTTACCTGGCACTTACCTGGCCACAGGAGAGATAAAGAGGCAGTGGAGGATTTATCCTGCGACTTGTCTTTTGGCAGTTAGGAGCGGTCTAGAGATTTGACCTAGGTGACCCCTAGAATTAGGGTTTTGCTTGTTGCATTTTGTGATTTGCATCATTTTTTTCTTTCAAAAATCCGTATATTTTCGAAACAAACACCGCATTCATATCATTTCCCCTAATAATAAGTCACGCTGCCACTTGTACTAACCTTTTTTAGTGCAAGATAGACTGGACACGGGATTCTAGTGCCCGTTAAGTCCGTGTTTCCCCGATCGACCCAAAAGTCGGTATTTCTACATTTACCTCTTCTTTACCCATCACCATCCCCACATCGATGGATCCGTCTCCATCGAACTTCTTTTCCACTACTCTACCGCCGTCCGTTGGTGCGCAGAATCCACCCCGCATCTCTCTCCAGGAGAGGTGCTATCCAACATGAGGTCCCCTTTCCACCTGTCTTTCCATTCCACCAGCCAACGAGGAAAATTTTGAAATTAAACCCCAATACATCAACCTTCTACCAAAATTTCACGGTCTCGAGTCTGAAGACGCATATGCCTTTATCACCAAATTTGAAAATGTATGCGCAATGATGGGTACCTCACAGCTTTCTATGGATGCTATGCGTCTACGTCTTCTCCCATTCACCTTGTGCGATATAGCCGAGAAGTGGCTGTATAACACTACTGCACATTCCATCTCAAATTGGGAAGAATTCGTCAAAGCATTCCTTAAGAAATTCTACCCACATCATAAAACAGCTCGATTCCGTAGCGAAATAAATCAATTCACCCAGCTTCTAAATGAACCATTTTCAAAATGTCTTGAACGCTTTAAGGATCTGTTAGTTCAATGTCCACATCACGGAATCCCCAGATGGGATCTGTACCGAATCATTTATGAGGGTATTAATCCTAACACAAAACAGACCCTTGAATTAATGTGTCAAGGCAATTTCATGACCAAAGATGATGGGGAAGCCTGGAAATTCCTAGAAGATTTAGCTGAAAAATCTTTACAGTGGGAGGGTGTGAGTCAATCGTCTAGGGATGGCAATGATATTTCCATAGGAGTTAGAGCTGAAATTTCAGCTTTACACAAGAAATTCGACGCTATGGAAAACAAATTTTTAGCCGCCGCCCTAAATCAAATGCCGCTCTCCAAAACTGTATGTGGATGTTGTTATGATCCTTCTCATTTGACGGAAGAATGTCCACGAAATTCTCCATTTCAAGGTCATGAGCATACCAATGCCGCATTTCAAAGACCTAGGAACGATCCATTTTCTTCCACATATAATCATGGTTGGAGGAATCACCCGAATTTTGCTTGGAACCAATCACAAAATCAAAACACGGTTCAAAATCAAAACAATTTCCAAAGGGTCCCTCCACCACAACAGCAACCACCACTTCAATTGAGTCAGCACCCCTTCCAATCACAAAACTTTCAAAATCCGGTCAACACACACGCACCGTCTAATCCTTTGCAGTTGACCGGGACTGATGAATCCTCTTCATTTGCACAATACATGAATTTGGTCTTAACAAATATCATGCAAGTTTCGGCTGAAATGAAGTCTTCTGTCGATAAAATTGAGAAAAACTCGGCGTCCCAAGCCGAGAGTATTAAATCGATGGAAGAAGAAATTGCACGATTAAAAGCCGAAATGAGTGCAAGAGAGAAAGGGAAACTTCCAGCTCAACCCTTACCCAATCCTGGCTATTCACATCATGTGAATGCAATCACGTTGAGATCTGGAAGAGTGCTTGACAATCACGTTGGGGAAGAGATTGATGACACTGAAAAATTTATCGATGATACCCCGGCTGAGACCTTTCCTTCCACTTCTACTTCTAATTCTGACCCCAGTTCTTCTACCCCACCACCTTCTTGCGAGCCTATTCTTCGTTTCCTACAAGGCTCGCCACCTCAGCCCATCTCTTCTAGTTCTCCATGGACGATCCCCACTTCTATTCTGGGATCAGGTCCACCCACACGATCTTCTCCAATGTTGGACCCTGATCTTATTGCCCAAGCTCCTTACCCAAATCGGTTAAGGGGAAACAGACCAAGTCCACAAATGGAGAAGATCACTGAAATGTTTTAACAGGTTAACATCAACATGCCTCTTCTAGATGCTATCCAACAAGTCCCCGCGTATGCAAAAGTTCTTAAAGACTTGTGCACTAGAAAGAGGAAGAAACAAGTGCCCAAGAAGATATTCATAGCAAAGACTGTAGACACGGCTTTCCCCCAGCAATTACCGAGGAAACGTAAGGATCCTGGATATCCTACTATTTCCATTTATATTGGGGAAAAACACATTAATCGTGCTCTACTAGACCTTGGCGCAAGTGTTAACCTGCTTTCTTTCTCAGTCTATGAACAGTTAGGAATCAGAGAGTTGAAACCAGCCCATTGCACTCTCCAGATGGCTGACCGATCAATCACCAAACCTAGGGGTGAACTGGAGGATGTGTTAATAAAAATCGGGGAATTTATATTCCCTGTGGACTTTATTGTAATTGATACATAGCCTGTAGCAAACCCACGGAATCAAATTCCGGTGATTTTAGGTCGCCCCTTTCTGGCCACTTCCAACGCTATCATCAACTGTCGTAATGGTTCTATGACCCTATCTTCGGGAATAGGTCAATTGAGCTAAACATTTACAAGTTGGGAAGTGTACCCTCCGAACCTACTGCTCAGGTCTGTTCTGTCGATTTAATGGATGTCGACAGCAGCGAATTTGATGATCCTCCTGATACTGATCTTGACTCTTTTCATACGTTATTGTTTGACCCAAATATGTATCATACACATACGGACTCTTCCACCGAGATGTCCGGGTCAACAACTAACACTGATTATGAACTGTTTTTAGAGTCTGAAGATCACCCCGCACTTTGTGATGACATTATTCATCGGGGTATAGATGAAATTTTTGAGGAGATCTTCGCTGATGAACTCGCATTTTTGAATGACACGGGTGTTGAGATGAATCATCTCCCAATCAATGAAATTGAACCTCCCCCCTTCTTCTGAACTGTAAAAAGAATGCGAGCAATCCATCACATTCACTGCATCGTCTCTCCAAAATGAGACGCACACACATTCTATTCCACCACTTACCCTTTCCCCACTTCTTCTTCCACCAACCAGAGCACTGCATTGATAAAATTTTTGAATGGTTGGTGTTGATGTTCGGTCTTTGCAAAGCTTGGCATCGACCACTGATTTTTGACCCCCTCATGTGATTTTCAAAGATTAACATTGCATAACTCAAGTTTGGGGGGAATTTTTTCTGGCTCTTGAAAAGAAAATTTTTACAAAATGAAGAGCCGAGAATAAGTTTGGGGGAGGATCTTCACTTATATATTTTGCCCCCACTAATAAATTCCTCCCAAGCTTACAGGTTTTTCGAGATTTAGCAGATGTCAACAGTGAGGACACTGTTGAAAACAAGTTTGGGGGAGGTTTGTGCTTATTTTCGCATCATTTGCATCATACTTTGCAAAAGCACAAAACATTTTCAAAACCTATAAAAATTTAAAAAATTTATAAAAATATAAAAGAAAAAATTGTACATAAATAAGATAATAAAAGTTTAGATAGTGAAAAATTACATCCATGAGATTAGAAAAATTTAAGAAAACCAAGAAAATTAGAAGTTTTCTTATACGAACTGGTAATAAGTAGTTATGAGCTGTTGTCCCAAGAGTTAGTAAGATGAAGGAAGTCACTAATCTGAGGATAAAAATAAGTCTGAAAAATAGTTTCTATTCTGGAAGCCAAAATTTTGAACGTTGATACCCTGCTATTCGCACTTACACACGTCTTGAAGCCCGGGATAGTAGAGGATACCTTGAAATGCTTTTGTCTAAAAGCCGATGTATGAAGGAAATAAAAAATTGAATAAAATATAAAAATGGTGAGAAAAATGGACACTGGTTTTGTTATCGCCAAGGCAGCAATAAAAAAATATAACGAGGGTGCCTCTTCACCTAGTGCCCTAAGGCCAACTGGTCTGGGAGTCACTGCTAAGCCTTAGGTGGTGCAAGACGAGGAAAATACACCAAATAAGCAAGCACATGAGTAATCGGTCGGTTAGTACCTCATGAAGTATTAACGGTCGCATGAAAGTGTGTGAGCAATCTCATCTAAATATTCATTAATTAAAAAGTACTGAGGCTGATGGGCAAGAGTATGATAGCTTGAATTGAATTCTCCGGGTGTAGGGATGTCTTTACACACACGCAGGGCTATATGATCGATGTTTGGAAGATAGATAGGAATGAAGAATGAGACGATGTTTTATTGAGGGGTTATGTGATTTCTAACATTTTTTCATGACTATTAAGATAGGGCTCATGACAACCGAAAAGCTAGCTTAGTTGGAAACCCTAATTTTCAAGGCTTTTCTTCTACAATTCGTGTCTTTAAATGTAATATTCATGATCTTCCTTTTATTATTGGATTTTGTGGGTGCAATCCGCTGAAAACCCTCAGGAGACAACACTCCTCCTACTAGGGACACCTAGAGGTTTAAAGGCTTGTTGCACGTGCTCAGTGCAATCGTGTTGCCTACGAAAGTGTGCTAGTTAGTTTTTCTCTTTCTTTATTTTCTCCTTCTCTTTTTAATAAAACAGTTCGCTCGAGACGATCGAAAATAAGTTTGGGGGAATTTGATCAGTCGAAAATACTGAATCTTTAAACCGGCAATTTCCCTATCATTTGCACTCATCTAGAAGTGTTCGGCAGTCATATTGCACATATTAGCAAAACAGTCGTAAAATATCAGATTGCATGTGTTAGACTCTAAAACCGGCATTTCTTAGGGAAATTGACTGTATTTCATAGCATGGCATCATTCCTATATTGCGCAACTTGTGTTTCGAAGTCTGTGCAGGAAATTACAGAAGATTGGTAAAATTTACATAACAAAGACTGATACATTACGCCAACTCAAAGACCTGAGAACTGGTAGCAATATAGAGGGAAATATTAAATTCAACATATCATAAAAAGGCCCAAGTGTCAGCCCAAGCAAGTACCAGAAGAAACAGGCACCAAGGCCCATAAAGCGCCGCGGATCCGCGGTGGGAGCCTGCTTGCGCTGCGGATCTGCCGCAGCTCTGCCACGTCATCACTCCAATTTCAGTGCATTATTCTTCTGTCAGTGCCTACACTTCAGCAAGACACGTCAAATTCCAGAATTCTCTCGAAGCTTCTGCCAGATCAGCAAAGATCATTAAGCAAAGCTAATCTTGATTAAGCTCCTAACAAACTATTTCTAGAAGCTCCGTTCTAACTAACTACTTCTAGAAGCCTCTCCCTATAACAAACTTTTGGAAGGAAATTCAAATTTGAATCCTAGATCTAGGGTTTTGGATGGTCTATAAAAGAGAGCCTAGATCTAGGGTTAATTCTTCTTCCTAAAATCTAGAACTAATCTTCAATCAATAGTTAGTTCTTCATCCTCCCACAAGTTTAGTGACAAGACTTGTGCCAAACCCTAACCCTAATCCAAACCTCAAATTCAAGATCCTTTGAGTTCTAGCAAGCAAGTCTTCAACCAACCTTTAGAAGCGAAGCCGGACTTCAACGGAGCACGAGATCCAAGCCGATCCACGACTCAAGGAGCCGAGCGATGCTAGATTCGACGATCAAAGTTCCTTCCTCTTGTAGTTCTTGAGAGTTGTAACTAATTGTTGATATAATAAAGGTGAAGATTCTTTAAACTTGCTTATATTTCAATTCGAGCATTATGATTCGTATTCAATTCTTGAATGTATTCTTCTTGATGATGCTCGAGTAAAACTCCGCTCGTGGAGGAATCGAAACGATTGTAGAATGATGATGTTGACGAATCTTTAAACGTTTTCTTAAGTCCTATAACAATTGTAAATTCTTAAAAATTGAATGATCGAAGATCTAGATCGATGTGAAATGCATTCTTGATTCTTTTCGCACGATCTAGAGATCAACGATCGATCATTCGATTTCCTAGAAGCTATCTAGTGAATGTGATTCATCGAAAGGACAAAGGATAGGATGAGGAACCCTAATTCTTCGCAAGATCCTTGATCCTCGATGAATCTACATCGATTTAGCATCAATTTGTTAATGGATAAGAAACGGTAACTTCTAGTCTTCATCACATCTACGATCTAATCGATTCGTACGAGCTTTACTTCAAATCTTGAAACCTAAATCTATTGGAATTCTATCTTTCTTGATTCTTGATGTTTAACGCTTTAATGATTCTTGATTTGATTTAGTTGATTCTTGAAATTCATCGATATAAATCTTGAATCGTTTTGCTTTTCTTTTCTATTAAATTTTCAATTCAAACAAAACAAAATACGAATGAGTCGCACAATCCCTGTGGACGATCCGCACTTACTAACGCGCTACATTCGACACCGTTATTGATTGCGGTCAAATATTTTTGGTTGTGATTTCTTTACAATTTTCTATAAACCGACAACGGAAAATCAAATCAATCAGTAACGACTAAAGACATATAAAGGGATTTGGAGAGATGGCAACGAAATATACTGTTATAGTCATGAATCTGGATTATGGAAGAGGCATTACTACGAATACCCGGATACCCCTTTGAAATATTTTCTTGTTTCAGTTTCACCGTGCATTGTTTATTGAAAACTAATTTCCCAATTAGACACTTGCTCCAGGGTATGTATTTACTAGGTATGATTCTCACATCTGTATGGTTTTACAGATGATGAGTGGGAGTAAGTTATTCGGAATTAGGTGATCATCCTCATTATATCGGAATTCGTTGTAATTGGTGATATTTGAGGAAATCGCCTGGGTTTTTGCCTGACGGCAAGTATTTGGTTTTGAATATTTGTTGTTAAGCACCAATTTCAAATTGATATATCTGTACGTTTATTTTCATAAAGTGAGATATAACTTTTGAAATTATGTCTGTGACATTTACCTATATCAGTTGACGATTGGGTAAGAAGCATCGAACAGCGGAGTAGTTCTTAACTATAAGTACAGTTTTCAACCTACGATGCACAGGTTTTGAGTTATTCAACTCAGCGGACTTATACAGAGTATTGTATGTTGTCCAGTGTCCATTAGGACAAAGGGGTTGGTCCTCGTACTATATTCTGTTTACTTGTGACTTCTCTAGTTTTTAGACAAGTGTTTCGTAGAAATACAAGGTCTAAGTTTTGAGAAGTTATAGGTAAAAGAATAAAGTAGAGAACCAGGTGTAGTAAGTATCGGGATTCTTCAAGGTGATCAAAAATGTAGATACTTGTATATGGTGTTCAGTTGATAGTAATGGTTTTGAGAAACTTGTTTCTCTTTTGGGTTACTCATAATTGGATGCATTCCTAAGTTGAGTAATGTTGATCAACCTCTCTCCATTTTGTTGACATGAGCTGGAGACAGCTGCATGATTTGAATCTGGTTCCAATTAAATCTGTGCCTCATTTTCTATATTGGATATAGAATGGTTCATATCTTAATGATGTTAAGGTATGGGGAGTTGTCCGGCTTATGCTTAAAACCAGGCTCTGGATAACTCAAGGAACGTTTCTGTAATGACAGTTTATGGGTTGACCCGGGCTATGACGAGGGTTGATTTTCTACCATTTTGAAGATCAATCATGATATTGTTCTTGACTCGCCACAGTTTTAGTAAAATGGATTTTTTCAGAAAACAGTAGTGGGGGTATGGTAGAACTGGAAGAGATTCCAGAACCGCAAACGATTACAGAAAATTTAATAGGACCTAAAGATTCAATCAGGTTTGACATTCCATTAGCCAATCCGCAGATATGGTGGGTAAGCTCAGGCACCCGAGTGGTACTTCGGTAGCCTCAAGGACGGTGACAGGGAGGTTCTTATTTACCCAGATTTGCCATTACTGCTGTTCCAGACTATGAGACTCGACATGAGGATGAGTATAACGTCGTTCTAAACTAGCTTTAGAAGTGCACGTGTATATGATTCTGCCAGAGGGTTGTTGTAGTCAGTGGGAGCAGCGGAAGCATAGTGGACAAGTAACTTATGTCTATTTATAGACTATGTTAGTTATATGTATGCCCTAGAGGCCATTACTGTACATACGATTTATATTGTAATGGATGCTTGGACATATATAGGGAGGACTTTCTTGCTCGACATGATAGTATGCTATCTGGTTGAACTTTATCTTAACATGCACTCTGATTGTCTCTATGTTACATGTTGATAAAGCCCTTAGGATATGTACTCGACTACTGGGACTATGATGAGATCATACTAGTGGGGCCACGGTAGTCGAAGAGTACATCCTATAACTGTTCCTAGTCGAGGGTGTATCGAGACAGGGCATCGATACACCAGAGTAGACTAGCGTATACGCATCTTGACCCATATGATGGGTGATGGATGATCCCATATCCATCGGTGTTTGACATCAAGTATGGTGTATGGGTGCTTATTAGAGACTGGATACACTGGACGAACTCGCCGAGAACTCCCAGATGGTATTATACCTCACGTCAGATGGCAGTTCTCCGGTGACACTGGTACAGAGTAGTCTGTTGACCCGAGATCGTCATAGAGTCATGTGTGATTCCCACTGTGCTTTGATTTCCATCATACCACGTCTAAGAGGGCGTGCAAAAAGGTGGCTTTTGGGTACAGTCCCGAATCACATGGAGGCAATGAGCGATAGGAGGGAATCCGTCTCTCCCGGTATAGGGAGTTGATGTTGTGCTGTGTTCGATTGGCTATAACTGGAAATCCCTGGCCAGGGTTGCTGAGATTTACTGGTAAGTGTTATCAGTAGTTTCTCGAACTGTTATAGACCTCAAATCGACACGACTTATCGAGCTACTGGGGTCTGACGTTTACCACCCCTAGGCGAGATATGCGACATATCAGACGACGAGACCGGACTGTACGGGAGTGTTACTGATCGGATTCACAGGAGAATGTACAGTCTTGCTTGTTGATCTTCTGAGCGTTCAATACCTGGGTGGCTGTAACGTTTAGCTGACCGCTTGCAGCTTGTGGGTGTTTGATATGATCATCACCTACTGCCGGCGTATTGACGATTCTTTAGAGTCCTACACAGAGGTTTCTTGACTCAGGCAAAACGGAGTAGGGGCACATATGTGATATGTGCGGGACCGAGGATAATGCGATATGAGATACCGTATTCTATTCTCGCGATATATGATATCAGCCGGGTCATCGGATCAAGTGTTGATTCGATGAATCGGTACAGATAAATATTAGTCGGTTATATGCGATATAGCCGGATTGTCGGATCAAGTGTTGATTCGATAATTTAATGTATAATAATATATATGATATATTAAATTACATTATCTAATATTAGCTCACTAAAAGATTCTTTTTCTCACTCGGGTAATACATTGATATATATGCGATATATGTTAATTGTATTATTTTATTTGGTTACAATAAATATTATATATGTGATATATAATATTGTAACATGATATGATAACTAATGCAACATGTTTAGTAGATATTAAACAAGATTAGGGTTTGATTTGGGTTAATGCTTTCTAGATGATTCCAGAAGGTTTAGTTTTGTTTTGTGAAAGATATTTTGTTATGACTCATGCTTTAACCCAAGCCAAACCCTAACCCTAGTTAATTATCTACATGGGTTTAGTTGACCATGGTTGCATTAATCATCATATTTATCCTTTCATTATTCATCACAAAAGGTTTCATGTTGATTGTTCATCTTCTTCCTTCTTTCTTTTCATGAAAAAGCTTTCTAGCTTTTTCTAAGTGATGAAAAATGAGTGAGAAATAGAAAACAAATGAGAGCAAAAATCCTACTTCATCATCCTCATCTATCCTTGCCATTTAAATGAGGGTGTTCACTTCATTTAGTGAGTGTTAGCTTGTGTTAACGAAACTTCAAGGTAGATCATCTATGTTATCGAAGATCGGAAGCAAGACTGCATCTTTCTCTTCGTGAAGCCTCTCGAGAGTCCGGAACACGATGATCGCAGCGAAGGGACCTCAACACGGAGCTTAAGAAGTGAAGGACCGGATCTACAAAGGTTGTAATCTCTCTCACTTAGTGTTAAAGAGTTTAACATGCTTTTCTTCGCCTAAACCCTAGTTTAAAGATCCGGCTTCGGGTTGTTCGGCACGGCTAATTTTTAGATCGGGCATGGTTGATGCCTCGTAGACCCTTGTTAGAGTGCATAGCAACCCTACAGTGGTATCAGAGCCAAGCTAGAGGTTTAGGTGAAGTCTAGACGAAGTTTAAAGTCCGATCGAACCCGGAAACCCCGATATTTACCTTTCTCTGTACAGTTTTTAAAACTGTGTTTTTTTTATGAATTAAAAATGCTCAGAAAAACAAGCAGGAAAAACTAAGAATTACTGTGAAGTACGGTCCACTAAGTCGCTCACGTGACCGCGGAACCGCGACCAAACCATGGGTTTGGCGGCGGTTCCGCGACCAAAATTTGGACTTAGTCCCTCATATTTCATATATTTATTCTTAGGTCCTTTATTGTTATTTTTTTCTGGGAATTATTTAATTCCACTCAAGTGTTGAGTTTTTAAGGGTTATATTGGGGACTCGTTGATTCGATCGGATAATTTAACTTCGTTTAGTTTTGTCCGGGTAATTTTTAGAAACTGTTAAAAAGTTCGAACGGATATCAATAACTCACTTTTTCCCCTGTCGGAAAATTTTCAAAAGTTGGATTTTTTCTCGTGTTTGAAACTTTCGTAAAGTCATGCAAGTAACGCGGTGGACCCTCTAGAAGACAACAAACCTTAACTCGATTATGTGACCGTCTTGAACTGCCTATAAACCTTAGGGTTTGGGGCAGTACGGCGTGCCACATGTGAGGCGTTGGCTTGACCCTTCTACGGCTGGACCATTGGTACTGTGGCATGTGATGGATGTTTTTTAAACTGATTTCAAGTGTTGAGATATATTGGGGAAATCTTGGGTGTTTGATTATTCGATCGGAAAGTTTAACATTGTCTATTTATCTGGATTGTGATACAATATTTGGAATCCATAAGAAGTTATGAGATAACTAATTTGAATGTTATAAATCTAGCGGTTTAGTCTCAGATGATCGGTTGCCACGGGATTTTGATGCGATCAAAAGTCCGTCGCAATCACGTAGCGTACGCGGATACTCGCCGGGTAAACTTAATAGACAGCCATGCCCCATAGCCCCGACCCAAGTGACTTTAGGAGAACCCCGTCGCCAAAAGCATCCGTTCGGGTGCTCACGGCAGCGGTGTTCCACCTTAGTGCACTTCGTCGACGACATCTGTGGGTGCGGCCGTCTACTAAAGTTTGCGACGAGCATTCGGTCAGAACATCGGGAATCTTGTTGAATTGCCCGACTTGATATTGAAAAGAGTTTTCGATAAATGAGACTAAAATGCGGGGTTTATAATTGTTAGGCATGCGATGTCTAAGGATTTCAATTGGTTAGGCATGTGATGTCTAAGGAGGTTGCAGATTCCAACTGTTGTAGTTTTACACTTTCTTTTCTGTGACCGTAAGCGTAGTATGTGGTGTATCGCCGGCTTCGTTGCTATACATCAACGACAATCGGGATACGCATACTTGCTTACGTTGATGATATGAGATATTATGTGTTGCTGTGATATGTTTTATTGGATCGTCGCGTTCTGAATAGCCGGGGGTTTTATGTGAGATGAGAGTTTTTCTTTTTCATTCATGTAAAATTCATTTGTATGTAATATTCTTTTATTGGGGCACTTCCGGGCTGAGGATGATGTCACCATTGTATATTATTTACTTTTCCGCATTAGGTAAACCCAAGGCGGGGAGCGCAAGTAACCGGGTTCTAGGGTCCAGTGGGAGACCATCTCGAGGAGTCGAGACCGGGTCTCCTAACCCTAGAATTGGCAGTGTTGCTTGCCACTCTCATAGGGGTCTAGGGATGTGGGTTTGGCTATTCATCGCGACCGTGGAATCCGTGTTTTATACAGGTTTGTATTAAAACACGGACGTCCTAGTATATCAAATATTTCATATATGTTTATTCTGCTGCAATATTCTGTGATGAGATCATATTACTGCCTGAGACGAATGTTTATATTATATATATATGAGATATATGTTATATTGCAGATTTCGTTTCAAATCTAATGCTTGTGTAGCATAATTAAAATGGGACTTCATTAATGAGATTAATGAAACTAAAAGAAACCTAAAGATGTTGTAGAAACTTGTTTAAAAACTGGTAGCTCTAGTTCTTGCTTTGCATAGCGGTGTTCCTTGTAGAACATCCAGCACCTTATTCGATAAGGAAAGAGCCGAGATCCCTTCATCGGGAGTGACCTCTTTAGTGAAACTAGCAGATGCTACAAACCCGGTTTGTCTTTTGATTGCTTCTATAGTTCTTGCTTTGCATAGTGATATTTGTGAAATATCCTGCACCTTATTCGATGAGGAAAGAGCTGACGATCCCTTCACCGGGAGTGACCTCTTTAGCGAAACTAGAAAAGCCTAAAAAACATTCCATTTAAAATCACTCGATTCTATAACGATATCATGTTCATTACGCAATAGGTTTTCATAAAAACCTGTCATAGCCCTCCGTCATTTTAGGAAATAGAGTACTTAGTATTCGTGCTGCGTATGTCGACTTTAGTTGAGGCGTAGTGTACGGTAGCTAAGTGATGTCTTCCCACACAGCATATGATGCGATTAGTTAGGACATTCATGTGATTATGTCGACCATAGTTGAGGGTCATGTAGGGTGGGTCTGATTAATCATGAAATGACGGGTAGAACTTGACTAGTGCTTATGATATGTTGACCTTAGTTAAGGTCATAAGTGCTAGGGGTAAAATATTATTGGGAATTTCAAGTGTTGAAATTTGCAATGAGATTGCATACCTTCTATGAGATAGTTGGATCCCAATACCCGCTGCGAGTAAGAGTTACTCCTGAGAGAGTTTTACACATTACAATTAGCCGATCAAGTAGGTGTCTAGAAAGGTGTCAACGGGGTTACACCCCTGGGAAAACGAGGTTTACTTTAATTAGGTTCGTGCGAAAGCACGGGGGACCTCCCTCAAAGTACCGACACTAGCCTGGCTGAAAGATTGGCGAACTTGTAGAGTGTAATTAATCCCGGCTAGTCTTCCCTTTAAGGGTTTGAAGGAAGATTTGACTAAAACAGTGGGAGACATCCTGATTAGATATATTAGATAACCAATCTAATCTTGCAAGAGCATACGCTGAGTGTTTTCTTCTCTTTCTCTTCAGGTAGCGACCATATCACGCCTTAATCAAGATAATAAACCGGATATATTGACCGAACCCGCTTGTTATACTGAGCTGGGGAACGTTGGTCCCGCTCCAACTTATAATTGTTATAAGACGGAGCAGGAAATTGGGGAATACCAGATTTCCCGTGCCGCCCAAACGAAGAAAGTGCATGCTGATGCATCTTCTTCGGGTGTGTTCATTACAGAGAACTGTTTCTCAGTATCCTTTACGTCCTGGGTATGAGATACCGGATCAGGATCCCGAATATGTAATTTGTTACATGGGCTACAGAAAGGTAGAGAACTGAGAACGGGTGATAAGTTACATGAGACAGAAAACGGTGCAAGTGTTGCAGCCAAGTCTGTTGGTCACTATCACCCTGTATTACCAGAATACATTGATTCTGAACAAATGCTATAAGATACCGAACCTGATATACAACATCATATCAGTCTCTTTATTAGTAAAGAAAGGATATAATTTTGTATTGTTGGATAATGTTTTGAACATTTCCTATATCAAGAGTTGATCGGTTCAGGCACGTTATCTAAAAGTATTGACGTTCTAAATCAAACTACAGTTCTTAGTGTACAGAACACACACGAGAGGAAGAGTTCAGAAATGAACGAATCCTTCTTGAGGCATTGTAGACTAGGTCATATCAATGCGACCCAACTAGCTAAGTTACATTTAGATGCATATTTAAATCTGTTTGAATTTACATCTTGTGAAACTTGCCGGTCATGTCACAAAGATAAGATGACCATAGCTCTGTTTATTGGAAACAGAGAAAGAGTTAGTGAACTCTTGGGATTGATACATGCTGATGTATGAAAGTCTCCCGTCTACACATGCTAAGACCGGTTCTTTGTACTTCATTACATTCTCTGACGATCTCTCAAGATTCAGACATATGTTCCTGTTGAAACACAAGTCCGAACCTTTTGAGATATTCACAGAATGTAAGTTAGAAGTAGAGAACCAAATTACGGGTAAAAGTATTATGTCCTTTGATGTGATCAAGGAGGAGAATACTTGAGCACGGAATTCCTGGACTATTCTAAAGGAGAATGAGATTCTCTCTCAGCATTACTCCTCCGTATACACCACAGCACGTCGGTGTATCGGGGCGGAGCAATAGCACCCTATGTGATATGGTGTACTCTATGATGAGTACTACCGAGTTTCCTATTTCCTTTTGGGTGTTATGCGCTTGAGAAGCTGCATACCTATTAAATAGGGTTCAAATCAAATCAGTTGCCTACCACTTCATATGTGATATGGAAAGGGAAGAGCCCATATCTTAAGTTTGTTAAGATTTGGGGTTGTCCGGACTATGTCTAAAAGCAAAATCTGGACAAGCTCGAGGCAAGGTCTGTTATGTAGAACTGGAAAGGTCCAGCTATACAAACTGCAGCTGATGATTGGGTAGAACCAAAGGATTCAATAGTTTCCAACGAACCTCATCCTCTCCGCCGATCTAGTAGGGTTCCTCACCCACCTGAGAGATACTTAGGGTTTCTCTATGACGGTGGGAGCGAGGATTGCATCATGAGATGATGACCCAACTAGTTTTGAGCAGGCTATCAGGAGTGGGACTCTGTAAGAATGGCTGGATGCTTATCGATCTGAGATGGAATCCTTATACACCAACAAAGTATGGACTTTGGTTGCTTTATCTGAAGGATTAAATCCCCATCAGGAGCAAGTATATCTTGAGAAGATTACTTGGTGTACATGGAAAAGTTGAGACTTTCAAAGCTATGCTTAAGTCCATCCAGATCCTACTTGCCACGGCTACATACCATGACTACGATATCTGGCGGTTGGGTGTCATGACTGCTTTTCTAAATGATGTTTTAGAAGAGAGTGTCTATAAGTACACAGCCAGAGGGCTTCGTAGACAGTGGGAGCAGCGGAAACGTGTGCAACATGTTTTATATGATAAAGAAGGCATCGCGGAGTTGGAACATCTGTTTTGATGTGGTAGTCAAAGAGTTTGACTTCATCAAAATGGTAGATGAACCTTGTATATACAAAAAAGTAGTAGGGAGTATGGTGGTGATCCTCGTAGAGTACGTGGATGACATACTCTTGATAGGGAAGGAGTTTCCTATGCTACGATCGGTCAATCTCCGCTTATCACAAGGATTCTCCATATAGGATCAAAATGATACCTCCTAAATCCTGAGTTATGGATCTATGAGATAGATCTAATTAGATGTTGGGATACTCACTAGTTATAGTGAGATGGTATCAATCGATCCTGGAGAGAATCACTGGAAAAGTTCCAAGATGATAAGGACGACTGAATGTCAGTCGCAGGCATTGTCTTTACCCTCAGTGGAGGGACGGTATGTTGGAAGAGTTCCAAGCTAGATACCGTGACTTACTAGACGATTAAAGACAAGATACATCGTTACCAAGGATGCTACCAAAGAGGCAGTTTGGATACATATAAGTTCATGAGAGGAACTTCGTTCCTACCATTGTGTGACAATGGAGTTGCGGCTTTTGCCAAGGAACCCCCCGTCCCATCTGAAATCCAGATATAATTCTTAGGCAGTATCACCTGATCATGGAGATGGTTGATCTCCAGGGAGATCGAGGTTAGGAGAGTAGACACAGAGGACAACAGCGCGGATCCACTCACAAAGGCCTTTTTCCCAGTAGATACTTTTATGGGATGGTTGAGTATGAGATACTTCAACCACAGCAAATTGTTGGGTATGCGATACCACAACAGATGGCCCTAGTGCAAGTGGAAGATTGTTAGTTATATGTATGCCCTAGAGGCCATTACTGTACATACGATGTATATTGTAATGGATGCTTGGACATATATAGGGAGGACTTTCTTGCTCGACATGATAGTATGCTATCTGGTTGAACTTTATCTTAACATGCACTCTGATTGTCTCTATGTTACATGTTGATAAAGCCCGTAGGATATGTACTCGACCCGAGATAAAGCCGGTGACACTGGTACAGAGTAGTCTGTTGACCCGAGATCGTCATAGAGTCTTGTGTGATTCCCACTGTGCTTTGATTTCCATCATACCACGTCTAAGAGGGCGTGCAAAAAGGTGGCTTTTGGGTACAGTCCCGAATCACATGGAGGCAATGAGCGATAGGAGGGAATCCGTCTCTCCCGGTATAGGGAGTTGATGTTGTGCTGTGTTCGATTGGCTATAACTGGAAATACCTGGCCAGGGTTGCTGAGATTTACTGGTAAGTGTTATCAGTAGTTTCTCGAACTGTTATAGACCTCAAATCGACACGACTTATCGAGCTACTGGGGTCTGACGTTTACCACCCCTAGGCGAGATATGCGATATATCAGACGACGAGACCGGACTGTACGGGAGTGTTACTAATTGGATTTGTAGGGTTCCTAGGCACTCTTGTGAAGGTTCATAAGGCATCAAACATGCCCGGATAAAAATTTAGACGTGCTGAACAACCCAAAGCCGGAATCTTTGCTAGATTATTAGGGTTAAACATGCAAGATGATAACTTTTTATCTAAGTGTGAGGGATTACAACCTTTGTAGTCCGCTCCTTCGCTTCACAAGCTCCGAGTAGAAGTCCCTTTGCCGCGATCCACGATCTCCCGGACTCATGAGAGGCTCCACGACTCGAACGATCCATACTAGCTTGAAGTGTTCCAAATCTCCGATGATCTACGTCGAAGTTGCAAAGACTCAAGCTTTCTCACTCTAAAGAGATGAACACACTAATCTCATCGGCTAGATGAGATGAGGATGAGAGAGTAGTATTTATGCTTTCTTTTTAAATCATTTTCTCATATTTATTCATCACATAAAGAATTTCTAGTGAGCTTTTTCAAGAGAGAAGAAGATGATCATGGAAAATCAATAATAAGATTAATCCTTTTGTGATGAATAGAATGAAAGCTATATGATTGATTTATAAACCATGGTCAAGGATGAGTGGCTAGGATTTAGTAGAGAATAAACTAGAGTTAGGGTTTGGTTGGGTTAAGAATGTGTCATCCAAAAATATCTTAACAAAAAAGAAAAATGCTTCTAGAAGGTGCATGAAGCATCTAACCCTAATCAAACCCTAACCTCAATTAATCATCCTTAAACATGTTTAACAATTAATCATATCATGTCACAATAATATATATCACATATATATTATATATTTGCAACAAAAGAAAATAATACAATTAACATATATCGCATATATATCAATGTATCATCCAGTGAGAAAATGAAATAATAAAGCGAGCCAATATTAGATAATGTAATACAATATATCATATATATTATTATACATTAAATCATCGAATCAACACTTGAATCGATGATCCGGCTATATCGAATATTACCGACTAATATATCATGTACCGATTCATCGAATCAACACTTGATCCGATGTCCCGGTTCATATCTAAATATCGCGAGAATATAATACGGTATCCCATATCGCATTATTCTCGGTCCTGCACATATCACATATGTGCCTCTACTCCGTTTCGCCTGAGCCAAGAAACCTCTGTGTAGGACTCTAAAGAATCGTCAATACGCCGGTAGCGGGTGATGATCATATCAAACACCCACAAACTGCAAGCGGTCAGCTAAACGTAACAGCCACCCAGGTATTGAGCGATCAGAGGATCAACAAGCTAGCCTGTGCGTTCTCCTGTGAATCCAATCAGTAACACTCCCGTACAGTCCGGTCTGTTCGTCTGATATGTTGCATATCAAGTCTAGGGGTGGTATACGTCAGACCCCAGTAACCGATAAGTCGTGTCGATGTGTGGCTCATAACGGGTTGAGAAACTACTAGTAACACTTACCAGTAAATCTCTATATCAGCCCTGGCCAGGGACTTCCAGTTATAGCCAATCGAACACAGCGCAACATCAACTCCCTATACCGGGAGAGATGAATCCCCTCCTATCGCTCATTGCCTCCATGTGATTCGGGACTGTACCCAAAAGCCACCGTTTTGCACGCCCTCTTGGACGTGGTAAGGTAGAAATCAAAGCACAGTGGGAATCACACAAGACTCCATGACGATCTCGGGTCTACAGACTACCCTGTACCAGTGTCACCGGAGAACTGCCATCTGACGTGTGGTATATCACCATCTGGGAGTTCTCGGCGAGTCCGTCCAGTATACCCAGTCTCCACTGAGCACCCGTACACCATCTCTGATGTCAAACACCGATGGATATGGGATCATCCATCGCCCATCATATGGGTCAAGATGCGTATACGCTAGTCTACTCTGGTGTATCGATGCCCTGTCTCGATATACCCTCGACTAGGAACAGTTATAGGATGTACTCATCGACTACCATGGCCCCACTAGTATGATCTCATCATAGTCCCAGTAGTCGAGTACAGATCCTAAGGGCTTTATTAACATGTGAGAGTAAAACAGTAAACCAATACAAGTCAACATGTTAAGATAAAGTGAAACCAAATAGCATACTATCATGACGAGCAAGAAAGTCCTCTCTGTATATATCTAAGCATCCATCATAATATACATCATATGTACAACAATGGCCTCTAGGGCATATACATAACTAACAATCTCCCACTTGCACTAAGGCCAGCTGCTGTAGTATCTCATACCTAGCATCCCGAATAATCTCTCAAACTGTATTTGGGGAATAGCCTTCGTGAATGGATCCGCAGTGTTGTCCTTCGTATCTACTCTCCTGACCTCGATCTCCCGGCGATCAACTATCTCCCTGATCAGGTGATACCGCCCCAGAATATGTCTGGACGTTTGATGGGACCTGGGTTCCTTGGCTAACGCCACAGCTCCATTGTTATCGCAATACAGAGGTATTGGATGTTCAATGGATGGAACCACACCAAGTTCACTAATGAACTTCTTGATCCAGACAGCCTCTTTGGCAGCATCGTTGGCAGCGATGTATTCAGCCTCCATCGTCGAGTCTGCAACGGTATCCTGTTTGGAACTTTTCCAACATACCGCCCCTCCATTGAGGGTAAAGACAAAACCCGAATGCGACTTAGAGTCGTCCTTATCACTTTTGAAGCTGGAATCGGTAAAGGACTCCACCTGGAGTTCTCCGTTACCATACACCAAGAACATCTCCTTAGTCCTTCGCAAGTACTTGAGAATGTTCTTCACAGCTATCCAGTGACTCTCTCCAGGATCTGCTTGATACCGACTCACTACACTTAGTGAGTATGCTACATCGGGTCTGGTACATAGCATCGCATACATGATAGAGCCTACTGCCGAAGCATAGGGTATCCCTTGCATGCGAGCTCTCTCCAAATCAGTCTTGGGAGACATCTCTTTGGAGAGAGTGAGTCCAGAGATCGTGGGTTGGTTCCCACGCTTGGATTCTTCCATACTAAACCTCTTTAGTATGGTGTCAATGTACCTGGATTGGGACAATCCCAGTATCCGTTTAGATCTATCTCTATAGATCATTATTCCCAATATGCAGGAAGCATCACCTAGATCTTTCATTGAGAATCTCTGTGATAAGAAGAGCTTGACTGATTGCGGCATAGGAATATCATTTCCTATCAAGAGTATGTCATCCACGTACAATACGAGGAAGACAACCTTACCCTCTGCTACCTTCTTATAGATACATGGTTCATCTATATTTTTGATGAAGTCAAACTCTTTGACTACAACATCAAAACAGATGTTCCAACTCCGCGATGCTTGCTTTAACCCATAAATGGATTTAAGCAGCTTGCACACCTTTCCGCTGCTCCCACTATCTACGAAGTCCTCTGGCTGAGTCATGTACAAGCTCTCTTCTAAATCTCCGTTTAGAAAGGCGGTCTTAACATCCATTTGCCAGATTTCGTAGTCATGGTATGCAGCAATGGCAAGTACGATCCGGATGGACTTAAGCATAGCCACTGGAGAAAAGGTTTTGTCATAATCTACACCTGGTCTTTGACGAAATCCCTTTGCTACAAGTCTAGCTTTGAAAGTCTCAACTTTTC
This sequence comes from Agapanthus africanus, assembly GCA_030015575.1. NCBI lineage: Eukaryota > Viridiplantae > Streptophyta > Magnoliopsida > Asparagales > Amaryllidaceae > Agapanthus > Agapanthus africanus. Next base: position 219,886,859 of record JASDDO010000008.1, read on the forward strand.
CATCTACACCAAATTTCTTTTTAAAGATCCACTTGCTCCCAATGGGTTTTACCCCTTCAGGAGCATTTTCCAAAGTCCATACTTTGTTGGTGTACATGGATTCCATCTCAGATCGCATTGCATCCAGCCATTTCGCAAAGTCACCACTTGTGATGGCCTGCTCGAAACTAGTCGGTTCATCATCATCCATGATGCAATCCTCGCTTCCACCATCAATGAGAAAACCGTAGTATCTCTCAGGTGGACGAGAAACCCTACTAGATCGGCGGAGAGGCTGGGGTTCGTCGGGTACTACTGAATCCTCTGGTTCCACTAAATCATCTGTCGTAGTTTGTGTCGCTGAGCCTCTTCCAGTTCTACCTCATTGCCATTAATTTCTTTCATAAGAAAACCCTTTTCTAAAAATGTGGCATGTCGAGAAACAAACACCTTTTGTTCCTCGGAGTGGTAGAAGATATACCCTCGCGAATGTTTGGGATATCCAATAAACTTACATAAGACAAATCTTGCCTCGAGCTTGTCCGGATTTTGTCTTTTGACATAGGCTGGACAACCCCATATCTTAATATACATAAGAGATGGTCTCTTCCCTTTCCATATCTCATATGGAGTGGTAGGCACTGATTTGGTAGGAACCATATTCAATAGATGTATGGCTGTCTCAAGCGCATACCCCCAGAAGGAAATAGGTAACTCAGCCTCGCTCATCATAGAGTGCACCATATCTAATAGGGTGCGATTCCTCCGCTCAGATACACCGTTGTGCTGTGGTGTATAAGGAGGAGTAAGCTGAGAGAGAATCCCATTCTCTTTTAGATAATCTAGGAACTCACTGCTTAAGTATTCACCTCCTCGATCAGATCGAAGGATCTTAATACTTTTGCCGTTTGGTTCTCTACTTCGTGCTTATATTCTCTGAATTTCTCAAAAGCTTCAGACTTGTGTTTCATCAGAAACACATGTCCGTATCTAGAGAGATCGTCAGTGAATGTAATGAAGTAGGAAGAACCGTTCCTAGCATGCGTAGACATGGGACCGCATACATCACTATGTATCAGTCCTAAGAGTTCTGTAACTCTTTCTCCGTGTCCACTAAACGGAGCTTTGGTCATTTTTCCTTTGAGACATGAATGGCAAGTATCATAAGATGATAATTCGAACGGATTCAAATAACCATCCTTATGTAACTTAGCCAGTCGTGTCGCATTGATATGACCAAGTCTACAATGCCACAAGTAGGATTCATTCATTTCTGAACTTTTCCTCTTGTGTGTGTTTTGTAAATTGTAGCGTCTTGAAAAGTCGTTTTGGAGTTTTCCTGAAAATCGGTGAAAATTCGGTATTTTTCCGAAAACCGTCTTTCGTGTTATTTTGCAGTTTAGGACTAATTATACAAAAATGGATAGGTAATTGCTTGTTTTTAGTATCTAATAAGTTACTTATGAAATTTTGGTCATTTAAAATTTTTTCCCTTTTTTTTCAATTTTTTAATATTATTTTAAGCCGGTAAGAAAATACATTAAATTATCGATAAATACAAATTTAAATGGGCTAATTTTAATCTTTAAAATTATGTTAATTAAAATCTAGTTGTAACATAAATTTTCAGTATTTTATTTTAAGTTTTTACTAATTTTTATTATGGAAAACAAAAATATAATTATTTAAACTTAAGCTTGCAAATATGAACTTGTAGGGGGGCCTTTTTGCTTGGATTTCTTTTTGCAACCTCTCACACTTTTCTCACCTCACATGGGCCGAGCCCACCAGCAGGATTCCCCCCCTCCATTTGCTCCATTTCATTTCATGTGATGAATGTTATGGGTTGAATTTTATACATTAATTAAAGTATGGTGTTGACTTGGAAAGGAAAATGAAATAACACTAGTACACACACACACTCCCCCCATTCCCCTTGCTGCCGAATCTGCAGCCCCCCACTCCATTCCACTCCATTGTTTCCACCTCCTTTGCATCAAACAAAAAAGAAATCCCCAAATGCTTCAAAAATCCAATTAAACCTCACAATTCCAAACCCATTCTTCATGCTTCTCCTTAGACATTCTTGCATGGATCTTGGAGGCTAGGGGGCATCTTTGAAGGCAAATTATCTTGCTAGATCTCTAGAATTGGAGGTATAATCTTGACCCAATTAACACTTGTGGTTAAATTCCTTAAATTAAATTGATTAGAGTTAAATTTTGTGCTAAATTCTAATTTAGTTTTTTTTTATAGTTCATGGGTTGAGTTGTAATTAGGGTTTAGAAATCCATTATTAGGTTAATTAATTTACTTTGCTATCTAGTGTTTTGCTAACCTAAATCTAAAAGGTGAACTTGCTATTGGGTTTAAAATTAGTGTTAGTTAAGTTTTTCTAGTATGGTTTTTTAATTGCAATTGCTAATAAGAAAAAAAAAATCATGAAAGGGTTGTGTTTGGAAAATGGTTTTGAAGCATGGTAAATGAGTTGGAGTTATGTGATTGTGGCTAACTAGTTGTGTGGTTGGATGTTTGTGTTGGATTGTGATAACCTTATCTTTAATTTTCGATGTTGCACCAAATTAGCAAGTTTTGTGCTTACTAGTTTTTATTAAATTATTGTGATGAACTATTTGCGGGATCTTGATGATATTTTTGAGTTATCCTATGACGTTTAGGATGCGTGAGTGCGGATTTTTGGGTGTTCGGATTTTAGTTTTGCCGGGCGACCAAATCGGCGATTTTTGCAGTTTTTGCGATTTTCGTGTGTGTTCCGCGCACCTTGTGCACGTTGTACCTAGCTTGTGAACGTTAGTATTTTCGTTAGGGAATTGCGTCGTTCTTGATTTGTAACCTTATGTCTTGTATTGATGTAAATTCCAGGTTCGGTCGCGGAGGCTTCGGATGCGGCACGAAAAGGGGAAGCGGTGATCGGACGTAGCTAGCTGAGGATTTCTGTGAGTAGATGTAACATCTACGGGGGATTATCGTTGGATGGCGCATGTCGCCCGATAGTTTTAGTAACTTAAAAGATTCTTAGTGATGTTAGTAATTAGGGGTGTAATACTTATATGATTATTTGCTGCATTCATGCCTTATATTGACATACATATACGGACCCATTCTATAGGACACCTGCACCATTGCCAGGGTTTTTATATGCAGCACGAGCACTATTCATGCTTACACACACACCCTGGTAATTGCCATGCCACCACACTAGATAACCTTTAAATTGAAACCTTTTACTATAATTGACACTTAAACATGTGCTATTGCCTTTAATTCCTTAAAATGAAATCGTAGGATTGCTATTCATGTGCATGTACCTCATCATATTATTTGTTCATGCCTAGTCTATTAATCACACATCGCAACTTGATTATTGATACCATATGCATTCATTATCATTGACATATGCACTTATGAGAATTTCTTGAGATTTTATGATATTCTGGATTTCGGGGGAAAGCCGCAAAATTTCTAAACTTATTATATTTTTTAAAATATGTAAATTGCGGTTTTCTAGTGATGTATGTGTCGTCCACCATGAGTTTGCTGTGGTTTTCGAGACCCGTTTCGAGGAGTTGGATGAACCGTCTCGGGTACATGGTGGGCCCGGTATGGTACCTCGGGGCAAGATGAATGTGGTGTTGACGTTGAGCCTGGCAGGGGACGGATTACCTACCGGTGACTGTTTGGCACGGCGGATATCCAGAGGATACCGACCGTGGCCGCGAGATGATGAGATTTTGATATTGAGCTGGGTCAGCCGGATGGCTGAGGCCAGAGATACTATGACATGGATATATGAGATTTGTGATAGTTTTGAGATGTCGTTGCTGGACACAGGTTCTTGTTGATTCTATTGGTATTGTGCGGGTATTTCAAAAGAGATTCTTAAAGGGAAAAAGATGATTTCTTATACTTACATATGCGGATCACGAGTATATTTATATTGCATACATACTTGCTAGTATAGTCATATGGCATACATACCTGCTATTATATCCTGCCATACCTGTATTATAGATGCTAGGATGCTTGTGTGCATACTTGCGATAGCCTGTGTAGATGTTATTTATTACTCACGAGTTGGAAACTCACCCCCGTTGTGCCACAGCCTTTTTCAGGTCCGCTCCGTCAGTACAGTAGCGGCGGGCGCACTTGCTTCTTTTGCCTGGACTCGAGGTTTTGCTCTTAGGTGGGTTATACTATTATTTTTGCACCACCTTGTATATTCTTTGTATCTAGAGTACTCCATCTACTGTATCTAGCAGCATTATTGTATATTGACCTAGAGATGAGACTGTGAGGTTTGTGGACTTTTATGTTGTATTTTGGGGTCGAGCTCACTTGAGTCGACATGCTGTTTTTCTTATGCTTTCTTATGATTATTTCGCATGTTGTTGCTTTATATTGCGTGGGATTTGTGACCGCCTTGTGGCGAAGAGCTAGCTCCCGCTTGGGGATGCCTTATTTGTTGGATTCATATATATTCTTGTTGTACCCATTTTGGGGGCCAGTATTTACAAAGGAGACTCTGCCGAAATTTTCGGAAAAATTGATATTGTTTTTAAAAAGGCTTTATATGACTTATTTGATAAACTTGCTTTCAATTGATTGGGTTCTCTTCACTCTTTTGCTTATTTGGTTTTGGTTTCTGGGCTTTGGCTTACTTATTTTACGGACGTCTTGAGACGTTTCGTAAACTTAAGTGCCAGTCACGTTCCGTACCCTGCGGGTCGTGACAATGTTGGTATCAGAGCGATAGGTTTTACCTTTTTGAGTGTAGGATGACCCTTGGTAGATGGAGTAAGTGACTTAAGTAGGGTAACGTAGCGTGCGTATGTCCGCGGCATACTTGCGATACGGTACTCCGCCTAAGTGACTTTAGGATATACTTGCTTGAAATTCCTTCTTCAATTCCGTGTATCCTATGATTCTACTACACCATTCTTATTGTCCTGTTCCTGTACCAGTCACTATGCCGCCGAAGGCTACGAGGGCACAGAAGGCTGCCGCCCGAGACGAGATTCGAGCTGGCTCGTCCGAGACTAGGACTGAGCAGGGTGGTATGCCTACGCCGCAGGGACAGACCGATCCACCTTCCCCAGGCCGTATGGATAGGCTCGAGACTGGTATGGAGGAGTTGCGACAGATGATGGGGGGGTATGCAGGAGCTACGTCAGATGGTAGGATCCCTAGTTGCAGCCAGTCGTACACCGAGACCGGACGACGTACCTACTACATCACAGACGACCATGATACCTGCTCCTACTACTGCCACCGTGACCATCCCGGTTTCACTACAGGATTTCATGAGGCTGAGACCTCCAGTATTCACCGGCACCGAGGCAGCGGAGGACCCACAGACGTTCCTTGACAGTTTAGCCAGGATCTGCCGTTCGCTGAGATGTTCGGATGATCGATGGGTAGAGCTTGCGAGTTTCCGACTAGAGGGTCTTGCGCAGACATGGTGGGAGTCAGTCTTGAGAGGTCGAGCTACAAGTCTACCGCCTATGACTTGGGCCGAGTTTACAGCGGTCTTTCTAGCTCGTTTCCTCCCAGAGAGCGTTCGTGACGCCAGAGCTCGTAGTTTCGAGGCCTTAGTCAAGACACCTGGGATGACGGTGTCTGAGTATGACATCCAGTTTACACAGTTATCCCGATATGCTCCGTATTTGGTGGATACCGAAGAGAAGATGATGAAGAGGTTCGTACAGGGACTTGATGCCCAGCTATATCTTGCCATTGGCGCCCAGCACTACGACACTTATTCAGCTGCTATGGATACGGCATTACGGATGGAGGCACGCATATCACAGACTTCGGCCGTTTCTGGGCCGAAGAGGATTCGCACCGATGTACCGTCTCAGAGGCAGCGCGCCAGATTCTTTCCGAGAGATAGGCCTGGCAGAGGATTTGGACGGGGACAGTTATATGGTTCTTATCCCCAGGGGCAGCAGCCGTCGCCAGGGTGTTTTGGGTGCGGGAGTTTGCACCATCTTGTCAGAGACTGTCCGGCGAGACGACAGGGAGCAGCGACAGTTCCGCATGTGACCCTACCACCATCACCACCCCCTCCTTAGAGAGCCCTACTTCCTACCACAGGCGATGCTCCACGCCAGTTAGGTGCACCCAGAGGCCGTGGACGCGGCGGTCCTGTTCAGAGAGGACGAGGAGGCAGAGGCCGAGGTCGAGGTCAGCCCACTATCGGTGGAGGACAGGCCCGAGTATTTGCTTTGACACCGCAGGATGCGCAGGCATCCAATGCCGTTGTGACAGGTACCTTGCCAGTTTGTTCTTTCGATGCACGGGTATTATTTGACCCAGGTTCCACACATTCGTATGTCTCTACACACTTTGCACCGATGTTGGGCCGTGAGTCATCGTCGTTAGATCATCCGCTTGTTGTTAGTACTCCGGTAGGCGAGTCGTTTGTCGCTCGTTTTGTTTTTCGATTGTGTTCCGTTCGTATCGGGGAGAGGGATTCATCGGTTGATTTGATTCTCCTCGATATGTTGGACTTTGATGTGCTTCTGGGCATGGATTGGCTAGCCACTTGTTATGCTTCGGTGGACTGCCGCGAGAAGGCAGTCATATTTAGCTTTCCGGGAGAGCCAGTCCTTGTTATTCAGGGAGACCGCAGCGTCACCCTTCCCAGCTTGATTTCGTCTCTTCGCGCCGGTCAGCTCTTGCGGAAGGGATGTCAGGGATTCTTAGCATTTATTTGTGATACTCGAGCTGCAGAGGTTCCGTTGGACCGGGTCCCGGTTGTTTGTGAGTTCCCTGATAATTTCCCTGATGACCTACCTGGGCTACCACCTGAGCGCGACGTTGAGTTCTGCATTGATTTGATTCCCGGCTCGGGGCCTATTTCTATACCGCCTTATCGGATGGCCCCGGCAAAGCTTCGGGAGCTGAAGGATCAGTTGCAGGATTTGTTAGATAAGGGGCTTATTCGACCTAGTGTTTCTCCGTGGGGTGCTCTGGTCCTGTTTGTCAAGAAGACGGATGGAAGTTTGCGCTTATGTATCGACTACCGCCAGCTGAACAAAGTTAACGTTCGGAACAGATATCCGTTGCCACGCATTGATGATTTGTTCGACCAGCTTCAGGGTGCGGGATATTTTTCAAGGATCGACTTGCGATCAGGATACCATCAGCTGCGAGTTCGACAGGAGGATATACCGAGGACAGCTTTCTGCACGCGCTACGGCCACTACGAGTTTTTGGTGATGTCGTTCGGACTCAGATTTGATGAACCGTACATTCAGGCCGTATCTTGACTTGTTCATCATCGTGTTTATCGACGATATCTTGGTGTACTCCCGTAGCAGAGAGGAGCACGAGCAGCACTTACAGATTACGTTACAGACTCTGAGGGAGCACCAGCTGTTCGCAAAGTTCTCCAAGTGTGCTTTCTGGCTGGACAGCGTCGGATTCTTGGGTCACGTAGTTACAAAAGACGGCATATGTGTGGACCCGAAGAAGATTGAGGCTGTTCAGCAGTGGCCCCGACCTACATCGGTTACTGAGATCCGTAGTTTTCTAGGCCTGGCGGGATACTACAGGCGTTTTGTTCAGGACTTCTCCCGTATAGCTGCACCGTTGACCGGTTTGACACGGAAGGGAGTTCCTTTCGTCTGGACGGAGGAGTGCGAGCGCAGTTTTCAGTAGCTGCGGACATGTTTGACTACGGCGCCGGTATTATCTTTGCCTTCGGGATCAGGCGGATTTGTGGTCTACTGTGATGCTTCGCGAGTGGGATTAGGATGCGTATTGATGCAGCATGGCCGGGTGATCGCATATGCTTCTCGGCAGTTGAAGAAGCATGAACAGAACTACCCCACTCACGATTTGGAGATGGCTGCAGTGGTCTTTGCATTGAAGATTTGGCGACATTATCTATATGGCGAGTCGTGCCAAATATTCACAGACCACAAGAGCTTAAAATACATATTTCAGCAGCGAGACCTGAACCTCAGACAGCGTCGTTGGATGGAGTTAGTGAAAGACTACGACTGCGAGATCTTATATCACCCAGGCAAGGCGAATGTGGTGGCAGATGCTTTGAGCAGGAGGCCCGGGGGTAGTCTATCCTTTTTGCGCGCAGTGCAGAGGCAGTCGTCAGCAGATTGGCAGATGTTATGCGACAGCCGAGTTGAGTTCGAGTTCACTCAGACAGGGGGACAGCTCGCGCATATTCGTGCACGCCCACAGTTGCTTGACCGTATATATGAGGCACAGCGCAGTGATGACCGTTGCTCAGAGATCATGGCACAGATGGGACAGGACAGATTTTCCGAATTCGTGATTGACGATCAGGGGATTTTACGTTATGGATCTAGACTGTGCGTACCAGATGCTGATGGATTGCGGCGCGACATTCTTGAGGAGGCACACCGATCAGTGTATAGTGTCCACCCCGGTTCCACCAAGATGTACCACGATATGAGGGAGACCTACTGGTGGGACGGGATGAAGAGGGACATTGCGGAGTTTGTATCGAGATGCCTGACTTGTCAGCAAGTCAAGGCTGAGCACCAGAGGCCCGCAGGAGAGCTACAGCCGTTACCCATTCCAGAGTGGAAATGGGAGCAGATTTCGATGGACTTCGTTGTGGGTCTACCCAGGACCAGTCGATGGTACGACTCCATCTGGGTGATCGTAGATCGATTGACGAAGGCGGTTCACTTCCTGCCAGTGAAGACCACTTTCAGCTTCGCTCAGTATGCTCAGCTCTACATTGACGAGATCGTACGACTACATGGCGTACTGACTTGTATCGTGTCAGATCGAGGCACTCAGTTTACCAGCCGACTATGGCAGAGACTTCAGGAGGCTTTGGGCACTCGTTTGAGCTTCAGCACAGCGTTTCATCCGCAGACCGACGGACAGTCAAAGCGGACCATTCAGACTCTCGATGACATGCTCAGAGCGTGCGTTTTAGACTTCGGCGGTAGCTGGGATCGTCATTTACCTCTAGTGGAGTTCACCTACAACAACAGCTTCCAGGATACTATTCAGATGGCACCTTTCGAGGCATTGTATGGGAGGAGATGCAGATCGCCCGTCTGTTGGACAGAGCTCAGCGAGAGCAGTATTTTGGGGCCGCAGCTTGTGGAGGAGACGACAGCGAAAATACAGTTGATCCGAGACTGGATGAGGGCAGCTTAGAGCAGACAGAAATCGTATGCAGACAGGCGCCGTCGCAGGTTAGAGTTCGCAGTTGGCGATCATGTTTTTCTGAGGGTCTCTCCGATGAAGGGCGTGATGTGTTTTGGGCGAAAGGGGAAGCTTAGCCCTAGATTCGTAGGTCCCTTCGAGATCCTCGAGCGTGTCGGCGCTGTTGCATATTGTTTGGCTCTTCCTCCCAGCTTTCCCGATGTTCACCCCGTCTTCCATGTTTCGATGCTCCGCAAGTACCTTCACGACCCTTCCCATGCGATTCAGCACCCGACAGTCCAGCTAGAGCACGACCTTTCTTTTGCAGAGCAGCCGGTGGCCATCCTGGATCGTCAGGTGAAGAAGTTGAGATCGAAGATTATACCAACCGTCAAGGTCCTTTGGCGTAGCCCGAGCAGCGAGGAAGTTACCTGGGAGACCGAGGGCGAGATGAGGAAGAAATATCCCCATCTCTTCGAAGGTACGCGTAGTTTTTTTTTTTAAATTCGGGGACCGAATTTCTTTAAGGGGAGAGATTGTAGCGTCTTGAAAAGTCGTTTTGGTGTTTTCCTGAAAATCGGTGAAAATTCGGTATTTTTCCGAAAACCGTCTTTCGTGTTATTTTGCAGTTTAGGACTAATTATACCAAAATGGATAGGTAATTGCTTGTTTTTAGTATCTAATGAGTTACTTATGAAATTTTGGTCATTTAAAAATTTTTCCCTTTTTTTTTCAATTTTTTAATATTATTTTAAGCCGGTAAGAAAATACATTAAATTAGCGATAAATACAAATTTAAATGGGCTAATTTTAATCTTTAAAATTATGTTAATTAAAATCTAGTTGTAACATAAATTTTCAGTATTTTATTTTAAGTTTTTACTAATTTTTATTATGGAAAACAAAAATATAATTATTTAAACTTAAGCTTGCAAATATGAACTTGTAGGGGGCCTTTTTGCTTGGATTTCTTTTTGCAACCACTCACACTTTTCTCACCTCACATGGGCCGAGCCCACCAGCAGGATTCTCCCCCTCCATTTGCTCCATTTCATTTCATGTGATGAATGTTATGGGTTGAATTTTATACATTAATTAAAGTATGGTGTTGACTTGGAAAGGAAAAATGAAATAACACTAGTACACACACACACTCCCCCCCCCATTCCCCTTGCTGCCGAATCTGCAGCCCCCCACTCCATTCCACTCCATTGTTTCCACCTCCTTTGCATCAAACAAAAAAGAAATCCCCAAATGCTTCAAAAATCCAATTAAACCTCACAATTCCAAACCCATTCTTCATGCTTCTCCTTAGACATTCTTGCATGGATCTTGGAGTCTAGGGGGCCATCTTTGAAGGCAAATTATCTTGCTAGATCTCTAGAATTGGAGGTATAATCTTGACCCAATTAACACTTGTGGTTAAATTCCTTAAATTAAATTGATTAGAGTTAAATTTTGTGCTAAATTCTAATTTAGTTTTTTTTTATAGTTCATGGCTTGAGTTGTAATTAGGGTTTAGAAATCCATTATTAGGTTAATTAATTTACTTTGCTATCTAGTGTTTTGCTAACCTAAATCTAAGAGGTGAACTTGCTATTGGATTTGAAATTAGTGTTAGTTAAGTTTTTCTAGTATGGTTTTTTAATTGCAATTGCTAATAAGAAAAAAAAAATCATGAAAGGGTTGTGTTTGGAAAATGGTTTTGAAGCATGGTAAATGAGTTGGAGTTATGTGATTGTGGCTAACTAGTTGTGTGGTTGGATATTTGTGTTGGATTGTGATAACCTTATCTTTAATTTTCGATGTTGCACCAAATTAGCAAGTTTTGTGCTTACTAGTTTTTATTAAATTATTGTGATGAACTATTTGCGGGATCTTGATGATATTTTTGAGTTATCCTATGACGTTTAGGATGCGTGAGTGCGGATTTTTGGGTGTTCGGATTTTAGTTTTGCCGGGCGACCAAATCGGCGATTTTTGCAGTTTTTGCGATTTTCGCGTGTGTTCCGCGCACCTTGTGCACGTTGTACCTAGCTTGTGAACGTTAGTATTTTCGTTAGGGAATTGCGTCGTTCTTGATTTGTAACCTTATGTCTTGTATTGATGTAAATTCCAGGTTCGGTCGCGGAGGCTTCGGATGCGGCACGAAAAGGGGAAGCGGTGATCGGACGTAGCTAGCTGAGGATTTCTGTGAGTAGATGTAACATCTACGGGGGACTATCGTTGGATGGCGCAAATCGCCCGATAGTTTTAGTAACTTAAAAGATTCTTAGTGATGTTAGTAATTAGGGGTGTAATACTTATATGATTATTTGCTGCATTCATGCCTTATATTGACATACATATACGAACCCATTCTATAGGACACCTGCACCATTGCCAGGGTTTTTATATGCAGCACGAGCACTATTCATGCTTACACACACACCCTGGTAATTGCCATGCCACCACACTAGATAACCTTTAAATTGAAATCTTTTACTATAATTGACACTTAAACATGTGCTATTGCCTTTAATTCCTTAAAATGAAATCGTAGGATTGCTATTCATGTGCATGTACCTCATCATATTATTTGTTCATGCCTAGTCTATTAATCACACATCGCAACTTGATTATTGATACCATATGCATTCATTATCATTGACATATGCACTTATGAGAATTTCTTGAGATTTTATGATATTTCTGGATTTCGGGGGAAAGCCGCAAAATTTCTAAACTTATTATATTTTTTAAAATATGTAAATTGCGGTTTTCTAGTGATGTATGTGTCGTCCACCATGAGTTTGCTGTGGTTTTCGAGACCCGTTTCGAGGAGTTGGATGAACCGTCTCGGGTACATGGTGGGCCCGGTATGGTATCCCGGGGCAAGATGAATGTGGTGTTGACGTTGAGCCTGGCAGGGGACGGATTACCTACCGGTGACTGTTTGGCACGGCGGATATCCAGAGGATACCGACCGTGGCCGCGAGATGATGAGATTTTGATATTGAGCTGGGTCAGCCGGATGGCTGAGGCCAGAGATACTATGACATGGATATATGAGATTTGTGATAGTTTTGAGGTGTCGTTGCTGGACACAGGTTCTTGTTGATTCTATTGGTATTGTGCGGGTATTTCAAAAGAGATTCTTAAAGGGAAAAAGATGATTTCTTATACTTACATATGCGGATCACGAGTATATTTATATTGCATACATACTTGCTAGTATAGTCATATGGCATACATACCTGCTATTATATCCTGCCATACCTGTATTATAGATGCTAGGATGCTTGTGTGCATACTTGCGATAGCCTGTGTAGATGTTATTTATTACTCACGAGTTGGCAACTCACCCCCATTGTGCCACAGCCTTTTTCAGGTCCGCTCCGTCAGTACAGTAGCGGCGGGCGCACTTGCTTCTTTTGCCTGGACTCGAGGTTTTGCTCTTAGGTGGGTTATACTATTATTTTTGCACCACCTTGTATATTCTTTGTATCTAGAGTACTCCATCTACTGTATTTACCAGCATTATTATATATTGACCTAGAGATGAGACTGTGAGGTTTGTGGACTTTTATGCTGTATTTTGGGGTCGAGCTCACTTGAGTCGACATGCTGTTTTTCTTATGCTTCCTTATGATTATTTCGCATGTTGTTGCTTTATATTGCGTGGGATTTGTGACCGCCTTGTGGCGAAGAGCTAGCTCCCGCTTGGGGATGCCTTATTTGTTGGATTCATATATATTCTTGTTGTACCCATTTTGGGGGCTAGTATTTATAAAGGAGACTCTGCCGAAATTTTCGGAAAAATTGATATTGTTTTTAAAAAGGCTTTATATGACTTATTTGATAAACTTGCTTTCAATTGATTGGGTTCTCTTCACTCTTTTGCTTATTTGGTTTTGGTTTCTGGGCTTTGGCTTACTTATTTTACGGACGTCTTGAGACGTTTCGTAAACTTAAGTGCCAGTCACGTTCCGTATCCTGCGGGTCGTGACATATATTGAGGACTGTATTTTGATTGAGAATGAATATGCCATTATGTAACGAGCCTGATGCAATCAACTTTTGATTTAGGAAGATGTTCATAACATTATCCTGTACTACAAAATTATATCCCTCTTTACTCAATAAAGAAACTGATATAATGTTGCACATCATGTTCGGTATATAACAGCACTCATTAAGAATCAGTGTATTATGACTTGGCAATACTAGGTGATATTCGCCAACTGTTTTGGCTACAACACTTGCACCGTTCCCTACTTGAACGGAATGATCACCTTTTCCCAGTTCTCTACCTTTTCGTAGCCCATGTAACAATTTACATATGTGGGATCCTGATCCGGTATCTAATACCCAGGACGTAGGGTGAACTGAGAAACAGTTCTCAATAACTAACACACCCGAAGAAGATGCATCAACATGCATGTTCTTTTGGGCGGATTGAGAATCTAGATATTCTTCTATTCTCTGTTCAGTCTTATAACTCTTATAAGAAAAAACGGGTCCAACGTTCATCTGCTCAGTATAATAAGCGGGTTCAGTCAATACATCAATATTATTATCTTGATTATGGCCTGACATGGTCGCTACCTGGAAAGAGAGAGAAGAAAAACACTTTAGCGTATGCTCTTGCAAGATTAGATTGGTTATTATCTTATCTAATCAGGATGTCTCCCACTGTTTTTATCAAATCTACCTTAAAACCCTAAAAGGTAAGATTAGCCGGGATTAATTACACCCTATAATTTCGTCAATCTTTCAGCCAGATCAGTGTCGGTGCTTTGAGGGAGGTTCCCCGTGCTTTCGCACGGACCTAATTAAAGTAAACCTCGTTTTCCCAGAGGCGTAACCCCGTTAACACTTTTCTAGACACCTACTTGAGTGACTAATTGTCCTGTGTAAAACTCTCCCAGGAGTAACACTTACTCGCAGTGGGTATCGGGATCCAACTATCTCATAGAAGGTATGCAATCTCATTGCAAATTTCAACACTTGAAATTCCCGATAATATTTTGCCCCTAGCGTCCCATGACCTTGAGGAAGGCTAAACTACCCATAGGGTGCTAGTCAAGTTCAACCCGTTTATTTCTTGATTGAATTAAACCCACCCGTACGACCCTTGATGAAGGCCAAACTATCTTTAGACCCGTACGACCCTTGCCCCTAGCTGACCGCTTGCAGCTTGTGGGTGTTTGATATGATCATCACCTACAGCCGGCGTATTGACGATTCTTTAGAGTCCTACACAGAGGTTTCTTGACTCAGGCAAAATGGAGTAGGGGCACATATGTGATATGTGCGGGACCGAGGATAATGCGATATGAGATACCGTATTCTATTCTCACGATATATGATATCAGCCGGGTCATCGGATCAAGTGTTGATTCGATGAATCGGTACATATAAATATTAGTCGGTTATATGCGATATAGCCGGATTGTCGGATCAAGTGTTGATTCGATAATTTAATGTATAATAATATATATGATATATTAAATTACATTATCTAATATTAGCTCACTAAAAGATTCTTTTTCTCACTCGGGTAATACATTGATATATATGCGATATATGTTAATTGTATTATTTTATTTGGTTACAATAAATATTATATATGTGATATATAATATTGTAACATGATATGATAACTAATGCAACATGTTTAGTAGATATTAAACAAGATTAGGGTTTGATTTGGATTAATGCTTTCTAGATGATTCCAGAAGGTTTAGTTTTGTTTTGTGAAAGATATTTTGTTATGACTCATACTTTAACCCAAGCCAAACCCTAACCCTAGTTAATTCTCTACATGGGTTTAGTTGACCATGGTTGCATTAATCATCATATTTATCCTTTCATTATTCATCACAAAAGGTTTCATGTTGATTGTTCATCTTCTTCCTTCTTTCTTTTCATGAAAAAGCTTTCTAGCTTTTTCTAAGTGATGAAAAATGAGTGAGAAATAGAAATTAAATGAGAGCAAAAATCCTACTTCATCATCCTCATCTATCCTTGCCATTTAGATGAGGGTGTTCACTTCATTTAGTGAGTGTTAGCTTGTGTTAACGAAACTTCAAGGTAGATCATCTATGTTATCGAAGATCGGAAGCAAGACTGCATCTTGCTCTTCGTGAAGCCTCTCGAGAGTCCGGAACACGATGATCGCAGCGAAGGGACCTCAACACGGAGCTTAAGAAGTGAATGACCGGATCTACAAAGGTTGTAATCCCTCTCACTTAGTGTTAAAGAGTTTAACATGCTTTTCTTCGCCTAAACCCTAGTTTGAAGATCCGGCTTCGGGTTGTTCGGCACGGCTAATTTTTAGATCGGGCATGGTTGATGCCTCGTAGACCCTTGTTAGAGTGCATAGCAACCCTACAGTGGTATCAGAGCCAAGCTAGAGCTTTAGACAAAGTCTAGACGAAGTTTAAAGTCCGATCGAACCCGGAAACCCCGATGTTTACCCTTCTCTGTACATTTTTTAAAAATGTGGTTTTTTATGAATTAAAAATGCTCAGAAAAACAAGCAGGAAAAACTAAGAATTACTGTGAAGTACGGTCCACTAAGTCGCTCACGTGACCGCGGAACCGCGGCCAAACCATGGGTTTGGCGGCGGTTCCGCGGCCAAAATTTAGACTTAGTCCCTCATATTTCATATATTTATTCTTAGGTCCTTTATTGTTATTTTTTTCTGGGAATTATTTAATTCCACTCTAGTGTTGAGTTTTCAAGGGTTGTATTGGGGACTCGTTGATTCGATCGGATAATTTAACTTTGTTTAGTTTTGTCCGGATAATTTTTAGAAACTGTTAGAAAGTTCGAACAGATATCAATAACTCACTTTTTCCCCTGTCGGAAAATTTTCAAATGTTGGATTTTTTCTCGTGTTTGAAACTTTCGTAAAGTCATGCAAGTAATGCGGTGGACCCTCTAGAAGATAACAAACCTTAACTCGATTATGTGACCGTCTTGAACTGCCTATAAACCTTAGGGTTTGGGGCAGTACGGCGTGCCACATGTGAGGCGTTGGCTTGACCCTTCTACGGCTGGACCATTGGTACTGTGGCATGTGTTGGATGTTTTTTAAACTGATTTCAAGTGTTGAGATATATTGGGGAAATCTTGGGTGTTTGATTATTCGATCGGAAAGTTTAACATTGTCTATTTATCTGGATTGTGATACAATATTTGGAATCCACAAGAAATTATGAGATAACTAATTTGAATGTTATAAATCTAGCGGTTTAGTCTCAGATGATCAGTTGCCACGGGATTTTGATGCGATCAAAATTCCGTCGCAATCACGTAGCGTACGCGGATACTCGCCGGGTAAACTTAATAGACAGCCACGCCCCATAGCCCCGACCAAGTGACTTTAGGAGAACCCCGTCACCAAAAGCATCCGTTCGGGTGCTCGCGGCAGCGGTGTTCCGCCTTAGTGCACTTCGTCGACGGCATCTGGGGGTGCGGCCGTCTACTAAAGTTTGCGACGAGCATTCGGTCAGAACATCGGGAATCTTGTTGAATTGCCCGACTTAGGCAATTGAGTTGATCATCAGATGTCAAGTACCACACCAGATGTTGTTTTTGCACTAGATGCAATAGGTTGATATTAATCCAATCCTGGAGAAACATTCGGAAGCAGATTTAGAACATAAGTGGTTGTTCTAGGGATTTGATGACGGCAGCCTCCTTCGAGAGACGGTTATCATTCCAGGCTTCCAAGGTGACATGGATGCCAGAGTGATCGTCAGAGTTATAGTTTTCCCTCTGATGAGGGGCAATATTATGGACAGGTGGTCCAACAGGATACTGTGGGACGCATGGTGCAGGATACTGATTAGGTTCAGTTGACGATACAGTCTAAGAAGTTTGGATTTGGAGTTCATTCATGAACTAGGTCCCATCAGATATCCAGACATATTCTAAGATAGGTATTACTCAATTCGGGAGATGGCTTTCTCCGCAAACATGAGATTAAGAGAGACATAGAAAGAAAAATCAGGGCGGATCCACTCACTGAAGCTATTTCTCGAACACAATAGTTTTACAAACGAGCTTTGTGAAACTGATTAGTAGAGGAGTTGGCTGTTCGGTATCACACAGGCTGTGAGTATGCGATATCGCAATAATTAGCCTTAAGTGCATGTGGGAGATTGTTGGATATAGTGCCCTCAAAGTGAATTATTGGATCGCAGGTATGTGATTGCAATGATTGAGGGAGGACCTATACCGGTAGGACAGTCTTACTCGAGACGATACTATGCTATCTGGTTTATCTTTATCATCGTGTACTGCTTTAGGTGACATTACAGATCACTATTACACGTTGATAGAGCCCTTAGGATCCTTGCTTGAATACCAACAGTATGATAGCGATCATATACGTGAGAGTTGGGTAGTCTATAAGCACATCCTTAAAAGTGGTCCCTAGTCGTTGGAGTTTCGAGACAGGGCATCGATACTCTGGAGTAGAGTAGTGTATACAATCGAGACCCCGACGAGGGGCGGTGGCCGGTATCATAAGCCATTGGTGTCAGTTGGTTCACCTAAGATGTATACAGGTGCTCATTGGGTTATGAGTGCACCGGACAGGACTCGCCGGGAACATGCTAGTTGGTATTATACCTAGCGTCAGATAGCAGTTCCCTGGTGACATGTGTACAGGTTAGTTCATCGACCTGAGGTCGCCATTTGTCTCGTGTGAGTTCCCACTGTGCTTAGATTACTACCCTACCACGGCTCAAAGGAGTCGTGCAAACAGGTTTTAGTTGGGTACAGTCCCGAGCCACATAGAGGTAATGAGCGGATCGGCAGGGGATTCGTCTCTCCCGGTATTGGGGGTGAGATCGCGCTGTGTCTAGGAGAGCCATTACACCAAGGCAGGTGAGAATTACTGGTAGGTATTCCAGTAGTTTCTCAGGGTGTTCAAGGCTACCCTCCGACACGACTTATACCGCTATTGGGGGTCTGACGTTACCAGCCCCCTAGGCCCGATATGCGATGCTCATAGACGAACGGACCGGATTGTGCGGATATTGTCACTGATAGGCTTAGTTAGGGATTCAGGATGAGTTCGCTCATCGGCTTCCCTTTTGATCAATACTTGGGGCAGCCGTTATGTACAGCTTGTACCACTGACGTTCTTGTGGTTAAATCCATGGCCCGCGTATTGACGAGTCTTTAGAGTCCCCCACAGATAGTTTCCCAAGTTCGGGCGAAACGTTGTAGAGGCCGTATGGTTTTATGGCTGGGTTCGAACCTGCACGTGCACTTATGCATGTGTCATGGTTCAGACAGATAATACTGATGGGCTTTGGTTTAAGCCGGATCCTAGTATTATATTGTAGGGATACTTTTGCCTCTTTGCATTTTGTATTCGGTCGGAATATAAATACGGATATGTATATACAGGTGTGGGGTAATCCTACGGGATTACTTTTGAAGTTGCCAATCTTCCTTCACCGGACTTAAACATTTGGTTTAATATTTATGTTGCGGATTTTCTTTAATCCTTGGCTGATTTTTCACTGGGCTTCCTGATGGGCTTTAAGCCTTTTCCTTTCGGGGTTTATTTGCAAATGTTACTTTCATAAAGGGAGGGGGGGTTTTGTGGTGCAAGGGGCCCCAGCAGCTTGCTTCTAGTATGTGTGAGATTGTTCTTGAATTGACGAGTCATATCTGTGACTCACTCTTTTCATTAATTCTTTTTGTCCGCTTAAGGATATTTGATTAAGATCTTTTGTGATGTGCTCACCCCCTCCACCTCATGGCCGACCCCACCCAATTCAGCCCTCCAAATTGGCCGAGCCCCATTTGTGAAGGAATTGGATTCATGCAAATTTCCAAGCTCACTTCATCTCTACTCAAATGGCAACTTCATTTATCTTCACCCAATTCAGTGGGT
The DNA here is from genome assembly GCA_030015575.1 of Agapanthus africanus. Lineage (NCBI taxonomy): Eukaryota > Viridiplantae > Streptophyta > Magnoliopsida > Asparagales > Amaryllidaceae > Agapanthus > Agapanthus africanus. The sequence goes on from JASDDO010000008.1 coordinate 219,905,914, forward strand.
GCCTTGAGACAAACTATTCTACACTCCCTCTACTTCAATTTTGGACATGTCAGTTGGCAAACTTCATGTCCGAGTTGCTTCAGCTTGAAGCGGGAGTCTGTATAAAGATTCGTTGACGTGGTTCCACTTCGACGAGGAGACCGGAGATCGAGCGAGATCGGAGATGCCGCGAGGAGCGTGGGATGATGGCTAAAGACTGAAGGACACATATCGACCGGTATAGCCATTCTATCATTTCGTAGATTGCTAGTTTAGTGTTAATAGCACGATCCGGGTTACAATCTATGTTAGCGCCAGTTTATGAAAAAGTTTTTATTCCGCGTTTGGTCTCAGATTATTGGTCGGGGCGCTACCGTAGACTTACATTCAGTTTGGAATATCCTGCACCTCATTCGACTAGGAAAGTGCCGAGATCCCTTCACCGGGAGTGACCTCTTTAGCAAAGGTTTTCGCTACTATATATTTATAAAAAGCTATCCGGTTCCTTCAACGATATCAAGTTCATTACGCTAAAGGTTTTTCGCCAAAAACCAGCCGTAGCCCTCCGTCATTTCAGATAGGTATCTCGTAGTATTCGTGCTATGTACGTTGGTCTCTATCAAGGCATAGTGTACGGTAGCTGCGTGATACGTGTCTGTAGCATAGATATGCGATTATCTAGGACAGCCGCATAATCACGTTGGTCTCTATCAAGGGCTTATGTGGGTGGGTTTAGATCAATCTTGGATAATGACGGGTTGAACTTGACTAGCGACTTATGGCACGTTGGTCTCTATCAAGGCCATGAAGTCGTTAGGGGTAAAAATCACATCGGGAGTTTCAAACATACAGGAAACTTGCCAGGCATGCGCATACCTTCTGGAGTGTGATAACGTGAGTGGATTCCATCACGTTATCATGCGATGATAGTTGGATCCCGATTCCCACTGATGAGTTGGTTTACTCCTCGGGTGATCCCGGCTAATTCTTCTTTCAGGTTTGGAGGAGAATTTGAGGATACAGTGGGAGGTTTCCTGATTAGATAAAGTGATTAACCATTCTGATTTAGGTTAGAGTGCACGCAGAGTGTTTCTTTTCTCTCTCTCTTTAGCTGTGACCATGGCCCGACCCTAGACTATAACTCAGAGACCAAGTTAACCGAACTTTCTTAAAACACTGGCTTTTGGATAGTCTGAGTTGCATACATCATTGACACTCCTTTTTTTACCTTTTGCATTTCTCCAGAACACCCCGTATCACTACGAACATCCACCATCGTATGGTTATATACGAACTCGAAGGAACTTATTCGAGGATGGATTCTGGTTCTGGAGAGATTGAATAGGATTATTCAGTTGTCTTTTTCTTTTTCCTTCTCTCAGGTTATGAGGGCTCCTAGGATTAGGAGAGGGTACAACTATTACGCTTATTGGATAGTCTTCTTCCAAACCATAGGCAGATGCCGAAAGGTAGGGAATGAAGAAAACCAATTAGCCTAAGTGAGGTGTACAGAACTTGATAAATAAAGACAAAATAAAGGGATTATAAAGATGGCAAAGTAAATTGCGACTGCTATCATTCACGTCCAAACCGTGTATATACGGTTACAGTCATGAATCTGGATAATGGAAGAGGCATTACTAGGAATACGCGGATACCCCTTCGAAACATTTTCATATTTCAGTTTCACTGTGTGTTGTTAATAGAAAACTGATTTTCCAATTAGCCTTTGCTCCAGGGTATGTATTTACCAGGTTTGATTCTCACATCTGTATGGTTTTACAGATGATGAGTGGGAGTAAGTTATTGGGAATTAGGTGATCATCCTCATTATATCGGAATTCGTTGTAATTGGTGATATTTGAGGAAATCGCCTGGGTACAGTTTTCAACCTACGACGCACAGGGTTGAGTCATTAAACTCAGGGGACTTATACAAAGTATTCTATGTTGTCCAGTGTCCATTAGGACAAAGGGGTTGGTCCTCGTACTGTATTCTGTTTACTTGTGACTTCTCAAGTTTTAGACAAGTGTTTCGTAGAAATACAAGGTCCAAGTTTGAGAAGTTATAGGTAAAAGAATAAAGTAGGGAACCATGTGTTGCAAGTATCGGTATTCTTCAAGGTGATAGAAGATGTAGATACTTGTGGTTGGTATTCAGTTGATAGTAATGGTTTTGAGAACTTGTTTCTCTTTCAGGTTACTCATAATTGGATGCATTCCTAAGTTGAGTAATGCTGATCGGCCTCTCTCCATTTAGTTGACATGCACTGGAGACAGCTGCATGATTTGAATCTGGTTCCAATTAAATCAGTGCCTCTGTTTCTAAATTGTATATAGAATGGTTCATATCTTAACGATGTTAAGGTACGGGGAGTTGTCCAGTTTTTGCTTAAAACCGGACTCTGGATAACTCTAGGCACGTTTCTGTAATGGCTGTTTGTGGGTTAGCCCGGGCTATGACGGGGGTTAACTTTTCTACCATCTGGAAGATCAATAGTGATATTGTTCTTGACTCACCATAGTTTTAGTAAAATGGACTTTTTCAGAAAACAGTAGTGGGAGTATGGTAGAACTGGAAGTGATTCCAGAACCGCAAACGATTACTGAAAATTTAATAGGACCTAAACATTCAATCAGGTTTGACATTCTATTGGCCGCTCCGCAGATATGGTGGGTAACCTCAGGCACCCGAGAGGTACTTCGGTATTCTCAAAGACGGTGACAGGGAGGTTCTTGTTTACCCAGACTTGACACTATGTTGTTCCAGACTATGAGACCCGGCAGGAGGATGAGTATAGCGTCGTTCTAAATTAGCCTTAGAAGTGCACGTATATATTATTCTGCCAGAGGGTTGTTGTGGTCAGTGGGAGCAGCGAAAGCATAGTGGACAAGTAGATTATGTCTATTTATAGACCGAAACAGATATAGCGGAGATAGATCATCTATTTTCGATATGACAGTCATAGGCTTTGACTTCATTAGAATAGGGGATGGATCTGTTAAGAAGGTAGTAGGGTGTGATGTCCTGGTATTTGGACGACATACATAGAGTAGGAAGTGAAATTCCTATACTACGATCGGTTTTATTGTGGTTGTCACACAGTAGTTTCTCCACATAGGATATGAATATAATATCAGGCATTCTGGTTACTAGATCTATGGTTTTAGATCTAGATTTGGGAAGTGTCCCAATCTGGGTACTTAGACAGTATTCTAAAGGTGTTTTAGAACGGACGACTCCTGGCATGGTGGTGTATCTACAGGTGATGGAGTCACCCTCTCTAAAGGTCTTACAGACTAAAGGGGAGAGGCATGTGCATGATTGGCAGATCACTTGCTTAGGCAATTGAGTTGATCATGAGATGCCAAGTACCACACCAGATATTGTTTTGCACTGGATGCAATAAGTTGATATTAATCTAATCCTGGATAAACGTTCGGAAGCAGTTTTAGAACATAAGTGGTTGTTCTAGGGATTTGATAACGACAGGCTCCTTCGGGAGACGGTTATCATTCCAGGCTTCCAAGGTGACCTGGATGATAGAGTGATTGTCAGAGTTATAGTTTTCCCTCTGACAAGGGGCAGTAGTTTGGACCGGTGGTCCAGGCGGATACTGAGGATGGCATGGCGTAAGATACTGATTAATTTTAGTTGACAATAAAGTCTAAGAAGTTTGCTGGATTTGGAGTTCACTTATGAGCTAGGTCCCATCAGATACCCAGACGTATTCTAAGACAGGTATTGCTCAATTCTGGAGATAGTTTTCTTCGCGAACTTGAGATAAAGAGAGACATAGAATGAAACATCAGGGCGGATCCACTCACTGAGGCTATTTCTCGAACGCAATAGTTTCACAAACAAGTTTTGTGAGACTGATCAGTAGAGAAGTTGGGTGTTCGGTATCACACGGGCTGTGAGTATGCGACATCGTAATAATTAGCCTTAAGTGCAAGTGGGAGATTGTTGGATATAGTGCCCTCAAAGTCAATTATTGGATCGCAGGCACGTAATTGCAATGATTGAGAGAGGACCTATACCAGTAGGACAGTCTTACTCGAGTTGATAGTATGCTATCTGGTTTGTCTTTATCATCGTGTACATGCTTCAGGTGACATTACAGTTCACTGTTGCATGTTGATAGAGCCCATAGGATTCTTGCTTGGCTGCCAGCAGTATGATGGCGATCATATACGTGGGATCTGGGGTCTATAAGCATATCCTTAAAGTGTCCCTAGTCGTGGGAGTTTCGAGATAGGGCATCGATACTCCATGAGTAGACTAGTGTATACAGTCGAGACCCTGACGAGGGGCGGTGGCCGGTCTCACAAGCCATTGGTGTCAGTTGGTTCACCTAAGATGTATACATGTGCTCATTGGGTTATGAGTACACCGGACATGACTCGCCGGGAACATGCTAGTTGGTATTATACCTATCGTCAGATAGCAGATCGTAGGTGAAATGTGTATAGGTTAGCCTATCGACCTGAGATCGTCATTTGTCTTGTGTGAGTTCCCACTGTGCTTTGATTACTACCCTACCATGGCTCAAAGGAGTTGTGCAAACAGGTTTTAGTTGGATACAGTCCCGAGCCACATGGAGGCAGTGAGCGGATCGACAGGGGATTCGTCTCTCCCGGTATTGGGGGTGAGATCGCGCTGTGTTTAGGAGAGCCATTACACGAAATCCCTGGTCAGGGTAAGCGAGATTTTCTGGTAGGTACTCCAGTAGTATCTCAGGGTATTCTGGGCTACACTCCGACATGACTTATACCACTATTGGGGGTCTGACGTTTACTAGCCCCCTAGGCCCTATATGCGATACTCATAGACGAACGGACCGGACTGTACGGATATTGCCACTGACAGGCTCAGTAGGGTTTCAGGATGAGTTCGCTCATCGACCTCCCTTTTGCTCAATACCTCGGCAGCCGTTACGTACAGCTAGTGCCACTGACGGCTTGTGGTTAAACCCACCGCCAGCGTATTGACGAGTCTTTAGAGTCCCCCACATACAGTTTCCCAAGTTCGGACAAAACGTTGTAGAGGCCGTATGGTTTTATGGTAGGGTTCGAACATACACGTGCACTTGTGCACGTGTCATGTTTCGGGCGGATAATACTAGTGGGCTTTGGTTTAAGCCGGATCCTAGTATTAAATTGTGTTGGAATATTTTTGTCTCGTTGCATTCATATTCAGTCGGAATACGGTTGCGGGTATGTATATACGGATGAGGGGTAATCTTACGAGATTATTTTTTGAAGTTTTCATTTCTAGTTTTGTTATTAAATATTAAGTTTTAATGTTTAATTAATAGTGTGAAATGTGAGCATGTTATTTTTCCTTACCTAATACATTTTTGGCCGAACCTTTCTAGTGGACAGTGGGGATTGTGGGCTTTGGTGAGTCATTGATTTGGCATTGAATGGACATGGGCAACATTGTTGTGTCATGGTGTTTTAATTGCTTTTGTTTTGTGTTAGGATATTTCCTTATTCACACCACTTCAATCCTAATACTCACCTCTCCTTGTCTATAACCAGTGAACCATTCTTTCATTGGCCGAGCACTATTGGCCGAGCACTATTTGAGGGGTATGGCTGCCAAGTGTGTGTGTGCTGGCCATTCTTTTGTGGTGATGGATAAATTCCTTTTGTTTGCACTCCTTTTTAATTTCCACACAACACTAGATCACCAATGGATTCCACAGAGAAGTTTTGGGGCTCGGCCAAGTGTTTCTTCACCAGCAAAAAAATTCCTTAAGCTCACATGTTCAACTTCTTGGCAACTTCAATTTACCTCCACCCAAATACTTGGGTGCCTTAAGACAAAATATTCTACACTCTTTCTACTTAAATCTTGGACATGTCGGCTAGCAAATTTCATGTCCGAGTTGCTTCGGTTTAAAGCGGGAGTCCGTATAAATATTCATCGACGTGGGGCCATTTCGACGAGCGAGATCGGAGAGCGAACTTCGTCGGCGCAGCAGCGAGGAGCTTGGTGCAGAAATTGAAGACCGAAGGACACAGATCGATCGGTATAATCTCTCCAAACTCTTTTACAGTTTACTAGTTTACGGTTAATGGAACGATCCGTGTATTTGGTTGCAGTAGCGCCAATTTTGTAAATTGCTTTGGTTCCGTATTTGGCGTCGGATTGACGGCCGGGGCGCTGCCGTATCCCAATAGGAACAACCACTCCGGGACTTCCTTGCAGATAGCTTGGCTTCAACCACTTCAAGCCCACTGAGATCCACACGCTTCAGGAGGCAACCTCCCAACTCAATCTCAGCCGTTCGTTTTCACTCGCTGCAGATCAACAGAAGGTAACATCTAAAGGAGATCCAGAGATTCACCAGAGAGAGAGAGAAAGACGGAGCCGAGAGAGAAAGAGGGGTGCAGGGTTGTTTTGATGTAGGCATCCCTAAACTCGGGATATGGGATTAGATTTTTATGGGTTTTTTTTTTCTTTGAGTTTTATTTTTGTCAAAAAATATAGAAATATGACAACATTGCGAGAGTTTGGGTCGAATAGTGAAGATTTTTCCTTTTTGGATGCCACCGCTTCCGTATAAGAATTTGTGACCAATCACTTTGAAAAGAAATTCATGCCTAATGAGATAAGCCAACGTGATTTGAGTTGCAAACTTATCATTGAAGACATGATTGATTCTTGCTAGATTAGGGAAAATCAGTCAGTAGCATATGCTTAGCATGCAAAGCATTCTTCTTTTTTTCTCTTCAGAGAATGTTGACTTATTTAATAACGGTCTTTTTTTTCAAAAAAAAAAATGCTCAGCATGAAATGTAGCTTCTTAACCTTGTATTCGTTTTATTCTGTCGAAAATTAAACCGACGATTTTTCATTATAAAAATTTATTCTTATCATTTGAGCCACTACAACAAAAACGGTATATATATCAGGACATTAACAACTGCCGCTATAAACCTATGAAACCGTCCCTATAGCTTAGAGACACTTTCTAAAATGTGCCCCTAATGTAGCCCTTATAAGTAGTGTCTCTATAATTAGATACCTATATATATAGGCTTTTTAAAATGCCTCGATAAATATAAATAGAGACAGATTTAGTGATAAATGGCGGCAGTTTTGTGTGCCTCTATTGACATGATGTGTCTATAGTGGGATTTTAAAATGACATTGAAGGTTTGCTAAAATTAGCATTCAATATTCAGACATCACATCTGTAGAGGCCTTTTAAAACGCATCTGAAGAACTATATAAACTGTAAAAAAAAAAAATTTATATTGCATTTACAGGGTCACTTTAAAATGCCTCGTATTTTATAATTATAAGAATATATTTATAAATTGCATTAAAGTATTAAAGTGACACTTTAAATACCACTAGCTCTGGCTTAAGCCTAACTGGTCGACTAAGTGCCGAATGAGTTGAGGCCCATTGGATTTTATTGTTCCTTCCGATATAAGACTTTGACCCATAGGGAAATCAACGGGTCATTCTCGTGGATGTAATGATCTCAAATTAATGTGCATTTAATATGGAAAACATTATCTAAACTGAAAATAAATAAATATAGGTTAATGCGGAAGAACTAGGGATAACATGGGCATGGGCATGAGCATGGTCATTGATTGGATGCATGTGCGTGGATAGCCCACAGTATTATTTAATTTCATAAAACCATTTTCTGTTTCCTACGTCAAATAAAGCTGCTGGTTTGCGGCTCGGGCAATTAAGATATAATAAAATCGGATAAAGAGAACAAAATATATATATAAAGACGCATTTGTGCTTTAGCCAAATCTTCGACCGCCATAAAATACAACTTTTTGTTATATGTATAAGGATACTTTCCTGAAAGATACATAACAGATTGTCGCTTTTTACACTGCAAAGACGAACTGATGGAGGTCTTTTTCAGATCTCCTTCAGATATTGTCTTCCGTCGATCTCCCGGTGAATTCCGGAGGGGATCCCCTGTTGAATGTGGGTCTCAGTGGGTTTTGAGGAGATTTGGTAGTTGGATGAGTTTGACGTCAGGTACCTGCAAAGAAGTCCCGGGGTGGTTTGTTACCACCGAGGACCCTCCGACGATCAAGTTAGTACTAGATCCGAGCAGCGTAACGGCTGGGTGGAGTAAAAAATGGCTTACTTGACCTCTCTGTGATGGGAGTTTATATAATGGTGGAGGCACGCAGCAGCAGGCGTGAGAATCTCGCCGGCAGTTACGCTCCCGACGTCACGCCCGCGTAGAGAGCGGATCACCCATTAATAGGGATCGTGGAGGCGTGGAACGTGGGATGTTGCGGGCGGAGAATCCACGCATGGCGAGATTCGCGGAGCGGCGGTTACGCCTGTGAGCGGTGAAGCTGGGCGGAGGACCGAGGAAGACGGCCTCGGTCGGGGGGCTCGCGGACGTGCGAGAAGGCCGAGGAGACTTGGTCTTGTTGCAGCTCAGGGCGAGCTTAGGGGCCGAGGAGGCCAATCTGCCTAGAGCCCCGAGGAGGGCTGGCTTGTGCTAGCAGGTCGGGTACAGGGGTGGCCTGGTCGGTCTCTGTGGGTCCTTTCTTCTGAGTTCTGGGACGTGCTATCTGCCACGTGTCCTGATCTTAGGGGTCTCCAATATTGAGCATCATCATTAGCCCCCCACTCCTGTCCCGACCGGTTAGAGGGTCGGGTCAGGAGTGGACTGCCGGGCCTCCCGGGGTGAGCTCCCTCCTAAGGTTTCGTCGGGACGCGTCCCCGGGCCGTCAGCTGTCTTTTCTGCTAGCGAATCGGGGGGGGGGGATCTCCGCATTTAAGGAGGGTGTGTCGGTTCGTGTCGCTTTGAAGTGTGGCCTACGTGTCAAGCGTCGGTTGGCTGATGCGACGTTTGCAGACCTACGACGTCTGAAAGGGTGCGGTCTAGTGCGGGGATGACAAGTGGAGCAATCGGAGCCGTTGGACGCGAGGAGGCGTCTTGGCGGGAGATGAAGGGCACCGTTGGATGAGGTCACTTGTGATGGTAAATAGGGGTGGGGCCCGTTCTAGGGCCCCTACTCCTTCATATTTCTCGTTCTAGGCCTCGGTTGCTCGGCGCTCATCTCCTTCATTCCACTTTCGTTTCCTGAGGACCATTCTTCCCAAAGTTAGATGTCTTCTCTTTTCGAGTCAGTAGATGTCGTTGAGGTAGGTTCTAGGAACCCTTTAGGTAAGTCTGAGTCCTCCCGGGGGGCAGGGGTCGGCCCCTCTTCCCGCGATCGTGCGGCGGGGGCAGCCCCTAGGGAGGAGGCGGTAGATGCTGCCCCTGGCTCCTCGTGTTGGATAAGGCATGAGGACGAGCTTGCCAATGCTCGGGCTCGTTTCCACATCCCCTCATGCTATACGCTCCGTCTGGCCAAGGAGGGAGAGAGGGCAGACCAAGTACGGGGCAGGGAGATCGCCCTGTATTTGGAAGCATTCTGGGGTGGAATGCGTCTGCCCTTCTCTCCTGAGGTCGTGGGAGCGTTGAACTTCTTCGGGTTAGCTTACGGTCAGTTGGTACCGAACTCATGGAGGATTCTCCTCGGGTTCCTGATCCGCCTGAAGTTACAGGCGATCCCCTTCAGCCTTTCCCTCCTTGATTCCTCCCTCGTCTTCAAAAATCACCCCGGTGGTCGAGCGGAGGACCCGGGGTGGGTTTATCTCTCTTTCAGAAAGCGACCAGGGGGCGTCGCCGGGACGGGGGTTGTGGCCCCGCCTTCTTCCATTCACGACTGGAAGAAGAAGAAGTTCTTCTTCGTTTCCCCTCCCGAGGGCGATGACTGGCCCGTGCCTACAAAGTAGTCGAGGGAGAAGCACTTGCCGAGGAACCAGTCCAGTGACCCCGCCGCGGTGTAACATTTCAGAAAATATAAAATATTATTTTTGGGAATTTAATATTAAAATAATATATTTCCCGAAAACTGCCCGATTTGCGAAATTGGGGTTTTCGAAAAAGGGTATAAATATATACCAATAATTGTGAAATAAATAGAAATTGAAATGATTTATTCATTTAAAAACATATTTAAAGGATTTGGTATTTTTAAAATTTATTATATGCAGTTTTGATAAAAACCCGATTAGTGTACTACTATTCGCGATTAAGCCAAATCCGCATTTTTACAGTTTTTCGTGGCCAGTGCACCATGACATGTTTCATTTTGTTACATATTTCATTTCATTTGGGTTATGTATTATGGTTTATTGGTGGAGAGAAAAAGAAAAATAAAAGTCAAGGGGACATAATGATTAGGGTAGGAATACTTGTGTAGGAGAGAGAATAAGAGTGAGAAAGAGAGAGAGAGAGGGAGAGAGTGCTGCTCCATCTTCATCCCTCCACCATTTTCTTGTTCTTCATCTTCCTCATCTCCCTCCATCTTCTACCCTCTTGATCCACCCCAAAAACCTTGCCAAAACCCTATACCCCTTCACAAAAAAATGATCACCTCCTCACCCTTATCGCAATGAACTAAGAAAATTGATATTTTGACAACTTTAAGGAGCTAGGGTTTTTCTTGGGTTGCCCAAGTGAGGTAATTTCATCACCCTTAGCATAGTATTTCATTCAATTTACCTTTCATGCAAGCTTAGAGGTGAAATTGTGGTGTTTAGTGAACCTTGGGAAACCCTAGTAAAGGGTTGGAGTGTTTGTTTGAATTTGGTGATGTTGTGGCTGTTAACTAGACTTGGGTGCTGTTTAATGACCTGGACCAGAGCTTAGAAACCCCAAAACACGGATTTAGAAACCCCGACACCGGATAAATGTGTGAATTGTGAGGGTATTTTGGAATCTGGAGCAACCCGGGGACACTAGAAATGATTTTGCAATTACTGGGAGTCGTGCAGGCACCTGGGAAGCTACCACCAAGACCTGAGCCCCATCCCCTATACCAGGGCCATAGATTTATTCAATCTGGCCACAAATTGAGGCCAGACTATGTTAGAATTGCTTCATATTGGTTCTGGGGTCCCTTTAGAGGTGAATTAGGCCCTCCATATATGCAGAATTGACAAATTTGGCTTCGGGTAAAATCTGGGACCATTTCCATGAGTTGGTGCATTGTTTTACGACTTCGTTTTGACTTGATTTTGGTATTTGGTATTTTGTTTCCGTCGTGTGGCGTTTGGACGTCTACGACCAGGGTTTTTGGTCGTGTTTTGCACGCAAAGCTATAGGTTTTGACCTATGAGTGAAACGTATACCGTTTTGGTTTTCCGTCTTGATTTTAATGCGCATTGCTATGGTTTATTATTGTAGGTATCTTCGCGTGGATTCCGAGGAGACGGAGCGTGGCGTCATCGACTTCGGCGAACAAGAACCAAGGTGAGTGGATCTATATCTACGGGGGAAGTCGGGTGGATGGCGTATAGCACCCCCGTAATGTATTGATGGAAAACTGATTATAGAATATGGTTAGGAAACCTAAATTAGGAAACTAGGGTTAGAATGAAGATAGCTATGAAACCATATTAGAAACTAGAGGATAGTTAGAAGTGATATGTTACTACTATCATAGGATGACGTTTAGCGATATTGCCGTTTAGGGTACTGTAGGACTAGATAGTCGATATAAATGCGTCATCCAAACCATACATTTTTCTAAACCGAAGAATCGTATGTATCTTTTAAATATATACCTTGAGGGATGTTACGGATTTTCAAATGATATCTTTTCCTTAAAACACCGTAACCCCTATTTTCAAAACTACGATTCGCTTCTTTTAAAATCTGCTTGTATGGTTTGGGTGTGTATGTTAGTTTAGATACTTATACTTAGTAGAGATAGAATGTTTATGTGAATTCGATTTGATGTGTGATATAAATGCGATAGAAGAATATAAGACGGATATGATGATATGATGATATGATGATCTGATGATATGTTGGTATACGGATGCGAGTCGATCGAGATGATTTATACCCTGCCGGTCCCCTGATATGAGATTATTGCGGATGTGACCTGGGACATAGGTGTGTGTGTGTGTGTGTGTGTGTGTGTGTATATATATATATATATATATATATGGAATGCTGTGAATCTTGGATGATAGGCCGTATGTGTTATTAGGCCGTACCCTCATTTGTCTTATAGGATGATAGGATCCCTATTTGCTTAATGCCGTCGTACGATGATTTTCCGTGCGTGATGAGTTTGACTTGATGATTGATCCTTACCCTTGACTAGAGGTTGTCGTACGATGGATCATACCGTACGCGATGTTGTTAGGCTGGATGCCGATTGATAGATTCCCAGACTCGGTCATATTAGATACGTATACCCGTCAGTATTTGCATATGATTTACCTTATGCCGCATTCATATTATTTCCATTGCATTGCTTATACCTGTGCTAGTACACTTTCACCATTATCGATGATGCATATGCTACACGTACACAGATTTACCGGCTCACACACTTCATCATTGATAATTGCCATGTCACTACACAGTAGGGTTGCTGCATCATGACACATACATTGATACATCTATACTTGCGGATATACACATTCGTATATCCATATTGGTGCACATATACATTGATACATCCATACTTGCGGATATACACATTCGTATATCCATATTTGTGCACACATACATTGGTACATCTACACTTGTGCATATTCATATTGTACCTTTATAGATAACTGGTTTTATTGTAAAATTGGGAACCGCATGTTATATTTTAAAAACTGGAATCATTTTAAAAGAGCGGTTTTCCCTTAATATGTCATATCACTATTCCATGACACACGGATATGCTTACATTTCCATTATATGTCGCATGCATCATGCTCTATGATTTTACGCATTGAGATATGTTGTTTTCATGAGATTTCTGGATTTGAGAACCGTGGACATTTTAAAAGAGATTATGTGTTGTTTTAAAAACCCAGTTTCTCCTGATATGATATTTCAGTGCGTCCACCATGTGTTTTCTCGGTGCTGAGAGCGATATGTGAAACCCGATTCGAGGAGGCGGATGAGGCCGATTGCGGGTACATAGTGACCGGTATGGTACCCCGGGGCAAGAAAGGGATGCTGTGTATACAGACGGTGAGCCTGGCAGAGAGACTACTACCTACCGGTGATAGTATTTGGGCTCGGCGGATATCCGGAGGATACCGACCGGAGTCGAGAGATGATATGGGCCGATCCGGACTGACGGAGCCCGATATATGAGAATTTACGTGCCGATGCTGGGCACGGTTTTCATGATGTTTTCGAGTGTCGATACTAGGCACTCAGGTTCCATGATTTTGATGTGTCGGGAGGGACACCGTTGATATATATCCTTATATTTTCATGCACACTCCTTTATGATATTTACGTGCATACAGACATTGATTATATGGGTGGACGAGATCCACATGCATACATACCTTGATTATGGTTAGACGAGATCCATATACATGCATTGATTATTACTGTTGGATGTTATTCGCATGCATATAGGTATTGACTACCTTGTTGGCACATATACAGACCGGTCACCCTAGATATCATAGTATTACCTTTATGATATAGTTGACCTAGGAGTCGTTGTTTATTCCATTTCTATCTGTTGATATTTTTCTACTCACGATTTGGCAACTCACCCCCGTTGTGCCACAGTTCTTGCAGGTTGACCGCTTGGATCAGTAGCGGCTTCGCTGGCACACAGTTGCATTCGGGTGTTTTGCATTGGTAGGTGGGACATTTGTATCATTCCCACTCTTGTATCTACATTTCATATTGTATCTAGTTAACTCCATCAATCAAAATTTGTAAGTTGTATAAGTAATGAGACTTAGTGGGATTGTGTTGCGAGACTTAGAGCGAGGTTTTTTTCGCTACTTATGGTTTATATGTCTTGCTTTTTCTTTATCTTTTTGTGGTGAACTTCGCCGTTGGGCGTCGTATACTTATATATACTGTATTGCGTGGTTGTGATCCGCCGTTTGGTGAAAAGCTAGATCCAGCTTGGGGATGCCATTATCATTATTATGTATTTGTGGTTTTGGATCAAAATATACAAAGGAGGTGTTGCCAAATTTTTTTAAAAGACGAAACATGTTTTCAAACTAGTAAATTTTACTTGCATCATTCATGTTCCTTTTCTATGAATTAAGAAAACTTGATTTCATCATAACTTTATTTCAAAACTTCACCTCTTTTATTTTTCTTAAAATGTTTAGATTTCTGAGTTTCAGCTTACTTGAATTCTGTTACGCCTTTAGACGTTGCGTGATTCAAGTGCTGGTCACGAGCTATTATTTCGGGTCGTGACAAAGTTGGTATCCGAGCGTTAGGTTTAACCTTTGTTGGAGTCTATGTTTGACTATGCGGAGTCTAGGGCAGGTATGTATTTCGAAAACTAGGCTTGACCTTACGGAACTTAGACTTGAACGGGAGGGGGGAGGGTATTAGACCCGAACTTTCGTTTCATAGGCTGACCCTGATTGATGGAGTAGGTAGCTTGAGTAGAGTGACGTACCGTACGTATGTTCCTCGGCATATTTACGATACGATACTCCACTTAAGAAACCTTAGGATGTACATATTTTTGAGACTTATGATTCTCTTCGTATCCATGATTATACATCCATTTGAGATCCTTGATTTTATTTGTTTCGTGATCATACCTTCATTGATGTTGTTCCTTCTTATGATCATGTATCCATTCTGGATCTGTCATTTCCTCTCATGTCGTTGATATGCTTTCTTCGATACTCGATTGAGGTTCCTGTCACCATGGTTTGAGCGCAGTTGAGCTGCTGCTAGTGTTGTGGTCACGGCGAGCTCGTCTGGTACGAGGGATGACAATTGTGTTTTCTGGTGACATGAGAACGTCTCGATGTAGCGTTATGTTGTGACCTCTTATGGAGGCGAGTGCTTAGTTTCACGCCGGATGATCAGGCCATTGTTAGAGCTGCCAGTTGCGAGAGGACTGTTGATGTACAACATACCTCAGAGATTTTGATGTCGCCTACCGTGCAGACAGGTGACCCAGCTATTGCTGAGATGATGGGATGTCGCTTCCAGAGCTTACGAGCTAAGATCGCCGGAGCTTCTAGGCAGAAATGCGACAGATGATAGCTAGTCTACCCCGATTTGAGAGACGAAGGTGATTCGTCAGATTGATGCGCCGACGCAGGCCCAGTTGAGTTGAAGAGTTCCAGTGTGGAGAGAATCTTACTCAGACCTAGAGCAGACCGATCCAGAGATGACAGCCGATGTATCGCCTTTCCTGGAGCACTGAGGCATTGTTTGGCATGCGGGCGAAGGGTATTCACATGTTGTATAGGCGAAGTTAAAAAGGTTCGAACGAGTGTCAGGAAACCATTTTTCCCAAGTTTAAAGTGTTTGGAGGAACATGCAGGTAATGCTATGGACCCTCTAGAAGAATGAAACCCTAACTCGACACGATGACCATGGAACCACTTTGAACCTTAGGGTTTGTGGCAGTTTAGCAGTGCCATCAGTGAGGCTTGGGTTTGCCCTTCTACGGCTGGTCCAGAGGTGCTGTGGTATGTACCATATATTTTTAGACTGCGCTCAGGTGTTGAGCCTTCGGGAAATTTTGGGACCTTGATGACTCGATCGAAAGGTTTGACGCCGTCCGGATACCATGTGATAAGATATCAGCAAGCTGACCAGCTTTGGATAGAGGACCTCACCCAGAGGCGTTGTGAGTTGATCGAGAACGGACGAGTATTGAGTATTCCTCCGATGGTTGGGACGAGTTCCCGAGGACGTGTTCGGCCAGATATCTTCTACAAAGTGATGAAGATACAGAGTACGAAATTTCGAGTCCGTGTGAGACTCCGGATTGACCGTGGCCGAGAACAATTGCAGTGCGCAGATAGCATAGCGTGACGTCGTATTGGACGACGATAAAGACAAGTGGAACCAGAGGTTCGTGCGGGACGCTGACGAGCTGTTATTGTTAGTTATATGTATGCCCTAGAGGCCATTACTATACATGAGATGTATATTGTAGTGGATGCCTGAACATATATAGGGAGGACTTTCTTGCTCGACATGATAATATGCTATCTGGTTACTCTTTACCTTAACGTGTACACTGATTGTCTCTCTGCTACATGTTGGTAAAGCCCTTAGGATGTGTACTTGACTACCTGGACTATGATGAGGATCATACTAGTGGGGACATGGTAGTCTATAAGTACATCCTTCAAGGTCCCTAGTCGTGGGTGTATCGAGACGGGGCATCGATATACCAGAGTAGACTAGCGTATAGCTTCTCGACCCATATAGATGGGCGATGGATGATCTTATATCCATTGGTGTTTGACATCAGAGATGATATACGGGTGCTCAGTGGAGACTGGGTACACTGGACGGACTCGCCGAGAACTCCCAGATGGTATTATACCTCACGTCAGATGGCAGTTCTCTGGTGACACTGGTGCAGGTTAGTTTGTAGATCCGAGATCGTCATATAGTCTTGTGTGATTCCCACTGTGCTTTGATTTCCACCTTACCACGTCCAAGAGGGCGTGCAAAACGGTGGTTTTTGGGTACAGTCCCGAGTCGCATGGAGGCAATGAGCGATAGGAGGGGTATCGTCTCTCCCGGTATTGGGGGTTGATGTTGCGCTATGCTAGATTGGCCATAACAGGGAAGTCCCTGGCCAGGGATGGTTTAGAGATTTACTGGTAAGTGTTACCAGTAGTTTCTCGACCCGTTATGAGCCTCATATCGGCATGACTTATCGGTTATTGGGGTATGACGTTTACCACCCCTAGACATGATATGCGACATATCAGACGAGGAGACCAGACTGTACGGTAGTGTCACTGTCAGGTTTTTTGCAGGAGTTGGAGCGGGCTTGCTTGCTGATCTTCTGATCGCTCAATACCCGGGTAGCCGTTACGTCCAGCTAGTACCGCTGACGGTTTGTGGGTGCTTGATATGATCATCACCTACTGCCGGCGTATTGACGAGTCTTTAGAGTCCTACATAGAGGTTTTACTGGCTCAAGCAAAACGAAATAGGAGCGCATATGTGATATGTGCGGGACCGAGAATAATGCGAGTATGTGATACCGTATTCTATTCTCGCGATGTTTGTATCGATCGGTTATATGCAATATAACCAGGTTATCGAATCAAGGGTTGATTCGATAAGTCGATACGTTGGATGTTAGTCAGTTATATGCGATATAACCGGATTATTAAGTCAAGTGTTGATTTAATAATTTAGTGTATAATTGTATATGTGATATACTAATTTACATTAACTAACATTGGTTCACTTAAGCATTTGTTTTTCTCACTTGTGCACAACTTAATATATATGTGATATATATTTATTTGTGTTCATTTTGTATCATGGTTGTTGATACACTCTACATGGGTGTATGAGACATATACCATTATAATTATATTGGTGGGGTTTTAATATACAAAGTAAATACAAAATTAGTAGATAATTGTTCAAGTGCATGAAGCTTCATGAAGCTTGTGAGTGCATTGACCAAAGTCCACTAGTTTTGTTTTACTTAGGATATTTATAAACCTAACCACTATAATTAGCCATGGTTATATCTCTACATGAGTTAGTATATGATACTCACTCACCCATGGTTAGCTCTCTCTCTCTTGATTAGTTTTTCATTCTCATTTTTGAGCTCATCTTCTTCCTCCTTCAAATGCTTGCTAGGGTTTGATAAAGAGAGAGAAATATAGTGAGAAAAGAAATTCTAAAGTGTACCCATTTTCTATTTCATCATCCTCTACTAGACTGGCACTTTAGTTTAGGGTGTTTGCTTCACTAATTCTCTAGTTAGTGAAGTAGAAGCTTGAGTTCGTATTCCCTCGACGTAGATCATCTTCGGCCTCGAAGACTTCAAACAATACCGTTGCTATCTTCTCATGGAGCCGTCCGAGAGTCCGGGAGTACCATGATCGCTGCGAAGGGACTACTATAAGGAGCTTATGAAGTGAAGGACCGATCTACAAAGGTTGTATTTCGTATTCACTTAGTGGTAAATGATATTTACTTGCATGTGAAACCCTAATTATCTAGCAAAGATCTTCTTTAGGGTTATTCGGGACGGCTAAAATTTTAATCGGGCATGGTTGATGCCTTATAGAACCTTATTAGAGTGCCTAGTAACTCTACAGTGGTATCAGAGCCTAGCTAGAGCATTAGGCGACGTGTTTACGAAGTTAAAACTACGATCGAACCCCGTAACGTCAAAACGACCCCCTCTCTGGAAAATTTTTAAATATGTGGTTTTTTTTGTATTAAAAATACCTAAAAAAATCAGCAGGGAAATTTAAGTATTATTGTGGAAAACGAGACAGTAAGTTTTACGGACCGCCGCGGAACCGCGGCAATGCCTTGCTTGTGCCGCGGATCCGCGGCCGTACAGAAGACTTATTGACTCGTTTTGGCACAGTAATATTTGTAGGTGCTGGTACAATATTCTGGGTATTTTTAATCTGACTCAAGTGTTGAGTGTTCTGAGGATTATTTTGTATTCGTTGATTCGATCAGAAAATTTAATTTCGTGCTTTTTCCGGATAATTTAGAAAGTATTAAAATGTTCGAACGAATATCATTAACTCACTTTTTCCCGACACGAAAAACTTTCAATTGTTGAATTTTTTCTTGAGTTTAAATCTTTCGGAAAAACGTGTATGTAACACGATGGATCCTCTAGAAGAACACAAAACTTAACTCGATTATGTGACCGTCTGAACCTGTAAGTGCACGGCGGCGCACCGGCCGTCAATTCGACGCCGGAATGCGGAAACGAAACTTTTCTAAAAGCTAGAAACCGGCACCACCGTACACTAAAAACCCGGATCGGGCCATTAACCTAACTCTAGCAAACTAGAAAATGGAGTAGAGTGCTATACCGAGCAATCCGTGTCCTTCGGTCTTCGGCCTCCACTGCGATCTCCTCGCGGAACCTCCGGTTTTCATCTCCTCGTCGGAACGGGAACCACATCGCCGGGTTCTTTTACGGGCTCCCACCTCTGGACCGATGCAACTCGGGGACGAAGTTGGCGAGCCGATGTGCCCAAGAATTGCTGTAGATGAAGTGTAGAAGGCTTGTCTCATGCGGGTAGTGAAGTTGCCTTTTGAAGGAGGGAAGAAGAAAATGAGCTTTTTGAAATGGCTATGGATTTTTGTGGCAAGCAAAGAAAAAGATGAATGCTTTTCCACCATAAGAAAAATGAACTCCCTCTCCTCACTCAAAGTGGCCGGCCCCTATATCAAATGGTGGAGGGAAAAGTGAATCTTTATTTGCAAGAGAAGAAAATGAGATAATGAGAAGAAAAATGGTCACACCATTTCTAATCTAATCTAATCAAAAATCCATCACCACTAATGAAAAACAAGTGATGGAAAAAGAATCTCATGATGCTATATCTATCATAATCCCTCATTTACAAAAGAACCCCTCCACAAATACTAATTTGCACAATTGCAAATTAGCCCCTCCCATCATAAAAGTCCGGCCGTGAAGGAACAAAGGAAAACTGGCCGAAACGGAATGCAAACTGGCAACTTCAGAAAACCGATCCCGTAATAAATTACAGGAAAACCCCGCGACCGTATATACATACCCGCATTTGTATTCCGACCGAATACAAATGCAATGAGACAAAATCTACACTGTACAATACTAGGATCCGGCTTAAACCAAAACCCGTTAGTATTATCCGTCCGATCACGATCCGTGCAATACCGCACGTATCTGATCGAACCCTGCCATATCTCCATACAGCCTCTGCAGCGTTTCTCCCGAAACTTGAGAAAACGGTCTGTGGGGGACTCTAAAGACTCGTCAATACTTTGGCTGTGGATTTAACCACTAGCACGTCAGAGGTATTAGCCTATACGTAACGGGCTACCAGGTATTGACCAAAAGAGACATCGATGAGCGAACTCATCCTGACACCCTACTGAGCCTGTCAGTGACAATATCCGTACAGTCCGGTCCGTTCGTCTATGAGCATCGCATGGCGGGCCTAGGGGGTTGGTAAAAGTCAGACCCCCAAAAACGGTACAAGTCGTGTCGGAGTGTACTCCAGAACACCCTGAGATACTACTGGAATGCCTACCAGTAAATCTCCTGCCTCGGCCGAGGGCTTTGTGTAATGGCTCTCCTTGACACAGCGCGACCTCACCCCCAATACCGGGAGAGACGAACCCCTGCAGATCCGCTCACTGCCTCCATGTGGCTCGGGACTGTACCCAACTAAAACCTGTTTGCACGTCTCCATTGAGCGTGGTAGGGTAGTAATCAAAGCACAGTAGGAACTCACACGAGACAAATGACGATCTCAGGTCGATGAACTAACCTGTACACATGTCACCAGGGAACTGCTATCTGACGTCAGGTATAAGACCAACTAGCATGTTCCCGGCGAGTCCTGTCCGGTGTACTCATAACCCAATGAGCACCTGTATACATCTTAGGTGAACTAACTGATACCAGTGGCTTGTGAGACCGGCCACCGCCCCTCGTCGGGGTCTCAACTGTAAATACTAGTCTACTCTGGAGTATCGATGCCCTGTCTCGAAACTCCCATGACTAGGGACCTTTTAAGGACGGGCTTATAGACCCCAGCTCCCACGTATATGATCGCTCTCATACTGCTGGCAGTCAAGAAAGAATCCTAGGGGCTCTATCAACGTGCAATAGTGACCTGTAAGGTCACCTAAAGCAGTACACGATGATAAAGATAAACCAGATTGTTTTACTATCATCTTGAGTAAGACTGTCCTACCGGGATAGGTCCTCCATCAATCATTGCAATCACGTGCTTGTGATCCAATAATTGACTCTGAGGGCACTATCTCCAATAATCTCCCACTTACACTCAAGGCTAATTATTGCGATGTCGCATACTCACAGCCCGTGTGATACCGAATACCCAATTCCTCTACTAGTCAGTCTCACAAAGCTCGTTTGCGAAACTATTGCGTTCGAGGAATAGCCTCAGTGAGTGGATCCGCTGTGATGTTTCTTTCTATGTCTCTCTTTATCTCAAGTT
The DNA here is from genome assembly GCA_030015575.1 of Agapanthus africanus. Classification (NCBI taxonomy): domain Eukaryota; kingdom Viridiplantae; phylum Streptophyta; class Magnoliopsida; order Asparagales; family Amaryllidaceae; genus Agapanthus; species Agapanthus africanus. The sequence goes on from JASDDO010000008.1 coordinate 219,926,899, forward strand.
CGCGGAGAAACCCATCTCCCGAAATGAGCAATACCTATCTTAGAATATGTTTAGATATCTGATGGGACCTAGCTCATAAGTGAACTCCAAATCTAAACTTCTTAGACTGTATCGTCGACTGAACTTAATCAGTGTCCTGCGCCATGCCTCCCTCATTATCCGCCTGGACCACCTGTCCAAAATACTGCCCCTCGTCAGAGGGAAAACTATAACTCTGACAGCCACTCTGTCATCCAGGTCACCTTGGAAGCCTGAAATGATAACCGTCTCCCGAATGAGGCTGTCGTTATCATATCCCTAGAACATCCACTTATGTTCTAGAAGTGCTTCCGATTGGTTTTCCAGGATTGGATTATTATCAACTTACTGCATCTACTACAACAACAACATCTGGTGTGGTACTTGACATCTCATGATTGACTCAATTGCCTAAGCAAGTGATCTGCCAATCATGCACATCCCTCTCCCCTTTAGTCTGTAAGACTCCTTTAGAGAGAGTGACTCCATTACCCGCAGGTACACCACCGTGCCAGGAGTCGTCCATTCTAAAACACCTTTAGAATGCTGTCTAAGTACCCAGATTGGGAAACCACCCAAATATAGATCTATAGATCTAGTAACCAGAATGTCTTGATATTATATCCATGTCCCATGTGGAGAAACCACTGTGTGACAACCAAAATATAACCGATTGTAGTATAGGAATTTCACTTCCTACTCTGTGTATGTCATCCAAATACCAGGACATCACACCCTACTACCTTCTTAACAGATCCATCCCCTATTCTGATGAAGTCAAACCTCTGTCTGTCACATTAGAAATAGATGATCTATCTCCGCTGTATCTGCTTTAGTCTATAAATAGACATAAGCTACTTTTCCACCAATGCTTCCGCTGCTCCCACTGACTACGACAACCCTCTGGCAGAGTCATATACACGTGCACTTCTAAAGCTAGTTTAGAACGACGCTATACTCATCCTCCTGCCGGGTCTCACAGTCTGGAACAACAACAATGGCAAGTCTGGGTAAACAAGAACCTCCCTGCCACCGTCCTTGAGCATATCGAAGTACCTTTCGAGCGCCTGAGGTTACCCACCATATTTGCGGAGTGGCTAATGGAATGTCAAACCAGATTGAATCTTGAGGTTCTTATCAAATTTTCAGTAATCGTTTGCGGTTCTGGAATCACTTCCAGTTCTACCATACTCCCACTACTGTTTTCTGAAAAAATCCATTTTTGTTAAAACTGTGGCGAGTCAAGAACAATATCACTATTGATCTTCCAGATGGTAGAAAGCCAGCCCTCGTCATAGCCTGGGTCAACCCACAAACAGCCATTACAGAAACGTGCTTTGAGTTATCCAGAGTCTGGTTTTAAGCATAAGCCGGACAACTCCCCGTACTTTAACATCGTTAAGATATGAACTGTTCTATATCTAATACAGAAACAGAGGCACTGATTTAATTGAACCAGATTCAAATCATGCAGCTGTCTCCAGTGCATGTCAACTAAATGGAAGAAGGCCGATCAGCGTTACTCAACTTAGGAATGCATCCAGATATGAGTAACCCGAAAGAGAAGCAAGTTCTCTTAATCATTACTATCATCTGAATACCATACACAAGTATCTACATCTTGGATCACCTTGAAGAATCCCGATACTTGCAACACCTGGTTCTGTACTTTATTCATATACCTATAACTTCTCTAAACTTGGACCTTGTATTTCTATGAAACACAAGTATAAGAACTAGAGAAGTCACAAGTAAACAGAATACAGTACGAGTACCAACCCCTTTGTCCTCATGGACACTGGACAATATACAATACTCTGTATAAGTCCCTTGAGTCTGATAACTCATTCCCTGTGTGTCGTAGGTTGAAAACTGTACTTATGGTTAAGAAGAATTACACCGCCGTTTAATGCTCCTTACCTAACCATCCACTGATATAGATAAATGTTATAGACATAATTTCAAAAAGGTATATCTCACTCTATAAAAATAGACGTACAGATATATCAATTTGAAATTTGTGCATAACAGCGGATATTCAAAACCAAATTTTTGCCGTCCGGCAAACAGCCCAGGCGATTTCCTCAAATATCACCAATTACAACGAATCCCGATATAATGAGGATGATCACCTAATTCCTAATAACTTACTCCCACTCATCATTTGTAAAACCATACAGATGTGAGAATCATACCTGGTAAATACATACCCTGGAGCAAGTGTCTAATTAGGAAATCGGTTTTCTTTTAACAGTACACAGTGAATACTGAAACATTGAAATGTTTCGTAGGGGTATCCGGGTATTCCTAGTAATGCCTCTTCCATTATCCAGATTCACAACTGTAACCGTATATTTCTTTGCCATCTCTCCAAATCCCTTTATATGTCTTTAGTCATTACCTTCTGTACACCCCTTTTAGGCTTAATGGTTTTCTTCCTTCCCTACCGTTCGGCACCAGCCTATGGTTTGGAAGAAGACTATCCAATAAGCATAATGGGTGTACTGTCCTAATCCTAGGATCACTCGCATTGCGAGAGAAGGTGAAGATAAAAGACAACCGAATAAACCTTATTCCTATTTCTCCTGAACCAGAATCTATCCCCGAACTGGAACAAGTTCCTTTCGAGTTCGTATATAACCATACGATGGAGTATCCAATAAACCGTGGATCTTCGTAGTGATACGGAGTGTCCTCGAGAAATACAAAGATGATTTAGGATTGGCGAAGAAATTTACTTTGCCCTCTTACTAATCCCTTGATATGTCTTTACTTAATACCTTCTGTACACCATCGTTATGAAAATTGGTTTTCTTCATTCCCCACCATTCGACACCAGCCTAAGGTTTGGAAAAAGACTATCCAATTTGCGTAATAGGTGTACTATCTCCTAAACCAAGGAGTACTCGCAACCTGAGAGAAGGTAAAAGGAAAAGACAACTGAATAGTCCTATACGTTTTCTCCAGAACCGGAAACCATTCTTGAATAAGTTCCTTCGAGTTCGTATATAACCATACGATGGTTTTATCCAATGGAAGTGGATGTTCGTAGTAATACGGGGTGTCCTGGAGAAAAGGGTAAAAGTAGGAGTGGCAATGAGGTTTGCAACTCTGACAATCCAAAAGCCAGTGTTTAAGAAGGTTCGGTTAATTTTGGTCACTGAGTCATAGTCTAGGGTCGGGTCATGAACGCTGCCAAAGAGAGAGAGAGAAAAGAAACACTCAGCGTGCACTCTAACCTAAATCAGAATGGTTATCACTTTATCTAATCAGGAAACCTCCCACTGTACTGTCAAATTCTCCTCCAAACCTGAAAGAAGAATTAGTCAGGATCACCCGAGGAGTAAACCAACTCATCAGTGGGAATCGGGATCCAACTATCATCGCATGATAACGTGACGGAACCCGCTCACGTTATCACACTCCAGAAGGTATGCGCATATCTGGCAAGTTTCAGTTTCTTTAGAAACTCCCGATGTGATTTTTACCCCATGCTCTTATGACCTTGACTTTGGCCAACAAATCATAAGTCACATGTCAAGTTCTACCCCATTCTCCAGGTTAATTTGAACCCACCCGCACCTATCCTTGACTTTGGCCAACAAGGCAGTACGACTGTCCCAAACCAACGCATCTATCTATGCTGCATATGAATACCCAATAGCTACCAATCACCGTGCCTTGACTTTGGCCAACAAACACAGCTTGAATACTTATTGACTATCCATATGAAACGATGGAGGGCTACGAATGGTTTCTGGCGAAAACCTTTAACGTAATGAACTTGATATCGTTGAAGGAACTGGATAGCTTTGAAAAATATAGTGGCGAAAACCTTTGCTAAAGAGGTCACTCCCGGTGAAGGGATCTCGGCTCTTTCCCCGTAGAATGAGGTGCAGGATATTCCAACTGAATACCATGATGCAAAGCAAAAGTAAACGACTATAGTGAAGTTATTTCCCTGACGCAAACTTCTGTCCAAGGGGTCACTCCCGGTGAAGGGATCTCGGCCCTTGCCTCGTCGACTGAGGTGCTGGATATTCATAACCGAATACCACTGTGCAAAACAAAAGAGAACGCCCTTGCAATAACAGCTTTTTGAAAAGTGTTCCAACAACATCAGAATAGGTTTGTTTAGCTTGCATTGATCCGAATCAATGCAGTCCCATCAATTGATCACACCAATAAAGAACGAAAATAATGATGTACGTATATGCCATCCGCATTCGCCACTGGGTCCCGTCATCACCCGTTAGGTTACTTAACTAACGACAGAGCGGGGACTGGACTAGCGCGGATGCAAAACATATACAACATCTACTAGTATATATATCAATATATAATATTCGCTCAAGGCGTGATAAAATGCAACATCACAGAAATGTAATAAGCATCACTGAACAATACAGATATCTGGGATCCCCAGGTTTCATAGAGCCGCTACTGAAACCCGACGTTCCCCTTGTCGTGTGGATAGCCTGTGCAATGAAAATCCTAGACCCCTACGGGCGCGGCAAGTTACCCGCCAAAACATGAAGCGAGGCAGCCCCCTTCAGCAACGTGAATGGACCACCCAGCACTTCACGGAATCCGGTAACTTGGGCACCCCTCCTTAGGTCAACCTATACCCCCTACGAGTGCGGCGAATAGACCGCCAATTCTAGAGTGAAGCCTCCTCTGTCTCAAAGCCATGAGATGCGGGCCCGTTGCCCTTTAGAATCCGGCTATCCGTGCACTCCTCCGCGGGGTAATCGTAGTACAGAAAGTAAAATATACAACGGGTACATCGACCTCAGCCCGGTCGTGCCCCAAAAGAATAATATACAAACAGGCAGTAACGGCAGTCCACATGTCGGACGCTCGCCCCGCAATATCAAATGTACATAAACAACCAAATTGTACTACCATTGCATCCAGGCTATCCCCCACGACCAATCCGCAACATCACAGCACAACACAGAACATCAACGTGAATGTCACGTTCGCAAATCCGTCTAAAAGGACTATAGCAGATAGACTGGATTTACCGATCGAGTGACATTCACGGTCGTAAATATAATGTAAATACTGTGAACTAACATGTTTAAAATTTTCGATCGACTAAATTTACCGAAGTGGGCCCCAAGCACTACTGTAGCACTCTAAGAAAATCTGGGCCCAAAAAGAATATTCCAAAACCTCCATTTCCAAGTCTAAAGATCTCTGTAGAAAACTGGTATGGTGATCACCATTTACTGCGGCGGAACCGCGGCCAAGACAGGGGTTTGGCCGCGGTTCCACGGCCTATCTACAGTGTCACAGTACCATTTTCCCCCAGAATTCTTAAAATACCCTGCATGTTATTCTGCAATGTACTGAAAAATTTTTTGACCACAGAAAAATTTCGACAGAAACTTATGCAATGGAAATTGTGGTTTTTGGAAATTTGTTCGATCGAAGTTGTAAACACATTAGAGCAAGCTAGACTAGGTTAATGGCGTGGCTCTGATACCAATGTAAGTGCACGGCGGCGCCCCGGCCGTCAATCCGACGCCGGAATGCGGAAACGAAACTTTTCTAAAAGCTAGAAACCGGCACCACCGCACACTAAAAACCCGGATCGGGCCATTAACCTAACTCTAGCAAACTAGAAAATGGAGTAGAGTGCTATACCGATCGATCCGTGTCCTTCGGTCTTCGGCCTCCACTCCGATCTCCTCGCGGAACCTCCGGTCTTCATCTCCTCGTCGGAACGGGCACCACATCGCCGGGTTCTTTTACGGGCTCCCACTTCTGGACCGAGGCAACTCGGGCACGAAGTTGGCGAGCCGACGTGCCCAAGAATTGCTGTAGATGAAGTGTAGAAGGCTTGTCTCATGCGGGTAGTGAAGTTGCCTTTTGAAGGAGGGAAGAAGAAAATGAGCTTTTTGAAATGGCTATGGATTTTTGTGGCAAGCAAAGAAAAAGATGAATGATTTTCCACCATAAGAAAAATGAACTCCCTCTCCTCACTCAAAGTGGCCGGCCCCTATATCAAATGGTGGAGGGAAAAGGGAATCTTTATTTGCAAGAGAAGAAAATGAGATAATGAGAAGAAAAATGGTCACACCATTTCTAATCTAATCTAATCAAAAATCCATCACCATTAATGCAAAACAAGTGATGGAAAAAGAATCTCATGATGCTATATCTATCATAATCCCTCATTTACAAAAGAACCCCTCCACAAATACTAATTTGCACAATTGCAAATTAGCCCCTCCTATCATAAAAGTCCGGCCGTGAAGGAACAAAGGAAAACTGGCCGAAACGGAATGCAAACTGGCAACTTCAGAATACCGATCCCGTAATAAATTACAGGAAAACCCTGCGACCGTATATACATACCCGCATTTGTATTCCGACCGAATACAAATGCAATGAGACAAAATCTACACTGTACAATACTAGGATCCGGCTTAAACCAAAGCCCGCTAGTATTATCCGTCCGATCACGATCCGTGCAATACCGCACGTATCTGATCGAACCCTGCCATATCTCCATACGGCCTCTACAGCGTTTCGCCCGAAACTTGAGAAAACGGTCTGTAGGGGACTCTAAAGACTCGTCAATATTTTGGTTGTGGATTTAACCACTAGCACGTCAGAGGTATTAGCCTATACGTAACGGGCTACTAGGTATTGAACAAAAGGGACGTCGATGAGCGAACTCATCCTGACACCCTACTGAGCCTGTCAGTGACAATATCCGTACAGTCCGGTCCGTTCGTCTATGAGCATCGCATGGCGGGCCTAGGGGGTTGGTAAAAGTCAGACCCCCAAAAGCGGTACAAGTCGTGTCGGAGTGTACTCCAGAACACCCTGAGATACTACTGGAATGCCTACCAGTAAATCTCCTGCCTCGGCCGAGGGCTTTGTGTAATGGCTCTCCTTGACACAGCGCGACCTTACCCCCAATACCGGGAGAGACGAACCCCTGCAGATCCGCTCACTGCCTCCATGTGGCTCGGGACTGTACCCAACTAAAACCTGTTTGCACGTCTCCTTTGAGCGTGGTAGGGTAGTAATCAAAGCACAGTGGGAACTCACACGAGACAAATGACGATCTCAGGTCGATGAACTAACCTGTACACATGTCATCAGGGAACTGCTATCTGACGTCAGGTATAAGACCAACTAGCATGTTCCCAGCGAGTCCTGTCCGGTGTACTCATAACCCAATGAGCACATGTATACATCTTAGGTGAACCAACTGACACCAGTGGCTTGTGAGACTGGCCACCGCCCCTCGTCGGGGTCTCGACTGTATATACTAGTCTACTCTGGAGTATCGATGCCCTGTCTCGAAACTCCCACGACTAGGGACCTTTTAAGGATGTGCTTATAGACCCCACCTCCCACGTATATGATCGCCCTCATACTGCTGGCAGTCAAGCAAGAATCCTAGGGGCTCTATCAACGTGCAATAGTGACCTGTAAGGTCACCTAAAACAGTACACGATGATAAAGATAAACCAGATAGCATACTATCATCTTGAGTAAGACTGTCCTACCGGGATAGGTCCTCCATAATCATTGCAATCACGTGCCTGTGATCCAATAATTGACTCTGAGGGCACTATCTCCAACAGAACCGCCTCTAAACCTTAGGGTTTGGGGCAGTATGGCGTGCCACATGTGAGGCGTTGGCTTGACCCTTCTACGGCTGGACCATTGGTACTGTGACGTATTCTGGAATTTTTGAACTCCGCTCAAGTGTTGAGCTATTTAGGAAATCTTGGGTATTTGATTATTCGATCGGAAAGTTTAATACTGTCTATTTATCAGGAATGCGATACAATATATGGAATTCATATAGTTTGGCATGAAATGCGAAGTATGTGATATTCAAAAAAGGTAGCTACAGTTTTTGCTTTGCATAGGGATATATATGATATATCCTGCACCTTATTCGATGAGGAAAGAGCCGAGATCCCTTCACCGGGACTGACCTCTTTAGCAAAACTGGCAGATGCTACAACACTCAGTTTGTCTTTTGATTGCTTTTGGAGTTTTTGCTTTGCATAGCGATATATATGATATATCCTGCACCTTATTCCATAAGGAAAGAGCCGAGATCCCTTCACCGGGAGTGACCTCTTAGCAAAACTAATAAAAGCCTCAAAATCACTCCATTTTCAAAAATTCACTTGATTCTACAACGATATCAAGTTCATTACGCAATAGGTTTTTCAGAAAAACCTGTCGTAGCCCTCCGCCATTTCAGATAAGTCCTACTTAGTATTCGTGATGCGTTTGTTGACCTTGTCAAGGCGTAGTGTGCGGTAGCTGACCAGTATTTATCTGTTTATGCATAAGATGCAGATTGGATTAGGGTAGTTGTATGGCCTTGTTGACCTTGTCAAGGGTCGTACGGGTGGGTTTAATTCAATCAAGAAATGACGGGTTGAACTTGACTTACGGTCTATGGTTTGTTGACCTTGTCAAGGTCATAGATCGTTTGGGGCAAAATATTATCGGGAATTTCAAGTGTTGAAATTTGCAATGAGATTTCATACCTTCTATGAGATAGTTGGATCTCGATACCCACTGCGAGTAATTGTTACTCCTGGGAGAGTTTTACACAGGACAATTAGCCGATCAACTAGGTGTCTAGAAAGGTGTCAACGGGGTTACGCCTATGGGAAAACGAGGTTTACTTTAATTAGGTCCGTGCGAAGGCACGGTGAACCTCCCTCAAAGTACCGACACTGGCATGGCTGAAAGATTGGCGAAATTGTAGGGTGTAATTAATCCCGGCTAGTCTTTCCTTTTAGGTTTTGAAGGAAGATTTGATAAAAACTGTGGGAGCCATCCTGATTAGATAAAATAATAACCAATCTGATCTTGCAAGAGCATACGCTAAAGTGTTTTCTTCTCTCTCTCTCCAGGTAGCGACCATATCATGCCTTAATCAAGATAATAATATGGATGTATTGACCGAACCCGCTTGTAATACTGCGCTAGAGAACGTTGATCCCGCTCCAACTTATAATTGTTATAAGCCAGAGCAGCAAATTGGGGATTACCAGAATTCCCGTGCCGCCCGAACGAAGAAAGTGCATGCTGATGCATCTTCTTCGGGTGTGTTCATTACCAAGAACTGTTTCTCAGTATCCTTTACGTCCTGGGTATGTGATACCGAATCAGGATCCCACATATGTAATTTGTTACATGGGCTACAAATAGGTAGAGAACTGAGAACGGGTGATAAGTTTCATGAGATAGAAACGGTGCAAGTGTTGCAGCCAAATCTGTTGGTAGTTATCACCCTGTATTACCAGAATACATTGATTCTGAACGAATGTTATTAGATACAGAACCTGATATACAACATCATATCAGTCTCTTTATTAGTAAAGAAAGGATATAATTTTGTATTGTTGGATAATGTTTTGAACATTTCCTATATCAAGAGTTGATCGGTTCAGGCACGTTATCTGAAAGCATAGACGTTCTAAATCAAACCACAGTTCTTAACGTACAGAACACGCACAAGAGGAAGAGTTTAGAAATGAACGAATCCTTCTTGAGGTATTGTGGACTAGGTCATATCAATGTGACCCGACTAGCTGAAGTTACATATAGATGCATATTTAAATTAGTTTGAATTTACATCTTGTGAAACTTGCCGGTCATGTCATAGAGATAAGATGACCATAACTCTGTTTATAGGAAACAGAGAAAGAGTTAGTGAACTCTTAGGATGATATATGTTGATGTATGAAGGTCCCCTGTCTACACATGCCAAGACCGGTTCCTTGTACTTCATTACATTCTCTAATGATCTCTCAAGATTCAGACATATGTTCCTGTTGAAATACAAGTCCGAACCTTTTGAGATATTCACAGAATATAAGTTAGAAGAGAACCAAAACGGGTATAAGTATTATGTCCTTTGATGTGATCAAGGAGGAGAATACTTGAGCACGAAATTCCTGAATTATTCTAAAGGAGAATGAGATTCCCTCTCAGCATTACTCCTCCGTATACACCACAGCACGTCGGTATATCGGGGCAGAGCAATCACACCCTATGTGATAAGGTGTGCTCTATATGAGTATTACCGAGTTGCCTATTTCCTATTGGGGGTTATGCACTTGTGAAGTTGCTTACCTATTGAAAGGCGTTCCCACCAAGTCAGATGCCTGCCACTCCATATGTGATATGGTAAGGGAAGAGCCCATCTCTTAAGTCAGTTAAGATTTGGGGTTGTCCGGCCAATGTATAAAAGCAAAATCCGGACGAACTCGAGGCAAGGTCAGTTCTGTGGAAGCTTGTTGGATATCCCAAGCATTCGCAAAGGAATATCTTCTACCGCACCAAGGAACAAAAAATGTTTTGTTTCTCGGCATTCCATCTTTTTAGGAAAAGGAATTTATTTTGGAAACAAATTTGTGGTCATGAGGTAGAACTGGAAAGAGTTCCAGCTATAAAAACTGTGGCTGATGATTTGGTAGAACCAAAAGATTCAATAGCAACCAACGAACCTCAGCCTCTCCGCCGATCTAGTAGGGTTCCTCACCCACCTGAGAGATACTTCACAGTTTCTCTATGACAGTGGGAGCGAGCATTGCATCATGAGATGATGACCCAACTAGTTTCGTGCAGGCCATCAGGACTGGGGACTCTGTAAGAATGGATGGATGCTTAACGATCTGAGATGGAATCTTTATACACCAACAAAGTATGGACTTTGGTTGCCTTATCTGAAGGGTTAAATCCCCTTCAGGAGAAAGTATATCTTGAGAAGATTACTTGGTGTACATGGAAAAGTTGAGACTTTCAAAGCTATGCTTAAGTCCATCCAGATCCTACTTGCCACAGCTACATACCATGACTACGATATCTGGCGGTTGGGTGTCATGACTGCCGTTCTAAATAGTGATTTAGAAGAAAGCGTCTATAAGTACACAGCCAGAGGGCTTCGTAGACAGTGGGAGCAGCGGAAGCGTGTACAAGTTGCTTTATGGGATGAAGCAGGCATCACGGAGATGGAACATCTGTTTTGATGTGGTAGTCAAAGAGTTTGACTTCATCAAAATGGTAGATGAACCTTGTATATACAAAAAGGGTAGTAGGGAGTATGGTGGTGATCCTCGTAGAGTACGTGGATGACATACTCTTGACAGGGAAGGCGTTTCCTATGCTATGCTCGGTCAATCTCCGCTTATCACAATGATTCTCCATATAGGATCAAAGTGATACCTACTAAATCCTGGGTTTTGGATCTATGAGATAGATCTAATTGGATGTTAGGATACTCACTAGTTGTAGTGAGATGGTATCAAACGATCCTGAGGAGAATCACTGGAAAGGTTCCAGAGTGATAAGGACGACTGAAAATCAGTCACATGCATTGTATTTACCTTCAGTAAAGGGACGGTATGTTCGAAGAGTTCCAAGCTAGATACCGTGGCATATTAGACGATAAAGGCTGGATACATCGCTACCAAAGATACTACCAAAGAGCCAGTCTGGGTGTATATTAGTTCATAAGATGAACTTCGTTCCTACCATTGTGTGACAATGGAGTTGTGGCTTATGCCTAGGAACGCCCGTCCCATCAGTGATCCAGAGATATTCTAAGGAAGTGTCACCTGATCACAGAGATGGTTGATCTCTAGGGGATCGAGGTCAGGAGAGTAGACTCAGAGGACAACACGACGGATCCACTCACAAAGGCCTTTTCCCAGAGAGAGAGTTTTATGGGATGGTTGAGTATGAGATACTTCAACCACTGTTATCAGATGGCCCTAGTGCAAGTGGGAGATTGTTAGTTATACGTATGCCCTAGAGGCCGTTACTATACATGAGATGTATATTGTAGTGGATGCTTGTACATATATAGGGAGGAATTTCTTGCTCGACATGATAGTATGCTATCTGGTTACTCTTTACCTTAACGTGTACACTGATTGTCTCTCTGCTACATGTTGGTAAAGCCCTAAGGATGTGTACTTGACTACCTGGACTATGATGAGGATCATACTAGTGGGGACATGGTAGTCCATAAGTATATCCTTCAAGGTCCCTAGTCGTGGGTGTTGTTCCCTTCCGAAAGACGGCGCGACGACGGACGTCTTGCCTGAGATTCGGGACAGATGCTAATAGGTGCTATCCGTCTACCTCTCTGAAGATGCCAAGTTGATTTATGGCACCGTGTATCGAAGGTTTAAACGGATGCGTCCGATGTAGCAGACTTCGTCACATTCCTCCCCGCTTGAGGGGTTTTTGATTGTGGGGACGCTCTTCCCTGCAGGCGCAAGCCCCTGCAGTTAATTACGCTACCGCATTGCGGTAACAAATTTCTCCTTCTCCAGATGGTCACTTTGTGTGGTGGGTGTTTGTTATGTGTTTGGTTGCCCATGGATTGTATACGGAGACTGAGTTATATCGTCGCCCGTAGGGTGTGGACTAGTCCAAATCCGCATTATCTTAGATTTGGGTTTGGGGGTTGTGTTTAAGGATACGTTAGCCGCGTTTGAGACTAAGATCGACTTAAACGTTTGTTAAGGATACGTTAGTCTAGTTTTAGACTAAGATCAACTTAACGGGATTGTTTAGATTCGACAAGAGAGCTATTATGGGAGCCCTGTTGTTTAGTTTAGTGACATTGCGGTCAATAGGTAGTTTACAGACATTGCGGTCCAGCGTTAGTTTTAAGACGTTGCGGTCAAGGTTAAGGACGTCGTAGTCCGTGGATTTGAGGACTCCACAGTCCGATGTTAGTTTTAAGACATCAAGGTCAAGATTAAGGACGTCGTAGTCCGTGGACTTAAGGATTCCACAGTCCGTTATTAGTTTTAAGACATCACGGTCAAGGTTAAGGACGTCGTAGTCCGTGGATTTAAGGACTCCACGGTCCGTTGTTAGTTTTAAGACATCACGGTCAAGGTTAAGGACGTCGTAGTCCGTGGATTTAAGGACTCCACAGTCCGTATCGATGTATGGTCATCGGGACCCGTCACCTCTTTGAAGACGTTGAGGAATTACAATGCCAAGTATCAAAGGAGTGAAGAGATGTACCCTTGAACTGAGGTAAATTAAGTGATCTGCAGTCCAATTTGGAAACTAAGATCAATTATTATATTATGAGTCCATTGGCCCAGTTGAGTTTGAATTGAGGACTTATGGCCAGCTTGGGCTAAGTCCAATCATGTTTGGGATATTGGCCCTCTGTTGGTTCATTGAAGGAGAGTCTTTGCCTCTGGAAACCTAGCCAATTGGGCTAAAGCTAGTGTTAAACACTAGAGACCAACAGTGTTGAACACTGAGAATAAGATTAACAAGTTAGTGTTAAACACTAAAAGATAATCAGTTTTGAACACTGGGAACAGAGTTTTCAAATTAGTGTTAAACACTAAGGAAATCAGTGTTAAACACTTCAAATAGAGTTTTCCAAATTAGTATTAAACACTAAGAAAATCAGTGTTAAACACTGACTACAGAGGTTACAATTTAGTGTTTAAACACTAAGGTAAGAGGGGTCACATGGTAACACGTGAGGGCGCCCTGCTCCCCTTTATTTTTATTCGGTCAAAAATCTTGAACACTTTCAAAGTATCACGTGCCGTCACGTGATGGGAATTTTGGTGCTTGACTGTTAAAGCTTCAGCTAAGGGGTCACGTGGTAGCACATGATAGCGCCCTGTTTCCCGTTATTTTGTTCTACAGATAAGTGTTTAACACTTTTTATTCTGAAAGCCATCACGTGTGGGCACGTGATGGGGGCTTGCGTTTTGCTCTGTTAGAATGTTCATTAGGGGTCACGTGTTGACATGTGAGGGCGCCCTAAAGCTCTTTTCTGTTTCTTTTTCTTTTGTGTGCTTTAGAGGTCACGTGGGGCACGTGAGGTGCCTACTTCAGAGTTTTATTTGGCGGGTCTCTGTATGCATTAAAGTTCTGTTCATAGGGTTAAACCCTAAACTTAGAGGAATCATATTCTCAATAGGGTTAAACCCTAGTTTCTTTTCTTAAAGGAATTAAATTCCTGTGAGTTCGAGAGAATTATATTCTCAGTTAGGGTTAAACCCTAGTTCTGTTCATTTTGAAGGAATTAAAATCCTATAACCTAGGCTTAAACCCTAACTTTATCTTAAAGGAATTGAATTCCTATCATTTTATGAGAATTAAATTCTCTAAACTATGTTCCCCCTCTATGTTTTAGATCAGCATGGCAGGATCTCGACCCAATGAGAATTAAATTCTTAATTAATGGGGAGATGTGCACTTTGTAGATCCTCAACCAGAAGAAGAACTAAGTTCTTTTTTTTTATATAAGAGTTAGACTCTTTTGAGAATTAAATTCTCTTTTTAAGTCTCTCCTTTCTTACCTAGGGTTTTCTTTTGCAGAGGATCAATCTCTTCTAAAATCTCAAGGCTCTATCTCTCTTTCTCTCTGTATATGTCTCTGTATATTCCCTTTCTCCTCTTTTTTCTTCTCCTTTTTTTCTCTACTCTCTCCTTTGGCTCCTATATATAGGAGAAGGAAGAGGATCAATTAGTTTTAGTGAATCTTTCATTGAAATATTTGATTTGTTTATTAAGAGTTTTGATTTATGTTTATCATTAATCCGGGCCTTTAGATTATTGGGTGAATTTTATTCACCATTGGATTTTAAATCCAAATGTATCTCTTTGTTATTTCGGTTAGATTTAGGGGGAGATCTTTCCAAGTCCAAGATTTTTCCATAAACTGGTGATATCTAATCACCTTCAGATTTTAAATCCAACGGTTCCAAATAATCATTCTCTATCTTGGAAAGATTTGAAGGATCTCTTCTCAGAATTTAATTCTGTTCAATAACAAAGCTTTTAAAACGTGTGGCCACGTGACCCCTGGTCACATGTAGGCACGTGACCCCTGGAACGAGCCTTTCTTCCCCTGCGCTCTGTTCTTTAGCCGCTGCTCAGCCGTCACGTGCCAACATGTGACCACTGGTCACGTGTGAGCACGTGACCTTTTCTGGAGTCTTTTCTTGAATGCGCTTTGTGCCGCTGCTTTGAACGTCACGTGCCAACACGTGACCGCTGGTCACGTGTGAGCACGTGATGCCTCTTCTGAGTTTTTTCCTGATTTTTAATCAGGGAACAAATGCCCCCACAGCGTTGTTCTCACGTGTCTGCACGTGAGTGCAACGCTGTCACTTTTGTGACTGTTGGATCTGCTTTGGGAGTAGGATAGATGAAACGTTTTCCATCCCATCCTATAAATGCCCATGTCTTTTCAGGAGAGCCTCCACTTTGCTCATCTCCCTCCTTGCATACTTTTCTTTCTGAGAATTTAATTCTCCTTTCCAGAGCTTAGTTCTCTGCTTCAAGAATTTTCCAGAGTTTAACTCTGTTCGAGAGACCTTTCCTTTCAGGTAATGATGTTGAACGATCGAAGAATCTTCACTAAAACTCTATGGATTTTAAATCCACACCAAGGGTTTCACCCTTTTAACATGAACCCATTTTTCTTCAAGTTCTTCAACAAGAACAGAAAACCACTTAATCTTCGAACAGTAGATCTCTTAGGTTTCATATGATCTTTAGGGAGGCGATGGTGACAATTCAAATCCATGGAGTTTAACTCCATTCACAGAAAAAAGTTTCTGGGGATTTAATTCCCTTTTCCAAAAGGAATTTAATTCCTACGAAGAACTAAGTTCTTCCCATAGAGGCTTCTTAGGGTTCTCTTGCCCTAGGTTATCTTCATCACAATTTAGAAGAAAAGGGTTTGTAATAGATTCTCATGATTTTTATTTCAGGTGTCATGGATGCCCATATGTACGGTCTTGACGAAATCATTTCTTATGGGAATATTCATGCACTGGGCCGTAGCCAGAACCGGGAGTTCAGCAACGCCCAATGTGCTGAGATTATGAGCCGCTTCGACGGGTACAACCATCGGCTACTCCTCCGTCGCTCTTCTCTTCTGAGACTCATCGTTTTGGCGATCTGGGAGGCGCTTCCTCTCTTCTGCACCGGGGTACCGCTCCGGGCATTGGACGCCGCCGAGGACAAAGTACACTCGGTGTATCTGATGAACTTGATATCAAAGAGAAGGCGAGACGACCTCATTGATCTCTTGCACCAGGCTTTTCAGCAGTCGGCTATACTTGCTGCCTATCGGAGGGTGGAGGAGATTCGCGAGGACCCCGACGCTTGCAACCGCGAGAGAAAACATACTAGGATGGTTCAAAATGCCTGGAAGATCTTGGACAAAGTTACGTTCGAGTTTCTCAACCCATGCCCCGCGTCCGAGGTCTTACCGTTGTAAACGTTTTCTTTTTATTTTGTATGAACCTTTTAAAGCATGAATGATAAATCTTATCGTGCCCCTCTGTGTTTGCATGCCTTTTTTTGTGGGATTCTATCTTTTTTTTATTGTTGCTGCTGATGTGTTTAGTGTGCAAGGCATTATTTCACTTTCTAGTATACACCAAGCATGGTGCCCACGTGCTCCACACGTGAGGGGCCTTTTATGGAGCTATTCAATTTTTATGCCATATTTCTGGCATTAGATGCAGAGAAGGCGCCTTGGAAATTGCTCCTTTTACTGATTTCCAATGTCTTCCCTTTTTCGGGCCTTGGAATGGGTTCCATCATGCAATTTTTTTGCGCACAGCATTTAATGCTCCCCTTTATAGTCTTGAGGCCATAGCCTATTTCCTCTTCACAGAGAAATTTATTCCCATTTTGACATGATTTAATTTGAGAAACAACTGGGTGACATGGCCTACAACCGTCCACACGCTCGTCGACAGCCATGGGAGGTGCCTATCGAGGAAATGATTCCTCGCTTTGATGCACGATTGGTGGACCCGCTCCTTACCGACGACGAATGCGACTTAGCGACATATGAGCTCTCGATCCGTAGCGGGTCCCCCCTCCCAATGGGCTCCCTCTGGCTCCGGATGATCCTTGCTGTCGTGCTTGCCGACGTCCCTCCTCACCCAGTGGAGATGACCCTGGCGATGCTTGACGTGGCTGAAGAAAAGCTTGAGGGTTTTCACGAGGCGTGCTTAATTACTCAGGCTTTGAAAGATCGCTCAGTTCATCTCTTGAGCGAAATAAGGGCTCAGCGAGCTGTTATGTCTGCTTTTGCGGATGAACATGGCGCCAATCGGTGGGGAGTGACTCCTCGCGAAAACCATCGCTTTGATATGTTGGAGAAAGCAGAGAGAGAGATGGAGAATTTTGTTCTTTGTTTTGTTAACCCTTGTGCTACCGATCCTTTGTTTGGCGAACTTTTCCCGTTAGCGTAGTATATTCAAATTAGTTTAGCATGCTTTATGTTGAACTTTCATGTATGCTGGGTACTCGTATGTATGTTTTTGCTTGCATAAATGAACTTCGTGTTCTTCACATGAGAACTTTCTTTAATTGCGAACACTGTCACTATGTTGCATGCACATCAGAGCTTCGGGTATTATTTCTTTTCGGATATTCATGTAGTTGCGAATGCATGCTTGATAGGATATACATCGAGAATTTTTTATTGCTTCCCATACCAGATGATGTGCGCGCGTTTTAGATCGACTATTGCTATTGACTGGAGGCTTGTTTATACGGTCTTGAGCGTATATGTCCTGTTTCCAAGGTTGCGGTCGCGAAAGCGGGCTTGCGTGGTTTGATAGAGTGACGCGTGGCGAACATATTGTTGTGCGAGAAGAGGCTCGGCCGCAAATTCTCGGAGAGGGAGCTGGCTTTTAAGGCGCTGAGCGAGCTTCAACCTAATCTTACCGCCAAGGCCAACAAAGCATATGAACTCTGGCGGGTTCTGCAGGAGGCCATCAAGGAGTAGTGGCCATTGACAAAGCCGCCGAGTTTACTCGCGAAAGAGTCGAAGCCCACAAAGCTACCGAGAAGGAGCTCGAAAGGCGGCTTGCTTCGTATCAGGCCCAACAGGCTCAGGCAGAGGTCCGTCTTCTGGCGATACTGAATCACGAAGGCGTGGTCCAGCGAAAGAAGGATGAGCTGATCAAGCTACTAAATCGCCCAACGGCCTGAAAAATTGTATCTTTTCTTTTTCTTCTCTTTTTGTACATACTCTTGAGCGAGAGTATTTTTTTGTTCTCTCATGACTTGTTCTTTGTACCCATTTTGGTTTATGAATAAAGACATATTTCTCAATGGTGTATCCCCCTTTTTACTGAATGTGTTCTGCGGAATCTATCTTGATCTCTTTGCAGGGCCGCGACGGCTTAGGATTCAGGGTTAAGATTTGCCTCCTAAGACTTTTGAGCTTTATGAGCCGTGAGGGTCTCATAAAGAGTTTTTCTCCCTACAGGTCGAGAGGATCACGTAGGCGTAAGTTCTTCTTAAGAGTCATGAGGATTCTTAAGCGGGTTTTCCCTCGGGAGTCGTAAGGATCTCACAAGAGAGTTTTCTTCCTTACGGGTCGTGAGGACCCGCAAGTGCTGGGTGCAGTCGCCCTTATCCGTATTTCACGGGGTCAGGGGTTGGTTTGGGATGGTTTCCAGGGTATCGTAGTTTAAAGACATCGCGGTCAAGGTTAAGGACCTCATAGTCCGTGGGTTTAAGGACTCCACAGTCCAACGTTAGTTTTAAGACATCACAGTCAAGGTTAAGGACCTGATAGTCCGTGGATTTAAGAACTCCACAGTCCAACGTTTGTTTTAAGACATCGCGGTCAAGGTTAAGGACCTCATAGTCCCACAGTCCAACGTTAGTTTTAAGACATCACGGTCAAGGTTAAGGACCTCATAGTCCGTGGGTTTAAGGACTCCACAGTCCAATGTTAGTTTTAAGACATCACGGTCAAGGTTAAGGACCTCATAGTCCGTGGATTTAAGGACTCCACAGTCCACGAAATGAGTGGTTACCGGGACCCGTCACCTTTTTGAAGACGTTGAGGAATTACAACGCCAAATATCAAAGGAGTGAAGAGATGTACCCTTTAACCAAGGTAAAATCAGTCTAGAATCATCGTGGTTGTTCGTTAGTTTTAAGACATTGCGGTCGAGATTAAGGACGTCAAAGTCCGTGGATTTTAAGGACTCCACAGTCCGATGCTTGCTCTGGATGCTTCACACGGGTTCACTGCCGTGCTTGGCGAGGACCAGGCTCTGCTCTAGGTGTTTTCCGCGGGGTAAAAGAGTGACATTATCCGCGTTCCACGTAACCAGGAATTTTGCACTAGATGCTTCACACGGGTTCACTGCCGTGTTCGGCGAGGACTAGGCTCCGCTCTGGATGCTTCACACGGGTTCACTGCCGTGTTCTGCGAGGACCAGGATCCGCTTTGGACGTTTTCCACGGGGTCAAAGAGTGACGTTATCCGCGTTCCACGTAACCAGGAATTTTGCACTAGATGCTTCACACGGGTTTATTGCCATGCTCGGCGAGGACTAGGCTCCGCTCTGGATGCTTCACACGGGTTCACTGCCGTGCTCTGCGAGGACCAGGATCCTCTCTGGACGTTTTCCACGGGGTCAAAGAGTGACGTTATCCGCGTTCCACGTGACCAGGAATTTTGCACTAGATGCTTCACACGGGTTCACTGCCGTGCTCGGCGAGGACTAGGCTCCACTTTGGATGCTTCATACGGGTTCACTGCCGTGCTCTGCGAGGACCAGGATCCGCTCTGGACGTTTTCCACGGGGTCAAAGAGTGACGTTATCCGCGTTCCACGTAACCAGGAATTTTGCACTAGATGCTTCACACGGGTTCACTGCCGTGCTCGGCGAGGACTAGGCTCCGCTCTGGATGCTTCACACGGGTTCACTGCCGTGCTCTGCGAGGACCAGGATCCGCTCTGGACGTTTTCCACGGGGTCAAAGAGTGACGTTATCTGCGTTCCACGTGACCAGGAATTTTGCACTAGATGCTTCACACGGGTTCACTACCGTGCTCGGTGAGGACTAGGCTCCGCTCTGGATGCTTCACACGGGTTCACTGCCGTGCTCTACGAGGACCAGGATCCGCTCTGGACGTTTTCCACGAGGTCAAAGAGTGACATTATCCGCGTTCCACGTAACCAGGAATTTTGTTGATTATATCCGCATTTCACGGAGTTGGGATTTGACTCTCAATGGGAGTACATCGCCGAGTCATGGAACTGGGAGTTGCCGCTGTTCCTCTTTGCTTGATGTTGTGTCCGTTGCAACGAGACGAACGTCGAGACGATCTTTGTGGCTCATCGAGATTTGGCTTCTTCTTCTGATGAAACCTAGGCGAGGAGGAGTATGATCTCTTCTTTGTTTGCGCCCCTGGATTGTATACAGGGATAGATGTAACATCACCTGTAGGGCGAAGATTTCATTCTTATTTTATTTCTTTCTCCGCGATGCTCTATCATTTCAGCTTTATATCACGAAGGTCGCGATTGCCCAATCATTTCGGCTATTTTTCGCGGTGCCCAATCATTTCGGCTATTTATTTTATTTTTACTCGCTGCTTTTTTATTGCGAGTTGCCCAATCATTTCGGCTATTTCTCATGCATACATTTTTACTTGCTGCTTTTTATTGCAAGTTGCCCCATCATTTCGGCTATTTCGTATGCATGTGTGGCTCGCTAGCCTTTTCGCTGCAAACATAGATTTTAGACACCGATTTCGGCATCAGCACCGCTGCAACTGGGATGTTGCCAGGAGCGAATCATCATTTGCCTCTGTCGACGTTGAACAAAGGTGGCTTAGTAGACAGGGTTAAGGGTCCTGTCGACTAAGGCTTTTGACTTCATGAGCCGTAAGGGTCTCACAAAGGTATTTCTACCTACAAGTCATGAGGATCTTGTAGGTGTGTTTTCTCCTTTGGAATCGTGAGGATTCCTAAATGCATGTTCTCTTGCAAGTCGTAAGGATCTTACAAAAGGGTTTTCTCCTTATAGGTCGAGAGGATTTACAAGGGTTGTTCACCATATGAACATATCCCCTAGTCACGGATGGGACTTGGTTAGGGAAATGTTTATTCGCGCCCGTGGATTGTATATAAGGGTCAGTATTGAGCCACCTGTAGGGCAATGTCGAGGGTTGTGGGGGGTTTGCTTAAGAACAGGTTCAGGTTTCTGTAACTTAAGACTTTCAAATCTTATGAGCCGTGAGGGTCCCATAAGAGAGTTCTCCTTACGAGTCGTGAGGATCTCGCAAGTGTAATTTCTCCTTAGGGATCGTGAGGACCCCTAAGTGTGTTGCTCCCTTGTGAGTCGTAAGGATCTCACGCGGGTGGTTTCTCCTTACAAGGTCGTGAGGACCTTGTAAGTGTCCTTTTAACGAGGTTGCGCCCTTTCGGGTTTTCACAAACACTCGCCGGTAGCCCTGCTGTTTTTACTCACGGAGCCCTTTCGGCTTTTCATCCGTGCCCATTTTGCTTATGGACATACCGTCTTTCTTCTCTCTTTTTTTTTGTTCTTTTAATTTTTCTAACGAGGTTGCGCCCTTTCAGGTTTTCACAAATACTCGCCGGTAGCCCTGCTGTTTTTACTCACGGAGCCCTTTCGGGTTTTCATCCGTGCCCATTTTGCTTATGGACATACCGTTTTTATTTTTATCCTTTTTTTATTCTTTTTTTATATATCGGTTTTGAGATGTTGCATCCCACCGTAGTTTATCGACATCTCGGTCAACGACTAGTTTTAGGACATAGTGGTCCGTTGTTAGTTTAAGGACGTTTCGGTCCGTCGTTAGTTTAAGGACATTTCGGTCCGCCGTTAGTTTTAAGGAAGTTTCGGTAATTTGTTAGTTTAAGGACATTTCGGTCCGTCGTTAGTTTAAGAACGTTTCGGTCCTTTGTTAGTTTAAGGACATTTCGGTCCGTCGTTAGTTTAAGGACGTTTCGGTTCTTTATTGAAGAAGGCCGGCTACTACTCAGAGTTCGGGCTTAGGAAGATAGCGAGCGGACATAGTCGTCGTCATCTATCATTGACCTAGGCCTTAACCCGTTAAGCGTGGTATTTCTTCAAGAAGCGACCGTTTATTGGCCTGAAAGGTCTTTCACCGTGCATATCCATAAGTAGGTACGCTCCGCCCTGGTAGACCTTGTCTATGATGTACGGGCCTTCATAGTTTGGCTCAAATTTTCCCCGCTTGGCACGATTGGGGATCATAGGTCTTTTGACCACTAGCACGAGTTCGCCTTGGCGGAATGTCCTCGGCCTGATCAATCTTTCATACGAGCGCGTCATCTTTGCTTTATAGGCCTCCAGATTTTGTTGTGCTATGAGCCGGGTCTCATCAAGGGCATCAAGCTTCTCAAGCCGAAGGTGAGCATTTTCTTCGTCCGTCAGCTCGTAGTGGACCGCCACTCGTAGAGAGGGTAACTCTATCTCGAGGGGGAGTACTGCTTCTGTACTGAATACCAACGCGTATGGCGATGTGTTCGTGGCCGTTTTGAACGTAGTTCGATATGCCCAGAGAGCTTCTTGCAGTCTTTCGTGCCAGACCTTTTTGTTTCGGGACACCGTCTTCTTCACGATCTTTGTCAAGGTTTTGTTGAAAGCCTCAGCTAGACCGTTAGCCCGTGGATTATAAACCGAGGAATATCTCCAGTCTATGTTGTGTTGCTGCGCGAAGCGACTAATCTTGTGGCTTCTGTAGGCTGGCCCGTTGTCGGAAATGATCTGTCGTGGAGTTCCAAACCGATAGATGACGTGCGTCTTGAAGAAATGGAGAATATTTTCTGTCTTCACTTCCCATAACGGTACTGCTTCTTCCCATTTGGAGAAGTAATCAGTCGTCGCCAGGATGAAACGATGTCCCCTGGACGATGCTGGTTCGATAGTGTAGGTTCCTAGGCACACTAATGAGGTTTCAGAAGGCATCAACCATGCCAAATTCAAATTTTTCTTGTGCCCACAAACCCTAATACGGATCGTTAACTAGAATTTAGGCTAAACATGCAACTAGTTAACATCTTAACTATGAGTGAACGGAAAATACAACCTTTGTAGATCCGGTCCACCACTTCTCTAGCTCCATGATGACGTCCCCTCGCTGCGATCATCGGATCCCGGACTCTAGCATTGACTTCATCGGAGAAATGGGCGGGCTAGGTCGTCGACTTCGATGCCGAAGATGATCTACGTCGAGGCAACACAAGATCAAGCTCCAACTTCACCAAGTCATGAAACTTGTGAAGAAAACACCCTATACTACTTGGCAAATGGTAGAGGATGAAGAAATAGGAAGTGGGTTCACTTTAGAATTGGATTTCTCACTCTTTTCATCAAGTCACCATTGAAGGTTGCAAGCTTTCTTCTTCTTGAAGAAGAAGAAGAAGAAGAAGAAAAAGAATATGATAAGTCTTTTAAAAATATAAAATAATATGATACTTATCATATTTGCAACCATGATTAAGTGTAGAGAATAAACTAGGGTTATGTGAATGGTTAGGGTTAAGGCTAAGAGACAAAATGGTCAAAGCTTCAAAGCTTCATGAAGTTTCATGAAAGAAACAAAAGTAGCAACCATTTCATTTCTTGCCAAAAAGAAATAAATAAATGAATAAATAAATAAAAACCCTAACCATTTACTTAACCAAGGTTTAAACCAAACATACACCCAAGTTGGCATGTATCATCAAACATGATACGATCTTGTGCACCAAAATATATCACATATACAATGTGCACAAACAAGTAAGAAAAACATATATTTAAAGTGAACCAATACTAGTTAATGCAAAGTAATATATCAAATATATAATTATGCATTAAATCATTAAATCAACACTTGATTTAACGATCCGGTCATATCTCATATAACCGACTAATATCCAATGTATCGGCTTATCGAATCAATCCTTGAATCGATAACTAGGTTATATCGCATACAACCAATCGATACATTCATTGCGAGAATGGAATACGGTATCACATACACGCATTATTCTCGGTCCCGCACATATCTCATATGCGCTCCTATTTCGTTTCGCTTGAGCCGGGAAACCTCTGTGTAGGACTCTGAAGACTCGTCAATACGCCGGCAGCAGGTGATGATCATATAAAACACCCACAAGCCGCAAGCGGTCTGCTAAACGTAACGGCCACCCGGGTATTGAGCGATCAGAAGATCGACGAGCAAGCCCGCTCACACTCCTGTGAATCCAACCAGTAACACTTACCGTACAGTCCGGTCTGTTCGTCTGATATGTCGCATATCTCGCCTAGGGGTGGTAAACGTCAGACCCCAGTAGCTCGATAAGTCGTGTCGATACGAGGTCTATAACAGTTCGAGAAACTACTGGTAACACTTACCAGTAAATCTCAGCAACCCTGGCCAGGGATTTCCAGTTATAGCCAATCGAACACAGTGCAACATCAACTCCCTATACCGGGAGAGACGAATCCCCTCCTATCGCTCATTGCCTCCATGTGATTCGGGAATATACCCAAAAGCCACCGTTTTGCATGCCCTCTTGGATGTGGTAAGGTGGAAATCAAAGTACAGTGGGAATCAAACAAGACTCTATGACGATCTCTGGTCTACAGACTAACCTGTACCAGTGTCACCAGAGAACTGCCATCTGACGTGAGGTATAATACCATCTGGGAGTTCTTGGCGAGTCCGTCCAGTGTACCCAGTCTCCACTGAGCACCCGTATATAATCTCTGATGTCAAACACCAATGGATATGGGATCATCCATCGCCCATCTGTATAGGTCGAGAAGGTATACGCTAGTCTACTCTGGTATATCGATGCCCCGTCTCGATACACCCACGACTAGGGACCTTGAAGGATGTACTTATGGACTACCATGTCCCCACTAGTATGATCCGCATCATAGTCCAGGTAGTCAAGTACACATCCTAAGGGCTTTACCAACATGTAACAGAGAGACAATCAGTATACACGTTAAGGTAAAGAGTAACCAGATAGCATACTATCATGTCGAGCAAGAAAGTCCTCCCTATATATGTCCAAGCATCCACTACAATATACATCCTATGTACAGTAATGGCCTCTAGGGCATACATATAACTAACAATCTCCCACTTGCACTAGGGCCATCTGTAGCAGTAGTTGAAGTATCTCATACTCAACCATCCCATAAAAGTCTCTCTCTGGGAAAAGGCCTTTGTGAGTGGATCCGCCGTGTTGTCCTCTGAGTCTACTCTCCTAACCTCGATCACCTTGGAGATTAGCCATCTCCATGATCCGGTGATACTGCCTTAGATTATGTCTGGATCACTGATGGGACGGACGTTCCTTGGCATAAGCCACAACTCCATTGTCACACAATGGGAGGAACTAAGTTCAGCTCATGAACAAATATACATCCAGACTACCTCTTTGGTAGCATCTTAAGTAGCGATGTATCCAGCCTTTATCGTCTAGTATGCCACGGTATCTAGCTTGAAACTCTTCCAACATACCGTCCCTTTACTGAGGGTAAAGACAATGCCTACGACTGACATTCAGTCGTCTTTATCACCCTGGAACCTTTCCAGTGATTCTCCCCTGGATCAATTGATGCCATCTCACTACAGCTAGTGAGTATTCTAACACCCAAATAACATCTATCTCATAGATGAAGACTCAGGATTTAGGAGGTATCACTTTGATCCTACATGGAGAATCCATGTGATAAGCGGAGATTGACCGAGCGTAGCATAGGAAACTCCTTTCTTATCAAGAATATGTCATCCACGTACTCTACGAGGATCACCACCATACTCCCTACTACCTTTTTGTATATACAAGGTTCATCTACCATTTTGATGAAGTCAAACTCTTTGACTACTACATCAAAATAGACGTTCCAACTCCGCGATGCCTGCTTTATCACATAAAACATCATGCACGCATTTCCGCTGCTCCCACTGTTTACGAAGCCTTCTGGCTGTGTTCTTATAGACGTTCTCTTCTAAATCATTATTTAGAAAAGCAGTCATGACACCCAACCACCAGATGTCGTAGTCATGGTATGTAGCCGTGGCAAGTAGGATCTGGATAGACTTAAGCATAGCCACTGGAAAAAGGTTTCATCATTATCCACGCCTGGTCGATGACGAAAACCTTTAACAAGTCTAGCTTTGAAAGTCTCAACTTTTCCATCTACACCAAGTAATCTTCTCAAGATATACTTGCTCCTGATGGGGATTTAACCCTTCAGATATAGCAGCCAAAGTCCATACTTTGCTGATGTACATGGATTCCATCTCAGATTTCTAAGCATCCAGCCATTCTTATAGAGTCCCTACTGTTGATGGCCAGCTCGAAACTAGTTAGGTCATCATCTCATGATGCAATCCTCACTCCTTCTGTCATAAAGAAACCGAAGTAATTCTCAGGTGGGTGAGGAACCTTACTAGATCGGCGGAGAGGCTGAGGTTCGTTGGAATCTACTGAATCCTTTGATTCTGTCAAATCATCAGCTGCAGTTTGTAT
The DNA here is from genome assembly GCA_030015575.1 of Agapanthus africanus. Lineage (NCBI taxonomy): Eukaryota > Viridiplantae > Streptophyta > Magnoliopsida > Asparagales > Amaryllidaceae > Agapanthus > Agapanthus africanus. The sequence goes on from JASDDO010000008.1 coordinate 219,953,276, forward strand.
AGCTGGGACATTTCCAGTTCTACATAACAGACGTTGCCTCGAGCTTGTCCGGATTTTGCTTTTAGACAAAGGCCGGACAATCCCAAATCTTAACTATTTTAAGATATGGGCTCTTCCCTTTCCATATCACATATGAAGTGGTAGGCAACGGATTTGATCGGGACCCTATTCAATAGGTATGCAACTTCATAAGTGCATAACTCCCAAAAGGAAATAGGTAACTCAGTAGTACTCATCATAGAGCACACCTTATCACATAAGGTGTGATTGCTCCGCCCCGATATACCATCGTTCTATGGTGTATACGGAGGAGTAATGCTGAGAGAGAATCTCATTCTCCATTAGAATAGTCCAGGAATTCCATGCACAAGTATTATCCTCCTCGATCACATCAAAGGACATAATACTTATACCCGTATTTTGGTTCTCTACTTCTAACTTATATTCTGTGAATATCTCAAAAGGTTCGGACTTGTGTTTCAACAGGAACATATGTCTGAATCTCGAGAGATTATCAGAGAATGTAATGAAATACAAAGAACCGGTCTTGGCAAGTGTAGACTGGGGACCTACATACATCAACATGCATCATCCCAAGAGTTCACTAACTCTTTCTCTGTTTCTGGTAAACAGAGCTATGGTCATCTTATCTCTGTGACATGACTGGCAAGTTTCACAAGATGTAAATTCAAACTGATTTAAATATGCATCTAAATGTAACTTAGCTAGTCGGGTCGCATTGATATGACCTAGTCTACAATACCTCAAGAAGGATCCGTTCATTTCTGAACTCTTCCTCTTGTGTGTGTTCTATATACTAAGAACCGTAGTTTGATTTAGAACATCAATGCTTTTAGATAACGTGCCTGAACCGATCAACTTTTGATATAGGAAATGTTCAAAACATTATCCATCAATACAAAATTTTATCATTTCTTTACTAATAAAGAGACTGATATGATTTTGTATATCAGGTTCGGTATCTAATAACATTCGTTCAGAATCAATGTATTGGTAATACAGGGTGACAGTGACCGACAGACTTGGCTGCAACTCTTGCCCCATTTTCTGCCTCATGAAACTTATCACCCGTTCTCAGTTCTTTACCTATCTGTAGTCCATGTAACATATTACATATGCGGGATCTGATCCGGTATCATATACCCAGGACGTAAAGGACACTGAGAAACAGTTCTATGTAACGAACACACCCGAAGAAGATGCATCATATGCACTTTCTTCGTTTGGGCGGCATGGGAAATCTGGTATTCCCTAATTTCCTGCTCTGTCTTATAACAATTATAAGTTGGAGCGGGACCAACGTTCCCCAGCTCAGTATAACAAGTGGGTTCGGTCAATATATCCATATTATTATCTTGATTAAGGCGTGATATGGTCGCTACCAGGAGAGAGAGAGAAGAAAACACTCAGCGTATGCTCTTGCAAGATCAGATTGGTTATTATTTTATCTAATCAGGATGGCTCCCACTGTTTTTATCAAATCTTCCTTCAAACCCTAAAAGGAAAGACTATCCGGGATTAATTACACGCTACAAGTTCGCCAATCTTTCAGCAAGGCTAGTGTCGGTACTTTGAGGGAGGTGCCCTGTGCTTTTGCACGGACCTAATTAATGTAAACCTCGTTTTCCCAGAGGCGTAACCCCGTTGACACCTTTCTAGACACTTACTTGATCGACTAATTGTAATGTGTAAAACTCTCCCAGGAGTAACAATTACTCGCAGTGGGTATCGGGATCCAACTATCTCATAGAAGCTATGCAATCTCATTGCAAATTTCAACACTTGAAATTCCCGATAATGTTTTGCCCCTAGCGTCCTATGACCTTGACGCAGGCCAACAAATCATAGTCCGCTAGTCAAGTTCAACCCGTCATTTCCTGATTGAATTAAACCCACCCGCACGACCCTTGACGTAGGCCAACAAAGTCGCACGACTACCCTAATCCAATCTGCATCATTTGCATAAGCAGATAAATACTAGTTAGCTACCGCACACTACGCCTTGACGCAGGCCAACAAATGTAGCACGAATACTAACTACCACTTATCTGAAATGACGGAGGGCTACGACAGGTTTTTCTGAAAACCTATTGCGTAATGAACTTGATATCGTTGTAGAATCAAATGATTTTAAAATGGAGTGCTTTTGAGGCTTTTCTAGTTTTGCTAAAGGAGTCACTCCCGGTGAAGGGATCGTCGGTCCTTTACTTGTCGAATGAGGTGCGGGATATATCATATATATCACTGTGCAAAGCAGAAACTATAGAAGCAATCAAAAGACATACCGAGGGTTGTAGCATCTGCCAGTTATTGCTAAAGGAGTCACTCCCGGTGAAGGGATCTCGGTCCTTTTCTTATCGAATAAGGTGCAGGATGTTCTACAAGGAACACCGCGATGCAAAGCAAGAACTGTAGCTACCTTTTTTTATTTTGAAATTCAATTCTACAACATCTTAGGTTTCTTTTCTTTCATTAATCACATTAATGAAGTCCCATCATTTAAGTACCTAATCATCACAGATAAATACGACGTACACTTATGCCATCCGCATTCGCCTCGATGTCCCCTCGTGCACCGTTAGGTTAGGCAACTAACGGCAGAGCGGGGCAGGGCTAGCGCGGGTGTAAAACATAAGTAACGTCTATATAATATATCATATATACTATATACAGTATCTATCACAGAACATCAAATGATCACATCACAGATATCGCAGCAGAAGAATCATATGAAATATTGGATATACTAGGACGTCCGTGTTTTCAATACGAGCCAGTATAAAACACGGATTCCACGGTCGCGATGAATAGCCAAACCCACACCCCTAGACCCCTGCGAGAGCGGCAAGCAACCCTACCAATTCTAGAGTTAGGAGACCCGAACTCGACTCCTCGAGTTGGTCTCCCACTGGACTCCAGAACCCGGTTACTTGTGCTCCCCTCCTTGGGTCTATCCTAATGCGGAAAAGTAAATAATATACAAACGGTGACATCTTCCGCAACCTGGAAGTGCCCCAATAAAAGAATATTACATACAAGTTTTTACATGAATGAAAATGAAAAACACTTATCTCACATAAAAAATCCCGGCTATTCAAACACGATGATCCAATATAACATATCCAGCAACACATAATATCACATGTCATCAACGTAAGTAAACATGCGTATCCCAATTGTCGTTGACATATAGCAACGAAACCGGCGATATCACATATTACACATACTGTCACAGAAAAGAAAATGTAAAACTACAACAGTTGGAATCCGCAACCTCTTTAGACATCGCATGCCTAATCAAATGAAATACTTAGACATCGCATGCCTAACATTTATAAACCCCGTATTTAGTCTCATTATCGAAAACTCTTTTCAATATCAATTCGGGCAATTCAACAAGATTCCCGACATCCTGATCGAATGCTCGTCGCAAACTTCAGTAGACGGCCGCACCCCCGATACCGTCGACGAAGTGCACCAAGGCGGAATACCGCTGCCGCGAGCACCCGAACGGATGCTTTCGGTGACGGGGTTCTCCTACAGTCACTTGGTCGGGGATATGGGGTGTAGCTGTCTATTAAGTTTATCCGGCGAGTATCCGCGTACGCTACGTGGTTGCGACAAACTTTTGATCGCATCAAAATTCCGTGGCAACCGATCAAGTGAGAATAAAGTGCTATGTTTATATTATTCAAATCAGTTACCGCATAACTGCTTGTGGATTCCAAATATTGTATCCCATTCCAGATAAATAGAAAATCTTAAACTTTCCGATCGAACATTCAAACACCCAAGTTTTCCCGAAACAAATCAACACATGAAATAGTTTTAAAAAACATCCAGTTCATGCCTCAGTACCAACGGTCCAGCCGTAGAAGGGTCAAGCCAACGCCTTACATGTGGCACACCGTACTGCCCCGAACCCGAAGGTTCAAAGGGCAGTTCAAGACGGTCACATAATCGAGTTAAGGTTTGTTGTCTTCTAGAGGGTCCATCGCGTTACTTGCACTACTTAGAACGTTATTAAACCACGGAAAGATCCAACACTTGGAAATTTCCCGACAGGGGAAAAGTGGGGTATTTATATCCGGTCGAACTTTTCAACATATTCTAAAATTATCCGGAAAAACACAGACGAAGTTAAACTTCCCGATCGAAACACGGAGTCCCCAATACAACCCAAAATACTCAACTCTTGAGTAAGATTTAAAAATTCCCATAAACTCCAGCACCCAAATATAGAAATTACTGTGCCAAAAATAATGGGAGAGGCGACCGTACGGCCGCGGAACCGCCGCACGAGCCATGCTCGTGCCGCGGAACCGCGGCGGATTGATGGATTCAGCCGCTCTAATTTCACAGTAATTCCTACAAATTCCTGCTGATTTTTCTGAATATTTTTAATTCTCAAAAATCCCCGATTTCAAAAAAAAGTACAGAGAGCAAATTTGGATTAGGGTTTCGGTTCGATCGGACTTCTAACTCCGTCTACGCATCGTCTAAGGCTCTAGCTAGGCTCTGATACCACTGTAGGGTTCCTAGGCACACTAATGAGGTCTTACAAGGCATCAACCATGCCAAATTCAAATTTTTCTTGTGCCCACAAACCCTAATACTGATCGTTAACTAGAATTTAGGCTAAACATGCAACTAGTTAACATCTTAACTATGAGTGAACGGAAAATACAACCTTTGTAGATCCGGTCCACCACTTCTCTAGCTCCATGATGACATCCCTTCGCTGCGATCATCGGATCCCGGACTCTAGCATTGACTTCATCGGAGAAATGGGCGGGCTAGGTCGTCGACTTCGATGCCGAAGATGATCTACGTCGAGGCAACACAAGATCAAGCTCCAACTTCACCAAGCCATGAAACTTGTGAAGAAAACACCCTATACTACTTGGCAAGTGGTAGAGGATGAAGAAATAGGAAGTGGGTTCACTTTAGAATTGGATTTCTCACTCTTTTCATCAAGTCACCATTGAAGGTTGCAAGCTTTCTTCTTCTTGAAGAAGAAGAAGAAGAAGAAAAAGAATATGATAAGTCTTTTAAAAATATAAAATAATATGATACTTATCATATTTTCAACCATGATTAAGTGTAGAGAATAAACTAGGGTTATGTGAATGGTTAGGGTTAAGGCTAAGAGACAAAATGGTCAAAGCTTCATGAAGTTTCATGAAAGAAACAAAAGTAGCAACCATTTCATTTCTTGCCAAAAAGAAATAAAGAAATGAATAAATAAATAAAAACCCTAACCATTTACTTAACCAAGGTTTAAACCAAACATACACCCAAGTTGGCATGTATCATCAAACATGATACAATCTTGTGCACCAAAATATATCACATATACAATGTGCACAAACAAGTGAGAAAAACATCTATTTAAAGTGAGCCAATACTAGTTAATGCAAAGTAATATATCAAATATATAATTATGCATTAAATCATTAAATCAACACTTGATTTAACGATCCGGTCATATCTCATATAACCGACTAATATCCAATGTATCGGCTTATCGAATCAATCCTTGAATCGATAACTAGGTTATATCGCATACAACCAATCGATACATTCATCGCGAGAATGGAATACGGTATCAAATACACGCATTATTCTCGGTCCCGCACATATCTCATATGCGCTCCTATTTCGTTTCGCTTGAGCCGGGAAACCTCTGTGCAGGCGTTATTTATGTTTTACACCCGCACTAGCCCTGCCCTGCTCTGTCGTTAGTTACCTAACCTAACGGTGCACGAGGGGACATCGAGGCGAATGCGGATGGCATAAGTGTACGTCGTATTTATCTGTGATGTTTAGGTACTTAAATGATGGGACTTCATTAATGTGATTAATGAAAGAAAAGAAACCTAAGATGTTGTAGAATCAAATTTTAAATAAAAACAGGTAGCTACAGTTCTTGCTTTGAACAGCGGTATATATGATATACCCAGCACCTTATTCGATGAGGAAAGGACCGAGATCCCTTCACAGGAAGTGACTCCTTTAGCAATAACTGGTATATGCCACACCTTCGGTTTGTTTTTGATTGCTTCTATAGTTTCTGCTTTGCACAGTGATATATATGATATATCCCGCACCTCATTCGATGAGGAAAGGGCCGACGATCCCTTCACCGGGAGTGACCCCTTTAGCAAAACTAGAAAAGCCTTAAAATCACTCCATTTTAAAACTTCTTTTGATTTTACAACGATATCAAGTTCATTACGCTTATGGTTTTCAGAAAAACCTGCGTAGCCCTCCGTCAATTCATATATGTAATATTCAGTATTCGTGCTATGGTTGTTTGGCATGCGTCAAGGCGTAGTGTACGGTAGCTGATTATTACTTATCTGTAGCATGAGATGCGATTGGATTAAGGTATTCGTACGGCGTTGTTTGGCATGCGTCAAGGGTCATACGGGTGGGTTTAATTCGATCACGAATTGTACGGGTTGAACTTGACTAGCGGACTATGGGTTGTTTGGCATGCGTCAAGGTCATAGCACGCTAGGGGCAAAAGCATTATCGGGAATTTCAAGTGTTGAAATTTGCAATGAGATTGCATACCTTCTATGAGATAGTTGGATCCCGATACCCACTGCGAGTAAGAGTTACTCCTGGAAGAGTTTTACACATTGCAATTAGCTGATCAAGTAAGTGTCTAGAAAGGTGTCAACGGGGTTACGCCTCTGGGAAAACGAGGTTTACATTAATTAGGTTCGTGCGAAAGCACGGGGGACCTCCCTCAAAGTACCGACACTGGCCTGGCTGAAAGATTGGCGAACTTGTAGTGTGTAATTAATCCCGGCTAGTCTTTCCTTTTAGGGTTTGAAGGAAGATTTGATAAAAACCAGTGGGAGCCATCCTGATTAGATAAGATAATAACCAATCTGATCTTGCACGAGCATACGCTAAAGTGTTTTCTTCTCTCTCTCCGGGTAGCGACCATTTCATGCCCTAATGAAGATAATAATATGGATGTATTGACCGAACCCGCATGTTATACTGTGCTGGGGAACGCTGGTTCCGTTCTTTCTTATAAGAGTTATAGGAATGAACATGATATAGGGGAATACCAGGATTCCCATGCCACCCGAATGAAGAAAGTACATGATGATGCATTTTCTTCGGGTGTGTTCGTTACAGAGAACTGTTTCTCCATTTGCTCTACGTCCTGGGTATTAGATACCGGGTCAGGATCCCATATATGTAATCAGTTACATGGGCTTAGGAAAGGTAGAGAACTTGGAGAAGGTGATAAAGACATTAGAGTTGGAAATGGTGCAATTGTTGCAGCTAAGACTGTCGGGGAATATCACCTAGTATTACCAACTGGAAATACATTGGTTCTGAATGAATGCTATTACATGCCGAACCTGATATGCAACATTATATCGGTTTCTTTATTAAGTAAAGAGGGATATAATTTTGTATTACAGGACAATATTATGAACATTTTCCGTAACCAAAAGTTGGTTGGATCAGGCACGTTATGCAATGGCATTTATGTTCTAAATCAATCAACAGTTCTGAGCATAACAAACACACACAAGAGGAAGAGTTCTGAACTCAACGAATCCTTCTTGTGGCATTGTAGACTGGGTCACATCAATGCGACACGACTAGCTAAGTTGCATAAAGATGGATATTTAAATCCGTTTGAATTTTCATCTTATGACACTTGCCAGTCATGTCTCAAAGGCAAGATGACCAAAACTCCGTTTACGGGACACGGAGAAAGAGTTACCGAACTCTTGGGACTGATACATAGTGATGTATGCGGTCCCATATCTACACATGCCAGGGATGGTTCTTCGTACTTCATTACATTCACTGACGATCTCTCTAGATTCGGATATGTGTTCCTAATGAAACACAAATCAGAAGCTTTTGAGAAATTTAGAGAATATAAACAAGAAGTCGAAAACCAAACCGGAAAAAGTATTAAAATCCTTCGATCTGATCGAGGAGGTGAATACTTGAGCAATGAATTCCTGGACTTCCTAAAAGAGAATGGGATTCTCTCTCAGTTGACTCCTCCCTATACACCACAGCACAACGGTGTATCAGAACGGAGGAACCGCACCCTATTAGATATAGTGCGCTCTATGATGAGCATAGCTGAGTTACCTATTTCCTTCTGGGGATATGCGCTTGAGACAGCCATGGACCTATTGAATAGAGTTCCTACCAAATCAGTGCCTACCACTCCATATGAGATATGGAAAGGGAAGAGACCACATCTTAATTACATTAAGATATGGGGTTGTCCAGCCTATGTCAAAAGACAGAATCCGGACAAACTCGAGGCAAGATCAGTCTTATGTAAGTTTGTAGGATATCCCAAGAATTCACAAGGGTATATCTTCTACCATACCGAGGAACAAAAAGTGTTTGTTTCTCGACATGCCACTTTCTTAGAATAGAGTTTTCTTATGAAACAGACAAGTGGCATTGAGGTAGAACTGGAAGAGGCTCCAGCGGCACAAACTATAACACAAGACATGGTAGAACCAGAGGATTCCGTAGTTCCCGATGAACCCCAGCCACTCCGCCGATCTAGTAGGGTTCCTCGCCAACCTGAGAGATACTACGGTTTTCTCATGGATGGTGGAAGCGAGGATTGCATCATGGAGGATGATGACCCAACTAGCTTCGAGCAGGCCATCACGAGTGGGGACTCAGTGAAATGGCTGGATGCTATGCGGTCCGAGATGGAATCCATGTACACCAACAAAGTATGGACTTTGGACGTTGCTCCTGAAGGGGTAAAACCCATTGGGAGTAAGTGGATCTTCAAGAAGAAACTTGGTGTAGATGGGAAAGTGGAGACTTTCAAAGCTAGACTTGTAGCAAAGGGTTTTCGTCAAAGACCAGGTGTGGACTATGACGAGACCTTTTCTCCAGTGGCTATGCTTAAATCCATCCGGATCATGCTTGCCATCGCTGCTTATCATGATTACGAAATCTGGCAAATGGATGTTAAGACCGCTTTTCTAAACGGTGATTTAGAAGAGTGCGTGTACATGACTCAGCCAGAGGGCTTCGTAGACAGTGGGAGCAGCGGAAAGGTGTGCAAGCTGCTTAAATCCATTTATGGATTAAAGCAAGCATCGCGGAGTTGGAACATCTGCTTTGACGTCGTTATCAAAGAGTTTGATTTCGTCAAAAATCCAGATGAACCTTGTATCTACAAGAAGGTGGCAGAGAGTAAGGTTGTCTTCCTCGTATTGTACGTGGACGACATACTCTTGATAGGAAATGATATTCCTATGCTGCAATCGGCCAAGCTCTTCTTATCACAAAGATTCTCAATGAAAGATCTTGGTGATGCCTCCTGCATATTGGGAATTAGGATCTATAGAGATAGATCCAAACGGATTTTGGGATTGTCCCAATCCAGGTACATTGACACCATACTAAAGAGGTTTAGTATGGAAGAGTCCAAGCGTGGGAACTTGCCCACGATCTCTGGAGTCACTCTCTCCAAAGAGATGTCTCCCAAGACTGATTTGGAGAGAGCTCGCATGCAAGGGATACCCTATGCTTCGGCAGTAGGCTCTATCATGTATGCGATGCTATGTACCAGACCCGATGTAGCATACTCACTAAGTGTAGTGAGCAGGTATCAAGCTGATCCTGGAGAGAGTCACTGGACAGCTGTGAAGAGCATTCTCAAGTACTTACGAAGGACTAGAGATATGTTCTTGGTGTATGGTAACGGAGAGCTCCAAGTGGAGTCCTTTACCGATTCGAGCTTCCAGAGTGATAAGGACGACTCTAAGTCGCAGTCGGGCTTTGTCTTTACCCTTTACGGAGGGGCGGTTAGCTGGAAGAGTTCCAAGCAGGAAACCGTGGCAGACTCGACGATGGAGGCTGAATACATCGCTGCCAACGATGCTGCCAAAGAGGCTGTCTGGATCAAGAAGTTCATTACTGAACTTGGAGTGGTTCCATCCATTGAGCATCCAAAACCTTTGTATTGCGATAACAATGGAGCGGTGGCTTTGGCCAAGGAACCCAGGTCCCATCAGCGATACAGGCATATTCTGAGGCGGTATCACCTGATCCGGGAGATAGTTGATCGCCGGGAGATCGAGGTCAGGAGGGTTGACACAAAGAACAACACGGCGGATCCACTCACGAAGGCCATTCCCCAGATACAGTTTGAGAGACTCTTCGGGATGCTCGGTATGCGATACTACAGCAACTGGCCCTAGTGCAAGTGGGAGATTGTTAGTTGTATGTATGCCCTAGAGGCCAGTATTGTACACATGATGTATATTATATTGGATGCTTGGACATATATAGAGATGAATTTCTTGCTCGATATGATAGTATGCTATCTGGTTACTCTTTATCTTAACATGTACACTAGTCTCTTTAAACTGTCTTATGATTACATGTTGGTAAAGCCCTTAGGATGTGTACTTGACTACCTGGACTATGATGCAGATCATACTAGTGGGGACATGGTAGTCCATAAGTAAATCCTTCAAGGTCCCTATGTAAGTCTACACTAGCGCCCCGGCCGTCTACAGACGCCAAAATGCGGAACAAAAACTTTTAACTGGCGCTATCGTATACTTTAACCCGGATCTGCCATTATTGCTAAACTAACAAACTGTAAAGAGTGTAGAAAGGTTGTACCGAACGATCCGAGTCCTTCGTTCTTTAACCATCATCCCACGCTCCGTTGCGGCTGCTCCGATCTCGTCGATCTCCGATATCCTCGTCGAGGTGGCACCACGTCGACGATTCTTTAAACGGGCTCCCGCCTCTGACTTGAGGCAACTCGGTCGTCAAGTTTGCTAAAAGAGACGACCAAGAATGATGTAGAAAATGAGTAGATGACTTTGCCTCACTTCGTCCAAGTCCGTGGACGATCGGCAAATGAAGTTGCCGAGGGAATCGGGTGATGGAATGAAATGAGCTGTGAAATTCCATACACCCCAAAATCTATCATATCTTTTTTTCAAATGAAATCAACAAGTGAGAGAGAGTGGGGAGGGGCCGGCCATATATATGGAGAGGGGGGGTGAGTGTAGGAGGAGGGGAAGGTAACCATAGGATAAATATCAACAACAAAATATCTTAAGCTTAACAAAAATCATTAATGAAAACAATGACTCATATCCTTAGTCATCATTTCATTAAATGCAACCAATTAAAACACAACACCACTTAACCTAGTCATCACCTTCTAGAACCTTCTAGAAGCATGACACACCCTCATCCAAGAAAAGATAAATCCGTCTTTAACCGAATGTTAAAAGACGGCTGATAGAAAACTGGAAACTGGCAACTTCCAAAAGTGATCCTGAAACGACTTTCAGGATAACCCCGAAACTGTATAAATATACCCGCATTTGTATTACGACCGAATACAAATGCAACTGAGACAAAGATATTATACCTACTCAATATAATACTCGGATCCGGCTTAAACCAAAGCCGACCAGTATTATCTGCCCGAAAAATAACACGTGCGTAAGCGCACGTGCATTTTCCGAACCCTGCCATAAAACCATACGGCCTCTACAACGTTTCACCCGAACTTGGGAAACTGTCTGTGGGGCACTCTAATGACTCGTCAGTACCCTGGCAGTGGGTTTAACCACAAACCGTCAGCGGCACTAGCAATGCGTAACGGCTGCCCATGGACTGACCTCAAGGGAGGCTGATGAGCGAACTCATCCAGAAACCCTACTGAGCATAACAGTGACAATGTATATACAGTCCGGTCCGTTCGTCTATGAGTATCGCATATCTGCCTAGGGGGCTAGTAACGTCAGACCCCCAATAGCAGTATAAGTCGTGTCGGAGTGAAGCCCAATAACACCCTGAGATACTACTGGAGTACCTACCAGTAAATCTCCTGCCATGGCCATGGACTTTGTGTAATGGCTCTCCTAGACACAGCACGACCTCGCCCCCAATACCGGGAGAGACGAATCCCCTGCCGATCCGCTCACGTGCCTCCATATGGCTCGGGACTGTACCCAAAAACTATCTGTTTGCACGACTCCTTTGAGCCGTGGTAGGATAGAAATCAAAGCACAGTGGGAACTCACACGAGACAAATGACGACCTCAGGTCGATGAACTAACCTGTACACATGTCACCAGGGAACTGCTATCTGACGATAGCTATAGTACTAACTAGCAGATTCCCGGCGAGTCCTGTCCGGTGTACTCATAACCCAATGAGCACCTGTATACATCTTAGGTGATCCAACTGACACCAGTGGCTTGTGAGACCGGCCACCGCCCCTCGTCGGGGTCTCGACTGTACACACTAGTCTACTCCGGAGTATCGATGCCCTGTCTCGAAACTCCCACGACTAGGGACCACAATTAAGGATATGCGTATAAACCACCCAACTCTCACGTATATGATCGCCATCATACTGTTGGTGGTAAAGCAAGATCCTAAGGGCTCTATCAAAGTGTAACATGTAATCAGTCACCTGAACATGTACACGACTGATAAAGGCAAACCAGATAGCATACTATCATCTCGAGTAAGATTGTCCTACCGGTATAGGTCCTCCACAATCATTGCAATCACGTACCTGCGATCCAATAATTGACTATGAGGGCACTATCTCCAATAATCTCCCACATGCACTCAAGGCTAATTATTGCGATGTCGACTACTCACAGCCCGTGTGAAACCGAACATCCAACTCCTCTACTAATCAGTATCACAAAGCCCGTTTGTAAAACTATTGTGTTCGAGAAATAGCCTTAGTGAGTGGATCCGCCTAGAAGTTTCTTTCTATATCTCTCTTAATCTCAAGTTCGCGGAGAAAGCCATCTCCCGAATTGAGTAATACCTGTCTTAGAATATGTCTGGATATCTGATGGGACCTAGTTCATAAATGAACTCCAAATCCAAACTTCTTAGACTGTATCGATCACTGAACCTAATCAGTATCCGGCACCATGCCACCCACAGTATCCTCTTGGACCGCCTGTCCATAATACTGTCCATCTTCGTCAGAGGGAAAAACTATAACTCTGACAATCACTCTGTCATCCATGTCACCTTTGAAGCCTGGAATGATAATCGTCTCCTGAAGGAGGCTGCCGTCATCAAGTCCGTAGAACATGTACTTATGTTCTAAAACTGCTTCCTTATGTTTCTCCAGGATTGGATTAATACAAACTTATTGCATCTAGTGCAAAAACAACATCTGGTGTGGTACTTGACATCCCATGATTGACTCAATTGCCTAAGCAAGTGATCTGCCAATCATGCACATCCCTCTCCCCTTTAGTCTGTAAGACACCTTTAGAGAGGGTGACTCCATCACCTGCAGGTACACCACCATGCTAGGAGTCATCTATTCTAAAAACCATTAGAATACTGTCAAAGTACCCACATTGGGAAACTACCCAAATCTAGATCTAAAACCATAGATCTAGAAACCAGAATGTCAAATATTATATCCATATCCTGTCTGGAGAAACAACTGTGTGACGACCACAGTACAACCGATCGTAGTATGGGAATTTTACTTCCTACTTTGTGTATGTCATCCAGATACCATGACATCACACCCTACTACCTTCTTAATAGATCCATCCCTTATTCTGATTGAAGTCAAAACCATGACTGTCATATCAAAATTAGATGATCTATCTCCGCTATAACTGCTCAAGTCTATAAATAGATCTAAGCTACTTGCCCACTATGCTTCCGATGCTCCCACTGACTACGACAACCCTCCTACCGGGTCTCATAGCCTGGAACAACAGTAGTGTCAAGTCTTGGTAGATAAGAACCTCCCTGTCACCGTCCTTGAGGCTACCGAAGTACCTCTCGGGTGTCTGAGGTTACCCACCATATCTGCGGAGTGGCTATTGGAATGTCAAACCTGATTGAATATATAGGTCCTATTAAATTTTCCGTAATCGTTCGCGGTTCTGGAATCACTTCCAGTTCTACCATACTCCCACTACTGTTTTCTGAAAAAGATCCATTTTTACTAAAACTGTGGCGAGTCAAGAACAATATCACTATTGATCTTCCCAATGGTAGAATATCAACCCTCGTCATAGCCAGGGTCAACCCACAAACAGCCATTACAGAAACGTGCCCTGAGTTATCCAGAGTCTGGTTTTAAGCATAAGCTGGACAACTCCCCGTACCTTAATATCTTTTAAGGTATGAACTATTCTCTATCCAATATAGAAACTTTGGCACTTATTTAATTGGAACTATATTCAAATCATGCAGCTGTCTCCAGTGCATTTCATCTTTAATGGAAAGAGGCTAATCAGCATTACTCAACTTAGGAATCCATCCAATTATGAGTAACCTGAAAGAGAAACACGTTTCTCAAAACCACCACTATCATCTGAATACCAATCACAAGAATCTACATCTTCGATCTCTTTGAAGAATCCCGATACTTGTGACACCTGGTTCTCTACTTTATTCTTATACCCATAACTTCTCAAAACTTAGACCTTGTATTTCTACGAAACACTTGTCTAAATACTAGAGAAGTTATAAGTAAACAGAACATAGTACGAGGACCTACCCCTTTGTCCTGATGGACACTTGGACAACATACAATACTCTGTATAAGTCCGCTGAGTTAAACAACTCAAAACCTGTGCGTCGTAGGTTGAAAACTGTACCCTGGCGATTTCCTCAAATATCACCAATTACAACGAATTCCGATATAATGAGGATAATCACCTAATTCCCAATATCTTACTCCCACTCATCATCTGTAAAACCATACAGATATGAGAATGAAACCTGGTAAATACATACCCTTGGAGTAAGTGTCTAATCGGGAAAACAGTTTTTCTTTTAACAATGCACTGAAACATGAAAATGTTTCGTGGGGGTATCCTGGTATTCATAGCAATGCCTCTTCCATAATCCAATTCATGACTTCAACCGTATATCTCTTTGCCATCTCTCCAAATCCCCTTTATTTGTCTTTAGTCGTTACCTTCTGTACACCATCGTTAGGCTAAATGGTTTTCTTCCTTCCCTACCGTTCGGCACCAGCCTATGGTTTGGAAGAAGACTATCCAGTAAGCATAATAGGTGTACCCTCCTAAACCAAGGAGTACTCGCATCTTGAGAGAAGGTGATGATAAAAGACAACTGAATAATACCTTATTCCTTTAAAGGTGAAATAGGAGTGGCGATGAAGTACGCGGTTTTGGTCGTGAATGATATCAGTCGCAATTTACTTTGCCCTCTTTCTAATCCCTTTATTTTGTCTTTACATATTACCTTCTGCACACCCTACTTAGGCTAATTGGTTTTCTTCATTCCCTACCTTTCGACACCAGCCTATGGTTTGGAATAAGACTATCCAATAAGCGTAATAGGTGTACTCTCCTAAACCAAGGAGCCCTCGCAACCTGAGAGAAGGTGATAATAAAAGACAACTGAATAAACCAATTCTATTTCTCCTGAACCTGGATCCATCCTCGAAGAAGTCCCTTCGAGTTCGTATATAACCATACGATGGATCTATCCAATGGAAGTGGATATCCGTAGTAATACGGGTGTTCTGAGAAATTCAAAGGGTAAAAGAAGGAGTGGCAATGACTTATGCAACTCAGACAATCCAAAAGCCAGTATGTTAAGAAGGTTCGGTCAACCTGGTCACTGAGTCATAGTCTAGGGTCGGTCAAAGGTCGCTGCCAAAGAGAGAGAGAAAAGAAACACTCTGCGTGCACTCTAACCTAGATCAGAATGGTTATCACTTTATCTAATCCGGAAACCTCCCACTGTCCTGTCAAATTCTCCTCCAAACCTAAAGAAGAATCAATCGGGATCACCCGAAGAGTTAACCAACTCATCAGTGGGAATCGGGATCCAACTCTCATCGCATGATAACGTGATGAAATGCATCCACGTTACTCATACTCCAGAAGGTATGCGCATACTTGGCAAGTTTCAGTTTCTTTAGAAACTCCCGATATGATTTTTACCCCATGCCTTATGATTGTGACAAAGGGCCAACCCATCATAAGTCACATGTCAAGTTCTTCCCATCATTATCTTGTTAATTTGAACCCACTCGTACTCGCCCTTGACTAAGGGCCAACAAGGCTGTACGACTGTCCCAAACCAACGCATCCATCTATGCAACATGTGAACACCCCAGCAGCTACCAATCACTATGTCCAAGCTAAGGGCCAGACCAACATAGCTTGAATACTACTGACCATTCATATGAAATGACGGAGGGCTACGGCTGGTTTTTGGCAAAAAACCTTTAACGTAGTGAACTTGATATCGCTGAAGGAACCTGATAGCTTTTTAAAATATAGTGGCGAAAACCTTTTGCTAAAGAGGTCACTCCCGGTAAAGGGATCTCGGCTCTTTCCTCGTGGAATGAGGTGCAGGATATTCCACTGAATACCCCTATGCAAAGCAACTTGTAATCGACTATAGTGAAGTTATTACGCTGACGCAAACTTCTGCCCAAGGGGTCAGTCCCGGTGAAGGGATATCGGCCCTTGCCCCGTCGAATGAGGTGCAGGATATTCCACTGAATACCGCTATGCATAACAAAAGAAAACGTCTTTGCAATAACACCTTTTAAATTTGTTCCAACAACTGTAAACAGGTTTGTTATACTTTGCATTGATCAGAATCAATGCAGTCCCATCATTTAATCATACTAGAAAAGAACGAAAATAAAATGTACGTATATGCCATCCGCATTCGTCACTGGGTCCCGTCATCACCCGTTAGGTTACTTAACTAACGACAGAGCGGGGACTGGACTAGCGTGGGTGTAAAACATATACAACATCTAATAGTATATAAACCAATATACAATAATCGCTCCAGGCGTGATAATATGCAACATTACAGAAAAGTAATAAGCATCACAGAACAATACAGATAATCTGGGATCCCCGGGTTTCACACAGCCGCTGCTGAAACCCGACGTTCCCCTGTCGTGTGGATAGCCTGTGCAATGAAACCTAGACCCCTACGGGTGCGGCAAGTTACCCGCCAAAACCTGAAGCGAGGCAGCCCCCTACAGCATAGTGAATGGACCACCCAGCACTCCACGGAATCCGGTAATCTTGGGCACCCCTCCTTGGGTCAACCTGTACCCCCTACGAGTGCGGCGAATAGTCTGCCAATTCTAGAGTGGGACCCCTCTGCCTCTCAAAGCCATGAGATGCGGACCCGTTGCCCCCCAGAACCCGGCTATCCGTGTACTCCGTCGCGGGGCAAAACCTAGTACAGTAATGAAAAATAGTACAATAAGTACATCGACCGCAACCTGGTCGTGCCCCAAAAGAATATTATACAACAGGCAGTGACAGCAGTCCACAAGTTGGACGCTCGCCCCGCAATATCAAATGTACAAATAAACTCAAACTGTACTACCATTGCACACTGCTATCCACCACGACAAATCCGCAACATCACAGCACAACACAGAACATCAACGCGAATGTCACGTTCGCAAACCCGTCTAAAAGAACTATAGCAATCAGACGCGGTTTACCGATCAAATGACATTCCCGGTCGGAGATATAATGTAAGCACTGTAAACTAACGTGTTTAAATTTCGATCGACAAAATATCACAAAGTGGGCCCCACTCAAATCTGTTGAACAGTAACAAAACCTGGGCCCAAACGATATATACCAAAAACCCCAATTTACAACATAGAATGCACTGTAGAAAATTGGCAGAGTGATGTCACTTTCCTGCGGCGGATCCGCGGCCAAACCCATGCTGGGGCCGCGGATCCGCAGCGGAACAGTCGACTCACGTTGTCGAATTTCTGCAGTATTCCTAAAAAACCCTGCTTGATTTTCTGGTATGGTCAAAATGACATTTGGACCAGTTTGAAAATTAACAGAAACTGTCAAGCTGAAAAATTGCGATTTTTGATTTCCGATTCGATTGATGTTTTAAACGCGTTAGCACAAGTTAGTATAGCAAAATGGTGAGGCTCTGATACCACTGTAAGTCTACGCTAGCGCCCCGGCCGTCTACAGACGCCAAAATGCGGAACAAAAACTTTTAACTGGCGCTATCGTATACTTTAACCCGGATCTGCCATTATTGCTAAACTAACAAACTGTAAAGAGTGTAGAAAGGTTGTACCGAACGATCCGAGTCCTTCGTTCTTTAACCATCATCCCATGCTCCGTTGCGGCTGCTCCGATCTCGTCGATCTCCGATATCCTCGTCGAGGTGGCACCACGTCGACGATTCTTTAAACGGGCTCCCGCCTCTGACTTGAGGCAACTCGGTCGTCAAGTTTGCTAAAAGAGACGACCAAGAATGATGTAGAGAATGAGTAGATGACTTTGTCTCACTTCGTCCAAGTCCGTGGACGATCGGTAAATGAAGTTGCCGAGGGAATCGGGTGATGGAATGAAATGAGCTGTGAAATTCCATACACCCCAAAATCTATCATATCTTTTTTTCAAATGAAATCAACAAGTGAGAGAGAGTGGGGAGGGGCCGGCCATATATATGGAGAGGGGGGGTGAGTGTAGGAGGAGGGGAAGGTAACCATAGGATAAATATCAACAACAAAATATCTTAAGCTTAACAAAAATCATTAATGAAAACAATGACTCATATCCTTAGTCATCATTTCATTAAATGCAACCAATTAAAACACAACACCACTTAACCTAGTCATCACCTTCTAGAACCTTCTAGAAGCATGACACACCCTCATCCAAGAAAAGATAAATCCGTCTTTAACCGAATGTTAAAAGACGGCTGATAGAAAACTGGAAACTGGCAACTTACAAAAGTGATCCTGAAACGACTTTCAGGATAACCCCGAAACTGTATAAATATACCCGCATTTGTATTACGACCGAATACAAATGCAACTGAGACAAAGATATTATACCTACTCAATATAATACTCGGAACCGGCTTAAACCAAAGCCGACCAGTATTATCTGCCCGAAAAATAACACGAGCGTAAGCGCACGTGCATTTTCCGAACCCTGCCATAAAACCATACGGCCTCTACAACGTTTCGCCCGAACTTGGGAAACTTTCTATGGGGGACTCTAATGACTCGTCAGTACCCTGGCAGTGGGTTTAACCATAAACCGTCAGCGGCACTAGCAATGCGTAACGGCTGCCCATGGACTGACCTCAAGGGAGGCTGATGAGCGAACTCATCCAGAAACCCTACTGAGCCTAACAGTGACAATGTATATACAGTCCGGTCCGTTCGTCTATGAGTATCGCATATCTTCCTAGGGGGCTAGTAACGTCAGACCCCCAATAGCAGTATAAGTCGTGTCGGAGTGAAGCCCAATAACACCCTGAGATACTACTGGAGTACCTACCAGTAAATCTCCTGCCATGGCCATGGACTTTGTGTAATGGCTCTCCTAGACACAGCACGACTTCGCCCCCAATACCGGGAGAGACGAATTCCCTGCCGATCCGCTCACGTGCCTCCATATGGCTCGGGACTGTACCCAAAAACTACCTGTTTGCACGACTCCTTTGAGCCGTGGTAGGGTAGAAATCAAAGCACAGTGGGAACTCACACGAGACAAATGACGACCTCAGGTCGATGAACTAACCTGTACACATGTCACCAGGGAACTGCTATCTGACGATAGCTATAGTACTAACTAGCAGATTCCCGGCGAGTCCTGTCCGGTGTACTCATAACCCAATGAGCACCTGTATACATCTTAGGTGATCCAACTGACACCAGTGGCTTGTGAGACCGGCCACCGCCCCTCGTCGGGGTCTCGACTGTACACACTAGTCTACTCCGGAGTATCGATGCCCTGTCTCGAAACTCCCACGACTAGGGACCACAATTAAGGATATGCGTATAAACCACCCAACTCTCACGTATATGATCGCCATCATACTGTTGGTGGTAAAGCAAGATCCTAAGGGCTCTATCAAAGTGTAACATGTAATCAGTCACCTGAACATGTACACGACTGATAAAGGCAAACCAGATAGCATATTATCATCTCGAGTAAGATTGTCCTACCGGTATAGGTCCTCCGCAATCATTGCAATCACGTACCTGCGATCCAATAATTGACTATGAGGGCACTATCTCCAACATCCTAGTCGTGGGTGTATCGAGACGGGGCATCGATATACCAGAGTAGACTAGCGTATACGCTTCTCGACCCATGGGATGGGCGATGGATGATCCCATATCCATTGGTGTTTGACATCAGAGATGGTATACGGGTGCTCAGTGGAGACTGGGTACACTGGACGGACTCGCCGAGAACTCCCAGATGGTATTATACCTCACGTCAGATGGCAGTTCTCAGGTGACACTTGTGCAGGTTAGTCTGTAGACCCGAGATCGTCATAGAGTCTTGTGTGATTCCCACTGTGCTTTGATCTCCACCTTACCACGTCCATGAGGGCATGCAAAACGGTGGTCTTTGGGTACAGTCCCGAGTCACATGGAGGCAATGAGCGATAGGAGGGGTTTCGTCTCTCCCGGTATTGGGGGTTGATGTTGCGCTGTGCTCGATTGGCCGTAACAGGGAAGTCCCTGGCCAGGGCTGATCAGAGATTTGCTGGTAAGTGTTACCAGTAGTTTCTCGACCCGTTATGAGCCTCACATCGGCATGACTTATCGGTTATTGGGGTCTGACGTTTACCACCCCTAGACTTGATATGCGACGTATCAGACGAACAGACCGGACTGTACGGTAAGTGTTACTGGTTGGATTCACAGGAGTATGAGCGGGCTAGCTCCTCGATCTTCTGATCGCTCAATACCCGGATGGCCGTTACGTTTAGCAGACCGCTTGCGGCTTGTGGGTGCTTGATATGATCATCATCTGCTATCGGCATATTGACGAGTCTTTAGAGTCCTACACAGAGGTTTCCTGGCTCAAGCGAAACGAAATAGGAGTGCATATGAGATATGTGCGGGACCGAGAATAATGCGTGTATGTGATACCGCATTTCATTCTCGCGATAAATGTTTCGATTGGTTATATTCGATATGACCTAGTTATCGAATCATTGATTCGATAAGCCGATACATTGGATACTAGTCGGTTATATGCGATATGACCGGATCGTTAAATCAAGTGTTGATTTAATGATTTAATGTATAATTATATATTTGATATACTACATTGCATTAACTAGTATTGGTTCACTTTATATGGATTTTCTCACTTGATGTGCAAGAAGTATATGTGATATACTTTTGTGCACATATTTGTATCATGTTTGATGATACTTGATCTTGTTGTTAAGTATAAAGAATTAAACCATGGTTAAGTGTTGATTAGGGTTTTGCATTTTCATTTATTTATTTAAAAAGGATTATGATGAGAATGGTGGCTTTCTTTGTTTTAAGTTGAAGCTTCATGAAGCTTTGACTTTTGTAACCATTCTTGTCATCATGCTTAACCCTAACCCATCCAAGTGACCATGGTTTATTCCCTACACTTAACCTAGGTTAGAACATGATAAGTATTTGATTTTATTATTCTTTTTCACAATACTTATCATATTCTATCTACTTCTTCTTCTTCATCTTCAAGAGAGAAAGCTTGATGCCATCAATGGCATCTTGAGTTCCAAAGTGAGAAATCCAATTCTAAAGTGAACCCACCTCCTATTTCTTCACCCTCTACCTCTTTCCAAGTTGTTTTGGGTGTTTTCTTCACAAGTTTCACAACTTGGTGAAGTTGGAGCTTGAACTTGTGCAACCTCGACGTAGATCATCTTCGGCACGAAGCCGACGACCTATTCCGCTCACTTCTCCGATGAAGCCGTCTCGAGAGTTCGAGATTCGAGATGGACAGCGAGGGGACGACCACGTGGAGCTAAGGAAGTGGATAACCGGATCTACAAAGGTTGTAGCCTCTCTCCTTTAGTTAATATGTTAACTAGATTCGTTTTTCGCCTAGGATTCTAGCCGACGATCCGTATTAGGGTTTCTCGGCACCATAATTTTTGTAAATTGGCATGGTTGATGCCTTGTGAGACCACTATAGGGTGCCTAGGAACCTTTCAACCCATCTGTTTAATCTTCAACTTCATCTTTGGGCCATCTTGATGAGAACCGCAAAGTCCGTCGTGAACTTCCTGAATGACTCTTTTCGCTTTGTCGGGTCCCAGGCATCTCAACCACAGAGAGTCTGTTAGTTATGTATATGCCCTAGAGGCCATTGTTGTACATTTGATGTATATTATGATGGATGCTTAGATATATACAGAGAGGACTTTCTTGCTCGTCATGATAGTATGCTATTTGGTTTCACTTTATCTTAACATGTTGACTTGTATTGGTTTACTGTCTTTCTCTCACATGTTGATAAAGCCCTTAGGATCTGTACTCGACTACTGGGACTATGATGAGATCATACTAGTGGGGCCATAGTAGTCAATGAGTACATCCTATAACTGTTCCTAGTCGAGGGTATATCGAGACAGGGCATCGATACACCAGAGTAGACTAGCGTATACACATCTTGACCCATATGATGGGCGATGAATGATCCCATATCCATCGATGTTTGACATCAAGGATGGTGTACGGGTGCTCAGTGGAGACAGGGTACACTGGACGGACTCGCCGAGAACTCCCAGTTGGTGATATACCACACGTCAGATGGAAGTTCTCCGGTGACACTGGTACAGGGTAGTCTGTAGACCCGATATCGTCATAGAGTCTTGTGTGATTCCCACTATGCTTTGATTTCCACCTTACCACGTCCACGAGGGCATGCAAAACGGTGGCTTTTGGGTACAGTCCCGAATCACATGGAGGCAATGAGCGATAGGAGGGGATTCGTCTCTCCCGGTATAGAGAGTTGATGTTGTGCTGTGTTCGATTGGCTATAACTGGAAGTCCCTGGCCAGGGCTAATATAGAGATTTACTGGTAAGTGTTACTAGTAGTTTCTCGACCTGTTATGAGCCTCACATCGACACGACTTATCGGTTACTGGGGTCTGACGTATACCACCCCTAGACTTGATATGCGACATATCAGACGAACAGACCGGACTGTACGGGAGTGTTACTGATTGGATTCACAGGAGAACGCACAGGCTAGCTTGTTGATCTTCTGATCGCTCAATACCTGGGTGGCTGTTACGTTTAGCTGACCGCTTGCAGCTTGTGGGTGTTTGATATGATCATCACCTGCTACCGGCGAATTGACGATTCTTTAGAGTCCTACACAGAGGTTTCTTGGCTCAGGCGAAACGGAGTAGAGGCACATATGTGATATGTGCAGAACCGAGGATAATGCGATATGAAATACCGTATTATATTCTCCAGATATTTTGATATGAATCGGGACATCGGATCAAGTGTTGATTCGACGAATCGGTACATGATATATTAGCTGGTTATATTCGATATAGTCGGATCGTTGGATCAAGTGTTGATTTAATGATTTAATGCAAATAATATATATGATATATTGTATTACATTATCTAATATTGGCTCGCTTTATTATTTCATTTTTTCACTAGATGATACATTGATATATATGCGATATATGTTAATTGTATTATTTTCTTTTGTTGCAAATATATAATATATATGTGATATATATTATTGTGACATGATATGATTTATTATTAAACATGTTAAAGGATGATTAAATGGGATTAGGGTTTGATTAGGGTTAGCTTCTTCTTGTTCATTCTAGAAGCTTTGCTTTTGTCTTGGTTAAGATATTATGGTTGATATTTTTCCATAACTCATTTCTAACCTAACCAAACCCTAACCCTAGTTTATTCTCTACAAACTCTTAGCCTATCATCCTTGACCATGGTTGATATATCAATCATATAGATTTCTTTTCTATTCATCACAAAAGGATTATCTTTTCCATTATCATCTTCTTCTCTCTTGAGTTCTAAAAGAAAAAGCTTACTAGTTAATTCTTGTGTGATGATTTCAAGTGAGAAAGTAAATAAAAGGAAAGCATAAATACTACTCCCTCATCCTCATCTTATCTAGCCCATGAGATTAGGGTGTTCATCTCTTTAGAGTGAGAAAGCTTGGGTTTTTGCAAGTTCGACGTAGATCATCGGAGATTCGGAACACTTCAAGCTAGCATGGATCGTTCGAGTCGTGGAGCCTCCCTTGAGTCCGGGAGATCGTGGATCGCGGCAAAGGGACTACTACTCGGAGCTTGTGAAGCGAAGGAGCGGACTACAAAGGTTGTAATCCCTCACACTTAGCTTTAAAGATATCATCTTGCATGCTAAACCCTAATAATCTAGCAAAGATCCCGTCTTTGGGTTGTTCGGCACGTCTAAAATTTTATCCGGGCATGTTTGATGCCTTATGAACCTTTACAAGAGTGCCTAGGAACCCTACAGTGGTATCAGAGCCTAGCTAGAGCATTAGGCGACGTGTTTACGAAGTTAAAACTCCGATCGAACCCGAACCGACAAAATTTACCCCCTCTCTGGAAATTTTTCAAAATCTGGGATTTTTCTGAATTAAAAATACCTAAAAAATACAATAAGAACATATAAGAATTATGGTGAAATTCGTGCCTCCAATTCGACCACGTGGCCGCGGAACCGCGGCAAAGACCCACCATTGGCGGCGGTTCCGCGGCAGTATAAGTGTATTAGGCACGGTTTTGTGCACAGTAATTCTTGTATCTTTATTTACTATTTTATGGGTATTTTTATTCTGACTCAAGTGTTGAGTATTCTGGGGTTTCTTTTGTAATCGTAGATTCGATCGGAATATTTAAATTCGTTTTTATTTCCGGATATTTAGAAACTGTTATACTATTTGAACGGATATCATTAACTCACTGTTTCCCGTTACGGCAAACTTTCAAGTGTTGAATTTTTATCGGGTTTAAATCTTTCGGAAAAATTGTACAAGTTAAACGGTGGACCCTCTAGAAGACAACAAACCTTAACTCGATTATGTTACCGTCTTGAACTGCCTTTTGAACCTTCGGGTTTGGGGCAGTACGGCGTGCCACATGTGAGGCGTTGGCTTGACCCTTCTACGGCTGGATCACTGGTACTATGACATATTCTGGGATTATTTGAACTCCGCTCAAGTGTTGAGCACTTTGGGAAATTTTGGGTATTTGATTATCTGTTCGAAAAGTTTAATACTGTCTATTTATCTGAAATGTGATACAATATGTGGAATTCATAGAGTTAGGCATGAAATGCGAAGTATGTGATATTTCGGATTTATGATGTCTAAAGTGATTGTGGATTCCAAATATTGTAGTTTTACACTTTCTTTTCTGTGACCGTAAGTGTAGTATGTAGTTGTATTGCCGGTTGTCGTTGCTATACATCGGCGACGATCGGTGTATGCATACTTACTTACGTTGATGATATGTGATATTATGTGTTGCTGAGATATGATGTGCAGGATTGTCGCGATTGAATAGCCGGGGGTTTTATGTGAAATGAGAGTTTTATATTTTCATTCATGTAAATTCAAATGTAATGTAATATTCTTTTATTTGGGGCACTTCCAGGTTGAGGTTGATGCCACCAGTATTGTATATTATTTACTTTTCCGCATTAGGATGGACCCAAGGAGGGGAGCACAGGTGACCGAGTTATGGGGTTCAGTGGGAGGCCATCTCGAGGAGTCGAGACCGGGTCTCCTAAACTCCAGAATTGGTAGGGTCGCTTGCCGCTCTCGTAGGGGTCCAGGGTGTGGGCTTAGCTATTCATCGCGACTGTGGAATCCGTATTTTCTATTGTTGGCTAAATACTAAATACGGACGTCCTAGTATATCCCACATTATATCTATGTTTCTGCTGCGATATCTGTGATGTGATCATTTGATATGTTCTGATGGATACAGTATATAGTATATATGATATATTATATAGACGTTACTTATGTTTTACACCCGCACTAGCCCTGCCCTGCTCTGTCGTTAGTTACCTAACTTAACGGTGTACGAGGGGACATCGAGGCGAATGCGGATGGCATAAGTGTACGTCGTATTTATCTGTGATGCTTAGGAAGCATAAGCTGATGGGATTTTTTATTAATGAGATTAATAAAAAGAAAAGAAACCTAAAGATGTTGTAGAATCAAAACTTTATAAAAAGGGTAGCTACAGTTTTGCTTTGCACAGTGATATATATGATATATCCTGCAGCTTATTCGATGGGGAAAGAGCCAAGATCCCTTCACCGGGAGTGACCTCTTTAGCGAAACTGGCAGATGCTACAAAACTCGGTTTGTCTTTTTATTGCTTTTAAAGTTTTGCTTTGCATAGCGGTATATACGATATATCCTACACCTTATTCGATGAGGAAAGGGCCGACGATCCCTTCACCGGGAGTGACCCCTTTAGCGAAACTAAGAAAAGCCTAAAAAACACTCCTTTTTCAAAAACTACTCGATTCTACGACGATATCAAGTTCATTACGCTCAGGGTTTTCTGAAAAACCTGCGTAGCCCTCCGTCATTTCAGATAGATATTATTTAGTATTCGTGCTATGTTTGTTGACTTAGTCAAGGCGTAGTGTACAGTAGCTAAGTAGTGTCTATCTGCTAAAACATGAGATGTGATTGGATTAGGGTATTCGCACGGCCTTGTTGACTCAGTCAAGGGTCGTACGGGTGGGTTTAATTCAATCGAGAAATGTACGGGTTGAACTTGACTTGCGATTTATGGTTTGTTGACTTAGTCAAGGTCATAGATAGCTACGGGCAAAACATTATCGGGAATTTCAAGTGTTGAAATTTGCAATGAGATTGCATACCTTCTATGAGATAGTTGGATCCCGATACCCACTGCGAGTAAGAGTTACTCCTGGGAGAGTTTTACACAGGACAATTAGTCGATCAAGTAGGTGTCTAGAAAAGTGTTAACGGGGTTACGCCTCTGGGAAAACGGGGTTTACTTTAATTAGGTCCGTGCGAAAGCACGGGGAACCTCCCTCAAAGTACCGACACTGATCTGGCTGAAAGATTGACGAAATTGTAGGGTGTAATTAATCCCGGCTAATCTTACCTTTTAGGGTTTGAAGGTAGATTTGATAAAAACAGTGGGAGACATCCTGATTAGATAAGATAATAACCAATCTAATCTTGCAAGAGCATACGCTAAAGTGTTTTCTTCTCTCTCTCTCTCCAGTTAGCGACCATGTCAGGCCATAATCAAGATAATAATATGGATATATTGACTGAACCCGCTTATTATACTGAGCAGGGGAACGTTGGACCCGTTCTTTCTTATAAGAGTTATAAGACTGAACAGGGAATAGAAGAAAATCTAGATTCTCAAGCCGCCCAAAAGAACATGCATGTTAATGCATCTTCTTCAGGTGTGTTAGTTATTGAGAACCGTTTCTCAGTTCACCCTACGTCCTGGGTATTAGATACCGGATCAGGATCCCACATATGTAAACAGTTATATGGGCTACGTAAAGGTAGAGAACTGGGAAAAGGTGATCATTCCGTTCAAGTAGGGAACGGTGCAAGTATTGCAGCCAAAGCAGTTGGCGAATATCACCTTGTATTGCCAAGTCGTTATACACTGATTCTAAATGAGTGCTATTATATACCGAACATGATGTGCAACATTATATCAGTTTCTTTATTAAGTAAAGAAGGATATAATTTTGTAGTAAAGGATAATGTTATGAATATATTCCTAGATCAAAAGTTGATTGCATCAGACTTGTTACATAATGGCATATTCATTTTAAATCAGAATACAGTCCTCAATATACAAAACACACACAAGAGGAAATGTTCAGAAATGAACGAATCTTTCTTGTGGCATTATAGACTTGGCCATATCAATGAGACACGGCTAGCTAAGTTACATAAAAATGGATATTTGAATTCATTCGAATTTTCATCTTATGATACTTGCCATTCATGTCTCAAAGGAAAAATGACCAAAGCTCCGTTTAGTGGATACGGAGAAAGAGTTACCGAACTCTTAGGACTGGTATATAGTGATGTATGCAGTCCCATGTCTACGCATGCCAGGAACGATTCTTCCTACTTTATTACATTCACTGACGATCTCTCTAGATACGGGCATGTGTTCCTGTTGAAACACAAGTCTGAAGCTTTTGAGAAATTCAGAGAATATAAGTACGAAGTAGAGAACCAAACGGGCAAAAGTATTAAGATTCTTCGATCTGATCGAGGAGGTGAATACTTAAGCGGTGAGTTCCTAGATTATCTAAAAGAGAATAAGATTCTCTCTCAGCTTACTCCTCCTTATACACCACAGCACAACGGTGTATCGGAATGAAGGAATCGGACCCTATTAGATATGGTGCGATCTATGATGAGCGATGCTGAGTTACCTATTTCCTTCTGGGGATATGCGCTTGAGACAGCCATATACATATTGAATCTAGTTCCGTCTAAATCTGTACCTACCACACCATATGAGATATGGAGTGGGAAGAGACCATATTTTAAACGAGTTAAGATATGGGGTTGTCCGGCCTATGTAAAAAGACAAAATCCGGACAAACTCGAGGCACGATCAGTCCTTTGCAAATTTGTGGGATATCCAAAGAATTCTCAAGGATATTTTTTCTACCACGCTGAGGAACAAAAAGTGTTTGTTGCTCAACATGCCACCTTTTTGGAAAAGGAATTTCTTGCAAAAGAAATTAGTGGCAGAGAGGTAGAGCTGGAAGAGGTTCCAGCACCACAAACCGCAACTGATGATTTGTTGGAACCAGAAGATTCAGTAGTACCCGACGAACCCCAGCCTCTCCGCCGATCTAGCAGGGTTTCTCATCCACCTGAGAGATACTACGGTTTTCTCTTTGATGGTGGAAGCGAGGATTGCATCATGGAAGATGATGACCCGACTAGTTTCGAGCAGGCCATCACGAGTGGTGACTCTGTGAAATGGCTGGATGCAATGGAATCCGAGATGGAATCCATGTACACCAATAAAGTATGGATTTTAGAAAATGCTCCTGAAGGGGTAAAACCCATTGGGAGCAAGTGGATTTTTAAAAAGAAATTTGGTGTAGATGGAAAAGTTGAGACTTTCAAAGCTAGACTTATAGCAAAGGGTTTTCGTCAACGACCAGGTGTGGATTATGACGAAACCTTTTCTCCAGTGGCTATGCTTAAGTCCATCCAGATCTTACTTGCCATTGCTGCATACCATGACTATGAAATCTGGCAAATGGATGTTAAGACCGCCTTTCTAAACGGTGATTTAGAAGAGAGCGTGTACATGACTCAGCCAGAGGGCTTCGTAGATAGTGGGAGCAGCGGAAAGGTGTGCAAGCTGCTTAAATCCATTTATGGGTTAAAGCAAGCATCGCGGAGTTGGAACATCTGTTTTAATGTAGTAGTCAAAGAGTTTGACTTCATCAAAAACATAGATGAACCTTGTATCTACAAGAAGGTAGCAGAGAGTAAGGTTGTCTTCCTCGTATTGTACGTGGATGACATACTCTTGATAGGAAATGGTATTCCTATGCTGCAATCAGTCAAGCTCTTCTTATCACAAAGATTCTCAATGAAAGATCTAGGTGATGCCTCATGCATATTGGGGATTAGGATCTATAGAGATAGATCCAAACGGATACTGGGATTGTCCCAATCCAGGTACATTGACACCATACTAAAAAGGTTTAGTACGGAAGAATCCAAGCGTGGAAACCAACCCACGATCTCTAGACTCACTCTCTCCAAAGAGATGTCTCCCAAGACTGATTTGGAGAGAGCTCGCATGCAAGGGATACCCTATGCTTCGGCAGTAGGCTCTATCATGTATGCGATGCTATGTACCAGACCCGATGTAGCATACTCACTAAGTGTAGTGAGTCGGTATCAAGCAGATCCTGGAGAGAGTCACTGGACAGCTGTGAAGAACATTCTCAAGTACTTGCGAAGGACTAGAGACATGTTCTTGGTGTATGGTAACGGAGAACTCCGGGTGGAGTCCTTTACCGATTCCAGCTTCTAAAGTGATAAGGACGACTCTAAGTCGCATTCGGGTTTTGTCTTTACCCTAAATAGAGGGGTGGTATGTTGGAAGAGTTCCAAACAGGATACCGTTGCAGACTCGACGATGGAGGCTGAATACATCGCTGCCAACGATGCTGCCAAAGAGGCTGTCTGGATGAAGAAGTTCATTAGTGAACTTGGTGTGGTTCCATCCATTGAGGATCCAATACCTCTGTATTGCGATAACAATGGAGCTGTGGCTTTGGCCAAGGAACCCAGATCCCATCAGAAGTCCAGACATATTCTGAGGCGGTATCACCTGATCAGGGAGATAGTTGATCGCCGGGAGATCGAGGTCAGGAGAGTAGATACGAAGGACAACACTGCGGATCCACTCACGAAGGCCATTCCCCAGATACAGTTTGAGAGATTATTCGGGATGCTAGGTATGAGATACTACAACAGCTGGCCTTAGTGCAAGTGGGAGATTGTTAGTTATGTATATGCCCTAGAGGCCATTGTTGTACATTTGATGTATATTATGATGGATGCTTAGATATATACAGAGAGGACTTTCTTGCTCGTCATGATAGTATGCTATTTGGTTTCACTTTATCTTAACATGTTGACTTGTATTGGTTTACTGTCTTTCTCTCACATGTTGATAAAGCCCTTAGGATCTGTACTCGACTACTGGGACTCTGATGAGATCATACTAGTGGGGCCATAGTAGTCGATGAGTACATCCTATAACTGTTCCTAGTCGAGGGTATATCGAGACAGGGCATCGATACACCAGAGTAGACTAGCGTATACACATCTTGACCTATATGATGGGCGATGGATGATCCCATATCCATCGATGTTTGACATCAAGGATGGTGTACGGGTGCTCAGTGGAGACTGGGTACACTGGACGGACTTGTCGAGAACTCCCAGTTGGTGATATACCACACGTCAGATGGCAGTTCTCCGGTGACACTGGTACAGGGTAGTCTGTAGACCCGATATCGTCATAGAGTCTTGTGTGATTCCCACTATGCTTTGATTTCCACCTTACCACGTCCACGAGGGCGTGCAAAACGGTGGCTTTTGGGTACAGTCCCGAATCACATGGAGGCAATGAGCGATAGGAGGGGATTCGTCTCTCCCGGTATAGGGAGTTGATGTTGTGCTGTGTTCGATTGGCTATAACTGGAAGTCCCTGGCCAGGGCTGATATAGAGATTTACTGGTAAGTGTTACTAGTAGTTTCTCGACCTGTTATGAGCCTCACATCGACACGACTTATCGGTTACTGGGGTCTGAGGTATACCACCCCTAGACTTGATATGCGACATATCAGACGAACAGACCGAAATGTACGGGAGTGTTACTGATTGGATTCACAGGAGAACGCACAGGCTAGCTTGTTGATCTTCTGATCTCTCAATACCTGGGTGGCTGTTACGTTTAGCTGACCGCTTGCAGCTTGTGGGTGTTTGATATGATCATCACCTGCTACCGGCGTATTGACGATTCTTTAGAGTCCTACACAGAGGTTTCTTGGCTCAGGCGAAACGGAGTAGAGGCACATATGTGATATGTGCAGAACCGAGGATAATGCGATATTAGATACCGTATTATATTCTCGAGATATTTTGATATGAATCGGGACATCGGATCAAGTGTTGATTCGACGAATCGGTACATGATATATTAGCTGGTTATATTCGATATAGCCGGATCGTTGGATCAAGTCTTGATTCAATGATTTAATGCATAATAATATATATGATATATTGTATTACATTATCTAATATTGGCTCGCTTTATTATTTCATTTTCTCACTAGATGATACATTGATATATATGCGATATATGTTAATTGTATTATTTTCTTTTGTTGCAAATATATAATATATATGTGATATATATTATTGTGACATGATATGATTTATTATTAAACATGTTTAAGGATGATTAAATGGGATTAGGATTTGATTAGGGTTAGCTTCTTCTTGTTCATTCTAGAAGCTTTGCTTTTGTCTTGGTTAAGATATTATGGTTGATATTTTTCCATGACTCATTTCTAACCTAACCAAACCCTAACCCTAGTTTATTCTCTACAAACTCTTAGCCTATCATCCTTGACCATGGTTGATATATCAATCATATAGATTTCTTTTCTATTCATCACAAAAGGATTATCTTTTCCATTATCATCTTCTTCTCTCTTGAGTTCTAAAAGAAAAAAGCTTACTAGTTAATTCTTGTGTGATGATTTCAAGTGAGAAAGTGAATAAAAGGAAAGCATAAATACTACTCCCTCATCCTCATCTCATCTAGCCCATGAGATTAGGGTGTTCATCTCTTTAGAGTGAGAAAGCTTGGGTTTTTGCAACTTCGACGTACATCATCGGAGATTCGGAACACTTCAAGCTAGCATGGATCGTTCGAGTCGTGGAGCCTCCCTTGAGTCCGGGAGATCGTGGATCGCGGCGAAGGGACTACTACTCGGAGCTTGTGAAGCGAAGGAGAGGACTACAAAGGTTGTAATCCCTCACACTTAGCTTTAAAGATATCATCTTGCATGCTAAACCCTAATAATCTAGCAAAGATCCCGTCTTTGGGTTGTTCGGCACGTCTAAAATTTTATCCGGGCATGTTTGATGCCTTATGAACCTTCACAAGAGTGCCTAGGAACCCTACAGAGTCGAATGACCTTTTTTACAGATTATTATTGACGAAAACGAAGGACAGAGCTCGTTTCATGAGCTGATGTCTTGAGGACGCATCTTCAGGCGTTCGGCGGGATTTGAAGTAGTCTATAAAGATTTCCCTCCAATCCTCGGCCTTTTCTTGGTCATTCATTTACAGGGCCGTGTGCTCATTTGGTCCCCTTCCTTCGGGTGACTCCAGGGATATCCCTGTAGGGGCAAGTACTCGATGACTTTGTACCACGATCCTAACATCATCAAGGTTCTCATCAGCCGGCTCTTTAGCGAGCTTAGCCAATGCATCCGCTTTGCTATTTTCGGCGCGCGGTATGTTTTCTAAGGTGTAGGAAGGGATTTGAGTCAGTAGCTGTCATACTCTCTCTCCATACTTCACCAGCTCTGGCTTGCATGTTTGGTAGTCGCCGTTTACTTGACTAACGACCAGTTGGGAATCTCCGTATATAAGGAGGTTTTCGATTCTCATGTCGATGGTGATCTCGAGGCCTGCTATCAAATCTTCGTATTCGGCTTCATTATTCGTCCTCGGCTCTGCTAAGGAGAAAGCGAAGCGCATTATCCCTCCTTGTGGAGTTACGAAAATAAGACCCACCCCTGATTTGATTATAGGGGTGCTTTGTTTGCGCTTCTTCACGGAAGATGCTCCATTGAAATAAAGCTCCCATCGGATATTACCGTCATCGATCGCATCAAACGCGTGTTCGTCTGGCAGTTCGCAATTCAGAGGGGAATCGGCCGGTATTGGATGCTCAGCGAGGAAGTCGGCGATGGCTTGGCCTTTCACCGCCTTGAGAGGTTGATAAGTTATCGAGAACTCCATCAAGAGCAGGGCCCATTTAGCGAGTTGCCCCGTCAATATGGCCTTCAGCATCAAATATTTAAGGGGGTCCACTTTTGATATGAGATGAACTTCGTGCGCCAACGCATAGTGCCTGAGCTTGGTTATCGTAAAGATTAACGCCAGGCAATGTTTTTCAATGGGAGAGTAATTGCTTTCTGCCCCCAGTAGAACCCGAATCAAATAGTAGAGGGCTCTCTCCTTCTCTTGGTCGTTCTTTTGTGCCCATAATGCGCCTAAGGAACCTTCAAAGGCGGTTGTATATAGAATGAGGGGCTTTCCCTTGACCGGAGCAGCCAGCACTGGCGGATTCTGCAGATACTTCTTGATTTCGTCCAGCGCGCCTTGGCATTTGTGATCCCAGACGAACGGGGTTCCCTTCTTCGTCAGGTGGCTGTAAGGACGGCACTTGCCTGACAGGTTGGCTATAAATCGCCGGATGTACGCGAGCTTCCCTTGGAGAGACCGCAATTGTTTAAGAGTTCTTGGCGGTGGCATTTCCATGATCGCCTTGATCTTCGACGGATCTATCTCGATGCCTCGGTGTCGGATGATGAATCCCAGGAATTTACTCGAGGAAACTCCGAATGCGCATTTGAAGGGGTTCATCTTCAAATTGTGTTGTCGAAGGCGTTGAAATACGGTCTTCAAATGCTCTAAATGCTCTTCGTATGACATGCTCTTCACTACAAGGTCGTCGATATAGCATTCGACGATTTTATGTATGAGATCATCGAAGATCTTTGTCATGGCCCTTTGATAGGTGGCACCGGCATTCTTTAAACCGAAAGGTATAACTTTGTAGCAGAATATACCCAAAGGAGTCCGGAAAGCGGTGTGCTTCTGGTCTTCAGGATGCATCTTTATCTGATTATACCCTGATGAGCCGTCCATAAAGGAGAAAACCTCATGAGTGGACGTATTGTCTATCATCAGCTCGGTGACCGGCACTGGGAAATCGTCTTTCGGGCAAGCTTTATTGAGATCCCGGAAATCCACGCATATGCGCACTGTCCCATTTTTCTTCATTACCGGGACGATGTTGGCGATCCAGTCAGGATATTGAACTTCTTGGATAAACCCAGAATCGATCAGCTTCTTGACTTCGGCGTTGATGCTCATCTCAAGCTCGAGCCGCATCCTTCTCGGCGCCTGTTTGACTGGCTTGACGTCTGGGGATATTGCCAATTTATGCACTACAATCTCTGAATCTAGCCCTGGCATTTCAGAATAGTTCCATGCGAAACAATCTTTATGCTGCATAAGCACGTCTTTTAACGCGGCCACCCTTTCTTCAGATAGCAACTCGCTGACGAATGTCGGTCGCGGGTCGTTTGTCGTTCCCAGTTCCATTTTCCTGAGGTTATCTGCAGTAGTATGTATGCCATCTTCCAGTTCTTTCGGCACTGGCGGAAATTCCGAGATTACCTCATCATCGTTATTTTCGAATCACCAGGGAAAGTCATCCCTATTCTCGGGCTCTTCTTTTGATATTGTTATCATACGACAGGTACGAGCTCGCTTCCAAGACCGATGTGGACCTGGTTCTGCTCTTATGGCTTTGGGTTCGTACTTTTGTGGCGGCGTTACCCTCCAGCTGTCGGATAGAGCAAATCTTCCTCGCTGGTATTGGTCTTCGACCCAGTTCTTGAAGGTGAAGCAGTCTTCGATAGGGTGTCCTATGGCTCGGTGATAAGAGCAATAGTACGGATGAGAAACCTCATTAGCTTGCTCAGGGTGTTTAGACTTCGGAAGCGTAATCATTCGATGTTTTAAAGCGAGGTCAAGTATCTTCCGTGTTTTGTTCTGAGGAAAGGAGTATGCCTGACTCATCTTTTTCATGAGGGACAAATCTGAGTTGCTCAACCCCCGACCGCATGGCTTCTTGGTCCAGCTATGTTGCTGTCGAATGCCTTTTCCGTCCTTTGGCTTGGCTCTACCTTTGCGTCGGGCCTTATGCACAACAGATTCATAGGGAGGAGCGTCCCCATCTTTTGCAGCCTGTTGAAAAAGGCGTTGCGCCCTGGCTTTCTTATAAATGACCATCTCGCGATTATGATCGTCCCGAGCTTTTTGACCCGCTTTCCTGATAAGCTTGTCCATTCGTTCTTCAAACGACGGACTCGGCACTTCGATCGCGGGATCTAGTTTTGATGAGGGGTTGGCATTTCCTGACAGGACGTCCTCTTCTTCATTGAAGTTATATATGGCGTAGCTACCGTGGACCCGTTCCTGTTTCCCGGCTCTCACGTATCCAAGCCCAAGTGTTTCCATTCTCCCATTGGGCAATTTGCGCTGAGTCCCAGGGACATCCCAAATCCTGTTATAGAATCGAGCTTGTCGAGTAGTCTGTTTTAAGGGTACCCCTTAGCGCCTCAATAGCCTTTTCAATCCGTTTGTGTAATATCTGGGCAAACGGATGGGTTAAAGCTTGTCAAGTGTAGAATCCGCGCCCTGCCAGATCTCTTTCTCCACTCTTGTTTCCGAGGATCGATAGAATAGGATCGCCTTTTCGCTTGGGAGGGACGTAAAAAGTCTGCAGGTCTTGCACGTTGTGAGCTTCAAGCGCGTCAAGATCTTTGTAGTGCTCTCGCGGAATCATGGTGATTTGAAAACTCTGATCATCACCAGGGAATTCTTGTATTGGCGGCCGACTGGAGAACACAACATTAACCTCATCTTCCGAGTCACTTCCGAAGATTAATATGGGGGCGGACGGTCCCGGGTCATTGCGTCGAGACGGCCCAGAGTAAACTATTTCTTCTTCTTCTTCGGTATCGCTCCCGAAAACAGAGGCGGCGGCGGCGGCTTTGTTTTCCGGTTTTTGACACCTTTCTGTATCCTCGAAGTCTGGCAAAAAGTACTTTGCGTCTTCGTATTTGCGGACTTCGTTCACGGAGAATGGGTTCAGCTCACCTGTTACGGTATATTCAAGACCATCCTTGAAATACTTCATACACTGATGCTGTGTAGAAAGGATGATGTTGTACTCGTGTAACCATGGTCGGCCGAGTAAGGCGTTGTAGCAGGTCTTGGCGTCAATGACGTGAAACTTAATGTCCGTGACTAGCAGTCCGAAGCGCAATGTTAGTATTACAGATCCGAGGGTCCGTGACGACTGGGAGTCGAAGCCGGAGATGGTAATTTTGTCACGAGCGAGGTGCTGCACGCTCATGCAGATTTCCGTCAATACCCGAACATTAAGGAGATTGACGGAGGTCCCATTATCCACCAGGATTTTGCCTATCTTGATATCGTGGCAGTATCCAGAGACGTATAGGGGACGGTTGTGGTCGCATGTCCCAAGGAGCAGGTCTTCATCACCGAAAGTGATATCAGCCGCGTGCACTTCTTCTAGTTCATCCTTCATCCTTTCTTCGGCGAGGAATGCCTGGAATTGTTCGGGCTCTTGTAGCAACTTGATTAATGAATCTCTCGCTTCCTTTGATAGCAGGAGGGCGTCGAGAATGCTGAGCTGAGAGGGTAGCTTCCTCAGGTGTAGCAGGATGTTGTAGTCCACCTTACCCTTCCTGGGAGGGCTCTTGGCAGTCAACTCTTTCATGGCTTGATCATCTAAGGTGATATCCTCAGTGACTTTTTCCTTTCTCCTATCTTTTCTATTTGCGGGTCCGAGATTCTTTTCCGGGAGTGTGCGATTGCGCAACTGAATGTTTTCGCAGGCCTCCGGTTCTTCCTTCTTCCCTAAGACGGATTCTTTAAAGAGAGGGCCCGGAGCCATTTCTTCATCAGAGTCGCTCCCAAAGGTGAGAACCTGTGATCCTCCGGCATTAATCGTGCGACAGTTGCCGGTAGTTCTTTTATGCCCGTCGGTAGTTTTTCCCTGCTCCCGACGAGTTCTGCGTTTCACGCGCTTAAAATGTTGCCGGTGAGCAACATATCCTTGCTACCATATCCTGAAAGCGTCGCACTCCTCCGTAGGGTGTGAAATCTTCCGATGATATGAACAATAATTAGGGTGACTTTCCGCCCTATTGAGCGTGTTTCTTTCCGAGGGCGGTAGCTCCATTCCCATTGACATGGCTTTGGCAAACCTTTTCCTCGTCTTGAATATGCTTTTATCTGCATCGGATGTCTTTTGATCTGGCGGGAGTTCTTCGACTCTTTCGTTTAGTCACTTGTGTTTGTGTCCTTCTAATGTGGCCATCTCACGCTCCTGGTCGGCTTTACTTTTCAAACGAATCTCGTCTAGAAAGGCGTCGATCATTTCGTCTGTCGGGCATACAAGCTCCGGTTCAGGCTTTGCTCCCAGTTTCTCAGCGCCAGGGGTTGTTCTATCGTCCGTAAACGAGTGGAAGATCACATGACAACTCGCCACATATTCCTCGGATTCATCTGACGAGCTTTCTCCATTATCTTCCTCCTGAAAGACATGGTTGAGGAATTCTTGGAGTGTAATGGGGGTCCGCGCCTTTTGATTTTACTCCTCCAGCGCGTCAATCTGTTTCTGCAAGTCCGTGCGCTTGTCTCCAGACTTCACGGGCTTCTTGGATTTCTTCTTCTTTTTCTTTGAAGATTTTGACGGCTGGTTGTGAGTGCTCGGGCCATCACCACCGATCTTTGGAGTTGGGCACGGCTTTAGCACCCCTTCAACGATCTGGGGTTCCAGCGGGTTCTTCCACCTGACGGCCGGGCATGTTTGGAGCTCGTTCAGCATCTTTCTGGTTTTAGCTGATAGCACGATTTCTCATGGAGCTTCTTCAATGAAAGAACAAGTTGCCCCCGGTGTGTCCGTCTTCTTAGCAGTGTGAGGTTGTGGCGGGTTCACCTTCCACTTCTCGGACAGCGCAAACTTGCCCTGTAGGTATTGATCTTCAATCCATCCTTTGAAGACGAAGCAATCTGCAATCGGATGGCTTACCGTCTGATGGTAAGGGCAATAGTTGGGGTTATTCACCTCACTGGGTTGTGGCGGTCGCCTCGGATTTGGTAAGTTAACAAGCCTATTGCGTATTGCCAGCTCGAATAACCGTTTCGTTTTGTCCCGCGGGAACGAGTAGGGACGCTTCATCTTCTCATTATAATACCGCCGTTTTTCTTCCAGTTGATCCGCCAGCTTTGAGGCACTGGGTTGCTGCTGAGCATTCGCAACGAAGGTTGCCTTCTCTTTACCCTTGTCATTCCGAGGTTCTGGCTTTGGGGGAGGCGGTCTGTGACCCATCTGGTCCATCTGGGCCAACTTGTCGATCAAATCCTGCAACGTGGTTGGCTTAAAGAACATCGTGAACTGGGAGATAGTTGCATGAGGGTCTAGGGTTCCCACGAACATGCCCACAGCGGGCGCTTCCTCAATGCGTTGTTCGCATTTCGACCACAAATTTCGCCAGCGTATAGCATACTGGACCCACGTTTCACCTGGTTTCACCCTGGCATTAATCAATGCCATTATCGGAGTGCGTTCGCTGGCGCTCGCGAATCGCTGAGTGAATAGCAACTCCATTTCAGCGAACGTCTTAATGGAATCGTTCGGGAGCTCTGAATACCATTCGAACGCTATTTCTGACAAGCTGCCGACGAATTGGGGAAGCAAGAGCTTATCATCGCCGCTAGTGTTGCCACAAAGTGCCCTGAACTGGGCAACATGTTGATGGGGATTGCCTGTCCCCTTATAGACATGGAATTTCGGTATTGTGTAGCCCGGCGGGTATTTAATCTGGTCATACTAGCTTGGATACGGTCGCCCTGTTTTTACGACTTGACCAGCTGCTTCAGTCGCCTGATGAACCCGGATCTGCTGGGCTATATAGTCGTCCAAGTCAGCCTTGGAGATGGTCTCCTCCTTGGCCGTCGAAAGAGCCAGTGGTGGATTCGATGTTTCTCCTTTATCATCTTCGAGGACGATCGGGGGATCTTCAGCAGGAGGATCTTATTGGATCATCATCCCAACCATGTCTTGAAATAAGTGGGCTATTTTCTTTATATTGGCCGCTTGTTCTGCAGCCTCTTTATGTTTCTTTTCCAATATCCTCTGAAGGAACTCAGCGTCAGTTTCCTGTTCTTGTTGCTGATCCGAGGACGCTTCGGGGCTTTCTTTTGGCCCAATAAGCGCGGCCATTGCGATCATCATTTCTTAGAGCTTTTGCTGTTGCTCCTGAGCTTTGGTCACCGACCGTGTAAGCGGTCTATGACCTGTTGAGGCACGGCTGTCTTCCTTCCCTGACGCCATGTATACAGTGTGGACCATCATGCCCCCAGACTTAGGGCATTTTAGCTTATCGTCCTTGATATTTGCTGCAGGAGCGGGGACTTTCTCCGGTCTTCTTCTCTTGTAGGCCGTCGAAGTTGAGGGGGCCATTGCTTTGGGCACCCAATTGGTCGTCGCCTTTCGTTGCTTGACCGGGGAATTCTTTTCTTGCCGACCTTTCGACTTCTTGTGTTGGCGAGAGTAATTAGGATCGATCACAGATTCTCGGACTCGTCGCCATGTCTTGTAGATCCTGGAGGACAACGATTGAGGAGACAGCTCCGGCTTTTCCGCTTCCATGGCAGTGTCTATCGGTGGTGGAGATCTTCTGAGCATCGCAGTTGGCGAGTTTCTGCGTACCTTGTTCTGCAGCTCAAAGCTGTTCCCAGTTGAAACTGCGGCCTCAATTTCCACCGTTGGATCTGGTGGAGTTAGTCCGGAGGGGGAGTTGCCCCCAGTCCTCCTTATCCGGCGCCAGTGGCGACGTCGGGCATGACGGGTCGTTGGGACTGATTCAGCGACGGCTGCGTCTTGCCCCCTGTTCTGGGGAAGGGCTGCTACCGGTGTCAGCCTCTTGAAGACTGGCATTCGTTGAGAAGCTACAGTTTTCTATGCGGGAGCGGGAATGGAGGTAGTCAGTCTCGCGAAGACCGATCTCTCAGCAGGAGAAGCCGCCTTGGCGACTTCAGGAGCAGGTTTGGCTACTCTTTTTGGAATAACCTTTCCTAGGAATGCAAGCTTCATTGTGGGCCCGCAGGAGTTTTGGCCCAGTCTGGAGAAGACCGAGGAGTTGGATGACCCGTTGATAGGGGCCGTGGGAGTAGCAAGTCGATCAAAGACCGACTTCTTCGAAGCTTCCGGTACGGGCATTGGGATATTAATGTTCACCGGTGGGAGCATGGTCCCAAAGAATAGACCGGTAGTAGCTTGGGTCACTTGCTCCACAGGCATAGTGAATAGGGAAGCAGCCTGCGGTCCATATGCTACACCTCTAGGTGAGGCAGAGCGTCGGTTGCATTTGCAGTTCGAGTAGTTGAACGCCATTGATCCTTTGTTTTCTGCACCAAGAAAAATGCCAAATGTAACACCCGAGCCCAATGCTACTATTTTCAGTTACTGTTTGAGCATAATGTGGTACTCATTTCATTTAATTTGCTTGTTTGTTGCTTACTGTAAAATTTACCCGGCAAAGTCATTTCTACATATAACAAATTTTAGCATCTAAAATGAAATTGAAAATATTCATCTTGGCCTACTTGACATCCTTAGCCTCGTGGTAGCGTCCGTGCATTGTGTTCTCGTCCCGTTCAGTGAAACGGGCGAGTTTGGATGGCTACGTGCACGTGCGTGTGTCCGTTTTGAGAGTATGCTTTTTAATCATAAAATATTTCATTTTAAAATTTGGAACCCGCTTAAAATCCTATTATTTGAATTTCGAATTTTGGACCCAACCCGGGCGCAATTTGGAAATGTTTCATTTGGCGCCAAAATCTCAAATTTTAATATTATTAAAACCATCACATATATTTTTCTAACTAACCTGATATCTTACTGTTCATTACCTATCTTTTAAATCTTTAAGTTAACCATATAATATTTTTACAATCTTTTATATCCTTCTCAATTTATTCTCTCAGCCAATCACAACCTCCCCTTTAACCCCGTGGGCCCCACTTTCTCTCTCTCCTTCTTATCTCTCTTTCCACTTTCTCTCTCTCTCTACCCCTTATATATTCTCTCGTACTTCTCCTTATCATTTTTCTCTTCTTGCTTCATGTCTCGTTCCTCATTTCTTTTAACTGTTCTTTTGTTACCGGAATTCCGTCGCGGCGGTGACGTTTCTCGACGTTCCAGCGAGATACCCCGACCCGTGTAGTTCCTTTGTTCGTCGTTTGGGTTCATTCCGTGAACCGTGTGCCGTCGCGAGTTTTCCCCGCCGACGGTTAACGTTCCGTTTTCCCGATTCGCGACCCATCGAGGCAAGTTAATCTTGCTACATGCTATATACTTTTATAATCTTCATTTTATAATGTTATACATTTGAAAATCTTATAGTTTACATATGAAATGTCGTTGAAAATCGGATATGACAAATCTGAAATTTACTGTACACCTTATCTTATAAAATTCATTATAAATCATAGAAAAATCATTAGTATACGTTCTTTAGTTCGTTACGAAGCTAATTCAGAATACTATAACTCTATGAAATATTTACTTGTAAAATAAATTGTTTAATTAACGTAAAATGCAAATGAACACGTCTCTAAACTGCTGTCCAGGGAAATTCCAGCAGCAAACTTTCAACTTTGAATATTCATAACTTTTTGTAGGGATAACCTGAGATGCTTATACTTAAAAAACTGAAAACCTTATTGAATTATCTTTGTTTTGGTATAAGATACGTCTCTTTTGGAGAACATTTGTTATTTTTAAGCTATTTTCCAAATTAGGGTGACGCTAAATTTCTGAACGGAACCTTCTTGTGCATGGTTAATCAATACATCTTTTATAGTTACTAATCGCTTTGAATATGCTATCCATATTAATATTATTATATCAATATTTATATCACATATTGTTTAGTTGTACATCCCACATTACCATTTTATAGTTTTATAACTTTTCGGATACCCGTTTGCATCCATCGCATTTAGCATACATATAATTGCATCCATAGATCACATTCCTACATAATAATGTGATATCAACACTCCATGTTTAATAAATTGCATCCTAATTAATATTGGAACTATAAATGTAACCCTAATCGGTAACTGTGCATCCATATCCTTGAAATTATATCTATTTGCATATCATATTATATGTTCCAGTTTATTGTTCTGATAGTACTCATGCTTGTTTATTTATACACATGCTTATGTTAGTTTGATTATGAGCACCCACATGACATCTTGTGCTTCCTGACATGACCTGTTACACTTCCTACTTGACATGACA
This sequence comes from Agapanthus africanus, assembly GCA_030015575.1. Taxonomy (NCBI): domain Eukaryota; kingdom Viridiplantae; phylum Streptophyta; class Magnoliopsida; order Asparagales; family Amaryllidaceae; genus Agapanthus; species Agapanthus africanus. Next base: position 219,995,939 of record JASDDO010000008.1, read on the forward strand.
TGGTACCGTGCACTCTTGACATGACATGACACCTTTATACATTACCTGGCTTGACCTGATGTACCATGGCTTTACCTGTTACCTGATCTTGTGTTTAATGCCAACAAACATAACATGTAGTCCCCATGGACCGTTCCTGTTGTCTATCCAGACAGACCTACTTTTATTGATCATATGTTGGCATTGATCCTTGACTACTGAACACCTGACCTGACATACATAACTTGGGGGTATGGGGAAATCAAAGATGAACCTGACTTGTAACTCGACAGTTCACTACCGTTCGAGTGTACACATTCCTATTCTGTGCCCAGCGGCATGTCTCGGTTTCGGCCGAGAATATTGTGGCCGTGATCCCGGGTATGTACGGGGTAATACCGAGTGTACACTTTCCTATTCTGTGCCTAACGGCATGTCTCGGCTGCAGCCGAGAATATTGTGGCCGTGGTCCCGGGTATGTACGGGATACTATTGGGTTACATCGACGATTCATCAATTGGTTTCAAAGACTATAGAGTAGAAACCTGATAGGACAGTTCAGTCACCATTGCACATTACCCTGCTCTGTTATTTCTTAGTACTGCTTTATTCATGTTCATACCTGCATGGCTTATTACCATGTTCATATTATATTATTGGTTGACATGACGCGCTGACGTCTGGGTTTTGCATGGCCCAGATTCTTTACCACTGTCGACGACTGAGCAGGAGTACTTCAGCCAACAGGCTGATTTGTGAGTTCTGTAGTGGTTAGTTCATTTATTGCATTTTATTTCCAGGTGTGATCCCGCATTACGGGACGTACCTTTCTATTATTGCATTGGATCATTTGCTTCCGCACTTATTTATCATTGACTCTGGTTATTATGGATTTGGACATGTGTTAGATAGTTTATTTATCTTGTTCTTGATATCTCTACAGCCGTAATGCGACTGTGGATGGATACTTCCTACCCACAGGTAGCATGGTTGGCTATGTGACGTGCTCAATCTTGCGTACTCTGGGAAGCGGGGCGTGACACCAAATCTTAGTACCTCGCAACCCAAGGGCAACCATTAACGAACCGTGATTGGTTCGCGAATCACGACACACGAAGTGTGGAGTGGAAAGAGGAAAAGGTCCTACCGGGCGTGCCAGAATCTGTTCCCCTCCGAAAGACGGCGCGACGACGGACGTCTTGCCTGAGATTCGGGGCAGATGCTAATAGGTGCTATCCGTCTACCTCTCCGAAGATGCCAAGTTGATTTATGGCACCGTGTATCGAAGGTTTAAACGGATGCGTCCGATGTAGCAGACTTCGTCGGATTCCCCCCCGCTTGAGGGGTTTTTGATTGTGGAGACGCTCTTTCCTGCAGGCGCAAACCCCTGCAGTTAATTACGCTACCGCATTGCGGTAACAACTTTCTCCTTCTCCAGATGGTCACTTCGTGTCGTGGGTGTTTGTTATGTGTTTGGTTGCCCGTGGATTGTATACGGAGACTGAGTTATATCGTCGCCGTAGGGCGTGGACTAGTCCAAATCCGCATTATCTTAGATTTGGGTTTGGGGTTGTGTTTAAGAATACGTCAGCCTCGTTTGAGACTAAGATCGACTTAAACGTTTGTTAAGGATACGTTAGTCTAGTTTTAGACTAAGATCAACTTAACGGGATCGTTTAGATTCGACAAGAGAGCTATTAGAGGAGCCATGTTGTTTAGTTTAGTGACATTGCGGTCAATAGGTAGTTTACGGACATTGCGGTCCAGTGTTAGTTTTAAGACGTTGCGGTCAAGGTTAAGGACGTCGTAGTCCGTGGATTTGAGGACTCCACAGTCCGATATTAGTTTTAAGACATCACGGTCAAGGTTAAGGACGTCGTAGTCCGTGGACTTAAGGACTCCACAGTCCGTTATTAGTTTTAAGACATCACGGTCAAGGTTAAGGATGTCGTAGTCCGTGGATTTAAGGACTCCACAGTCCGTTGTTAGTTTTAAGACATCACGGTCAATGTTAAGGATGTCGTAGTCCGTGGATTTAAGGACTCCACAGTCCGTATCGATGTATGGTCGTCGGGACCCGTTACCTCTTTGAAGACGTTGAGGAATTACAACGCCAAGTATCAAAGGAGTGAAGAGATGTACCCTTGAACCGAGGTAAATTAAGTGATCTGCAGTCCAATTTGGAAACTAAGATCAATTATTATATTATGAGCCCATTGGCCCAGTTAAGTTTGAATTGAGAACTTATGGCCAGCTTGGGCTAAGTCCAATCATGTTTGGGATATTGGCCCTCTATTGGTTCATTGAAGGTGGTTCATTGAAGGAGAGGCTTTGCCTCTGGAAACCTAGCCAATTGGGCTAAAGCTAGTGTTAAACACTAGAGACCAACAGTGTTGAACACTGAGAATAAGATTAACAAGTTAGTGTTAAACACTAAAAGATAATCAGTGTTGAACACTGGGAACAGAGTTTTCAAATTAGTGTTAAACACTAAGGAAATCAGTGTTAAACACTTCAAATAGAGTTTTCCAAATTAGTATTAAACACTAAGAAAATCAGTGTTAAACATTGACTACAGAGGTTACAATTTAGTGTTTAAACACTAAGGTAAGAGGGGTCACATGGTAACACGTGAGGGCGCCCTGCTCCCTTTTATTTTTATTCAGTCAAAAATCTTGAACACTTTCAAAGTATCACGTGCCGTCACGTGATGGGAATTTTGGTGCTTGTCTGTTAAAACTTCAGCCAAGGGGTCACGTGGTAGCACGTGATAGCGCCCTGTTTCCGTTATTTTGTTCTACAGATAAGTGTTTAACACTTTTAATTCTGAAAGCCATCACGTGTGGGCACGTGATGGGGGCTTGCGCTTTGCTCTGTTAGAATGTTCATTAAGGGTCACGTGTTGACACGTGAGGACGCCCTAAAGCTCTTTTTTGTTTCTTTTTCTTTTATGTGCTTTAGAGGTCACGTGGGGCACGTGAGGTGCCTACTTCAGAGTTTTATTTGGCAGGTCTCTGTATGCATTAAAGTTCTGTTCATATGGTTAAACCCTAAACTTTAGAGGAATCATATTCTCAATAGGGTTAAACCCTAGTTTCTTTTCTTAAAGGAATTAAATTCCTGTGAGTTCGAGAGAATTATATTCTCAGTTAAGGTTAAACCCTAGTTCTGCTCATTTTGAAGGAATTAAATTCCTATAACCTAGGGTTAAACCATAACTTTATCTCAAAGGAATTGAATTCCTATCATTTTATGAGAATTAAATTCTCTAAACTCAGTTCCCCCTCTATGTTTTAGATCTGAATGGCAGGATCTCGACCCAATGAGAATTAAATTCTCAATTCAAGGGGAGATGTGCACTTTGCAGATCCTCAACCAGAAGAAGAACTAAGTTCTCTCTTTTTTTATATAAGAGTTAAACTCTTTTGAGAATTAAATTCTCTTTTTAAGTCTCTCCTTTCTTACCTAGGGTTTTCTTTTGCAGAGGATCAATCTCTTCCAAAATCTCAAGGCTCTATCTCTCTTTCTCTCTGTATATGTCTCTGTATATTCCCTTTCTCTTCTTTTTTCTTCTCCTTTTTTTCTCTACTCTCTCCTTTGGCTCCTATTTATAGGAGAAGGAAGAGGATCAATTAGTTTTAGTGAATCTTTCATTGAAAGATTTGATTTGTTTATTGAGAGATTTGATTTATGTTTATCATTAATCCGGGCCTTTAGATTATTGGGTGAATTTTATTCACCATTGGATTTTAAATCCAAATGTATTTCTTTGTTATTTCGGTTAGATTTAGGGGGAGATCTTTCCAAGTCCGATATTTTTCCATAAACTAGTGATATCTAATCACCTTCAGATTTTATATCCAACGGTTCCAAATAATCACTCTATCTTGGAAAGATTTGAAGGATCTCTTCTCAGAATTTAATTCTGTTCAATAACAAAGCTTTTAAAGCCGGTCACGCGTGGCCACGTGACCCCTGGTCACGTGTGGCCACGTGACCCCTGGAACGGGCCTTTCTTCCCCTGCGCTCTGTTCTTTAGCCGCTGCTCAGCCGTCACGTGCCAACACGTGACCACTGGTCACGTGCCAACACGTGACCACTGGTCACGTATGATCACGTGACCTTTTCTGGAGTCTTTTCTTGAATGCGCTTTGGGCCGCTGCTTTGAACGTCACGTGCCAACACGTGACCGCTGGTCACGTGTGAGCACGTGATGCCTCTTCTGAGTCCTTTCCTGATTTTTAATCAGGGAATAGGTGTATCGAGACGGGGCATCGATATACCAGATTAGACTAGCGTATAGCTTCTCGACCCATATAGATGGGCGATGGATGATCCCATATCCATTGGTGTTTGACATCAAAGATGATATACGGGTGCTCAGTGGAGACTGGGTGCACTGGACGGACTCGCCGAGAACTCCCAGATGGTATTATACCTCACGTCAGATGGCAGTTCTCTGGTGACACTGGTGCATGTTAGTCTGTAGACCCGAGATCGTCATAGATTCTTGTGTGATTCCCACTGTGCTTTGATTTCCACCTTACCACGTCTAAGAGGGCGTGCAAAACGGTGGTTTTTGGGTACAGTCCCGAGTCGCATGGAGGCAATGAGCGATAGAAGGGGTTTCGTCTCTCCCGGTATTGGGGGTTGATGTTGCGCTATGCTAGATTGGACATAACAGGTAAGTCCCTGGCCAGAGATGGTTTAGAGATTTACTGGTAAGTGTTACCAGTAGTTTCTCGACCCGTTATGAGCCTCATATCGGCATGACTTATCGGTTATTGGGGTATGACGTTTACCACCCCTAGACATGATATGCGACATATCATACGAGGAGACCGGACTGTACGGTAGTGTCACTGTCAGGCTTTTTGCAGGAGTTGGAGCGGGCTTGCTTGCTGATCTTCTGATCGCTCAATACCCGGGTAGCCGTTACGTCCAGCTAGTACCGCTGACGGCTTGTGGGTGCTTGATATGATCATCACCTTCTGCCGGCGTATTGACGAGTCTTTAGAGTCCTATATAGAAGTTTTACTGGCTCAGGAAAAACGAAATAGGAGCGCATATGTGATATGTGCGGGACCGAGAATAATGCGAGTATGTGATACCGTATTCTATTCTCGCGATGTTTGTATCGATCGGTTATATGCGATATAACCAGGTTATCGAATCAATGGTTGATTCGATAAGTCGATACGTTGGATGTTAGTCGGTTATATGTGATATAACTGGATTATTAAGTCAAGTGTTGATTTAATAATTTAGTGTATAATTGTATATGTGATATACTAATTTACATTAACTAACATTGGTTCACTTAAGCATTTGTTTTTCTCACTTGTGCATAACTTAATATATATGTGATATATATTTATTTGTGTTCATTTTGTATCATGATTGTTGATACACTCTACATGGGTGTATGAGACATATACCATTATAATTATATTGGTGGGGTTTTAATATACAAAGTAAATACAAAATTAGTGGATAATTGTTCAAGTGCATGAAGCTTCATCAAGCTTGTGAGTGCATTGACCAAAGTCCACTAGTTTTGTTTTACTTAGGATATTTATAAACCTAACCACTATAATTAGCCATGGTTATGTATCTACATGAGTTAGTATATGATACCCACTCACCCATGGTTAGCTCTCTCTCTCTCTCTCTCTTGATTAGTTTTTCATTCTCATTTTTGAGCTCATCTTCTTCCTCCTTCAAATGCTTGCTAGGGTTTGATAAAGAGAGAGAAATATAGTGAGAAAAGAAATTCTAAAGTGTACCCATTTCCTATTTCATCATCCTCTACTAGACTAGCACTTTAGTTTAGGGTGTTTGCTTCACTAATTCTCTAGTTAGTGAAGTAGAAGCTTGAGTTCGTATTCCCTCGACGTAGATCATCTTCGGCCTCGAAGACTTCAAGCAATACCGTTGCTATCTTCTCATGGAGCCGTCCGAGAGTGCGGGAGCACGATGATCGCAGCGAAAGGACTAGTACAAGGAGCTTATGAAGTGAAGGATTGATCTACAAAGGTTGTATTTTGTATTCACTTAGTGGTAAATGATATTTACTTGCATGTGAAACCCTAATTATCTAGCAAAGATCTTGTTTAGGGTTATTCGGCACGGCTAAAATTTTAATCGAGCATGGTTGATGCCTTGTAGAACCTTATTAGAGTGCCTAGTAACCCTACAGTTATTACTCCCCGTTGAGATTAGAGACCTGATATGCTTATAGTGGCGTCGGGATACGACCAGTTTCTGAGGCAATGTGTGCTGAGAACGCAGATGTTCAGAAAATGAGAAAGGATTATGTAAGAATACCAGCCTCCGTACAGTTCGGCATTGTTAGTTATATGTATGCCCTAGAGGCCATTACTGTACATATGATGTATATTGTAATGGATGCTTGGACATATATAGGGAGGACTTTCTTGCTCGACATGATAGTATGCTATATGGTTGTACTTTATCTTAACATGTCCTCTGATTGTCTCTATGTTACATGTTGATAAAGCCTTTAGGATATGTACTCGACTACTGGGACTATGATGAGATCATACTATTGGGGCCACGGTAGTCGACGAGTACATCCTATAACTGTTCCTAGTCGAGGGTGTATCGAGACAGGGCATCGATACACCAGAGTAGACTAGCGTATACGCATCTTGACCCATATGATGGGCGATGGATGATCCCATATCCATCGGTGTTTGACATCAAGGATGGTGTACGGGTGCTCAGTGGAGACTGGATACACTGGACGGACTCGCCGAGAACTCCCAGATGGTATTATACCTCACATCAGATGGCAGTTCTCCGGTGACACTGGTACAGAGTAGTCTGTTGACCCGAGATCGTCATAGAGTCTTGTGTGATTCCCACTGTACTTTGATTTCCATCATACCACGTCCAAGAGGGCATGCAAAAAGGTGGATTTTGGGTACAGTCCCGAATCACATGGAGGCAATGAGCGATAGGAGGGGATTCGTCTCTCCCGGTATAGGGAGTTGATGTTGTGCTGTGTTCGATTGGCTATAACCGAAAATCCCTGGCCATGGTTGCTGAGATTTACTGGTAAGTGTTATCAGTAGTTTCTTGAATTATTATAGACCTCATATCGACACGATTTATCGAGCTACTGGGGTCTGACGTTTACCACCCCTAGGCGAGATATGCGACATATCAGACGACGAGACCGGACTGTACGGGAGTGTTACTGTTTTGATTCACAGGAGAATGTACAGGCTTGCTTGTTGATCTTCTGAGCGCTCAATACCTGGTTAGATGTTACGTCTAGCTGACCGCTTGCAGCTTGTGGGTGTTTGATATGATCATCACCTACTGCCGGCGTATTGACGATTCTTTAGAGTCCTACACAGAGGTTTCTTGACTTAGGCAAAACGGAGTAGGAGCACATATATGATATGTGCGGGACCGAGGATAATACGATATAAGATACCGTATTCTATTCTCACGATATTTGATATCAGCCGGGTCATCGGATCAAGTGTTGATTCGATGAATCGGTACGGATAAATATTAGTCGGTTATATACGATATAGCCGGATTGTCGGATCAAGTGTTGATTCGATAATTTAATGTATAATAATATATATGATATATTAAATTACATTAACTAATATTAGCTCACTAAAAGATTCTTTTTCTCACTCGGGTAATACATTGATATATATATGTGATATATGTTAATTGTATTATTTTATTTGGTTACAATAAAAGTTATATATGTGATATATAATATTGTAATATGATATGATAACTAATGCAACATGTTTTGTCGAGTTTAAACATGATTAGGGTTTGGATTAGGGTTAAGACTTCTAGTTGATTCTAGAAGGTTTTTCTTTTTGTTTTGTGCAAGATATTTTCAAGTGACTCATTCTTAACCTAACCCAAACCCTAGCCTTGGTTAATTCTATACAATGGTTTAGTCAACCATGGTTGCATTATTGATCATATTTATCCTTTCATTATTCATCACAAAAGGCTTCTTATCATATTGTTCATCTTCTTCCTTCTTTCTTTTCATGAAAAAGCATTCTAGCTTTTTCTAAGTGATGAAAAATGAGTGAGAATAAGAAAATAAAAGAGAGCAAAAATTCTACTTCATCATCATCATCTATCCTTGCCATTTAGATGAAGGTGTTCACTTCATATTATGAGTGTTAGCTTGTGTTAACGAAACTTCAAGGTAGATCATCTTTGTATCGAAGATCGGAAGCAAGACTGCATCTTTCTCTTCGTGGAACCTCTCAAGAGTCTGGAACACGATGATCGCAGCGAAGGGACTTCAACACGGAGCTTAAGAAGTGAAGGACCGGATCTACAAAGGTTGTAATCCCTCTCACTTAGTGTTAAAATGTTTAACATGCTTGTTTTCACCTAAACTCTAGTTTAAAGATCCGGCTTTGGGTAGTTCGGCATGGCTAATTTTTAATCGGGCATGGTAGATGCCTCGTAGAACCTTGTGAGCGTGCCAAGCAACCCTACAGGCATAGGCGAGATCGGAACAGACCTTGAGCAGGATTCCTTCCAGGACACTGCTGCAATGAGAATTGCACCCAGGATCAGATGTGTCACGTGTATTCAGAGAGACAGAGGCCGACGCCAGTCACGTGCTGCCTTACGAGTGGTCATGATGATTGACCGAGAGATGACCAGAGAAGTGCCAGAACGGAATCGTTCCTGTTAGCACACCTGACAGGGCCGATGAGCCGATGGATTGCGATATTGGTAATCCACAGAGAAGATAAGGACCCAGAGACAGAGGAAGCCAGGCCATGAGCAAGAGGCGAGCGGATGTTCTTGCTCTGCCAGTTTTGGGAGCACCGACCTTTTTTCGACATTGTAGGAGGTGTACCTCGATGTCCTTTTTTGTGATTTGCGTTGTGATCCGAGTATCATGCTTATATCGCTTGGATTTGAGTTTTGATGACGAGTTTCCTGATATTGATTTCGTGCACCATGGCTGCACCTACTGGGTATTTGCATATTTGCGCATAGTTTCGCACCTGATATATATATATTTTATACACCGTTGTGATGATTTACGATTTGTGCATGCCTATTACGTTGATGTCGATTTGGTACCTTAGTAGCATGTGATTTTGATTTCATGGATTTCATATGGATGAGGTGATTTTTGCACTCGGTACGGCTTATATGTGCTTGCAGTGTATTGATATGTATATTGTGCACATAGTTGCACACGATTTTGATTTATACACCTTGGTGTACTCGGTGTTGCTTTTTATGCGTTTGAGTTATTGATTGTATTTCGTGCATTTGATGCACCAGATGTTGTTTTCGTGCACAATAGGTGCACCGGATATTGTTGTCCAGCACACCCGTTGCAGTGGACATATGCTTTCGTGCACACCCGTTGCACATAGTTTTGGGCTTTGGTGCATATTGTGGCACCTGTATTTGGATTTGAATTCCATGCGCACCAGACGCATGTGATTATTGGATACGCCTTTGGAGGCTGATTTTGCTATTGAGCACTTTGTTTTCGTGTTGGGCACTATATTGTGTAGTAGCCAAACATGACTGATCTGAGGACAGTACCTGAGTACTTTGCATGCATTAAAAGATTACCAAAAAGGGTTTTCAAGAGGAGCTATAGTCTCTCTATTTCCTACGTGTCCGTGAGCGACACGATCGTTTATAAAAGAAAATCTTTTTGGGATATTTTGAAAATGACGAAACGTGTATTTAAGAAAACATATATGGAGATATATTATTATTTTAAAATGAGCGTCCGTTAGTTATGCCGTGAGTTACGCATTCCCGCGGAGATTTAGAAAAGATTTTTCATGTATTTTATTTAAATTTTAGAGTTTTCAAAGATGCGTACTATACACGTATTATAGAATTTGACTAGTGTATATTGGATTTCAGTAGTGGATTTCGAAATCTGCATCTCTATTGTAACTCAGAGGATATGCGTGCAAATCCGATGATTTGCGTGACGCTTGACGGAGTTGATTTTGAGTTTTGTACTCGTTTTTATGCGCACTTGGCGCGTTGTGTTATTTCTTCGTTTTCCATGATTTCGGAGCCCCGTTGTCCTGAGCCGATTATTGAAATGTTTTAGATTTTGGGGGTTTAAATTTAAATTCAGGGACCGAATTTATTTAAGGGGGAAGATTGTAACATTTCAGAAAATATAAAATATTATTTTTGGGAATTTAATATTAAAATAATATATTTCCCGAAAACTGCCCGATTTGCGAAATTGGGGTTTTCGAAAAAGGGTATAAATATATACCAATAATTTTGAAATAAATAGAAATTAAAATTATTTATTCATTTAAAAACATATTTAAAGGATTTGGCATTTTTAAAATTTATTATATGTAGTTTTGATGAAAACCCGATTAGTGCACTGCTAATCGCGATTAAGCCAAATTCGCATTTCTACAGTTTTTCGTGGCCATTGCACCATGACATGTTTCATTTTGTTACATATTTCATTTCATTTGGGTTATGTATTATGGTTTATTGATGGAGAGAAAAATAAAAAGAAAAGTCAAGGGGACATAATGATTAGGGTAGGAATACTTGTGTAGGAGAGAAAATGAGAGTGAGAATGAGAGAGAGGGAGAGAGTGCTGCCCCATCTTCATCCCTCCACAATTTTCTTGTTCTTCTTTTTCCTCATCTCCCTCCATCTTCTACCCTCTTGATCTACCCCAAAAACCTTGCCAAAACCCTATACCCCTTCACAAAAAAATGATCACCTCCTCACCCTTATCGCAATGAACCAAGAAAATTGAGATTTTGACAATCTTAAGGAGCTAGGGTTTTTCTTGGGTTGCCCAAGTGAGGTAATTTCATCACCCTTAGCATAGTATTTCATTCAATTTACCTTTCATGCAAGCTTAGAGGTGAAATTGTGGTGTTTAGTGAACCTTGGGAAGCCCTAGTAAAGGGTTGGAGTGTTTGTTTGAATTTGGTGATGTTGTGGCTGTTAACTAGGCTTGGGTGTTGTTTAATGACTTGGACCAGAGCTTAGAAACCCCAAAACACGAATTTAGAAACCCCGACACCGGATAAATGTGTGAATTGTGAGGGTATTTTGGAATCTGGAGCAACCCGGGGACAGTAGAAATGATTTTGTAATTACTGGGAGTCGTGCAGGCACCTGGGAAGCTACCTGATCAGTCGAAAATAATGTATTTTTAACACGTCAATTTCCCTGTCATTTGCATTCATCTAAAGGTATTCAGGTTAAGTATAGCACATATTAGCAAAACACCCATAAAATACCGAATTACCTGTGTTGTATACTAAAACCGACATTTCTGAGGGAAATTGAGTGTTTATCATGGCATCGCATCATCCTTGTATAGCGCAACACTTGTCTCGAGAATCAGTGCAGGAAATTCCAGGAAAAGAGCCGAAACTGTGAAAAGTGCTGATAAAAATACGCCAAGTCCAAGACTTGTGATCTGGCAGAAATCAAGAAAGTAAAATAAGATTCCACACATCATAACAGTGCCACAAAGTCAGCCCAATAAAATCCCAGAAGTTCCATGCATAGAAGCCTCCATTACCGCCGCGGATCCGCGACTGTATAGTGACGTCAGCTTCCCAACTTTCCTCCACGTGTCTCCCTTTAACGGCTCAGCTTCCAGAAGACTCCAGAATGACCACGTGGCTTCATCCAGAAGGCTCGGCCTAACAACATTACCCAAGAATATTCTTCATTCTAGAATATTCCCTCCAACAAACTTCTTCTAGAAGCCTCCTTATAACAACCTTCTTCTAGAAGCCTCCTTGTAACAACCTCATTCTAGAATATTCCCTCCAACAAACTTCTTCTTGAAGATTCTTTCTAACAACCTCATTTTTGAGGGAAAATTCAAATGAGATAGTTCATTTTGGAGGGAAAATTCAAATGAGGTGGTTCATTTTGGAAGGAAAAGTTGTTCATTTTGGAAGGAAATGTGGTTCATTTTGGAGGGAAATTTGAAATTTGAATTCTAGATCTAAGGTTGAGATGCTTATAAAAGGAAACATACATCTAGGGTTTTGGGTTGTTCATTAGTTCATCAATTGGGTTCATTAACCATTACTCGCAAGTTGAGTGACACAACTTGCGCCTCAAAACCCTAACCCTAATTCCAATCCAAGATCAAGAATTCCGAGTTCAATCAAAGCAAGAAGCCTAGATCCTTTTGGAGCGAAACCGATCTTCATCCGAGCAAGTGATCCAAGACGATCCGCGACTCACGGAGACGATGCGACGCTAGATTCGACGATCTCGTTCCCTTCTCAATTTCTTGTAGTCTTTGAGCAAAGTGTAACAAATTGTTGAATAATAAAGGTGAAGATCTTTTATCTTGATTATCTTTTGAATTCAAGCATTATGATTCAATCTAGATTCTTGAATGTTTGCTTTGTGATAATGTTTGAGTAAAACTCCGCTCGTAAAGAAGTCGAGACGATCGATAGAATGATGATGATTTAGATTCTTTTACAATTCTTAAGTCCTATAAAGTTTGTAAATTCTTGAAAATCGAATGATCGATGACCTAGTTTCGATGCGATGCTTTCTTGATTGTGTTCGCTCGAAACTAGAGATCAACGATCGATCATTTGATTTTCTAGAAGCTAGTTTGTGAATGAGATTCATCGAAAGGACAAAGGATAAGATAAGGAAACCCTAGTTTCTTTGCAAGATCCTTAACCTCGATAAATCGTCATCGATCTAGTATCAATTCATTAATGGATAAGAGTATGTAATCATTAGATTTCATCACATCTATAGATCCAATCGACTCCTACGAGCCGCACTTCGAATCTTAATTGTTGGTTTGGAAATCATCACATCTCAATTCTTGATTTTATTGTTTTCTTGATTTAGACCTAGATTTTCTAATTCTTGAAATTCAATTTTACAAATCATGAATTGTTTCTTTTCTTTCATTTAAAGTTTCAACTCATCTAATTCTAAACATGAACGATTACGCTTTCCCTGTGGACGATCCGCACTTACTAACGCGCTACATTCGACACCGTTATTGATTGCGGTCAAAATAATTCTTTGATTGAGAATTCTATTCATTTTCTAAACCGACACACAAAGAAACGATCAATCAAATGGCGCCGTTGCCGGGGATAGTGCGCTAATTGTTCGTTTTTTTTGAAATTTGAGTTGAAAAGTTTATTCCATCTATATTTTTAGATCTAAATTCGCACAAACCCTAAACGTGTTGTTGTGATTTATTGCGAGGAAATTTGGAACTTGTGGAGCTATGGAAAATTTTTTCTGCAAATTCCAGAGAGCTTAGAAGGTGAAAAGAGGCAAACTGTAAAATTTTGGTGCAGAGATCTTTCAAACCTGCGGCGGATCAGCGGCATTAGGCGCTTATTGCGGCTAAACCGCGGCGCTACAGTAGAAATACAGTACAAAAATTCTCAGGTGACCTCTACACGTTCTTATCTTCTCCTCAATATGCTCCAATTAACAATTTGCTGCAGGTTTCTTTGCAAATAAATCGCAGCGCCGCAAAAATAAAAATTGTGCGTATTTTGATTATTGGTTGTTTACATTTTAATATGGAAATTATGGGGCAAAGACCAAATCCAGATTAGATAGGGAGTTCATTACCTTTCCTAAGCCCCAAAAATCACAAAAACTTGCATCCACATTACCCTCATTAACTAAAAAAATTTCTAGACATGACTCTAAGGACTGTCGCGCTCACTTAGGACAGAAGAAGGCCGTGGGTAATTCATTTCTTATCGCGTTTCTTTTGTGGTTTCTAAGGCAAGTGTGTCGAAGGCTAGTGGTTACTTAATTAGGCCCACTACTTACGTAGTGGAGAACCTCCCACTTACCTGGCACTTACCTGGCCACAGGAGAGACAAAGAGGCAGTGAAGGATTGATCCTGCGACTTGTCTTTTGGCAGTTAGGAGTGGTCTAGAGCTTTGACCTAGGTGACCACTAGATTTTAGGGTTGCTTGTTGCATTTGTTGTGATTTGCATCATCTTTTCAAAAATCCGTATATTTTTCAAAACAAACACCAATCACATTCATTCATTTCCCCTAATTATTACCAACGCTGCCACTTGTGCTACAACCATTTAGCACAATGTTAGGCTTGATACGGGATTCCATTTCCCGTCTTGTCCGCGTTTGTTTTATCGACCCCAGAGTCGGTAATTCTCCGTCTTCTCCCCCACCATTCCATCAAACTTTAACACCACTCTGCCACCGCCCGCAGGTGCGCAGAATCCTCCACGCATTTCTCTCCAAGAGAGATGCTATCCTACACGTGTTCCCCTTCCCACCTGTCTTTCTATACCACCTGCCATCGGGGAAAATTTTGAAATCAACCCCCAATTCATCAAACTGTTACCTAAATTTCACGGTCTTGATTCTGAAAATGCATACATGTTTATTTCCAAATTCGAAAATGTATGTGCTTTGATGGGAAATTCACAACTGTCTTTGGATGCTCTGCGTTTACGTCTTCTCCCATTCACTTTGTGCGATTTAGCCGAGAAGTGGCTTTACATCACACCCGCACATTCTATTTCAACATGGGACGAATTCGTTGCAGCATTCCTTAAGAAATTTTATCCCAATCACAAGACCAGTCGTGTTCGGAGCGAAATCTTCAAATTTAGCCAACTTCCCAATGAACCATTTTGGAACTGCTTTGAACGGTTCAAGGATCTTCTTATCCAATGTCCTCATCACGGAATCTCCAGATGGGATTTGTGTCGAATTATCTATGAGGGTATTGATCTCACTACTAGACAGATGCTTGAAACCATGTGTCATTGCCAATTCCTATCTAAAGATGATGGTGAAGCTTGGAAATACCTAGAAGATTTAGCTCAAAACACATCACAGTTGGAAAGTGTTAGACCACCACCGCCTAGGGAAGATGTCAATCAACTCGATGTTTCCGTCATAATGAAAGCCGAAATGGCCGCAGTACAAAGGAAACTCGACGCTATAAACAACAAAATTTCTTCAGCCTCCCTAAACCAATACACACTTCCCAAAACCGTGTGTGGCTGCTGTTCAAAACCTTCACATTTGACGGAAGAATGTCCTTTGAATGTACCGTTTCAAGGTCACACTAATGCTGCACTTCAGCAAAGACCTGGAAACGATCTCTCTTCTTCCTCATATAATCAAGATTGGAGGAATCACCCTGATTTTTCTTTGATTCAGCACCAACCTCAATACAAGGATCTAAACCATAACACTTTCCAAAGGGCTCTTCCACCACAATAGCCACCACTTCAATTGAGTCAGCACCCCTACCAATCACAAAACTTCCAAAATCCGGCTAACACTTTTGTACTACATGAAAATTCTTTGCAATTGGCCGGTACTGATAATACCTCTGCACTAGTACAAACCTTGGTTACTTTCATGAAACAATCCATCAAAGGGTCGGCAAGTTTTCAATCTTCCATCGATAATATGATAAAGACCATTCTCACTCAAAATGAGAATATTAAATCGATGGAAGCACAAATTGAACGAATAACAGCCGAAATAAGTGCTAGAGAAAAAGGGAATCTTCCATCTCAACCCCAACCTGATCCTGGACCTTTACATTGCACTAATGTAGATGCTTTTACAACGTTGAGATCTGGAAGAGTGCTAGACAATCATGTGGGTGAACAAATTGATAATGATGAATTGATCATTAACACCCAGGCTTCCACTTCCACTCACACTTCTACTTCTTGCCCTATTTCGTCTAACTTACCGTCTTCTTCCGAGCCTATTCTCTGTTTTCCCAAAGGCTCGAACCCTCCACCCACCTCACCTTTTCCACCCCCACAAACTTTTCCATAAATGTTGGACCCAACACTTATTGATAGAGCTCCATTTCCAAATAGATTGAGGCCCAACAAACATGATGCACAAAGGGAGAAGCTTGTGGACATGTTTAAGCAAGTTAACATCAACATCCCTCTCCAAGATGCTATCCAACAAGTTCCGTCCTATGCGAAAATTCTTAAGAACTTGTGCACTAGGAAGAGGAAGACTCAAGTGCCTAAAAAATTTTTGATGTCAAGTACTGTAGACACGGTTTTTCCCCAACAATTACCACGGAAACGTAAGGACCCTGGCTGTCCTACTATTTCTATTTCTATCGGGGAAAAACACATCAACCGTACTTTACTTGACCTTGGCGCTAGTGTTAACTTGCTTCCATATTCAGTCTATGAGCAACTAGGTATCAGAGTGTTAAAGCCCTCGAGCATAACTCTCCAGATGGCTGACCGATCAATCACCAAACCTAGGGGTGAACTGGAGGATGTGTTAATAAAAATCGGGGAATTCGTATTCCCTGTGGATTTTATTGTACTTGATACACAGCCTGTAGCAAACCCACGGAATCAAATTCCGGTGATTTTAGGTCGCCCCTTTTTGGCCACTTCCAACGCTATAATCAACTGTCGTAATGGTTCTATGACCCTATCCTTCGGGAATAGGTCAATTGAGCTAAACATTTACAAGTTGGGAAGTGTACCTTCCGAACCTACTGCTCAGGTCTGTTCTGTCGACTTAATGGATGTCGACAGCAGCGAATTTGATGATCCTCTTCATACTGATCTTGACTCTTTTCATATGTTGTTGTTTGACCCAACTATGTATCATACACATACGGACTCTTCCACTGAGATGTCCGGGTCAACATCTAACACTGATTATGAACTGCTTTTAGAGTCTGAAGATCACCCTGCACTTTGTGATGACATTATTCTTCGGGGTATTGATGGAACTTTTGAGGAGATTTTCGCTGATGAACTCGCATTTTTGAATGACACGGGTGTTGAGATGAATCATGTCCCAATCAATGAAATTGAACCTCCACCCCTTCTTCTGAACTGTAAAAAGAATGCGAGTAATCCATCACATTCACTGCATCGTCTCTCCAAAATGAGACACACACACATTTATTCCACCACTTACCCTTTCCCCACTTCTTCTTCCACCAACCAGAGCACTGCATTGATAAAATTTTTGAATGGTTGGTGTTAACTTTCGGTCTTTGCAAAGCTTAGCATCGACCACTGATTTTTGACCCCCTCATGTGATTTTCAAAGCTTAATCGGGCTCTTGAAAAGAAAATTTTTACAAAATTTTGAGCCAAAAATAAGTTTGGGGGAGGATCTTCACTTAAATATTTTGCCCCCGTTAATAAATTTCCTCCCAAGCTTACAGGTTTTTCGAGATTCAGCAGATGGCAACAGTAAGGACACTGTTGAAAACAAGTTTGGGGGAGGTTTGTGCTTATTTTCGCATCATTTGCATCATACTTTGCATAAGCACAAAACATTTTTAAAAAAAACCTTTAAAAATTTAAAAAATTTCAAAAAAATAAAAATATTTTGTACATAAATAAGATAATAAAAGATTAGATAGTGAAAAATTACATCCAAAAGATTAAAATTTTTTAAGAAAACCAAGAAAATTAGAAGTTTTCTTATACGAACTAGTAATAAGTAGTTATGAGCCGTTTTTCCAAGGGTTAGTAAGATGAAAGAAGTCACTAATCTGAGGATAAAAATAAGTCTGAAAAATAATTCCTATTCTGGAAGCCAAATATTTTGAACGTTGATACCCTGCTATTCGCACTTACACACGTCTTGAAACTCGGGATAGTAGAGGATACCTTGAAATGCTTTTGTCTAAAAGCCAAAGTATGAAGGAAATAAAAAAATGAAGGAAATATAAAATGGTGAGAAAAATGGACACTGGTTTTGTTATCGCCAAGGCAACAATAAAAAAAATATAGCGAGGGTGCCTCTTCACCTAGTGCCCTAAAGCCAACTGGTCTGGGGGTCACTGCTAAGCCTTAGGTGGTGCAAGACGAGGAAAAACACCAAATAAGCAAGCACATGAGTAATCGGTCGGTTAGTGCCTCAAGAAGTATTAACGGTCGCATGAAAGTGTGTGAGCAAATTCATTTAAATATTCATTAATTAAAAAGCACTGAGGTGGATGGACAAGAGTATGATAGCTTGAATTGAATTCTCCGGGTATAGGGATGTTCTTTGCACACACGTAGGGTTATATGATCGATGTTTGTAAGAAAGATAGGAATGAAGAATAAGACGATGTTTTATTGAGGGAGGACATGATTTCTGACATCTTTTCATGACTATTAAGATAGGGCTCATGACAACCGAAAAGCTTGCTTAGTTGGAAACCCTAATTTTCAAGGCTTTTCGTTTACAATTCTTTTCTTTAAATGTAATATTCATGATCTTCCTTTTATTATTGGATTTTATGGGTGCAATCCGCTGAAAACCCTCAGGAGACAACACTCCTTCTACTAGGGACACCTAGAGGTTTAAAGGCTTGTTGCACGTGCTCAGTGCAATCGTGTTGCCTACGAAAGTGTGCTAGTTAGTTTTTCTCTTTCTTTGTTTTCTCCTTCTCTTTTTTAATAAAAAAGTTCGTTCGAGACGATCGAAAATAAGTTTGGGGGAATTTGATCAGTCGAAAATAATGTATTTTTAACACGTCAATTTCCCTGTAATTTGCATTCATCTAAAGGTATTCAGGTTAAGTATAGCACATATTAGCAAAACACCCCTAAAATACCGAATTACCTGTGTTGTATACTAAAACCGACATTTCTGAGGGAAATTGAGTGTTTATTATGGAATCGCATCATCCTTGTATAGCGCAACACTTGTCTCGAGAATCTGTGCAGGAAATTCCAGGAAAAGAGCCGAAACTGTGAAAATTGCTGATAAAAATACGCCAAGTCCAAGACTTGTGATCTGGCAGAAATCAAGAAAGTAAAATAAGATTCCACACATCATAACAGTGCCACAAAGTCAGCCCAATAAAATCCCAGAAGTTCCATGCATAGAAGCATCCATTACCGCCGCGGATCCGCGACTGTATAGTGACGTCAGCTTCCCAAATTTCCTCCACGTGTCTCCCTTTAACGGCTCAGCTTCCAGAAGACTCCAGAATGACCACGCGGCTTCATCCAGAAGGCTCGGCCTAACAACCTTACCCAAGAATATTCTTCATTCTAGAATATTCCCTCCAACAAACTTCTTCCAGAAGCCTCCTTATGACAACCTTCTTCTAGAAGCCTCCTTGTGACAACCTCATTCTAGAATATTCCCTCCAACAAACTTCTTCTAGAAGATTCTTTCTAACAACCTCATTTTGGAGGGAAAATTCAAATGAGGTAGTTCATTTTGGAGGGAAAATTCAAATGAGGTGGTTCATTTTGGAGGGAAAAGTTGTTCATTTTGGAGGGAAATGTGGTTCATTTTGGAGGGAAATTTGAAATTTGAATTCTAGATCTAAGGTTGAGATGCTTATAAAAGGAAACATACATCTAGGGTTTTGGGTTGTTCATTAGTTCATCAATTGGGTTCATTAACCATTACCCGCAAGTTGAGTGACACAATTTGCGCCTCAAAACCCTAACCCTAATTCCAATCCAAGATCAAGAATTCCGAGTTCAATCAAAGCAAGAAGCCTAGATCCTTTCGGAGCAAAGCCGATCTTCATCCGAGCAAGTGATCCAAGACGATCCGCGACTCATGGAGACGATGCGACGCTAGATTCGACGATCTCGTTCCCTTCTCAATTTCTCGTAGTCTTTGAGCAAAGTGTAACAAATTGTTGAATAATAAAGGTGAAGATCTTTTATCTTGCTTATCTTTTGAATTCAAGCATTATGATTCAATCTAGATTCTTGAATGTTTGCTTTGTGATAATGTTTGAGTAAAACTCCACTCGTAAAGGAGTCGAGACGATCGATAGAATGATGATGATTTAGATTCTTTTACAATTCTTAAGTCCTATAACGTTTGTAAATTCTTGAAAATCGAATGATCGATGACCTAGTTTCGATGCGATGCTTTCTTGATTGTGTTCGCTCGAAACTAGAGATCAACGATCGATCATTTGTTTTTCTAGAAGCTAGTTTGTGAATGAGATTCATCGAAAGGACAAAGGATAAGATAAGGAAACCTTAGTTTCTTTGCAAGATCCTTAACCTCGATAAATCGTCATCGATCTAGTATCAATTCGTTAATGGATAAGAGTATGTAATCATTAGATTTCATCACATCTATAGATCCAATCGACTCCTACGAGCCGCACTTCGAATCTTGATTGTTGGTTTGGAAATCATCACATCTCAATTCTTGATTTTATTGTTTTCTTGATTTAGACCTAGATTTTCTAATTCTTGAAATTCAATTTTACAAATCATGAATTGTTTCTTTTCTTTCCTTTAAAGTTTCAACTCATCTAATTCTAAACACGAACGATTACACTTTCCCTGTGGACGATCCACACTTTCTAACGCGCTACATTCGACACCTTTATTGATTGCGGTCAAAATATTTTTGGTTGTGATTTCTTACAATTTTCTAACTACACATCCGAAATCGCATCCAATCACTACCACCAAGACCTGAGCCCCATCCCCTGTACCAGGGCAGCAGATTTATTCAATCCGGCCGCAAATTGAGGCCAGACTAGGTTAGAATTGCTTCATATTGGTTCTGGGGTCTCTTTAGAGGTGAATTAGGCCCTCCATATATGCAGAATTGACCAATTTGGCTTAGGGTAAAATCTGGGACCATATCCATGAGTTGGTGCATTGTTTTACGACTTCGTTTTGACTTGATTTTGGTATTTGGTATTTTTTTTCCGTCGTGTGGCATTTGGACGTCCACGACCAGGGTTTTTAGTCGTGTTTTGCACGCAAAGCTATAGGTTTTGACCTATGAGCGAAACGTGTACTGTTTTGGTTTTCCGTCTTGATTTTAATGCGCATTGCTATGGTTTATTATTGTAGGTACCTTCGCGGGGATTCCGAGGCGACGGAGCATGGCGTCATTGACTTCGGCGAACAAGAACCAAGGTGAGTGGATCTATATTCACGGGGGAAGTCGGGTGGATGGCGTATAGCACCCCCGCAATGTATTGATGGAAAACTGATTTTAGAATATGGTTAGGAAACCTAGATTAAGAAACTAGGGTTAGAATGAAGATAGCTATGAAACCATATTAGAAACTAGAGGATAGTTAGAAGTGATATGTTACTACTATCATAGGATGACGTTTAGCGATATTGCCGTTTAGGGTACTGTAGGACTAGATAGTCGATGTAGATGCGTCATCCGAACCATATCTTTTTCTAAACCGAAGAATCGTATGTATCTTTTAAATATATACCTTGAGGGATGTTATGGATTTTCAAATGACATCTCTTCCTTAAAATACCGTAACCCCTATTTTCAAAACTACGATTCGCTTCTTTTAAAATCTGCTTGTATGGTTCGGGTGTGTATGTTAGATTAGACACTTATATTTAGTAGAGATAGAATGTTTATGTGAATTCGATTCGATGTGTGATATAAATGCGATGGAAGAATATAAGATGGATACGATGATATGATGATATGATGATATGTTGGTATACGGATGCAAGTCGATCGAGATGATTTATACCCTGCCGGTCCCCTGATATGAGATTATTGCGGATGTGACCTGGGACACACACACACACAGAGATATATATATATATATATATATATATATATATATATATGGAATGTTGTGAATCTTTGATGATAGGCCGTATGTGTTATACGTATGCTTTTTCTTTATCTTTTTGTGGTGAATTTCGCCGTTGGGCGTCGTATACTTATATATACTGTATTGCGTGGTTGTGATCCGCCGTTTGGCGAAGAGCTAGCTCCCGCTTGGGGATGCCATTATCATTATTATGTATTTATCGTTTTGGATCAAAATATACAAAGGAGGTGCTGCCAAATTTTTTAAAAAGACGAAACATGTTTTCAAACTAGTAAATTTCACTTGCATCATTCATGTTCCTTTTCTATGCATTAAGAAAACTTGATTTCATCATAACTTTATTTCAAAACTTCACCTCCTTTATTTTTCTTAAAAAGTTTAGATTTCAGGGTTTCAGCTTACTTGAATTCCGTTACGCCTTTAGACATTGCGTGATTTAAGTGCTGGTCACGAACTATTATTTTGGGTCGTGACACGCGGTGAGAGTGGCGTCGTGGTAGCCCATCCCCCGCTACGACGTGCTGTTGTCTGAGAGGGTTCTGAGTTGGGCCGGACTCAGCCCCGTTGAGTTCGTTGGTAAGTTTAGGTTTGCTTTTTTGGCTCGTATATTGCCCGTGTCGCTGATGTTGGAGATAATGCCCTCAGAGTCAATTATTGGATCACAGGCACGTGATTGCAATGGTTGAGGGAGGACCTATGCCGGTAAGACAGTCTTACTCAAGATAATAGTATGCTATCTGGTTTATCTTTATCATCGTGTACTGCTTTAGGTGACCTTGCAGGTCACTATTGCGCGTTGATGGAGCCCTTAGGATTCTTGCTTGACGGCCAACAGTATGATGGCGATCATATACGTGGGAGCTGGGGTCTATAAGCACATCCTTAAATGGTCCCTAGTCGTGGGAGTTTTCGAGACAGGGCATCGATACTCCAGAGTAGACTAGTGTATACATTCGAGACCCCGACGAGGGGCGGTGGCCGGTCTCACAAGCCACTGGTGTCAGTTGGTTCACTTAAGATGTATACAGGTGCTCATTGGGTTATGAGTACACCGGACAAGACTCGCCGGGAACATGCTAGTTGGTCTTATACCTGACGTCAGATAGCAGTTCCCTGGTGACATGTGTACATGTTAGTTCATCGACCTGAGATCGTCATTTGTCTCGTGTGAGTTCCCACTGTACTTTGATTACTACCCTACCACGGCTCAAAGGAGTCGTGCAAACAGGTTTTAGTTGGGTACAGTCCCGAGCCACATGGAGGCAGTGAGCGGATCTTCAGGGGTTCATCTCTCCCAGTATTGGGGGTGAGGTCGCGCAGTGTCTAGGAGAGCAATTACACGAAGTCCTTGGCCAAGGCAGGAGATTTACTGGTAGGTATTCCAGTAGTATCTCAGGGTGTTCTGGGCTACACTCCGACACGACTTGTACCGCTTTTGGGGGTCTGACTTTTACCAACCCCCTAAGACTGCCATGCGATGCTCATAGACGAACGGACCGGACTGTACGGATATTGTCACTGACAGGCTCAGTAGGGTGTCAGGATGAGTTCGCTCATCGACGTCCCTTTTGGTCAATACCTGGTAGCCCGTTACGTATGGCTAATACTTCTGACATGCTAGTGGTTAAATCCACAGCCAAGGGATTGACGAGTCTTTAGAGTCCCCCACAGACCATTTCTCAAGTTTCTGGTGAAACGCTGTAGAGGCCGTATGGAGATATGGCAGGGTTCGATCATATACGTGCGGTATTGCACGGATCATGATCGGACGGATAATACTAGCGGGCTTTGGTTTAAGCCGGATCCTAGTATTGTACAGTGTAGATTTTATCTCATTGTGTTTATATTCGGTCGGAATACAAATGCAGGTATGTATATACAGTCGCGGGGTTTTCCTATAATTTATTACGGGATCGTATTTTTGGAGTTGCCAGTTTGCTTTCCGGTTTCGGCCATTTTCCTTTGTTTCTTTCTTTGGCTGAATTTTGGTGGATGGGGTTATTTGCAATTGTGCATGGGGAAGACTTTTAGTGGCACATGGTTGCTTCATGATTGTGCATCATCATTGCTTTGACTTTTGTGATGTGAGATGGTTGTTTATGAGTGTGGACTTTTGTTGTGACCATTTGATTCTCTAATCATCACTCATCATTCTTTCTTACATTATTGATCCACTCTCTCTCCTCTCTTTTTCCTTGGAGGTTGGGGGACGGCCACACTAGAAGGAGGGCTGTCCAAAATTTTTGATGAGTGAATTCATCTCATTTGGCTTGCACAAAATAACATAGCTCCATTTTCAAAGCTCATCTCCTTCTCCACTAAAACCATGGCAACTTCTTAAACCCCTTGAGTCAAAGAGTACTACACTAGCCTACAGCATTCTTGGACACGTCGACTTGCCAACTTCGTGCCCGAGTTGCCTCGGTCCAGAGGTGGGAGCTCGTAAAATAACCCGGCGATGTGGTGCCCTTCCAACGAGGAGATGAAGACCGGAGATTCCGCGGGGAGATCGGGATGACGATGAGAAGACCGAAGGACACGGATCGCTCGGTATATCTCTCTACCCCTTCTCTTAGTATGCTAGGATTAGGTTAATGGTCCGATCCGGGTTTATAGTCCGCGGTAGCGCCGGTTTCTAAGTAAAGAAAAGTTTTTATTTCCGCATTTTGGTCTCGGAATGACGGCCGGGGAGCTGCCATGGTCCTACACGGTATCAGAGCCACGCCATTAACCCAGTCTAGCTTGCTCTAACGTGTTTACAAGTTCGATCAAACTAAAATTCCAAAAACCGCGTTTTCTTGCATCAGTTTTCTGTCGAATTTTTTTTGGCTCGAAAAATTATTTGGAGCATTGCAGAAATACGTGCAGGCAATTCTAAGAGTTCTGCAAAAATTTGGTGGCTTGACTTTACTGTTACACCGCGGAACCGCGGCCAAACACATGCATTGGCCGCGGTTCTGTGGCCATAGTGACTCCTTGTAGAACCAAATTTTTACAGAGGGTCTTGGACTTGGAAATAGGGTTTTTGGTATGTTCTGTTTGGGCCCAGAATTTCTTTGAGTGCTACAGTTGTGCTTGGGGCCCACTTCTGGAATTTTAGTCGATCGAAAATTTTAAACATGTTAGTTCACAGTATTTACATTATATCTGCGACCGTGAATGTCATTTGATCGGTAAATCATGTCTAACTGCTATAGCTCTTTTAGATGGATTTGCGAACGTGACATTCATGTTAATGTTCTGTGTTGTGCTGTGATGTTGCGGATTGGTCGTGGGGGATAGTCTGGATGCAATGTTAGTACAATTTGGTTGTATATGTACATTTGATATTGCGGGACGAGCGTCCGACATGTGGACTGCCGTCACTGCCTGTTTGTATATTATTCTATTGGGGCACGACCAGGCTGTGGTCGGTGTACCCGTTGTATGTATATTTTACTTTCTGTACTAGGATTACCCCGCGGAGGGGTGCACGGATAGCCGGGTTCTAGAGGGCAACGGGCCCGCATCTCATGGCGCTGAGAAGGAGGGGGCTTCACTCTAGAATTGGCGGGCTATTCGCCGCACTCGTAGGTGGTACAGGTTGACCCAAGGAGGGATGCCCAAGTTACCGGATTCCGTGAAGTGCAGGGTGGTCCATTCACGTTACTGAAGGGGGCTGCCTTGCTTCAGGTTTTGGGGGGTAACTTGCCGCGCCCATAGGGGTCTAGGATTTCATTGCACAGGCTATCCACACGACCAGGGGAACGTCGGGTTTCAGTAGCGGCTCTATGAAACCCGGGGATCCCAGATATCTGTATTGTTCTGTGATGTTTATTACTTTTCTGTGATGTTGCATTTTATCACGCCTTGAGCGAATATTGTATATTGATATATATACTAGTAGATGTTGTATATGTTTTGCATCCACGCTAGTCCAGTCCCCGCTCTGTCGTTAGTTAAGTAACCTAACGGGTAATGACGGGACCCAGTGGCGAATGCGGATGGCATATACGTACATCATTATTTTCGTTCTTTATTGGTTTGATCAATTAATGGGACCGCGTTGATTCGGATCAATGCAAGCTAAACAAACCTATTCTGATGTTGTTGGAACATTTTTCAAAAAAAGATGTTATTGCAAGGACGTTCTCTTTTGTTTTGCACAGTGGTATTCAGTTGGAATATCCTGCACCTCAGTCGACGAGGCAAGGGCCGAGATCCCTTCACCGGGAGTGACCCCTTGGACAGAAGTTTGCGTCAGGGTAATAACTTCACTATAGCCGATTGCCTTTTTCTTTGCATCGTGGTATTCAGTTGGAATATCCTGCACCTCATTCTACGGGGAAAGAGCCGAGTTCCCTTCACCGGGAGTGACCTCTTTAGCAAAGGGTTTTCGTCACTATATATTTATAAAAAGCTATGCAGTTCCTTCAACGATATCAAATTCATTACGTTAAAAGTTTTTCGCCAAAAACTAGACGTAGCCCTCCGTCATTTCTTACGGGTATTATTTAGTATTTGTGCTGCGTTTGTTGACTCCGTCAAGGCGTAGTGTACGGTAGCTAAGTGGTGCTTGTTTGTAGCATGGATATGGGATTGGTTAGGATAGTCGTGCGGCCTTGTTGACTCCGTCAAGGGCACGTACGGGTGGGTTTAATGCAATGCAGAAAATGACGGGTTGAATTTGACTAGGACTCTTTGATTTGTTGACTCCGTCAAGGTCACTTGGGTCCTAGGGGTAAAAATCACATTGGGAGTTTCTAAAGAAACTGAAACTTGCCAGGCATGCGCATACCTTCTGGAGTGTGATAACGTGAGTGGATTCCGTCATGTTGTCATGCGATGATAGTTGGATCCCAATTCCCACTGATGACTTGGTATACTCCTCGGGTGATCCCGACTAATTCTTCTTTCAGGTTTGGAGGAGAATTTGAGCTGATAGTGGGAGGTTTCCTGATCAGATAAAGTGATAACCATTCTGATCTAGGTTAGAGTGCACGCTGAGTGTTTCTTTTCTCTCTCTCTTTGGCAGCGACCTTGACCCGACCCTTGACTATGACTTAGTGACCAAAATTAACCGAACCTTCTTTAACACTGTCTTTTGGATTGTCAGAGTTGCAAACCTCATTGCCACTCCTACTTTTACCCTTTTCTCCAGAACACCCCGTATTACTACGAACGTCCACTTCCATTGGATAAAACCATCGTATGGTTATATACGAACTCGAAGGAACTTGTTCCAAATTCGAGGATGGTTTCCGGTTCTGGAGAAAACGAATAGGACTATTCAGTTGTCTTTTCCTTTTACCTTCTCTCAGGTTGCGAGTGCCCCTTAGATTAGGGGATAGTACACCTATTACGCAAATTGGATAGTCTTCTTCCAAACCATAGGCAGATGCCGACCGGTAGGGAATGAAGAAAACCAATTGGCCTAACGATGGTGTACAGAAGGTATTATGTAAAGACAAATAAAGGGATTAGAAGGAGGGCAAAGTAAATTGCGACTGCTATTCACGACCAAACCAAGTATTTCATTACCACTCCCACTTCACCTTTGTATTTCTCCAGGACACTCCGTATCACTATGAAGATCCACATTTTATTGGATACTCCATCGTATGATTATATACGAACTCGAAAGGAACTTGTTCCAGTTCGAGGATGGATTCTGGTTCAGGAGAAATAGGAATAAGGTTTATTCAGATGTCTTTTATCTTCACCTTCTCTCACGTTGTGAGTGCTCCTAGGATTAGGATAGTACACCCATTACGTTTATTGGATGGTCTTCTTCCAAACCATAGGCTGGTGCCGAAAGGTAGGGAAGGAAGAAAACCATTTAGCCTAAGAGGGTGTACAGAAGGTAATGACTAAAGACATATGAAGGGATTTGGAAAGATGGCAAAGAAATATAATGTTACAGTTGTGAATCTGGATAATGGTAGAGGCATTACTAGGAATACCCGGATACCCCTACGAAACATTTCAATGTTTCAGTTTCACTGTGTACTGTTAAAAGAAAACTGGATTCCCAATTAGTCCTTGCTCCAGGGTATGTATTTACCAGGTTTGATTCTCACATCTGTATGGTTTTACAGATGATGAGTAGGAGTAAGTTATTGGGAATTGGGTGATCATCCTCATTATATCGGGATTCATTGTAATTGGTGATATTTGAGGAAATCGCCTGGGCTGTTTGCCGGAAGGAAGATATTTGGTTTTGAATATCCGCTGTTATGCTTCAATTTCAAATTGATACATCTGTACGTCTATTTTTATAGAGTGAGATATACCTTTTTGAAATTATGTCCATGACATTTACCTATATCAGTGGATGGTTAGGTAAGGAGCTTTAAACAGCGGTGTAATTCTTCTTGACCATAAGTACAGTTTTCAACCTACAACACACAGGGATTGAGTTGTTAGACACAAGGGGCTTATACAGAGTATTGTATGTTATCCAGTGTCCATTGGGACAGAGGGGTTGGTCCTCATACTATATTAGGTTTACTTATGACTTCTTTGGTTTTTAGACAAGTGTTTCGTAGAAACACAAGGTCCAAGTTTTGAGAAATTATAGGTATATGAATAAAGTAGAGAACCAGGTGTTGCAAGTATCGGGATTCTTCAAGGTGATCGAAGATGTAGATACTTGTGTATGGTATTCGGTTGATAGTAATGATTAAGAGAACTTGCTTCTCTTTCGGGTTATTTATAATTGGAAGCATTCCTAAGTTGAGTAATGCTAATCGGCCTCTCTCCATTTAGTTGACATGCACTGGAGATAGCTGCATGTTTTGAATTTGGTTCCAATTAAATCAGTGCCTCTGTTTCTATATTGGATATAGAACGGTTCATATCTTAACGATGTTAAGGTACGGGGAGTTGTCCGGCTTATGCTTAAAACCAGACTCTGGATAACTCAAGGCACGTGTCTGTAATGGATGTTTGTGGGTTGACCCAGGCTATGACGAGGGTTGACTTTCTACCATCTGGAAGATTAATAGTGATATTGTTCTTGACTCGCCACAGTTTTAACAAAAATGGATTTTTTCAGAAAACAGAAGTGGGAGTATGGTAGAACTGGAAGTGATTCCAGAACCACAGACGATTACTGAAAATTTGATAAGAACCTAAAGATTCAATCCGACATGACATTCCATTGGACACTCCGCAGATATGGTGGGTAACCTCAGGCACCCGAGAGGTACTCCGGTAGCCTCAAGAACGGTGGCAGGGAGGTTCTTGTTTACCCAGACTTTCCATTGCAGTTGTTCCATACTGTGAGACCCGGCAGGAGGATGAGTATAGCGTCGTTCTAAACTAACTTTAGAAGTGTACGTTTATATGACTCTGCCAAAGGGTTGTCATGATCAGTGGGAGCAGCGGAAGCATAGTGGACAGGTGGCTTATGTCTATTTATAGACTAAAACAGATATAGCGGAGATAGATCATCTATTTCTGATGTGACAGTCATAGATTTGACCTCATCAGAATAGGGGATTGATCTGTTAAGAAGGTAGTGGGGTGTGATGTCCTGGTATCTGGATGACATACACAGAGTAGGAAGTGATATTCCTATACTACGATCTGTTATATTCTGGTTGTCACACAGTGGTTTCTCCATATAGGATATGGATATTACATCAGATATTCAGGTTACTAGATCTATGGTTTTAGATCTAGATTTGGGTAGTTTCCCAATCAGGGTATTTAGACAGCATTCTAATGGTATTTAGAATGGACGACTCCTGGCATGGTAGTGTACCTGCAGGTGATGGAGTCACCCTCTCTAAAGGTGTCTTACAGACTAAAGGGGAGAGGGATGCACATGATTGGTAGATCACTTGCTTAGGCAATTGAGTCAATCATGAGATGTCAAGTACCACACCAGATGTTGTTTTTGCACGAGATGCAGTAAGTTGATATTAATCCTATCCTGGAGAAATGTTCGGAAGCAGTTTTAGAACATAAGTGGATGTTCTAGGGATATGATAACGACAGCCTCTTTCGGGAGACAGTTATCATTCGAGGCTTCCAAGGTGACCTGGATGACAGAGAGGTTGTTAGAGTTATAGTTTTCCTTCTGACGAAGGGAGGCATTACGCTGGATACTGATTAAGTTCAGTTGACGATACAGTCTAAGAAGTTTGGATTTGGAGATTCATTTATGAACTAGGTCCCATCAGATATCCAGACATATTCTAAGACAGGTATTACTCTTTTCGGGAGATGGCTTTCTCCGCGAACTTGATATTAAGAGAGACATAGAAAGAAACACCAGAGCGGATCCACTCACTGAGGCTATTCCTCGAACACATTAGTTTCGCAAACGGGTTTTGAAAGACTGACTAGTAGAGGAGTTGGGTGTTCGGTATTACACGGGCTGTGAGTATGCGACATCGCAATAATTAGCCTTAAGTGCAAGTGGGAGATTGTTGGAGATAGTGCCCTCAGAGTCAATTATTGGATCACAGGCACGTGATTGCAATGGTTGGGGGAGGACCTATGCCGGTAGGACAGTCTTACTCAAGATAATAGTATGCTATCTGGTTTATCTTTATCATCGTGTACTGCTTTAGGTGACCTTGCAGGTCACTATTGCGCGTTGATAGAGCCCTTAGGATTCTTGTTTGACGGCCAGCAGTATGATGGCGATCATATACGTAGGAGCTGGGGTCTATAAGCACATCATTAAATGGTCCCTAGTCATGGGAGTTTTCGAGACAGGGCATCGATACTCCAGAGTAGACTAGTGTATACAGTCGAGACCCCGACGAGGGGCGGTGGCCGGTCTCACAAGCCACTGGTGTCAGTTGGTTCACCTAAGATGTATACAAGTGCTCATTGGGTTATGAGTACACCGGACAGGACTCGCCGGGAACATGCTAGTTGGTCTTATACCTGACGTCAGATAGCAGTTCCCTGGTGACATGTGTACTGGTTAGTTTATCGACCTGAGATCGTCATTTGTCTCGTGTGAGTTCCCACTGTACTTTGATTACTACCCTACCACGGCTCAAAGGAGTCGTTCAAACAGGTTTTAGTTGGATACAGTCCCGAGCCACATGGAGGCAGTGAGCGGATCTTCAGGGGTTCGTCTCTCCAGGTATTGGGAGTGAGGTCGCGCAGTGTCTAGGAGAGCCATTACACGAAGTCCTTGGCCAAGGCAGGAGATTTACTGGTAGGTATTCCAGCAGTATCTCAGGGTGTTCTGGGCTATACTCCGACACGACTTGTACCTCTTTTGGGGGTCTGACTTTTACCAACCCTCTAGGCCCGCCATGCGATGCTCATAGACGAACGGACCGAACTTTACGGATATTGTCACTGACAAGCTCAGTAGGGTGTCAGGATGAGTTCGCTCATCGACGTCCCTTTTGGTCAATACCTGGTAGCCCGTTACGTATGGCTAATACCTTTGACGTGCTAGTGGTTAAATCCACAGCCAAGGGATTGACGAGTCTTTAGAGTCCCCCACAGACCGTTTCTCAAGTTTCGGGCGTAACGCTGTAGAGGCCGTATGGAGATATGGCAGGGTTCGATCGTATACGTGTGGTATTGCACGGATCATGATCGGACGGATAATACTAGCGGGCTTTGGTTTAAGCCGGATCCTAGTATTGTATAGTGTAGATTTTGTCTCATTGCGTTTGTATTCGGTCGGAATACAAATGCAGGTATGTATATACAGTCGCGGGGTTTTCCTGTATTTTATTACGGGATCGTATTTTTGGAGTTGCCAGTTTGCTTTCCGGTTTCGGCCATTTTCCTTTGTTTCTTTCTTTGGCTGAATTTTAATGGAGGGGGTTATTTGCAATTATGCATGGGGAAGACTTTTAGTGGCACATGGTTGCTTCATGATTGTTTATCATCATTGCTTGACTTTTGTGATGTGAGATGGTTGTTTATGAGTGTGGACTTTTGTTGTGATCATTTGATTCTCTAATCATCACTCATCATTCTTTCTTACATTATTGATCCACTCTCTCACCTCACTTTTTCCTTGGAGGTTGGGGGCCGGCCACACTAGAAGTAGGGCTGTCCAAAATTTTTGATGAGTGAATTCATCTCATTTGGCTTGCACAAAATAACATAGCTCCATTTTCAAAGCTCATCTCCTTCTCCACTAAAACCATGGCAACTTCTTAAACCCCTTGAGACAAAGAGTACTACACTAGCTTACAGCATTCTTGGACACGTCGACTCGCCAACTTCGTGCCCGAGTTGCCTCGGTCCAGAGGTGGGAGCCCGTAAACGAACCCGGCGATGTGGTGCCCTTCCGACGAGGAGATGAAGA
Source organism: Agapanthus africanus (assembly GCA_030015575.1). NCBI lineage: Eukaryota > Viridiplantae > Streptophyta > Magnoliopsida > Asparagales > Amaryllidaceae > Agapanthus > Agapanthus africanus. The sequence goes on from JASDDO010000008.1 coordinate 220,027,796, forward strand.
CCGGAAATTCCGCGGGGAGATCGGGATGACGACGAGAAGACCGAAGGACACGGATCGCTCGGTATATCTCTCTACCCCTTATCTTAGTATGCTAGGATTAGGTTAATGGTCCAATCCGGGTTTATAGTCCGCGGTAGCGCCGGTTTCTAAGTAAAGAAAAGTTTTTATTTCCGCATTTTGGCCTCGGAATGACGACCGGGGCGCTGCCGTGGTCCTACAGCTGACTCCTTTGCACTCGGTTTTGTGCAGGACTCATAGATATGGACTCGCTCAGAAAGTCCATGCGGCAGCCGAGGCCGGTCACGAAGGTTGGTGGCGCCGGCTCTTTCCGTTCACAGCTCGCCCCGCCTCCTTCTCCCCCGGTGGTAGCATCCCGCGAGCGCTCAGAGGCGGATCTCGCCCCGAGACCCAACAAAGCGTCGGGTCGGAGGCGGGCTCGGATTCTGGAGGACCCGGCCTCGGAGGAGGAGACCGGCTCTCCCACAACGCCGCTCAAGAGGGGATCTGCCCGGTGACCGTCTTCGCCGATCACGGTGGAGGAAGGCGGCCTCCAGTTCGCCGTGCCTTCGGGGCTATCCGTCGCGGATAGCCTGCTACATGAGATAGAGGCTTCGGCCGGGGGTAGAGTCCTCGGGGGGACCTTCAGGGCTCAGCTGGCGTCCATCGCCCAGGAGTCCGTGCATGTAAGCGCTTGTATTTCATTATTATTATTTTTGAGGTTCGATGCCTCTCTCATCTTCCTGATCTCTCTTCTGCTTTTCAGGTCCTTCAGCACGTCGCCCTCGTCTTGCACATGGAGGCCGAGGTGGTAGCCCCGGCGATGAAAGCTGTGGGCCAGCTAGCCGCGCTGGAAGAGAGCTCCAAGCGGGAGCTGGAGACGATGAAGGAGAGGGTTGTCGCCTTGGAGGGCGAGGTGGAGGCCGGGAACCGGGAGGTCGCCCGGCACCGCGAGGCCGCCGTGGTTGCTGAGGCCAAGCTTGAGGACGCTCAGGTGCTGGCCGGCAACCTAAAGAAGACATTGAAAACCCTCCGGAAGGAGCTGGGGGCGGCGGCTGAGTGGGCGAAGTCGGCCGACCTGAGGGCGGCCAAGTTGGCCGATCTCTCGGCGGCGAAGGCGGTGGAGGGCTACAAGTAGTCGAAAGACTACTACGATGACTTGGCCGTCACCATGACCCTCATCTGGCACGAGGCCCTCGACGCTGTTAGGGCCCGGGTGCCGGGGTTCGCCGATGAAGAGCTCCGGGCCCAGTACCCCCTTGCGGACACCAGCGGGAAGGGGCAAGAGATTAATGACGAGGAAGTCTCCGAGGACCCAGCTCGCCTCGTGGTGGATGTCGAGGGCCTTGAGGTAGCTCCTGGCCTCGAGGCCTAAAGCCCTCGTCTTCCTCCTTTTTATTTTGCTGTGTCTGGAACTTTCTAAGCCTCCGGGCATTTTGTTAGGCTGGGGAGCCAAAAATACCCTCTGTACAGACCGCATTTTAGTAATAAAACTTTTTCTTTCTTTGGTTTCATTGATTTGCGCTTTGGTCTTTTGTTCATGAAGAATGCTTATAAAATTTTTCTTCTTGCGCTGTTGGGTCTCCATGTCAGGTCAGCTATCTGCCAAGTGATCGTCCGTCGAGTTGATCCAAGCGCTGATGAGGAGAAGGCGTCTCCATGGCCCCGAAGTCGAGGGGAGATCGCTCGAGACTTGGATGGACCTGATGCCCCTAGTTGGCAGCTCGGACCGTCTGCGCGCGGTGGGCGGAGGGCTGTCCACCTTATTTGGGCCGAGGATGGATGGAGGCTTCGATCTTTGGCGTCGTGGGTAGGCAACTACCAACCTGGGATGACTGAGCGGGATAGCCGCTCGGATGCCTCTTGCGAGGGGTCCGATCCCTGGCTTCATGGGTAGGGAGCTACCAGCCGAAGATGACCGAGCAGGGTAGCTGCCCGGTTGCCCCTTGTGAGGGTTTTTGATCTCTGGCGTCGTGGGTAGGGAGCTATCGGCCGAGGATGACCGAGAAGGGTAGCTGCCTGGTTTCCTCTTGCAAGGTCTTTGATCCTTCAGGACAGGGAACGAGCAGGGTTACTGCCCAGTGCCTCTTGGCGAGGACTTTGATCCCTGTCAGTTGTGGTAGGATGCTACCAGCCGGGGATAGCCGATCAAGGACTCGACTGCCTCTGGGTGGACTTTGGTCCTTGGCACGGGAGGGGAAGTAGAAGCCTGCCAAGGACCCTTGGCCGGGTAGGGTCACTTCCCGGTGCCTCTTGGCGAGGGCTTTTGTCCTGAAGGATAGTCGAGCGAGGGATCCTCAGGCACGACCGCCTCTGGGAGGGCTTTCTGATCCTTGGCATTGAGGTAGAGAAGCTACCCTCCAGGGATAGCCGAGCGTGCTCGACTGCCTCTGGGAGGGCTTTCTGATCCCTTGCGTTGCGGTAGGGAAGCTACCCACCAGGGATAGCCGAGCGATGGTTGGGCCCAACTGCCTCTGGGAGGACTTTCTAATCCCTGGCGTTGCGGTAGGGGAGCTACCAGCCAGGGATGACCGAGCAAGGCAGCTGCTAGGTTGCCTCTCGGTGAGGGTTTTGGTCCCTGGCTTTGCGGCACGGAAGCTACCCTCCAAGGGTGAACGAGCAGGGCAGCTCCTGAGTCGGATCTTCAAGAGGTTTCGCCCGACTATACATTTGGGGAACAGGAATGGTTAGCATGCGCGTTGAATGCGGGGGGAGGTGAAGAGCCATGGTCGCGTCGCTTCGATTTCGCTAGAGAAGGCTTGACGATTGCCGTGTGCCAGCGACCTCTTGGGCGAAAGCGGGCGACTGTTGAGCTTCACTGGGACGCAGCGGGCTGTATAAGGCTGATTGAGTACTGGTCCTTCCTTCCTTCACAAACAGAAGATCGAGAATACAAGACTTCTCGTTCACCATCCCTGATATCATCCACTTCGAAGATGTGTACCTATACTATCAGAACTGCACCGAGGATACGGTGCAGTTGGTGTGTGGGAGCATCGAGGACCAATTTGGCCGGCTGCTCCCCCTACGTTCCTCCCTGCTACAGCTGCTGATGTACTCCATCTGGAGAGCGTCGCCGGGGCTTTACAACCCCCTGTCCGGGCAGCTTTATGATGAGGCCATGGGCAAGCTTCGGTCTCTGAGGCGCTTTGGCTTGATCTCCGCGAACCGGCTGGCTTGCTCGGAGGTGCTCGTCCGCGAGGGCTACAAGTTGAGGCTTGGGAGTAACGCGTGCGGGGGAAACCGAGTGGAGAGGTTGGATTTCGCGAGGCCTCGGCTGGCGGAGATCTTTTCTGAGTATCACGAGTAGTGCTCTCTGCACCCCCTTCCCCCGCCGTTGTAATAATAATTTTTTTTCTTTTTGTATGTAATGCTGAGGAGCCCATAATACCCCCCTCTTTTTTTTTGAATAAATAAGAACTTTTCTACTTTCCTTACAATGTTCTGTTGATCTTTATTAAATTGACAATAGCCTTAGGGAGAGTTTACATTGCCTCAGAAGAAAAGTACAGGCTAATAGATAACCCCATCAGCGTGGCCCAAGCTTCCTTGAGGCTTGCTGGTCTCCGTGCCTGGCTCCGGGTACGGGGTACTCCGGGCGTCGGACTGGTCCCCCGCGGAGGCAAGCATGATCTGGCCGATGGTCAGCTCTGCGGGAGGAGGACGCTGCTCCTGCTCGCGGTCGGCCTGTTTCTTATCTCTTAAATAGGCGGCGAGGTGCCCCGATCGGATGAGCTCCTCGATGTAGTCCCGGAGTTGCTTGCAATCCTCGGTGGCATGGCCCAGCGTCCGGTGGAAGGCGCAGTAAGGGCCCCGGGTCCGCTTTGAGGCCTGACGCGGGATTGGAGGGAACTTGAAGAACCCTTCGCCCTGGGTCTCCTCTAGTAACACTGCGAGGGAGACGTTAAGCGGGGTTTACTCCTGGAACTTCGTGTGATAGGGCTGCTAACGCTCCGGCCTCTCCTCCCGAGCCCTTTTCTTCTGGTCGGGTCGTTCTGCCCGGGGCAGGTTCGCGTTCACCTAGGATTCTAGCTTAACCTCGCGCTCGGTCCACGCCTTGACCTCGGCCATGGTCTTAGGCTGTGCCAACGCAAAGGAGCGCAGCCACTCTTTATGCCTCAGACCAGATCTGAGCGTCGTGGGTCTTATCCCGGTGCTCAGGAACCTCGAGGAGGGCGTTGTAAAAGTGAGTGATGTAAGCCTTGAACGTCTCCTTGTCTACACTCTTAATTGTGAAGAGGTAGTCGACGGTGCGCTTTTGCCGACGGTTCCCAACGAAGTGGCCAAGGAACTGAGTAGCCAGCTCGTTGAAGGTCGAGATTGAGCGAGGCTCGAGTCCTCGGAACCAGTCCCAACCAGAACGGATGAGGGTGGCAGGGAAGGCCCTACACTAGGCGGCATCGGAATGGTCCTGGAAGCTCATTCCCGCGGTGAAAGCATCCAAATGGTCTTTGGGGTCGGTCTTCCCGTCGAACAGAGAGACCTTCGGGGGTTTGTTGCGCGAGGAGACATGAACAGCGAGCAGTTCCTCGGTGAGCGAGTCGGCGGCGTACTCGGCCCCGTTGGCCGAGAGTTGCCCTTCCCGGCGCATGCCCTTGATCTTATTCTTGAGGGCGTCGAGTCGGCCGTGGTACCCCGAGGAATCGGTGCCTCATGATCCCTGGCCTTTGCTGTGGGAGACCTGCGTCTGGGCACGGCTCCGGTTCCTCTTGATGAGGTTTCTCAGATCCCCGGGCGCGGTGGCTCTCGAGCCGTCGTGGTGAGCCCCTTCTGTGCGTCCCCGTCGGGGGAGTGGGTGTCGGTCATGCATGTAGGCAGGTGAGGTGACCGACATCTCCTCAGGGGGGCAAGGGTCGCTATGAGGTTCGAGGCGTGGTGCTTCGGCGGCGGGCCTGGGGTGGAGCCGCGAGGCGTGTTCATATCAGATTTTTGCATTTTCATACCGCCCAATTTTTATCACATTGCATATCGGTAGGTACTCTTGAGCCGTGTTTGCTAGTCAATTACAGGATACAGGTTCTCGGCTCTAAACGGTGAAATCCATGGAAAAACACAACAAAATCCGAGTTCCTGCCATTCACAGATAAAACACGGATCTTCGCTCTTGCCACACACCAGTTTAGGAGACAAAATGACAAATCAATTGTCACCTTCATGCACAAAGCACAATGGCAACACCAAGTCCAAGAAATCTACGCGGAGCTCAAGAAAATCATGACAAAAGATCCATGTCCAATCACCTTTTGATCCACAAAATTCTGGAAGAAATGTGGAAAGATTATCAGAAAAAACATATACCAGACAAAAGGGGACAGCAAAACAGGAAAAGCCACCAAATACGATGAACCAATTCCCCTAAAGTGTCGCGGTTCCGCGGCAATAGCAGGCTTAGGCCGCGGAACCGCGGCCGTACAGTGGAGACAGAGGATGGGCTTTTAGGGTTATTTTGGTCTTTTTATATTGAGGCAGGATTTTGCCCTAGATTTTCAGTTCACTGCCTATAAATAGCCCAGAACCTTGTGAAGCCAAGGGTGCATAATCTTGTATTTTTCTAGGTTTAGAATACTTGTTTCTTCTTCCTCTTCTCATCTCTTCTCCATTAAAAATCTTGTAGTGAGCTTTTGTGAGTGAAGAATGATGAATAAAGAAGATTCTTTTACTTATCATGCTTGTCTTGTTCTTTTATAATTGCTTGTAATTTTAATTTGTTAACTTAGTTGTTGTTATTTCTTATTGTTTCTTTCTTTTCTCTTTTCCTTTATCATTAAAACAACCATGATGCTTACGCTTGATCCTTGCCAAGGTGAGGTCGCAAATAGCTAGTTGTTATCTTCTAATCTCCTTCTTTCTATCTTCCTCTTTTGTTTTATTTTCTTTTAATTATGATGTGTGAGCAGTTTCATACTTGTTACGGTAGGATAAGGAAAGTTTGAGAGAAGGAAATCTCTCTCACTCTTTCCTTGCCCAACATCTTAAAATCGACTCCCGTTAATTGAACCACAATCTGCTCCTTACGGCGCCCTATCCTACATGATAGCGGTGATTCCGTAGTGAGACCGGTTGAGGTTGAATTAACCGGAGGTTATGGCTAAGAGCCAAGAACGGACGGACAAGCACCAAAAGGAAGAACTTAAGCGTTGGAAAGCCTAGCTTATACTCGCAAGTTCCTTCCTAGTCGTGCTAATCCCCGTTGTTGCCGATTACCGTAACACCGATATTAAAAGTGGCAACGAAAGAAGTGAACGACTCCTAACTCAAACTAACCTAATCCTAACCCTAACAAGCTCTCTTTACATATCACTTGAACACTTAGTTAATCACAACAAAATCTGGAAAACTGGACTTAACTCGTTAAAGCACTTAGAAAAAGATTCCCATCTCCCTTCGGACGACCCGTACTCAACCGGCTAGCTACAAGCGAAACCGTCTTGATTGCGGTAATTAACTAAACTTGAACACGCAGAATCCCTAACAATCAAATGGCGCCGTTGCCGGGGAGACGGTAGTTTATTTCTTTGTGTAATTTCGGGTTAACTTGTGAATATAAATATAACCGAAAAACAAAAAAAAATATACTTTGTAAAAAAATCATTTTGTTATTTTTGATTAGTTTTTGTGAAAGTGTGCAGGATAATACGGAGTTCAAGTTCAGTGCCAAAGACGTGGGAAGATAGACCCACATTTCGCGGCTACACCGTGACGGATCAAAACGAAGCAAACGGTCTACTGTCAAAATCTGGAGCAGGTACAGTGAGCAAATAAAAATTCAGAAAATCCAAACAAGCAGAGGACACCAACAGGAGCTCACACCAGAAAAATGGAGCCCCAACTCCACCACTACGCCGCGGAACCGCGGCATTGGCGTGCTTAGGCCGTGGAACCGCGGCGGTTTGGTGGAGTCAGACGCCCAAATTTCCCTGTAAGTCTCTCTAACTCCTCCCCACTCCTCTCGACTCCAATAAATTGTGTTTTCTGTAGCATTCTTTACGCAAACTCTCTTCTCCCTTCCAATAAACTGTTCTTGTGCAGGATTCTTTGCGCCGCGCTAAAAATAAAAATTGTTTGCAGTTGATTTGTTATCGCTTTGCATTCATTAATACGGACTTAAGGGGCTTGAAACCAATTCAGAGTGGGTGGGGATTTCATCACCCTTCCCAGGACCCCAAAAATCACAAAAAGCATATGCATTGACCATTGTTAAATTAAAAAATACTAGACTCAGCCCTAAGGACTTCGCGCTCAATAGGACAGAGGACTAGTTACAGGCATCGGCCGTTTATCCTATCTGACTTTTGCGGTGCCTAGGCAAGTGTGACGAAGGCAAGTGGTTATTTAATTAAGGAACTTCGCGAAAGCGTTGGATAACCTCCCACTTACCTGGCACTTATCTGGCCGCATTAGACGGAGAAGAGGCGGTTTGAGGTCCTTTTTCTAGCCCTCTGGAATAGTTAGGAGCTGTCTAGCAGACCTAGGTGACCCTAGATCTAGGTGAGATTGTGCATATCTTATTTGTGATTGCTTAAAGCCGTAAGTCCGTACATATTTCTGTAAAGATCTTTCTAAAAAAAACAAAAAAAAGGAAAAAAAATCAAAAACTTTTATAAAAACTTGCCTTTTGTCGCCAAACCCATTTTTCACCAACCCCCCATCGTTTTTCTCCATTGACGTTTTCTTACCCTCACCTTCTCCGCTTTGACTATACTAAACTCGTTTAGTGTATGTCCGCTTGGACTCGGGACACTAGCGCCCGTCTAGTCCGCGTTACGTTAGTCACTACCGACTACGCGATCGACTCAGACGTCGAAACTCCGTCCACTCCTCTTTCACCCCTTCCTTTGCCGGCCAACTCCGACGTTGACCGGAATTCTGTTCATACATCTTCACCTTCACCTTCACCAACCTCTTCTTCCGCGATATCGGGATTTAATCCGAACATCTCTTTGACTACCCCTGGATTGGCTCCACCTCCTACGGAGACCAATAACCCACCACCACTGCCTGTTGTAGCGCCACAGCGAATCGCGCTCCAGGATCGTTTCTATCCCACCCGTTCTGCACTTCCCACCTGCCTTTCTCTTCCTCCGGCCAATGGGGATAATTTTGAAATTAAGCCCCACTTCATCAACATGCTCCCACGATTTCATGGGCTTGAATCTGAAGATGCCTATATCTTCATCAATAAATTTCAAAACGTCTGTGCCATGATGAAAACTACCCAACTGTCGGACGATGCTATACGTCTACGGGTCATTCCGTTCACTTTATGCGATCTTGCTGAAAAATGGCTGTATAGCACCGCTTCCCACTCCATAACCAGTTGGGACGAGTTTGTAAAAGCGTTTCTAAAGAAATTTTATCTGAATCATAAACCTGCAAGGATTCGAAATGAAATCAACCAATTCTCTCAGCTTCCTTCTGAGCCCTTCTGGAAGTGCTTTGACCGGTACAAAGACCTTCTCGTTCAGTGTCCTCACCACGGTATAAAGAAATGGCAACTTTGCCAAACCTTATACGAGGGCCTGAACCCAGCAACGAAGCAGTTGTTGGAAACCATCAGGGCCACTTCCTATCGAAATCTGACGAGGAAGCGTGGCAGTTCTTTGACGACCTTGCGGAGCAAACGCTACAATGGGAGAGCACCAGAACGACTTCTTCTTCTTCTACCTCCACTTCTACCGGTCAATCTAGGGTAGGAATTCACCAACTTGATGTCTCTATTGCGATGAAAGCTGAAATGGCTGCAATAACGAGAAAGCTTGAAGCGATAGAGAGCAAATTTTCTTCTCCTGCTCCTGCCCCTGTTCTCCCCCTTCGTACCATTTGCGATTGTTGTTCCGATCCTTCTCACTTGACCGAAGAGTGTCCTTACAATCCACCATCGCAAGGACAGGATCAGGTTAATGCTGCATTCCAGCAAAGACCGAGGAATGATCCATACTCTTCCACCTACAATCCCGGTTGGAGGAACCAACCCAATTTCGCCTGGAATCAAAATCAGAATCAATTCCAAGGCAACAATTTCCAAAGGGCCCCTCCACCGCAACAACAAGCGCAACAACAAACTCAACAGCAGTTTCAGCAGCCCTTCCAACCCCAACCTTTTCAAAATCAGACGAACAACTTTGCACCCAACAATTCTTTCCCACCAAACAACTTTGTTCTGTCAAACAACGATAAGGTTTCCTCGCTCGAACGAAGTCTGGAGGCGTTCGTTAAACAATCGACTCAGTCCACCGCCAACATCCAGTCTTCCATTCAGTCCTTAGTGCAACACACTGCCGCTCACGGGCAAAGCATCAAGACCATCAAGGCCCAGATTGCACAGTTGAATGCGGCCTTAAGCGAGCGAGAGAAGGGGAAGCTCCCGTCCCAACCACTCCCAAATCCCGGTCACCCACATAATGTACATGTTGCTCTTGAACAACAGAATCATAATGTGAGTGCCGTGACCACATTGAGATCGGGAAGGATGCTGCAAAACAACATTGGCACACGGATCAACGATGACACCCCGGCCGCTTCTTCTTCTTCTACTTCTTCTTCTTCTCCTGCTTCTTCGTCTTCTGAGCCTATTCTCCGTTCTTCACAAGGCTCTCCTTCCTCTTTTTCTGCTCTGAACGGACCCACTTCTCACTCTACGAAAACACCTGTTTTGGGATCCATTCCAACTCCACAATCTCCTCTTCCAGCATTAGACTCAACCAATTTTAAAAATGTTCCATTTCCAAACCGGTTGAGGTCTAATAAACAAAATCCTCAAATGGAGAAGATTCTGGAGTTATTTAAGCAGGTTAACATTAACATTCCTCTTTTAGATGCTGTCCAACAAGTCCCGTCCTACACGAAAATCTTAAAGGACTTGTGCACGAAAAAGAGGAAGTCTCAGGTACCCAAGAAAGTTTTCTTGGCTAGTGCTGTGAGTGATGCCCTTACCCAATCTTTACCACAAAAACGGAAGGACCCTAGCTGTCCTACGATTTCTATTACTATTGGGGATAAGAACATCAACCGCGCACTATTAGATCTTGGTGCCAGTGTTAACCTGCTTCCGTACTCAGTATACGAGCAATTAGGCGTCGGAGAGCTGAAACCCACGCACTGCACTCTCCAAATGGCCGACCGATCGATCACCCATCCTAGGGGTGAGCTAGAGGATTTGTTAATAAAAGTCGGGGACTTCATATTCCCCGCTGACTTCATTGTATTATACACACAGCCTGTAGCTAACCCCCGGAATCAAATTCCGGTGATATTCGGTCACCCATTTCTTGCAACCTCAAATGCTGTGATCAATTGTCGTAATGGTTCGATGAACCTCTCTTTTGGAAACATGACGATTGAACTCAACATTTTTAGGTTGGGGAATCAGCCCGCCGAACCTAATACTCATATACTGGACGTCTGCTTGATCCAGGAGATCACCCCAGAAGAATGTGAATTCGAGGAGTTTCTGTTTGATCACGATAATCTTAATGCCACTAGTGCGTTCCTCCTCGAACCTGCTGCTGTTTCTGCGCCCGACAACGACTACGAGTGTTTCACGTTCTCGAACGATCTTAGCCGCGCACAACCCGAGTTTGAATCTTTCGAATTTCCGGATGAGTTACCTGAACCATCCGACTCGGTCGCTTACACTCGTTTTGAACCTTTGCTGGAGTCCTTTGAGTTCGAGACCTCTGCACCAATCTTGCCTTCCATCGTTTCACCTCCAACGCTCGAACTCAAGCCTTTGCCGTCTCACCTTAAGTATGCTTACTTAGGTGAGAACGAGACCCTCCCTGTCATCATTTCGGCTTCTCTAGCTCCAAAGCAAGAGAAAGCCCTTCTCGCGGTCTTGCACAGCAACGGCAAGCTTTTGGCTGGTCCATGGCGGACATCAAGGGGATTAGTCCCCTGATCGTTGAGCATCACATTCATCTGATGGATGATGCCAAACCAACCCGGGATCCACAAAGACGTCTCAATCCAGTCATGAAAGAGGCTGTGAAGAAGGAGATCGTAAAATGTCTAGATAGTGGTATCATTTACCCTATCTCTGATAGCCAGTGGGTTAGCCCCATCCACGTTGTCCCCAAGAAATCAGGTATAACGGTCATCACTAACGAGGCGAACGAGTTAATCCCTACTCGCACCCAAACTGGGTGGCGAGTATGCATTGATTACAGAAAACTCAACGCCGCAACGCGGAAGGACCACTTTCCGCTACCTTTCATTGACCAAATGCTTGAACGATTGGCCGGACACGAGTACTACTGCTTTCTTGATGGCTACTCCGGCTATAATCAAATCCCCATCACCGAAAAAGACCAGGACAAGACCACATTCACTTGTCCTTTCGGCACGTTTGCATATCGTCGCATGCCCTTTGGGTTATGCAATGCGCCCGCTACCTTCCAGCGGTGTATGATGGAAATCTTCTCAGACATGGTGGAAAAATTTCTGGAGATTTTCATGGATGATTTCTCCATCTTCGGCGATTCCTTCAACGAGTGTTTGCTGCATCTTGACGCTGTCCTTACCCGATGTAAGGACAAGAATCTCACCTTGAATTGGGAGAAATGCCACTTCATGGTGCGCGAAGGTATTGTCTTAGGACATATCATCTCGCAAAATGGCATAGAGGTTGACAAAGCAAAGATTGAGGTCATTTCCAATCTCCCTCCTCCCCGATGCGTCAGAGATATCCGAGCCTTCCTTGGCCATGCCGGTTTCTATAGACGGTTTATCAAGGACTTTAGCAAGATTGCTAGGCCCTTGACTCTTTTGCTGGCCAAGGATACGCCATTCGACTTCAACTCGAGCCGTGTGACTGCATTCGAGTCATTGAAACGCTCACTCACTTCTGCTCCCGTTCTTTCTTCACATGACTGGACGCACCCATTTGAGATTATGTGCGATGCATCCGACTTTGCCATTGGTGCTGTCCTTGGACAACACATCAACAAGATGCCGCGCGTAATCTATTATGCGAGCCGAACCCTGAACGATGCACAACTCAATTATATAACAACTGAGAAGGAATTCTTAGATGTTGTATTTGCTTTAGAAAAGTTCAGGCCCCACCTCATCGGCTCTCCAGTCATTGTCTACACAGACCATTCTGCTCTGCGCCATCTTTTTGCGAAGAAAGATGCAAAATCTCGGTTAATCCGTTGGATCCTCTTGCTTCAGGAGTTTGACCTTGTCATTAAGGACAAACGAGGATATGAAAACGTAGTTGCCGACCATCTCTCACGACTTCCTTCTTCGCCTTCGCTTCCAATTCCGATCAACGACGTTTTCCCGGATGAACAGCTCTTGACAGTATCTTGCGAACCCTGGTTCGCAGATATTGTGAACTATTTGGCCACGGGATTACTACCGACTGAATGGTCAAGTCAGGACAGACTTCGCTTCTTATCCCAAGTAAAACACTTTTACTGGGACGAACCCTATTTGTTCAAGTACTGTCCCGACCAGATTATTCGTCGGTGTGTCCCTGACGAGGAATTCAAGAGTGTGCTGTCATTTTGCCACGATCAAACATGTGGCGGGCATTTTGGCCCCAGAAAGACAGCTGAGAAGATCTTGCAATGTGGTTTCTACTGGCCACAACTCTTCAAAGACGCTCATGACTATTGCAAGACTTGCTCCCGGTGCCAACACATGGGCCGGATATCCCGGAGGAACGAGATGCCGCTCCAACCGATCTTGGTTGTGGAGATTTTCGATGTTTGGGGGATAGATTTCATGGGGCCGTTTCCCAGCTCTTTTGGGAACTTGTACATCCTTCTCGCTGTTGATTATGTCTCTAAATGGGTCGAGGCTGTGCCCAGCCGGACTAACGACAACAAGGTTGTCGTTAGGTTTCTTAAAGAAAACATTTTCTCCCGTTTTGGGAACCCCCGAGCGATCATTAGCGACAATGGAAGTCATTTCTGCAACAAGACTTTCGAGGCCTTAATGCGGAAATACTCCATTAATCATAAGTTATCCACACCCTACCACCCCCAAACCTGCAGGCAGGCCGAAGTTTCAAATCGGCAAATCAAGCAGATACTGGAGAAGACGGTTTCCAAGAACCGTAAGGATTGGTCGCTGAAACTCACTGATGCCCTTTGGGCATTTCGAACCGCTTATAAGACCGACCTTGGCATGTCTCCCTATCGGCTTGTGTACGGAAAAGCCTGCCACCTGCCTGTCGAAATAGAGCATCGCGCATTTTGGGCGATAAAGGAGCTGAATCTGTCTCTCGAAGATGCGGGCAGCCATCGGAAGCTGCAGTTGAACGAACTGAGCGAGCTTAGGGATGAGGCTTACGATAACGCGGTTGTCGTTAAGAATCGAACGAAGGTGTTTCACGATAAACACCTTTTGCGCAAAACCTTCGTACCTGGTCAACAGGTACTGCTTTACAAAACCCGACTTCACTTCCATCCAGGAAAGCTCAGATCTCGCTGGAAAGGGCCGTATTTTGTGCGGAATATGTATCCGCAGGGCGCTGTGGATTTGGAAAATCCAAAGGACGGTTCATTTTTCAAAGTGAACGGACACCGACTAAAACCGTACCTTAGCGCCGAACCAACAGAGAAGCTCCTGTTCTTACAGGAGCCGGTTTACCCTGCATAATCTTCCTCTGCCTAACTCCAAACTTCGATTATCCATCCAAGAACAGTGGACACTGTTCCAAATAAGTTTGGGGGTATGTATAAACCATTTTGTATATATTTGTGGATATTCTTTTCCATTCTTTTTCTTTTTCTTTTCTTTAAAAAAAAAATTTGTATCGCTAACCGACAATTTTGACCCTTCAAATGATCTCTTCATGCAATGACAATGAGGACACTGTCCTGTTTATGTTTGGGGGTACGCTCGGTACGCATTTCTTACCTTCGTATTCATATATATATAAATTGCATCTGCATATTAAAATCCATAAAATCCATAAAAATCTGAAAATTTTCTAAAAACATAAAAACTTTTCTGTCAAGTTAGCTAGTGGGAGGACTCTGATTCAACATTTCGACGGTTTTGTTTGGAAAAATAAAAATAACTAAAACTTATGTTTAGATTTTGAAAACCTGAAAGATAACTCTCCTTTGAAGTTAACTATAGCTGATATACGTCTTTACATCACACTACACGTGTCGTGAGTTTTTGGAAATTAGATGACAAGTCTTTTATGTTTAAAAACTTTTAAATAGATAAATGATTTTCTGAGGATCAAATAGGTTTGTTCTGAAATAAGTAATATCAAGAATAGGTTATGAAGTAAGTGAATATGAAGGAATGTTATTGATGCCTTAATTGGAACTAAGTCTGAAAAATAACCCATCTGGAACTTGATTGGAATGATTACACACCAAAACCCACTAAACACGTCTTTTATCCAAAAAAATAATTGAACTGCCGATTATGTCTCCGTTCGTATTAAATCATCTGATTTTCATGCCAAACTGTCTTTTGTTTTTGGACCTAGGTAACTTGAGTAATTAAGTCCGCTGGGGTGTTTCTACACCTAATGCCTTAAAACCAACTGGTTTGGGTGCATTGGCCCAAAGCTCACTAAGAAGCCTAGAAAATCCAGATTAAAACAAAGTCAAGCAAGTGTTCTCTCCGAGTTAAAATTCCTAACGGTTCTTTGTGTGAGAATAATCTTGATAAAAGACAGGCTTTTATAAAAAAAATTTAGCGGAGATATGAAGGTTTTACTCTATGATAAAGACTATCGCACATTCACAGAGGTGTGTATGAAATGAAAACAAGAAAAAGGTGGAGTGAAGAATAAGACCAAGTTTCCTGTTAGGGAAGATAGAAATTCTAAAGTTGAAACTTTACTGGAAAACGAAACTTGAAAAATGCTTAACTCTTTATAAAACTTATGTGATCCTTTCAAAATTTTTATCTAGGTTTTATTGTGTGACATGATGACGTAAATCGATCCTTCTGGAAACTTAACGACACTATTTGCACTGCACGTAAAGACATATAAAATCTGTAGTTAAATAAAAAGCGAGGTGTGAAAAATAAAGGTTCGATAGTCTAGACTTAGGATAATAGAATTGTTATTTTCTGAAACAAAACTTTAGGGTTTGAATCTTAGTTATTTTACAAAACTAGCTTGACCGGATTTTGTGGGTAGTATCCGCTGAAAACCCTCAGGAGACAACACTCCTCCTACTAGGGACACCTAGAGGTTTAACGGCTTGTTGCACATGCACAGTGCAATCGCGTTCCCTACGAAAGTGAGGTTAGGAAATTTTTTGTGAATAAATTGGCTTTGCTCGGGACGAGCAAATGATAAGTTTAGGGATATTTGTTCATATCAGATTTTTGCATTTTCATACCGCCCAATTTTTATCACATTGCATATCAGTAGGTACTCTTGAGCCGTGTTTGCTAGTCAATTGCAGGATACAGGTTCTCGGCTCTAAACGGTGAAATCCATGGAAAAACACGACAAAATCTGGGTTCCTGCCATTCACAGATAAAACACGGATCTCCGCTCTTGCCACACACTAATTTAGGAGACAAAATGACAAATCAATTGTCACCTTCATGCACAAAGCACAATGGCAACACCAAGTCCAAGAAATCTACGCGGAGCTCAAGAAAATCATGACAAAAGATCCATGTCCAATCACCATTTGATCCACTAGAATTCTGGAAGAAATGTGGAAAGATTATCAGAAAAAACATATACCAGACAAAAGGGGACAGCAAAACAGGAAAAGCCACCAAATACGATGAACCAATTCCCCTAAAGTGCTGCGGTTCCGCGGCAATAGCAGGCTTAGGCCGCGGAACCGCGGCCGTACAGTGGAGACAGAGGATGGGCTTTTAGGGTTTTTTTGGTCTTTTTATATTGAGGCAGGATTTTTCCCTAGATTTTCAGTTCACTGCCTATAAATAGCCCAGAACCTTGTGAAGCCAAGGGTGCATAATCTTGTATTTTTCTAGGTTTAGAATACTTATTTCTTCTTCCTCTTCTCATCTCTTCTCCATTAAAAATCTTGTAGTGAGCTTTTATGAGTGAAGAATGATGAATAAAGAAGATTCTTTTACTTATCATGCTTGTCTTGTTCTTTTATAATTGCTTGTAATTTTAATTTGTTAACTTAGTTGTTGTTATTTCTTGTTGTTTCTTTCTTTTCTCTTTTCCTTTATCATTAAAACAACCATGATGCTTATGCTTGATTCTTGCCAAGGTGAGGTCGCAAATAGCTAGTTGTTATCTTCTAATCTCCTTCTTTCTATCTTCCTCTTTTGTTTTGTTTTCTTTTCATTATGATGTGTGAGTAGTTTCATACTTGTTAGGGTAGGATAAGGGAAGTTTGAGAGAAGGAAATCTCTCTCACTCTTTCCTTGCCCAACATCTTAAAATCGACTCCCGTTAATTGAACCACAATCCGCTCCTTACGGCACCCTATCCTATATGATAGCGGTGATTCCGTAGTGAGACCGGTTGTGGTTGAATTAACCGGAGGTTATGGCTAAGAGCCAAGAACGGACGGACAAGCACCAAAAGGAAGAACTTAAGCGTTGGAAAGCCTAGCTTATACTCGCAAGTTCCTTCCTAGTCGTGCTAATCCCCGTTGTTGCCGATTACCGTAACACCGATATTAAGAGTGGCAACGAAAGAAGTGAGCGACTCCTACCTCAAACTAACCTAATCCTAACCCTAACAAGCTCTCTTTACATATCACTTGAACACTTAGTTAATCACAACAAAATCTGGAAAACTGGACTTAACTCGTTAAAGCACTTAGAAAAAGATTCCCATCTCCCTGCGGACGACCCGTACTCAACCGGCTAGCTACAAGCGAAACCGTCTTGATTGCGGTAATTAACTAAACTTGAACACGCAGAATCCCAAACAATCAAGGCGCCCAACGGGCTTCAGGGAGTATCGGTCCGTAGGATCCATGGTCGGAAGTCGCAGTTCGCTGGTGGTCGATCGTGCCAACGGGGGCAGGGCATTCCGGAGGCGGAAGGGCGGCGATCTGGGGCGCAGGCCCGACCGTTTGGGCGCAGACGAGTGCCTCAACAAGGGACTGTAGCCGATCTATTCGGCTGGCGAGGGCATGGATGATGGTCGCCGGAGGGGGTTCATCCGCACCTTCGGTGAGGGTGAGGCGGCGGCTGGTACCCGAATTTTCAGGATGTTCGCTTGCCATGTGGACGGAGATCGGAATGCCAACTTTGTTTTTGTGGAGTTTGCGTTTCCCATAGAAGGCGTCAACTGATGGAGGTCCTTTTCAGATCTTCTTCAGATGTTGTCTTCCGTCGATCTCCCGGTGGATTCTGGAGGGGATCCCTTGTTGAATGTGGGTCTCAATGGGTTTTGAGGAGATTTGGTAGTTGGAGGAGTTTGATGCCAGATACCTGCAAAGAAGTCCCAGGATGGTTTGTTACCACCGAGGACCCTCCGACGATCAAGTCAGTACTAGATCCGAGCAGCGTAACGGCTGGGTGGAGTAAAAAATGGCTTACTTGACCCCTCTATAATTGGAGTTTATATAATGGTGGAGACACTCAGCAGCAGGCGCGAGAATCTCGCCGGCAGTTACTGTTAGTGTATATGCCCTAGAGGCCATTACTGTATCATACTAGTTTGTATATTACTTGATAGAAGCTTGGGATATTCACAGTTGTATATACAATCTTGGTCGAAATGGTAGTATGCTACTTGGTTTGTCTCTGCTTTAATATGTGCATGTGTTTCTTTTAGCATATTGCTGATATACATATTAGTAGAGCCCTTAGGATCTTTGCTTGATTACCAGCATTGTGATGGCGCTCACACTCGTGGGAGCTGGGTGATCTATAAGCACATCCTTATACAGGTCCCTAGTCGTTGGACTATCGAGACAGGGCATCGATACTCCGGAGTAGACTAGCGTATGCGCTTCTCATCCCAGTGTGGGAAACGGTCTGTCCCACGGCCGTCAGTACGTCGTACTAGAGATAGTATGCGGGTGCTCGTTGGGTTACGAGTACACTGGACAGGACTCGTCGGGGACTGTTGGTTGGTATTATACCTATCATCAGTTATCAGTTCCCAGGTGACATGAGTACAGCTTAGTCCGCTGACTTGACACTGTCACTTCGCCTCGAGTGTGTTCCCACTGCACTTTGATTACTACCCTACCACGGCTCAAAGGAGTCGTGCAAACAGGTAGTTTTTGGGTGCAGTCCCGAAGCACTTGGAGGCAGTGACAGTTAGACAGGATTCATCTCTCCCGGTATTGGGGGTTGACATCGCGCTGTGTCCAGAAGAGCCATTACATGAGTAGTCCCTGGCCAGGGCAAGCGAGATATACTGGTAGGTTTCCAGTGTTATCTCAGGGTGTTCTGGGCTACACTCCGACACGACTTGTACCGCTATTAGGGGACTGACGTTCACCGCCCCCTAGGCCCGCCATGCGATGTATCAGACGAACAGACCGGACTGTATGGAGACTGTCACATACAGGCTCAGTAGGAGTTCAGATGGGGTTCACCTCGTCAGTCTTCTTATCGACATCTACCTGGGGACCGTTACGTACAGCTAGTGCCGCTTGCGGTCTGTGGTTAAACCCACTGCCAGCGTAGTGTCGAGTTTTTAGAGTCCCACACAGAGAGCTATTCGCCTTTAGGCAAAATGAGTAGAGGTCGCATGGTTTTGCGACAGGGTTCGTTCACATCCGCGCACTTATGCACGTTTGCTGTCCGGACAGTTTATACTAGCGGGCTTTGGTTTAAGCCGGATCCTAGTATATGATTTGGGATTGGTTTTTCTCATTGTATTCGTGTTCCTCGGATCATGAATGCGGGTGCGTATGCACAGTTGCTTGAGATTGAGGGAGAGGACCTTGATTAGGGTTAATGGCTATTGTCATTGTATTAACCCTAATGCTTATGTGTGTATTATAGTTAATTAATAATTAGTTTAATAATTGTGCATGGTTATGGTTGTTGACCATTTGACCTTATTGACTTGTTGACCTTGGTTGACACTTTGACCATCATCATTTCATTTGGAAGATGCTCTTTGATCCTTGCAATTTGCATTTAAAATGAAATGATAATGGTCATGTCTTGATTAAGCTATGACAATTATCTTACTAATTATTTAATTAAAATAATACACATATATTCGTGAGAATGGTTTATTCTATTCTCATTCTATCACATATTTTCTCTCTCTTGTTCTTCCTCTCCTTCAAGCTCTCCCCTCTCATGTGTTGAGAAACACTTGAGCTTGAGAAAAACCCTCTCTTGATCATCTCTACTCTCATCTGGGGTTCAATGATTAGCACTTCTTGCACCCTAGTTACTTCTAGCTTGGAGTTGAAGCCAAAGGTTGAGGCTTTCGGGTGGATCTTTCTTCGACGTGAGAAGAAGACCAAGGTGACCTCCTTCCACCACTCCAAGGATCAAGGAGAGAAGGACTTAAAGCCCAAGGTATAACCTTTCTAGCACTTAGCTAGTTTCTAGTTAGATTTAGCAAGTTTTTGTTTAGCAAAAATCCTTCAAGCTATAGTCCATGTTGCCTAAGCTCATAAAAATCCGATTTTTATTCCGTTTTCCGCCTCCCCGCAAGCACCGGGGTGGGCAACGTGGACTTACAGTGGTATCAGAGCCTAACTAAACATAAACTAGCTAAGTAGTGAAGTGTGTCGAAGTTCGAAACGTAAAAATCGAAAAACCAAGTTTTCGAAACCCTAAGTTTCTGTTAAAATTTTTTCTGGTCAAAACAAAATTTATTATACTCTAAAAATCGTCTCAGGGTTTTTTGAAGATAACCACCAAACCCGGTCCAGTGACTCAACCAAGGAGCCGCGGTTCCGCGGCAATAGCAAGCTATTGCCGCGCAACCGCGGCCAAGTTGGCTCTTCACTGGGTCGAATTTGGTGCAGTGTATCTCTGGCTTGGTTTTAGGATTTTTAAGATATTTTATATGTGCCCAGATTTTCCAGAATAAAAATTTGTTTTTGGGGGCCTATAAATCCGGTTTTTTTTCCCGAACTTCACTACACTTTGACTATAACGGTTATATCTGTGATGTTTGTATGTATTAAATGTCGGCTAATCGCTATATGTCGATTAGTCGGGGTTATACATCTCTGTGATCTGTGTTTGATATTGGTATGTGTATATGAATGGGTTGGATTGTCGAGGGTGAATAGCCGGGGTGGATGTAAGACGAGTGTTGCTTTTCTTTCATTCATTGTAATATGTAAATTGATGTAATATTATTATTTGTTTGGCCGCACAACCGGGTCGGGGTTGTAGCCGTCTTTGTATAATTCTTTTTACTGTTTTTGCTCCTAGGATAGACCCATGGAGGGGCTGCACAAACTACCGGGTATCTCGAAGTGTCGAGTGGCCTACTCACGATGGTGAGGGAGGTTGCTTCGCTTCGGATACTTGGCGGGTAGTTTGCCGCACCCGTAGGGGTCTTGGATGGGGTATTGGCTATTCACCGCGACCGTGTAATCCGCTTTTCGTTACAGGCTCGAACGGATTGCGGATTCCTAGTATATCCAATGTATTTATCTGTGATCTGTAATGTCTATCATTGCTATATATTTATATATGATAACTATTTAGGCGTTGCTTATGTTTTACAGCCGCGCTAGCCCAGCCCCCGCTCTGTCGTTAGTTAAGTAACCTAACGGGTGATGACGGGGCCCCGTGGCGAATGCGAATGGCATAAGCGTACATCATATTTTGGTTGTTTTCTGCAATTGTAGGATTAAATGATGGGACGCATTAAAAGAACTAATGCAAGAAAATAAACCAAGTAAAAGTCGATTGGAACACTTTGAAAACCACTCGGTTCTTTTCAAAACTAAACTTTTAAACGCGGAGCTTGAACCACTCCTTTTAAAAGCTATCTCGTTCCATCGATTATATCAAGTTCACTAGGTTCACGGTTTCGCCAAAACCATTCGTAGCCCTCCGTCATTTCGTATGGATATTCAATAGTATTCAAGCTATGTTTGTTGACCTTCGTCAAGGCATAGTGATTGGTAGCTGTTGGGTGTTCATATGTAGCATAGATAGATGCGTTGGTTTGGGACAGTCGTACTACCTTGTTGACCTTCGTCAAGGGTATGTGCGGATGGGTTCAAATTAACCTGGATAATGACGGGTAGAACTTGACATGTGACTTATGATTTGTTGACCTTCGTCAAGGTCATAAGAGCATGGGGCAAAAATCCACATCGGGAGTTTCATAAGTACTGAAACTTGCTAGCGCTGCATACCATTTGGAGTGTGATAATTCTGGTAGGATTCCTTCGGTTTTATCACGCGATGATATTTGGATCCCGATCCTACTGTGAGTATATGCTTCTCCTCGGGAAAACTCTCGCTTAACGATCAATGCTATAAACTTAGAAGGTGTCTAGGAAGGTGTTAGCGGGGCTACGCCCACAGGGAAAAGAGGTTACTTAATTAAGGAACTTCGCGAAAGCGTTGGAAAACCTCCCTCGAAGTACCGACACTGGCCTGGCTGAACGGTTAAGCAAGTATTGTACGGTGAGATTGATCCTGACTAATCCTTTCTTTACGGTTTGAGAAGGGATTCGAGAGACAGTGGGAGCCATCTAGTTTAGACAAATTAAAAACCACTCTAAACTTGCAAGAGCATCATGCTAAGTGTTTTCTTCTCTCTCTCTCTTAACTGCAGCGACCCTATGACCGCACCTAGGTTACATCTAGATAAAAAGATGACTGAATCTGACTGTTATGACTGGCAAAGGTCTGTCCAGATGTCCATTGCCCAGGACAAGCTAGGACACTTCTTGACTGATCCAACCCCTGCCGTCTCAGGTCCAGTTTTCCCTGTCACGGATATTGATATTCGTAGGACATCGGAAGAAGACTGTGCGAAAGCCAAGTGCCTCGTGTTAGCCTCAGTTGATGGTATATACCAGAGGCAGCACGAGAAGATGGACTCAGTTTCTATCTTCCTCCATAACAAAGTTTTATATGGAGAGCAATCTCGTATCGCAAGATATGAGACCTCGAACGAATTGCTTCCAGCGAGGTTGGCTATCGGGTCATCTGTAGGGGGCAACGTCCTTACAGAGACCAGCTCTTTTGAGCTCTTGGACCTGAAGACCACGTTGAAGAACGGGTCAGATGCTGACTTAGTTCAACAGTCTCTACCTACTACCCTGAAGGAAACCAGAGAAGTAGAAAGAAAGAGAAAGGCAGAAGTTTCAGGAATGGATGCAGTAAAAGAGAGATGTTCCTATTGTTACGGGAATGAACATGGGCAGAAGGATTGCAGGGCTTGCAAAGCCAGTAGCCAGAATTCGAAGCATGTTGTGGCTTCGGCTTCGGGTGTGTTTGTAATAGAGAACTCTATGTCAGTTAACCCTACTTCCTGGGTATTGGATACCGGATCAGGATCTCATATCTGTAACTCGTTACAGGCTCTAAGAAACCGTAGGGTTATCAGGAAAGGTGATATGACTCTCAGGGTTGCTAACGGAATGAGCATGTATAGTGAATCTGTAGGGGAATATCATCTAGGACTGACAACTGGGCAGATATTGATTCTGCGTAACTGTTTTTATGTACCAGGCGCGACTTGTAATATCATATCTGTATCCTTAATTTCTAAGGAAGGATATGATTTTACTTTTGTAAGCGATGTAGTTAACGTCCACCTAAATCAAGTTCTGATTGGGTCAGGTACATTACAAAACGGTATATACGTATTGAATCAAGCTTAGATCTTCAGTGTCCAGAACACACTTAAAAGAAAGTCTCCGGAAACAAATCAGGCTTTCTTATGGCATTGTAGACTTGGTCACATTAATGAGACACGGTTAACAAAGTTACATAAAGAGGGATACTTAAATCCGTTTGAGTATCAGTCTTATGCCACTTGTGAATCTTGTCTCATGGGAAAGATGATAAAGACTCCGTTCACTGGACACGGAGTAAGAGCAAGCGAGCTCTTGGGACTCATACACAGTGATGTGTGTGGTCCAATGTCTACACATGCGCGAAGTGGTTATTCATACTTCATTACTTTCACAGATGATTTCTCTAGGTATGGGCATGTCTTCTTGATGGAGCACAAATCCGAGGCCTTTGAGAAATTTCAGGAATACAAGAATGAAGTTGAAAAACAAACAGGCAAAAGTATCAAGGCACTGAGATCTGATCGAGGTGGTGAATACTTGAGTGCCGAGTTTCTGGGCTACTTAAAAGAGAATGGAATTCTCTCTCAGCTTACTCCTCCATACACACCACAACACAACGGTGTATCGGAACGGCGGAATCGAACCCTATTGGATATGGTTCGTTTCATGATGAGTAAGGCTGAGTTACCGCGATCCTTCTGGGGTTATGCGCTAGAAACAACAGCATATCTCTTGAACAAGGCTCCAACCAAGACTGTGCCTACCACCCCATATCAAATATGGAGTGGGAAGAAACCCTGTCTTAAGTACCTTAAGACATGGGGATGTCCTGCTTTTGTAAAAAAGCAGCATGCGGACAAGCTCGAGGCACGCTCAGTAGCACTGTGTAAGTTTGTGGGATACCCAAAGAACTCCAGGGGGTATCTTTTCTATTCCGCAGAGGAACAAAAGGTTTTTGTTTCTCAGCATGCCCACTTCTTGGAAACTGAATTTTTAGAAAATCAGATAAGTGGGAGCGCAATAGAACTGGAAGAAATTCCAGAACCACAAGCTATTACTGAAAGCTTGGAAGAACCAGAAGTTTCAAGAGAACCGGACATCCCAGCGCCACTCCACAGGGGGAGTAGGCAGTCTCATCCGCCCGAGAGATACTACGGTTTTCTCATAGACGGGGATAGAGAGGATTGCACCATGGATTATGGTGAGCCTACTAGCTTCCAGCAAGCCATCCAGAGCGGCGACTCAGTAAAATGGCTGGATGCAATGCGGGCCGAGATGAAGTCCATGTACACCAACAAAGTTTGGACTTTGGACTTTTCTCCAGAAGGGGTAAAACCCGTAGGCTGCAAATGGATCTTCAGAAAGAAGATTGGTGTAGATGGGCAGGTTGAGACCTATAAAGCTAGACTTGTTGCAAAGGGTTTTCGTCAAAGACCTGATTTGGACTATGACGAGACCTTTTTTCCAGTGGCTATGTTGAAATCCATTCGGATCCTTCTTGCCATTGCTGCCTTCCACGATTATGAAATCTGGCAGATGGACGTAAAGACGGCTTTCCTAAATGGAAAATTGGAAGAGTGCGTCTATATGGATCAGCCGGAGGGATTCAATCAGAGTGGGAGCAGCGGTAGAGTGTGCAAGTTGCTAAAGTCCATCTATGGACTTAAGCAGGCATCGCGGAGTTGGAACATCTGCTTTGATGATACTGTCAAAGAATTCGACTTTATCAAAAACCCAGATGAACCATGCATTTACAGTAAGATTGTAGGGAGAACTGTAGTATTCCTCGTCTTGTACGTGGATGACATACTCCTAATAGGAAATGATATTCCTATGCTACAGTCAGTCAAAGGATTCTTGTCGCAGAGGTTCTCCATGAAGGACCTGGGTGATGCCAACTACATTCTGGGGATCCAGATCTATCGTGATAGATCTAAGAGGATGTTGGGACTTTCACAGTCAAGGTATCTCGACACCATACTGAAAAGATTCAGTATGGAAGATTCCAAGCGCGACAATCTACCGGCTTGTCACGGGATCACCCTCTCCAAAGAGATGTCTCCCAAGACTGATTTGGAGAGGGATCGCATGTCTATTATACCCTACGCTTCTGCGGTAGGCTCTATAATGTATGCGATGTTGTGTACCAGACCAGATGTAGCATACGCGTTAAGCGTTGTAAGCCGGTATCAGTCGAACCCAGGGGAGAAACACTGGATAGCGGTAAAGAACATTCTCAAGTACCTGAGAAGGACTAAGGAGATGTTCTTGGTGTATGGCGGAAAAGACCTCCAGCTTGAGGCCTTTGCTGACTCCAGCTTCCAGAGTGACAAGGAAGACTCCAAGTCCATGTCGGGTTATGTCTTTACCCTAAATGGAGGGGCGGTTTGCTGGAAGAGTTCCAAGCAGGAGACCGTTGCTGACTCAACTATGGAAGGGGAGTACATAGCTTCTTGCGATGCCGCAAAGGAAGCTGTCTGGATAAAGAAGTTCCTCACGGAGCTTCAGGTGGTTCCTACCATTGTTGATCCAATACCGCTGTATTGCGACAACAACGGAGCTATAGCTTTAGCGAAGGAACCCAGGTCCTATCAGAAGTCCAGGCACATTTTGAGGCGGTATCACCTGATCAGGAGATCATAGATCGCCAGGAGATCGAGGTGAAGAGAGTTAATACGGAGAACAACACTGCAGATTCACTCATGAAGGCCCTACCCCAAACTCAGTTCGAGCGGCTAATCGAGATGATAGGTCTTCGATACGCCAGTACATGGCCTTAGTGCAAGTGGGAGATTGTTAGTGTATATGCCCTAGAGGCCATTACTGTATCATACAAGTTTGTATATTACTTGATGGAAGTTTGGGATATTCACAGTTGTATATACAATCTTGGTCGAAATGGTAGTATGCTACTTGGTTTGTCTCTGCTTTAATATGTGCATGTGTTTCTTTTAGCATATTGCTGATATACATATTAGTAGAGCCCTTAGGATCTTTGCTTGATTACCAGCATTGTGATGGCGCTCACACTCGTGGGAGCTGGGTGATCTATAAGCACATCCTTATACAGGTCCCTAGTCGTTGGACTATCGAGACAGGGCATCGATACTCCGGAGTAGATGCGCTTATCATCCCAGTGTGGGAGACGGTCTGTCCCACAGCCGTCAGTACGTCGTACTAGAGATAGTATGCGGGTGCTCGTTGGGTTACGAGTACACTGGATAGGACTCGTCGGGGACTGTTGGTTGGTATTATACCTATCGTCAGTTATCAGTTCCCAGGTGACATGAGTACAGCTTAGTCCGCTGACTTGACACTGTCACTTCGCCTCGAGTGTGTTCCCACTGCACTTTGATTACTACCCTACCACGGCTCAAAGGAGTCGTGCAAACAGGTAGTTTTTGGGTGCAGTCCCGAAGCACTTGGAGGCAGTGACGGTTAGACAGGATTCGTCTATCTCGGTATTGGGGGTTGACATCGCGCTGTGTCCAGGAGAGCCATTACACGAGTAGTCCCTGGCCAGGGCAAGCGAGATATACTGGTAGGTTTCCAGTGTTATCTCAGGGTGTTCTGGGCTACACTCCGACATGACTTGTACCGCTATTAGGGGACTGACGTTCACCGCCCCCCTAGGCCCGCCATGCGATGTATCAGACGAACAGACCGGACTGTACGGAGACTGTCACATACAGGCTCAGTAGGAGTTCAGATGGGGTTCACCTCGTCAGTCTTCTTATCGACATCTACCTGGGGACCGTTACGTACAGCTAGTGCCGCTTGCGGTCTGTGGTTAAACCCACTGCCAGCGTAGTGTCGAGTCTTTAGAGTCCCACACAGAGAGCTATTCGCCTTTAGGCAAAATGAGTAGAGGTCGCATGGTTTTGCGACAGGGTTCGTTCACATCCGCGCACTTGTGCACGTTTGCTGTCCGGACAGTTTATACTGGCGGGCTATGGTTTAAGCCGGATCCTAATATATGATTTGGGATTGGTTTTTCTCATTGTATTCGTGTTCCTCGGATCACGAATGCGGGTGCGTATGCACAGTTGCTTGAGATTGAGGGAGAGGACCTTGATTAGGGTTAATGGCTATTGTCATTGTATTAACCCTAATGCTTATGTGTGTATTATTGTTAATTAATAATTAGTTTAATAATTGTGCATGGTTATGATTGTTGACCATTTGACGTTATTGACTTGTTGACCTTGGTTGACACTTTGACCATTATCATTTCATTTGGAAGATACTCTTTGATCCTTGCAATTTGCATTTAAAATGAAATGATAATGGTCATGTCTTGATTAAGCCATGACAATTATCTTACTAATTATTTAATTAAAATAATACGCATATATTAGTGAGAATGGTTTATTCGATTCTCATTCTATCATATATTTTCTCTCTCTTGTTCTTCCTCTCCCTCAAGCTCTCCCCTCTCATGTGTTGAGAAACACTTGAGCTTGAGAAAAACCCTCTCTTGATCATCTCTACTCTCATCTAGGGTTCAAGGATTAGCACTTCTTGCACCCTAGTTACTTCTAGCTTGGAGTTGAAGCCAAAAGTTGAGGCTTTCGGGTGGATCTTTTTTCGACGTGAGAAGACGACCAAGGTGACCTCCTTCCACCACTCCAAGGAGCAAGAAGAAAAGGACTTAAAGCCCAAGGTATAACCTTTCTAGCACTTAGCTAGTTTCTAGTTAGATTTAGCAAGTTTTTGTTTAGCAAAGATCTATAGTCCATGTTGCCTAAGCTCATAAAAATCCGATTTTTATTCCGTTTTCCGCCTCCCCGCAAGCACCGGGGTGGGCAACGTGGACTTACAGTTACGTTCCCGACGTCACGCCCGCGTAGAGAGCGGATCGCCCATTAATGAGGATCGTGGAGGTGTGGAATGTGTGATGTTGCGGGCGGAGAATCCGCGCATGGCGAGATTCGCGGAGCGGCGGTGGAGCTGGGCGGAGGACCGAGGAAGACGGCCTCGGTCGGGGGGCTCACGGACGAGCGAGAAAGCCGAGGAGACTTGGTCTTGTGGCAGCTCAGGGCGAGCTTAGGGGCCGAGGAGGCCAATCTGCAGGGAGCCCCGAGGAGGGCCGGCTTGTGCTGGCAGGTCGGGTATAGGGGTGGCCTCGTCGGCCTCTGTGGGCCCTTTCTTCTGAGTTCTGGGACGTGCTATCCGCCACATGTCCTGATCTTACGGGTCTCCAATATTGAGCATCATCACGAACACAATTCTAAAGATGAAAAGAATGAAAAGAAGAGAGCGGATTGAAGTCCTCATTCGAGGTTTGAAAAGGTCTAGGAAAGAAGGACTCAATGCCGCACTTGGCTATTAAAGAAGGATGATTTTTTCGGACTTGCTTGGAATCCCTTAGATATTACAAGCTATCATTATTTCTCGAGCTTATTAGATTAGAAGGATCAGGCACTGCATTGTCCAAGAAACAAAAGAAAGGGAAATATGATGAGACCCATTCATTTGCAGAGAAGTTCAAATTGGAGCAAGAACGCTAAAATGATCGAGGGCATAGACCAGGAGTTGAGGATCATTGTTGGATCAGGCATGGTCATAAAAGATTATTGTGAATTATCTATAAGCTTCAATAGTTAAAATTAATACCTTAAACTTTCAACATATTCTAGACAAATGTTAATTTAGTTTCTCGCTTTGCGTTAAATGTTAGAAATATTGCATCCTTTAATTTAAATTACCTTTGAAAGTAGAGGATAAAAGCAAAATAGATAAGAATAAATTATTGGAGATGCATAAATTAATAAAAATTCAAGGGGTCTGTGTGAGTTTTTTTTTTCCTGCCATATTTTATTTTATTTTATTTACATATTTATTTAGGGGAAGTGTCTCTTTTTTGCCTTTCATTTCTTTCCTTTTTGGAATTGCATGTGGCCCCACCTCAGATTCGGCTTCTAACAATCAGGATGTAACATATGTACTTGGGCCCTTTGCTTCAATAATCATAATAAAAGAAAAAGGATGTAACATATTAGAATTTTGATTTCTACAATACAAGCATGATTGCAATTTTTTTATCTGCTTTAATGATGTTTCAACATGGAGGATGTTAATTGTATTTCCAAAATTTAATGATGTTATCTCGAAAAGGTCAACAAATGGATTAGAAGGGACTCAGTGTTAGGACTGAGTAAATAATACCAGACCCGATTGAAACCGATCGATCCGACCCGACCGATTTCTATTAGTTTGTGAGTTAAATCAGGTCGAGTCGGGCCTGCAATTGGAGAAAATCAGTTATTGGGTCAGGGGTCTGGTTTGGAATTTCCAAACCCGATCAAACCCGACCCGACTGATTCAATAGGTATATAAACAATTTTTAAAACCCTACCTCATTTCTAACCCTATTTTTCTCTCTCCATTCCCCAACTGTGCCACCTCCCTCTCCCTCCTCTGAATCCTCTCTCTTGAAGCCTATGACCCCACCGCCGCCGCTCACCGCAGCATCCAAAATCGAGATCGCAGAGAACCCCACCACCACCTTCCCGTCACGACCCGAAATGACACGTGACTGGCACTTGAATCATATGAAGTCTATGGAACCACATCTAATTCAAGTAAGCCAAAAACCCAGAAATCTAAAACCATTTTAAGAAAAGTGTTTTATTAAAATAAGCCAAATTACGCATTTTAAAAAAAAATCAAGTCTTTTTTGAAAATTTCGGCAGAGTTTCCTTAGTAACTACTGGCCCCGAAATAGGGTACAACATGATAAAAGCATGTATAATGATAAAAGGCATCCCCAAGCGGGAGCTAGCTCTTCGTCAAACAACGGTCACAACCACGCAGGCAATATAATATACAATGCCGAAGGGAGAGGATCAAAACTTAAAGGAAACTCAAAGACAACATGAAATCCATATTAATACAACGCGCGACTCTAAGGTCGAATGAATAAACACCACTGGTCTGCTAAGTCAAATAAATATACAAGTTTGGTTGATGGAGTTTACTAGATACAACTGAAATAAATAAAAGGTACAATGGTGGTCGCGATGCAAGTGAACCCACCTACCAAAGCAAATCACCCGGAAGAAAGTAGTGTGCCAGCAAGCCGTAACGAAACCTGTACGGCAAAATCTGCAAGAAACTGTGGCACAACGGGGGTGAGTTTCCAACTCGTGAGTAGAAAACATCACCGAGAAGAAATTGTATGTATGACTCAATCCTAGGTCAATATGATCAAATATATATATAACCTCAAATGATAAAGTCTGAAGCATGAAAGGTAGCAAGGGTAAACATCTATACATAAGTGTAATCCCATGTGCTCGTGTCAGTGCCTCAGCTAGCAATATATCATATGTATGAGGTGTGAATGTAATGTAATGAAAATAGTATACATGTAAATGAAGAAACTGTTTTCTTGTTTTAGTGAGATTTCTGTTAATATAACACGAGATATCATCAATGAAATCAACATAATCAGTGTTTAGAATCGACACAAAACATAAATCCCAATATCTCTGTAAGTCTACGGTAGCGCCCCGGCCGTCATTCTGACGCCAAACGCGAAACAAAAACTTTTATAACTGGCGCTATCTCATACTATAACCCGGATCTTACCATTAACGCTAAACAAACAAACTGTAAAGAGGTAGAAAGGCTATACCGATCGATCCGAGTCCTTCGGTCTTTAGCCATCATCCCACGCTCCTCGCGGCAACTCCGATCTCTCGTCTTCTCATCGAGGTGGCACTACGTCAACGGATCTTTAAACGGGCTCCCGCCTCTATACCGAGGCAACTCGGTTATCAAGTCTGCTAAAAGAGATGACCAAGATGAATTAGAGAATGAGTAGAATACTTTGTCTCAAACATCCTAGGGTTCTCATCACATGAGAGGGTTAGGGTGGAGGTTGAAGAAGATGCTTAGGATTGGAAATGGTGAACACAAGAAAAACTCAAGTGAGGAAAAGAAAACTAAGCTCATAAACTTGTGTTCTATTCCTCTTCTCTTGTGAATAGATATATGAGATTATATAATCAAAACCATAAGCAAAATATGTTATGAAAATATCTCCTCAAAATATCCATTCCCAAAACAAAACTCATTAACCCTTTAATGACTCACTAGATGACTCATTACATGAGTCATTAGTGAACATTCTAGAATTAATGAGTCACAACCATGAGTCACAATTTCCAAAATCAATAATCCTTTAAACCAAAATGATTAATCCAAAAAGAAATGCATCTTCTAAAATATTCTCGTAACGGATTACGAAAATACCCCTCACCTGTATATACATACCTGTATCCGTATTCCGACCGAATACGAATACGAGAGACTAAAATATTCCGACTCAATATAACACTTGGATCGGGCTTAAACCAAAGCCCACCAGTATTATCTGTCCGAAATATGACACGTGCACAAGTGCACGTGCATTTTCGAACGCTGCCATAAAACCATATGGCCTCTATAATGTTTCGCCCGAACTTGGGAAAATGTCTGTGGGGGACTCTAAAGACTCGTCAGTACCCTGGCAGTGGGTTTAACCACAAGCACGTCAGCGGCACTAGCAGTGCGTAACAACTTCCCATGTACTGACCGAAAGGGAAGCCGTTGACCGAACTCATCCTGGAACCCTACTGAGCCTATCAGTGACAATATACCTACAGTCCGGTCCGTTCGTCTATGAGCATCGCATATCGGGCCTAGGGGGCTGGTAACGTCAGACCCCCAAAAGCGGTATAAGTCGTATCGGAGGGTAGCCCTGAACACCCTGAGATACTACTGGAGTAACTACCAGTAAATCTCCTGCCTCGGCCGAGAGCTTTGTGTAATGGCTCTCCTAGACACAGCGCTATCTCACCCTCAATACCGGGAGAGACGAATCCCCTGCAGATCCGCTCACTTGCCTCCATGTGGCTCGGGACTGTACCCAACTAAAACCTGGTAGGGTAGCAATCAAAGCACAGTGGGAACTCACATGAGACAAATGACGATCTCAGGTCGATGAACTAATCTGTACACATGTCACCAGGGAACTGCTATCTGACGCTAGGTATAATACCAACTAGCAGGTTCCCGGTGAGTCCTGTCCGGTGTACTTATAACCCAATGAGCACCTGTATACATCTTAGGTGATCCAACTGACACCAATGGCTTGTGAGACCGGCCACCGCCCCTCGTCGGGGTCTCGACTGTATACACTAGTCTACTCCGGAGTATCGATGCCCTGTCTCGAAACTCCCACGACTAGGGACCACTTTTAAGGATGTTCTTATAGACTACCCAACTCTCACGTATATGATCGCCATCATACTGTTGGTGGTCAAGCAGGATCCTAAGGGATCTATCAACGTGTAATAGTGATCAGTAATGTCACCTAAAGCTGTACACGACTGATAAAGGCAAACCAGATAGCATACTGTCATCTTGAGTAAGACCGTCCTACCGGTATAGGTCCTCCCTCAATCATTGCAATCACGTACCTGCGATCCAATAATTGACTTTGAGGGCACTACATCCAACAATCTCACACTTGCACTTAAGGCTAATTATTGCGAAGTCGCATACTCACAGCCCGTGTGATACCGAACACCCAACTCCTCTACTAATCAGTTTCACAAAGCTCGTTTGTAAAACTCTTGGGTTTGAGAAATAGCCTCAATGAGTGGATCCGCCCTGATGTTTCTTTCTATGTCTCTCTTAATCTCAAGTTCATGGAGAAAAACCATATCCCAAATTGAGTAATACCTGTCTTAGAATATGTCTGGATATCTGATGGCACCTAGTTCATAAATGAACTCCAAATCCAAACTTCTTAGACTGTATCGTCAACTGAAACTAATCAGTATCCTACACCATGCCTCCCACAGTATCCTCTTGGACCATCTGTCCATAATACTGCCCTTCGTCAGAGGGAAAACTATAACTCTGACAATCACTCTGTCATCCATGTCACCTTGGAAGCCTGGAATGATAACCGTCTCCCGAAGGAGGCCACCGTTATCAAATCCGTAGAATATTTACTTATGTTCTAACACTGCCTCCGAATGTTTCTCCTGGATTGGATTAATATCTCAACTTATTGCATCTAGTGTAAAAGCAACATCTGGTGTGGTACTTGACATCTCATGATTGACTCAATTGCCTAAGCAAGTGATCTGCCAATCATGCACATCTCTCTCCCCTTTAGTCTGTAAGACACCTTTAGAGAGGGTGACTCCATCACCTGCAGGTACACCACCATGCCAGGAGTCATCTATTCTAAATACCTTTAGAATACTGTCAAAGTACCAAGATTGGGAAACTACCCAAATCTAGATCTAAAACCATAGATCCAGTAACCAGAATGTCTGATATTATATCCATATCCTGTGTAGAGAAACAACTGTGTGACAACCACAGTACAACCGATCGTAGTATAAGAATTTTACTTCCTACTCTGTGTATGCCATCCAAAAACCAGGAAATCACACCCTACTACTTTCTTAACAGATCCATCCCCTATTCTGATGAAGTCAAAAACCATGACTGTCACATTAAAATTAGATGATCTATCTCCGCTATATCTGCTCGAGTCTATAAATAGACATAAGCTACTTGTCCACTATGCTCCCGCTGCTCCTACTGACCACGACAACCTTCTGGCAGAATAATATATATGTGCACTTCTAAAGCTAGTTTAGAACGACGCTATACTTAACCTCCTGCCGGGTCTCTTGACTGGAACAACAGTAGTGTCAAGTCTGGGTAAACAAGAACCTCCCTGTCACCGTCCTTGAGGCTACCGAAGTACCTCTCGGGTGCCTGAGGTTACCCACCATATCTGCGGAGTGGCTAATGGAATGCCAAAACCTGATTGAATCTATAGGTCCTATTAAATTTTCCGTAATCGTTTGCGGTTCTGGAATCACTTCCAGTTCTACCATACTCCCACTACTGTTTTCTGAAAAAATCCATTTTACTAAAACTGTGGCGAGTCAAGAACAATATCACCATTGATCTTCCAGATGGTAGAAAGTCAACCCTCGTCATAGCCTGGGCCAACCCACAAACTGCCATTACAGAAACGTGCCTTGAGTTATCCAGAGTCTGGTTTTAAGCATAAGCCGGACAACTCCCCATACCTTAACATCGTTAAGATATGAACCATTCTATATCCAATATAGAAACTTTGGCACTTATTTAATTGGAACCAGATTCAAATCATGCAGCTATCTCCAGTGCATATCAACTTAATGGAGAGAGGCCTGATCAGCATTACTCAACTTAGGAATGCATCCAATTATGAGTAATCTGAAAGAGAAACAAGTTTCTAAAAACCATTACTATCAACTGAATACCAATCACAAGTATCTACATCTTCGATCACCTTGAAGAATCCCGATACTTGTGACACCTGGTTCTCTACTTTATTCCTATACCTATAACTTCTCAAAACTTAGACATTATATTTCTACGAAACACTTGTCTAAAAACTAGAGAAGTCGCAAGTAAATAGAACAAGTACGAGGACCAACCCCTTTGTCCTGATGGACACTAGACAACATACAATACTCTGTATAAGTCCGCTGAGTTGAATAACTCAAAACCTGTGCATCGTAGGTTGAAAACTGTACTTATGGTTAAGAACTACTCCGCTATTCAATGCTCCTTACCCAATTGTCAACTGATATTGGTAAATGTCACGGACATCATTTCAAAAAGTTATATCTCACTTTATAAAAATAAACGCACAGATATATCAGTTTGAAATTGGTGCACAACAACGGATACTCAAAACCAAATACTTGCCGTCCGCAAAAACTCAGGCGATTTCCTCAAATATTACCAATTACAACGAATTCCGATATAATGAGGATGATCACCTTATTCCCAATAACTTACTCCCACTCATCATCTGTAAAACCATACAGGTGTGAGAATCATACCTGGTAAATACATACCCTGGAGTAAGTATCTAATCGGGAAATCAGTTTTCCTTTAACAACGCACAGTGAAACTGAAACATGAAAATGTTTCGTAGAGGTATCCTAGCATTCCTAGTAATGCCTCTTCCATAATCCAATTCGTGACTGTGACCATATATTTCTTTACCATCTCTCCAAATCTCTTTATTTGTCTTTATTCATTACCTTCTGTACACCCCTTTAGGCTAAGTGGTTTTCTTCCTTCCCTACCGTTCGGCACCAGCCTATGGTTTGGAAGAAGACTATCCGGTAAGAATAATAGGTGTACTCTCCTAATCCTAGGAGTATTTGTAACCTGAGAGAAGGTGATGATAAAAGCCAACTGAATAATACCTTATTCTATTTCTCCCGAACTGGGGAAAAAAGTAAAGGTGAAGTAGGAGTGGCGATGAAGTACACGGTTTGGTCGTGAATGATAGCAGTCGCAATTTACTTTGCCCTCTTTCTAATCCCTTTATTTTGTCTTTACTTATTACCTTCTGTACACCCTACTTAGGCTAATTGGTTTTCTGCATTCCCTACCTTTCAGCACCTGCCTATGGTTTGGAAGAAGACTATCCAATAAGCGTAATAGGTGTACTCTCCTAAACCAAGGAGCCCTTGCAACCTGAGAGAAGGTGATGATAAAAGACAACTGAATAAACCAATTCAATTTCTCCTGAACCTGGATCCATCCTCGAAGAAGTCCCTTCGAGTTCGTATATAACCATACGATGGATCTATCCAATGGAAGTGGATGTTCGTAGTGATACGAGGTGTTCTGAGAAATGCAAAGGGTAAAAGAAGGAGCGGCAATGACTTATACAACTTAGACAATCCAAAAGCCAGTATTTTAAGAAGGTTCGGTCAACTTGGTCACTGAGTCATAGTCTAGGGTCGGTCAAAGGTCGCTGCCAAAGAGAGAGAGAAAAGAAACACTCTGCATGCACTCTAACCTAGATCAGAACGGTTATCACTTTATCTAATCATGAAACCTCCCACTATACTGTCAAATTCTCCTCCAAACCTGAAAGAAGAATCAATCGGGATCACCCGAAGAGTAAACCAACTCATCAGTGGGAATCGGGATCCAACTCTCATCGCATGATAACGTGAAGGAATTCACTCATGTTATCACACTCCAGAAGGTATGCGCATGCCTAGCAAGTTTCAGTTTCTTTAGAAACTCCCGATATAGATTTTTGCCCCATGCTCTTATGACCTTGACTAAGGGCCAACAAATCATAAGTCACATGTCAAATTCTTCCCGTCATTATCTTGTTAATTTGAACCCACCCGTACATACCCCCGACGTTGGTCAAATGGCAGAACGACTGTTCCAAACCAACTTATCTATCTATGCAACATGTGAACACCCCAGCAACTACCAATCACTATGTCTTGACTAAGGGCCAAACCAATATAGCTTGAATACTACTAACCATTCATATGAAATGACGGAGGGCTACGGCTGGTTTTTGGCGAAAAAAACTTTAACGTAATGAACTTGATCTCGTTGAAAGAACCTGATAGCTTTTTACAAAATATAGTGGCGAAAACCTTTGCTAAAGAGGTCACTACCGGTGAAAGGATCTCGGCTCTTTCCCCGTGGAATGAGGTGCAGGATATTCCAACTCAATACCGCGATGCAAAGCAACAAGTAATCGACTATAGTGAAGTTATTACCCTAACACAAACTTCTGCCCAAGGGGTCACTCCCGGTAAAGGGATCTCGGCCCTTGCCTCGTCGAATGAGGTGCAGGATATTCCAACTGAATACCACTATGCAAAACAAAAGAAAACGTATTTGTAATAACACTTTTTAAAACTGTTCTAACAACATCCAAACAGGTTTGTTTTCCTTTGCATTGATCAGAATCAACGCAGTCCCATCAATTAATCACACCAGAAAAGAACGAAAATAAAATGTACGTATATGCCATCCGCTTTAGTCACTGGGTCCCGTCATCACCCGTTAGGTTACTTAACTAACGACAGAGCGGGGACTGGACTAGCGTGGATGTAAAACATATACAACATCTACTAGTATATATACCAATATACAATAATCGCTCCAGGCGTGATAAATGCAACATTACAGAAAAGTAATAAGCATCACAGAACAATACAAATAATCTGGGATCCCCGGGTTTCACAGAGCCGCTGCTGAAACCCGATGTTCCCCTGGTCGTGTGGATAACCTGTGCAATGAAACCTAGACCCCTACAGGTGCGTCAAGTTACCCGCCAAAACCTGAAGCGAGGCAGCCCTCTACAACATAGTGAATGGACCACCTTACGCTTCACGGAATCCGGTAACTTGAGCACCCTTCCTTGAGTCAACTTGTACCCCCTACGAGTGCGGCGAACAGTCTGCCAATTCTAGAGTGAGGCCCTCTGCCACTCAAAGCCATGAGATGCGGACCCGTTGCCCTCCAGAACGCGGCTATCCGTGCACTCCGTCGCGGGGTAAACCTAGTACAGAAATGAAAAATATGTACAACGGGTACATCGACCTCAGCCCGGTCGTTCCCCAAAAGAATATTATACAAACAGGCAGTGACGGCAGTCCACATGTTGGATGCTCGCCCCGCAATATCAAATGTACAAATAAATCCAAACTGCACTACCATTGCACACTGCTATCCACCACGACAAATCCTCAACATCACAGCACAACACAGAACATCAACACGAATGTCACGTTCGCAAACCCGTCTAAAGGGACAACAGAAATTAGACACAATTTACCGCTCGAATGACATTCACGGTCGGAGATATAATGTAAGTACTGTAAACTAACAAGTTTAAAATTCCGATCGACAAAACTTCCTGAAGTGGGCACCAAGTACAACTGCAGTACTCAAACAAAATCTGGGCCCAAACAAAACATTCCAGAAACCACAATTTCCCATGAAAGACACTACTGTAGAAAAATGGTACACTGTTGCTCCAAAACGGCGGCGGAACCGTGGCCAATACATGGCTTGTGCGGCGGTTCCGCGGCGCTCTAGAGGGAACAGTTTACCAAATTTCTACAGTATTCTTAAAAAAGCCTTCTCGATTTTTCTGAGATACTCAAAATGATTTTTAGACCAGTTTAAAAAATTGACAAAAACTTTAACATGAAAAGTGCGGTTTTGGAAATTTCGTTCGATCGTTGTTTTAAACACGTTAGAACAAGTTAGTAAAGGTTAATGGCGTGGCTCTGATACCATGTAAGTCTACGGTAGCGCCCCGGCCGTCATTCTGACGCCAAACGTGGAACAAAAACTTTTATAATTGGCGCTATCGTATACTATAACCCGAATCTTGCCATTAACGCTAAACTAATAAACTGTAAAGAGGTAGAAAGGCTATACCGATCGATCCGAGACCTTCGGTCTTTAGCCATCATCCCACGCTCCTCGCGGCAACTCCGATCTCTCGTCTCCTCATCGAGGTGGCACCACGTCAACGGATCTTTAATCGGGCTCCCGCCTCTATACCGAGGCAACTCGGTCATCAAGTCTGCTAAAAGAGATGACCAAGATGAAGTAGAGAATGAGTAGAATATTTTGGCTCAAACACCCTAGGGTTCTCATCACATGAGAGGGTTAGGGTGGAGGTTGAAGAAGATGCTTAGGATTGGAAATGATGAACTCAAGAAAAACTCAAGTGAGCAAAATAAAACTAAGCTCATAAACTTGTGTTCTATTCCTCTTCTCTTGTGAATAGATATATGAGGTTATATAATCAAAACCATAAGCAAAATATGTTATGAAAATATCTCCTCAAAATATCCATTCCCAAAACAAAACTCATTAACTCTTTAATGACTCACTAGATGACTCATTACATGAGTCATTAGTGAACATTCTAGAATTAATGAGTCACAACCATGAGTCACAATTTCCAAAATCAATAATCATTTAAACCAAAATGATTAATCCAAAAAGAAATGCATCTTCTAAAATATTCTCGTAACGGATTACGAAAATACCCCTCACCTGTATATACGTACATGTATCCGTATTCCGACCGAATACGAATACGAGAGACTAAAATATTCCGACTCAATATAACACTTGGATCGGTCTTAAACCAAAGCCCACCAGTATTATCTGTCCGAAATATGACACGTGCATAAGTGCACGTGCATTTTCGAACCCTGCCATAAAACCATACGGCCTCTACAACGTTTCGCCCGAACTTGGGAAACTGTCTGTGGGGGACTCTAAAGACTCGTCAGTACCACGGCAGTGGGTTTAACCACAAGCACGTCAGCGGCACTAGCAGTGCGTAACGGCTGCCCATGTACTGACCGAAAGGGAAGTCGATGAGCGAACTCATCCAGGAACCCTACTGAGCCTATCAGTGACAATATACATACAGTCCGGTCCGTTCGTCTACGAGCATCGCATATCGGGCCTAGGGGGCTGGTAACGTCAGACCTCCAAAAGCGGTATAAGTCGTGTCGGAGGATAGCCCTGAACACCCTGAGATACTACTGGAGTACCTACCAGTAAATCTCCTGCCTCGGCCGAGGGCTTTATGTAATGGCTCTCCTAGACACAGCGTGATCTCACCCCCAATACCGGGAGAGACGAATCCCCTGCCGATCCGCTCACTTGCCTCCATGTGGCTAGGGACTGTACCCAACTAAAACCTGTTTGCACGACTCCTTTGAGCCGTGGTTGGGTAGTAATCAAAGCACAGTGGGAACTCACACGAGACAAATGACGATCTCAGGTCGATGAACTAACCTGTACACATGTCACCAGGGAACTGCTATCTGACGCTAGGCATAATACCAACTAGCAGGTTCCCGGCGAGTCCTGTCCGGTGTACTCATAACCCAATGAGCACCTATATACATCTTAGGTGACCCAACTGACACCAATGGCTTGTGAGACCGGCCACCGCCCCTCGTTGGGTCTCGACTGTATACACTAGTCTACTCCGGAGTATCGATGCCCTGTCTCGAAACTCCCACGACTAGGGACCACTTTTAAAGATGTGCTTATAGACTACCCAACTCTCACGTATATGATCGCCATCATACTGTTGGTAGTCAAGCAGGATCCTAAGGGATCTATCAACGTGTAATAGTGATCAGTAATGTCACCTAAAACTGTACACGACTGATAAAGGCAAAACAGATAGCATACTGTCATATTGAGTAAGACTGTCCTACCGGTATAGGTCATCCCTCAATCATTGCAATTACGTACCTGCGATCCAATAATTGACTTTGAAGGCACTGCATCCACCAATCTCAATATCACAGTGTCTCAATACCTCGGGCTCCGTCAGTCCGGATCGGCCCATATCATCAAATCACATGACCACGGACGGTATCCTCTGGATATCCGCCGCGCCAAACAATCACCGGTAGGCAGTCTGCCCCTGCCGGGCTCATCGACTACAACCCGAGCTTCTTGCCCCGGGGTACCATACCGGGTCCACCATGTACCCGTAGACGGTTCATCCGGCTCCTCGAATCGGGTCTCGAAATCCAACAGCTATCATGAAAACTCATGGTGGATGACTCATTCATCACGATAAAACCGCAACTTGCATTTTAAAAAGAGAGAGAGAGACAGAGAGAAATTTATATATATTCTTGCGGTTTTCCCCCAAATCCCAAAATCTCATGAAAATCCGAAATCCAAAAACACAGAATAAGTAAACAGTGAATATCGGCATAAAACCCCCAAATACTGCATAACCAATGAATATATGAATGCATCCGATATCAATCAATGAGTGCAATAGTTAAACTAGCATATGAAAGAGATAATATACTGCAGCTATCAGCCAGCAGGCTATGTCAATGAAATAATATTCACTAAAGTGTACGTGACATGGCAATTACCGATGATGATTAGTGTGAGCCGGCAAGCAAGTGTACGTGGAGCATACGCATCATCGTTAATGGTGCTGGTGTCCTGACAGCATGATCTCAATAATGGCATATGAAAACACAATATAAGCATGCAAATGCGATGCGAACATCAATAATATGTGGGAGCTGAATAATAAACACAACAATGAGAATCTACATCAATATATATATGTCATACAGTTTTGCTATTTGAAATAACACGAATCGTGGTGTTTAGAAAATAAGGGCTATGGTGTTTTAAGAGAAGATGCGTCTTTTGAAAATATTCGTGTAATCCCTTGGCATGTCTTTAAAATACTCACGATTCGTTAGTTTTGAAATACGTATGACTCGAGTCTAGTTTAACATCTATAAGTACTACATGACTAAACGAACAGTCTAACCGAAAGGGTAAGGGAAAACCACCTAATTCTGAGTCGATATATATAAATATAATAGTCGGTGATCCCTCCTCAATAGTATCACGTGCGATACAATATACAATATGACATCCTCGAATCAAGAGTGCGGATCTATCATCAATATATAGCTCGTACAGTAAATCCATCGTACGATATCCTAATCTAGGTACGGGTCAACATCACATTATCTCATTATTCATCTGGTATCCTTTTTATCATATATCATGATCTGGGGGTACTGATCTACGTCTAGTACATATCGATACCATCTACATATATGCATGCATGTGTATGAAAATATCACGCTTAAAGAACCCGCTAAAAATATCATGTCGTATCTCAAATACGAGCCATGTCACATCACCGATCTTATGGCTTCAAGCCCAAACTCATCGACTCATCTCCAAATATCATGTACTATCCTCATAATCCATGTATATGTACACACACACACACACACAGTCCCATACCCATGTGTGTGTGTGTGTGTGTATACATATCCCCATATACGCACAGGTAATAAGATATAAGCATGTGTGTGTGCGTGTAGGTATAAACATATTCTAGGGTTCGCGACTAAGAAGCTAAACTAAGTTACTTCTAATTACCCTAAACTAAACCATGAACACATAAACATATCTTGATAATCATCCACGTAACATAAAACACATATATAACCATGTATATATATATGCTATACTACGAACTGCGGGGGTGCTATACGCCATCCACCCGACTTCCCCCGCAGATATATATCTACTCACTTTGCTCCTTTCTTGCCGAAGTCGAAATGCTTCATCGTCTCGGAATCCATGCGGAGGTACCTACAACAATACACAATCGCAAATGCGTATTAAAATCAAATCGGAAAACCAAAACGGAACCCGTTTCGCCCATAGGTCAAAACCTATAGCCTCGCGTGCAAAACACGACCAATAACCCTAGTCGTTGGCGTTCAAATGCCATACGACGGAATACAATATCAAATACCAAAATCAAGTTAAAACGAAATCACAAAACAAAGCAGCAACTCAAGAAAATGGTCTCAGATTTTACCCTAAGTGAAATTAGCCAATTTTGCATATATGGAGGGTCTAATTTAAAGATACTAGAGCCACAGAACAAACACGAACCGGTTCCAACCTATCCAGGTCGCAAATTGCGGCCAAAGGAATTAAAATTGCGGCCATGAAATGTCCAGGGGGTCTCAGGTTTCAGTGGTAGCTCCTAGGGTGCCTGCATGACTCACTGTGTTTGCTAAATAATTTTCCAGGTCCCCGAGTCACTCCAGATTCCAAAATACCATCAAAATTCACACAATTATCCAATGCCGGGGTTTCTAAGTTCGTATTCTGGGTTTAAGTCTCAGGTCTTAGTCCAATAACCAATAATTACAGGGGTTTAAGGTCACTATAAGCCTCAATTTCATCTTTTGAATCAATTCAAACCCTAATCCCTAACTTGGAATTTTCAAAGTTCGCTAACTACACAATATCGATTCTAAACTTGTATGGATACTTAAGGAATTGAAATACTAATCTAATGGTGCAGAATTTATCTCATTTGGCAACTCAAGAAATTTCTTGAGTTGCCCCAAGTCTCCAAAATCATTGCTTTCTTAGTCCAAAGTGTTGCTAAAGGGCTTTCGCATATTTTTTTTGAAATGGAGATGGACTTTTGGGTTTGTTTTAGGGGTGTTATGAGGCTTGAAGTGGAGGAGGGAGATGGGGCAGCATCCATGGAGGGAAAAGGGGAGGAGAAAGATGAAAATAAATGGAGAAGGAAGAGAATGGCCATGGTCAATTGACCCCCACACCTTTCTCTCTCATGCCCATGCCTAAATTCTTTAATATATCCATTTTCTTTTCTTTCTCTTTTAAATTAAAACCAAACCCAAATGACAAACAAAGAGAAACCATGATGGAAAAAATGCAACAAATGTGAATAATGACACGGTGCATGTCATGTGCACAAATCCGGCTTAAAGCACGATTAGCGATATTTAATCGCGATTAGCATTAAAATAGTGTATAATAAATCATAAAATTTCATAATTTGCTTAAATCACATAAAGCACTCTCATTTCAGTAATTTCTATAATTTTCCAATTTTTCCCAATTTATCGGTATTTAATTATATCGCAATATTAAAATCTTCATTATTTTTATTATTTAATTATAAAAATTCCTAAAAATAATATTTTATTTTTTCTGAAATGTTACGGTCTTCCCCCCATAAATAAATTCGGTCCCCGAATTTAAATTTAACTCCTCTAATACTAAAACAT
This sequence comes from Agapanthus africanus, assembly GCA_030015575.1. NCBI lineage: Eukaryota > Viridiplantae > Streptophyta > Magnoliopsida > Asparagales > Amaryllidaceae > Agapanthus > Agapanthus africanus. The sequence continues at coordinate 220,070,925 of JASDDO010000008.1, forward strand.
TTCAGTATAAAGTCCAAGTCGTCGGTGCTCCGAAATCATCAATACATAAAACGCATCGTAGCGCAATGCATGCGCATGAACAATGAGCAGATAACTCAAAATCAAAACTCCATCAAGCATCCCTCAATCATCGGAGTCATGGCGAAGGCACAAATGTCAAATCCAAAATGAAACCAATATGATATACATCTTTTGTTTAATATGCACTGTAGGGTGTTTTTCGTCACCCCATTGGGATGGGAATACGCGCGCGCTTGTCAGGCGTATACTACAGATTTACCCTGCCTAGGGTAGGCCGGGATTTATTGATTGTAGGGATCCGAATCTCCGGAAGCCGCGGACTAACCTGTCGTTAATTACCCCTCGCCTTTGGGGCGAGGGAACCTCCGATTAACGGGTTAAACTGGTCATGCGAACTCAATGTGCAGTGTACGTGTGTTGTGTTTTGAAAGGGGGGTTTGGATATATCGGGAGCCACGCAGAGTTTTTACGGGGACAGTGTCGTGGAGTATGTTTGTATGTACATATGTATACATATGTATGTATATACATGTATATATATATAAAGGGGGGAAAAGACATCCAAAGGATGCGTGGGGGCAGCACCTTGGGCGCTGTGCTCCTAGGTGCTGTGCGCTCAGGCGCTAGAGTGCCACGTGTCGGCACGTGGGCGCTCTGCGCATGAGCGCTGGGCGCTTGAGCGCTGGGCGCTTGAGCGCAAGCGCGCCACGTGTCGGCACGTGAACGTTTTGCGCTTCAGCGCTTGACGCTCGAGTGCAAGTGCGCCACGTGTCGGTACGGGGGCGACTTGCGCTTGAGCGCTGGGCGCTTGAGCGCAAGTGAGCCATGTGTCGGCACGGGGGCGACTTGCGCTCAAGCGCTTGCGCTGGAGCGCAAGCGCGCCACGTGTCGGCACCGGGGCGACTTGCGCTCGAGCGCTTGCGCGGGAGCGCAAGCGCGCCACGTGTCGGCATGTAGGAGCTTTGCGCTCGAGCGCTGAGCGCTAGAGTGCAAGCGCGCCATGTGTCAGCACGCGGGCGCTCTGCGCTTGAGCGCTGGTGAGAAAAAGAGGCTTTTAGCCTAAAAAAATTTCTCGGAAGAGAAATCAGGGAGGAGTTGGACTACTGAGTGTTTTTATTAGGGTTTAGTGAATGAGGTTCTTCTTCCTCCTCTATTAGTTGGATCTTGAAGATCAGGAGATATGGGATTTTTAAAAATCTTTTCTTTTTGAGATCTAATGGAAGATCTGAGTTCCCCTTTATGGGTTTTGTGGTGAAAAACTAATTTGTTTTATAAAAAGAAGAGTAAAACTCTTTATTTAATTCAAGAGAAAGAAGAAGGTTTTGGAATCTTGAAGAAGGAGAAAAGATCTCAGATCTGAAAAAAAAATTGAGAGAGAGAAAAAAGTTGTTGAGATATTTCATTATCTTTGCCTTTATAGGCTATACACTTTACACATAGCCCCTTGGGCTTCACAAAATGGCATTTTGCCTATCCCATGGCTCATGTGCCATTTCTTTTTGCACATAAGCCATGGGCTTTACAAAAATTTGGCTTTATACATATTTTTCTTACATTTATCCATAAAATAAAATAAAAGAAATACAACAAAATTATTTATTACAAAAATTTTATCTTGGCATGGGGGAAGGCCGGCCGCTTCATGTTCGGGCTCGACCCGGGCATGGGCCTACTGGATCTGGGCTTGGGCCCACTTGGCTTGGGGTTGACCTTGATTTTAACTTGGTCAACCGGGGTGTAAATTTTTACCCCAACATGCACGTCCCGCCGTTTTTTTGAAAATAATTTAGAAGGGTTTCCTTATTTTAAACGTTTCGTGTCATATCAGACACGTAGGTAAATACTGAAACTATAGCTCCCTGTTTGGAAATCCCTTCGATAACTTTCAATGCATGCAAAATATATCCAGGTACTGTCCTTTGACTAATCCTGCTCAGTATGAAAACAAATAGCAAATACATAAAAGTGTACTGCTCCATAAGAAATCAATCCCAACTGTGCATATGAATGCTACGTGCATCTGGTGCACATGGAAATCAAAATGAATGTGCCATACATGTGCATAGAAACAACATCTAAGTGCAACGGGTGTGCACGAAATACCTGTCAGAGGCAACGTGTATGCCTGACAGCAAAATCAGGTGCATTTGATATGCATGAAGAATCTCGATTTAGTGTATCTGGCGTGCACCAAAATCGTATCTCATATCATGCGCCCAACATGCGCGAAAATCTAAATCAGGTTCATCCATCATGCACGAAATCACTAAATCCAATATCAAGCGCCGAACATGCGCAAAATCCAATCCAAGCGCGTCAAATATGCATAAGAATCCAATCAGGTGCACAAGGTGCACAAAACAAATATCGAGTATCACAATCGAAATCGACGGTATACAACACATTTTAATCCAGATCCAAATCAGGTATACCGTGGTATATAATCTCACAACCATGTGCATCAGCGTGCACAAAAGCAAATCAAATACTAAAAATTCATGAAAACTATACCGAAATCATAAGTCAAATCATATGCATGCCCTAGGCATGAAATCAAGGTCAATGTCTCGAATGACATCAAAACGAAGTCAGGTGCAACTGTGGTGCACAAAATACGTATCAATGCACTGTAAGCATATGTGAACTATACTGAGTGCAAAAACCAAATCGTGTGCGTACCATATGCACAAAATATAAATACCCAGTAGGTGCAACCATGGTGCACGAAAACAAATATCATGAAACTCAGTCATCTAAACTCAATCATGTGAATAGATCGCCCAAAATACCGAAATCAAGTATGGCGGAATAGTCCTGCTCAAGCACATCCTCAAAGAATCTCTGGCCAACTATCGTGGTCACTCATAACATGTCTCATCGACGATACCGAACTCTGGCCTGCTAGGTGTGCGTAAAATGACCGCTCCTGGGTCCAAGTCTTCTCGTAAATTGTTCCAGAAAGGTCCTGTCGAGGTCTCTCCCAAATCTCGTCTCTGCCGAACTGTCCGGAGGTTATCACCCTTTACTATATCTGGTTCTGGTTCCGGAACGGCTGCATACTCATCGCAACTCCTTCTGGAAGATATATCCATATACAACGCCTCTGCATGCGTATCACATCTCTGATATAGGCGGAGTGGAACGTCATCTCATCAAGATCTCGTACGAACCTCTTACTCCACTTTTCTCTAATGTCGACAGATTCGGACTCGTCTCCTCGTGGATGCATGGAGGGTGCTCCAACGGCTATACTTATATCTGGATTCTCCCAAGAAATGCATCCCATCACATAGCATCCGAGTGAAGTCGAACTATTCGATCGATTCGTCAAAACCTCATAATCCCCAAGAGCTCAACATCTTGGGTACAGTTTAATAATATCGAGTACATACCACAGCACCGGTAGACCAGCCGTAGAAGGGCAAACCCAAGCCTCACTAATGGCACGGCGGAACTGCCGCAAACACTAAGGTTCAAAGACTTTCACATGGTCATTATGTCGAGTTAGGGTTTTCATTCTTCTAGAGGGTCCATAGAATTGCTTGCATGTCTTTCCGAATACTTTAAATATGGAATATGGGTTTTTTGACATTCGATCGCCTCTATCGACACTCAACGTACCTGCGTGAAGTCGTCTCTGTTAGAGATAGTGCCCCAGAGTCAATTATTGGATCACAGGCACGTGATTGCAATGATTGAGGGAGGACCTATACCGGTAGGACAGTCTTACTCAAGATGATAGTATGCTATCTGGTTTATCTTTATCATCGTGTACTGTTTTAGGTGACCTTACAGGTTACTATTGCGCGTTGATAGAGCCCTTAGGATTCTTGCTTGACGGCCAGCAGTATGATGGCGATCATATACGTGGGAGCTAGGGTCTATAAGCACATCCTTATAAGGTCCCTAGTCGTGGGAGTTTTCGAGACAGGGCATCGATACTCCAGAGTAGACTAGTGTATACAGTCGAGACCCCGACGAAAGGCGGTGGCCGGTCTCACAAGCCACTGGTGTCAGTTGGTTCACCTAAGATGTAAACAGGTGCTCATTGGGTTATGAGTACACCGGACAGGACTCGCCGGGAACATGCTAGTTGGTCTTATACCTGACGTCAGATAGCAGTTCCCTGGTGACATGTGTACAGGTTAGTTCATCGACCTGAGATCGTCATTTGTCTCGTGTGAGTTCCCACTGTACTTTGATTACTACCCTACCACGCTCAAAGGAGTCGTGCAAATAGGTTTTAGTTGGGTACAGTCTTGACCCACATGGAGGCAGTGAGCGGATCTTCAGGGGTTCGTCTCTCCCGGTATTCGGGGTGAGGTCGCGCTGTGTCTAGGAGAGCCATTACACGAAGTCCTTGGCCAAGGCAGGAGATTTACTGGTAGGTATTCCAGTAGTATCTCAGGGTGTTCTGGGCTGCACTCCGACACGATTTGTACCGCTTTTGGGGGTCTGACTTTTACCAACCCCCTAGGCCCGCCATGCGATACTCATAGACGAACGGACCGGACTGTACGGATATTATCACTGACAGGCTCAGTAGGGTGTCGGGATGAGTTCGCTCATCGACGTCCCTTTTGGTCAATACCTGGTAGCCCGTTACGTATGGCTAATACTTCTGACGTGTTAGTGGTTAAATCCACAGCCAAGGGATTGACAAGTCTTTAGAGTCCCCCACAGACCGTTTCTCAAGTTTCGGGCGAAACGCTGTAGAGGCCGTATGGATATATGGCAGGGTTCGATCATATACGTGCGGTATTGCACGGATCATGATCGGACGGATAATACTAGCGGGCTTTGGTTTAAGCCGGATCCTAGTATTGTACAGTGTAGAGTTTGTCTCATTGCATTTGTATTTCGTTCGGAATACAAATGCGGGTATGTATATACAGTCGTGGGGGTTTCCTGTAATTTATTACGGGATCGTATTTTTGAAGTTGCCAGTTTGCTTTCCGTTTCGGCCATTTTCCTTTGTATCTTTCTTTGGCTGAAAATTGGTGTGGAGGGGCTTATTTGCAAATGTGCAAATTAGCATTGTAGAGGGTGTTTCTTGTAATTGGTAGTTTCATGATGGTTCCACCATACATTGACTTCTTGGTTCATGATCGCTTGACTTTTGGAGATGTGATGGTTGATGGAGATGGGTTATTGTTTTGACTTGTTTGTGATCATTGTTTATCATCATTGCCCACCTTTTCTTATGGTCGCCTTGCACTAGCTTGTGCTCACCCCCCTTGACTTTTCTCCCTCCTCTTCTCATGAAGGGGCCGGCCACATTTGTGAGGGTTGTCCCAATTTTTTGGGTGGGAAAAATTGTTCTATTGGCTTGCACAAAATCCTTTTAGCTCATCTCCAAAACCCGATTCCTCCACCTTCATAAAATGGAAACTTCTAGCAACCCCATGAGACCCAGTGTTCTACACTTAGCCTACAACATCCTTGTACACGTCGACTCGCCAACTTCGTGCCCGAGTTGGCTCGGTCCAGAGGTGGGAGCCCGTAAAAGAACCCGGCGATGTGGTGCCCTTCCGACGAGGAGATGAAGACCGGAGATTCCGCGGGGAGATCGGGATGACGACGAGAAGACCGAAGGACACGGATCGCTCGGTATATCTCTCTACCCCTTCTCTAGTTAGCTAGGATTAGGTTAATGGCCCGATCCGGGTTTTTAGTACGCGGTAGCGTCGTTTTTAAAAGTTAAAGAAAAGTATCATTTCCGCATTTTGGCCTCGGGATGACGGCCGGGTCGCTGCCATGCACTTACACTGGTATCAGAGCCACGCCATTAACCTAGACTAGCTTGCTCTAATGTGTTTACAAGTTCGATCGAACGAATTTCCAAAAACCACATTTTCCATGCATCAGTTTCTGTCGAATTTTTCCTGTCGACAAAAAATTATTTGGTATATTGGAAAATTACGTGCAGGGTTTTATAAGAATTCTGTGAAAATTTGGTCGGCTGAAATAATTGTAGCGCGGCGGATCAGCGGCCAAAACCACGTTTTGGCCGCGGATCCGCTGCCGTTCTGTGGCCAAACTGCACCAAATTTCTACATTGGGTTTCTGACATGGAAATAGGGTTTCTGGTATATTCTTTTTGGGCCCAGATTTATTTTGAGTGCTACAGTTGTGCTTGGGGCCCACTTCGGTAAATTTAGTCGATCGAAAATTTTAAATATGTTAGTTCACAGTATTTACATTATATCTGCGACCGTGAATGTCACTTGATCGGTAAATCCTGTCTAACTACTATAGCCCTTTTAGACGGATTTGCGAACGTAACATTCATGTTTATGTTCTGTGTTGTGCTGTGATGTTGCGGATTTGTCGTGGTGGATAGCCTGGATGCAATGGTAGTACAGTTTGGTTGTATATGTACATTTGATATTGCGGGGCAAGCGTTCGACATGTGGACTGCCGTTACTGCCTGTTTGTATATTATTCTTTTGGGGCACGACCGGGCTGAGGTCGATGTACCCGTTGTATATATATTCTTACTTTATGTACTAGGATTACCCCGCAGTGGGGTGCACGGATAGCCGGGTTCTAGAGGGCAACAGGCCCGCATCTCATGGCGTTGAGACGGAGGGGACTTCACTCTAGAATTTGCGGGCTATTCGCCGCACTCGTAGGGGGTACAGGTTGACCCAAGGAGGGATGCCTAAGTTACCGGATTCCGTGAAGTGCTGGGTGATCCATTCACGTTGCTGAAGGGGGCTGCCTCGCTTCAGGTTTTGGCGGGTAACTTGCCGCGCCTGTAGGGGTCTGGGATTTCATTGCTCAGGCTATCCACACGACCACGGGAACGTCGGGTTTCAGTAGCGGCTCTATGAAACCCGGGGATCCCAGATATCTGTATTGTTCTGTGATGCTTATTACATTTCTGTGATGTTGCATTTTATCACGCCTTGAGCGATTATTATATATTGATATATATACTAGTAGATGTTGTATATGTTTTGCATCCGCGCTAGTCTAGTCCCCGCTCTGTCGTTAGTTAAGTAACCTAACGGGTGATGACGGGACCCAGTGGCGAATGCGGATGGCATATACGTACATCATTATTTTCGTTCTTTATTGGTGTGATCAATTGATGGGACTGCGTTGATTCGGATCAATGCAAGCTAAACAAACCTATTCTGATGTTGTTGGAACATTTTTTCAAAAAGCTGTTATTGCAAGGACATTCTCTTTTGTTTTGCACAGTGGTATTCGGTTATGAATATCCAGCACCTCAGTCGACGAGGCAAGGGCCGAGATCCCTTCACCAGGAGTGACCCCTTGGACAGAAGTTTGCGTCAGGGTAATAACCTCACTATAGTAGATTACTTTTGCTTTGCATCGTGGTATTCAGTTGGAATATCCTGCACCTCATTCTACGGGGAAAGAGCCGAGATCCCTTCACCAGGAGTGACCTCTTTAGCAAAGGTTTTCGCTACTATATTTTTAAAAGCTATCCGGTTCCTTCAACGATATCAAGTTCATTACGTTAAAGGTTTTTCTCCAAAAACCATTCATAGCCCTCCGTCATTTCATATGGATAGTCCATAGTATTCAAGCTTTTTTTGTTGGCCAAAGTCAAGGCACAGTGATTGGTAGCTATTGGATATTCATATGCAGCATAGATAGATGCGTTGGTTTGGGACAGTCGTACTGCCTTGTTGGCCAAAGTCAAGGGTAGGTAAAGGTGGGTTCAAATTAACCTGGAGAATGACGGGTAGAACTTGACATGTGACTTATGATTTGTTGGCCAAAGTCAAGGTCATAAGAGCATGGGGTAAAAATCACATCGGGAGTTTCTAAAGAAACTGAAACTTGCCAGATATGCGCATACCTTCTGGAGTGTGATAACGTTAGCGGATTCCGTCACGTTACCATGCGATGATAGTTGGATCCCGATTCCGACTGATGAGTTGGTTTACTACTCGGGTGATCCCGAGTAATTCTTCTTTCAGGTTTGGAGGAGAGTTTGACGGTACAGTGGGAGGTTTCCAGATTAGATAAAGTGATAACCATTCTGATCTAGGTTAGAGTGCACGCTGAGTGTTTCTTTTCTCTTTCTCTTTGGCAGCGACCATGGCCCGACCCTTGACTATGACTCAATGACCAAATTAACCGAACCTTCTTAAACACTGGCTTTTGGATTGTCAGAGTTGCAAACCTCTTTAGCACTCCTACTTTTACCCTTTTCTCCAGAACACCCCGTATTACTACGAACGTCCACTTCCATTGGATAAAACCATCGTATGGTTATATACGAACTCGAAGGAATTTATTCGAGGATGGTTTCTGGTTCTGGAGAAAACGAATAAGACTATTAAGTTGTCTTTTCCTTTTACCTTCTCTCAGGTTGCGAGTGCTCCTTGGATTAGGGCAGTACACCCATTACGCAAATTGGATAGTCTTCTTTCAAACCATAGGCAGGTGCCGACCGGTAAGGAATGTAGAAAACCAATTAGCCTAACGATGGTGTACAGAAGGTATTAAGTAAAGACAAATAAAGGGATTAGTAAGAGGGCAAAGTAAATTACGACTACTCTTCACGACAAAACCAAGTATTTCATCGCTAATCCTACATCACCTTTGTATTTCTCCAGAACACTCCGTATCACTATGAAGATCCACAGTTTATTGGATACTCCATCGTATGGTTATATACGAACTCGAAAGGAACTTGTTCCAGTTCGGGGATGGATTCTGGTTCAGGAGAAATAGGAATAAGGTATTATTCAGTTGTCTTTTATCCTCACCTTCTCTCAGGTTGTGAGTGCTCCTAGGATTAGGACAGTACACTTATTATTCTTAATGGATAGTCTTCTTCCAAACCATAGGCTGGTGCCGAACGGTAGGGAAGGAAGAAAACCATTTAGCCTAACGATGGTGTACAGAAGGTAATGACTAAAGACATATGAAGGGATTTGGAGAGATGGCAAAGAAATATACGGTTTCAGTTGTGAATCTGTTAATGGAAGAGGCATTACTAGGAATACCCGGATACCCTATCGAAACATTTCAATATTTCAGTTTCATTGTGTACTGTTAAAAGAAAATTGATTTCCCAATTAGTCACTTGCTCCAGGGTATGTATTTACCAGGTATGATTCTCACATCTATATGGTTTTACAGATGATGAGTGGGAGTAAGTTATTGGAAATTAGGTGATTGTCCTCATTTTATCGGAATTCGTTGTAATTGGTGATATTTGAGGAAATCGCCTAGGCTGTTTGCCGGACGACAAATATTTGGTTTTGAATATCCGTTGCTATGCACCAATTTCAAATTGATATATTTGTACGTCTATTTTTTTAGAGTGAGATATACCTTTTTGAAATTATGTCTATGACATTTACCTATATCAGTGGATGGTTAGGTAAGGAGCATTAAACAGCGGTGTAATTCTTCTTAACCATAAGTACAGTTTTCAACCTACGACACACAGAGAATGAGTTATTAGACTCAAGGGAATTATACAGAGTATTGTATGTTGTCCAGTATCCATGGGGACAGAGGGGTTGGTACTCGTACTATATTCTGTTTACTTGTGACTTCTCTGGTTCTTAGACATGTGTTTCATAGAAACACAAGGTCCAAGTTTTGAGAAGTTATAGGTATATGAATAAAGTAGAGAACCAGGTGTTGCAACTATCAGGATTCTTCAAGGTGATCAAAGATGTAGATACTTGTGTTTGGTATTCAGTTGATAGTAATGGTTTTGAGAAACTTGTTTCTCTTTCAGGTTACTCATATCTGGATGCATTCCTAAGTTGAGTAACGCTGATAGGACTCCTTCCATTTAGTTGATATGCACTGGAGACAGCTGCATGCTTTGAATCTGGTTCAATTAAATCAGTGCCTCTGTTTCTGTATTGGATATAGAACAGTTCATATCTTGACATTGTTAAGGTACGGGGAGTTGTCCGGCTTATGCTTAAAACCAGACTCTAGATAACTCAAGGCGCGTTTCTGTAATGGCTGTTTGTGGGTTGACCCAGGCTATGACGAGGGTTGACTTTCTACCATCTGGAAGATCAATAGTGATATTGTTCTTGACTCGCCACAGTTTTAAGTAAAATGGATTTTTTTTCAGAAAACAGAAGCGGGAGTATGGTAGAACTGGAAGTGATTCCAGAACCGCAGACGATTACTGAAAATTTGATAAGAACCTAAAATTCGATCTGATTGGCATTCCATTGGCCACTCCGCAGATTTGGTGGGTAACCTCAGGCACCCAAGAAGTACTCCGGTAGCCTCAAGGACGGTGGCAGGGAGGTTCTTGTTTACCCAGACTTTCCATTGTTGTTGTTCCAGGCTATGAAACCCGGCAGAATGATGAGTATAGCGTCGTTCTGAACTAGCTTTAGAAGTGCACATGTATATGACTCTGCCAGAGGGTTGTCGTAGTCAGTGGGAGCAGCGGAAGCATAGTGGACAAGTGGCTTATGTCTATTTATAGACTAAAGCAGATGTAGCGGAGATAGATCATCTATTTCTGATGTGACAGTCATAGGTTTGACTTCATCAGAATAGATCTGTTAAGAAGGTAGTAGGGTGTGATGTCATGGTATTTGGATGACATACACAGAGTAGGAAGTGAAATTCCTATACTACGGTCGGTTATACTTTGGTTGTCATACAGTGGTTTCTCCACATAGGACTTATATCAGACATTCTGGTTACTAGATCTATGGTTTTAGATCAAGATTTGGGTAGTTTCCCAATCTACGTACTTAGACAGCATTCTAAAGGTGTTTTAGAATGGACGACTCCTGGTACGGTAGTGAATCCGCAGGTGATGGAGTCACCCTCTCTATAGATGTCTTACAGACTAAAGGGAAGAGGGATGTGCATGATTGGCAGATCACTTGCTTAGGCAATTGAGTCAATCACGAGATGTCAAGTACCACACCAGATGTTGTTTTTGCACGAGCTGCAATAAGTTGATATTGATCCAATCCTGTAGAAACATTCGGAAGCAGTTTTAGAACATAAGTGAATGTTCTAGGGATATGATAACGACAGCCTCATTCGGGAGACAGTTATCATTCCAGGCTTCCAAGGTGACCTGGATGACAGAGTGGCTGTCAGAGTTATAGTTTTTCCTTCTGACGAGGGGCAGTGTTTTGGACAGGTGGTCCAGGCGGATAATAAGGGAGGCATGGCGCAGGATACTGATTAAGTTCAGTTGACGGTACAGTCTAAGAAGTTTAGATTTGGAGTTCATTTATGAACTAGGTCCCATCAGATATCCAGACATATTCTAAGACAGGTATTGCTCATTTCGGGAGATGGGTTTCTCTGCGAACTTGAGATTAAAAGAGACATAGAAAGAAACATCAGAGCGGATCCACTCACTGAGGCTATTCCTCGAACGCAATAGGTTCGCAAACGGGTTTTGTGAGACTGATTAGTAGAGGAGTTGGGTGTTCGGTATCACACGGGCTGTGAGTATGCGACATCGCAATAATTAGCGTTGAGTGCAAGTGGGAGATTGTTGGAGATAATGCCCTCAGAGTCAATTATTGGATCACAGGCACGTGATTGCAATGATTGAGGGAGGACCTATACCGGTAGGACAGTCTTACTCAAGATGATAGTATGCTATCTGGTTTATCTTTATCATCGTGTACTGCTTTAGGTGACCTTACAGGTCACTATTGCGCGTTGATAGAGCCCTTAGGATTCTTGCTTGACGGCCAGCAGTATGATGGCGATCATATACGTGGGAGCCGGGGTCTATAAGCACATCCTTAAAAGGTCACTAGTCCTGGGAGTTTTCGAGACAAGGCATCGATACTCCAGAGTAAACAAGTGTATACAGTCGAGACCCCGACGAGGGGCGGTGGCCGGTCTCACAAGCCACTGGTGTCAGTTGGTTCACCTAAGATGTATACAGGTGCTCATTGGGTTATTAGTACACCGGACAGGACTCGCCGGGAGCATGCTAGTTGGTCTTATACCTGACGTCAGATAGCAGTTCCCTGGTGACATGTGTACAGGTTAGTTCATCGACCTGAGATCGTCATTTGTCTCGTGTGAGTTCCCACTGTACTTTGATTACTACCTTACCACGCTCAAAGGAGTCGTGCAAACAGGTTTTAGTTGGGTACAGTCCCAAGCCACATGGAGGCAGTGAGCGGATCTTCAGGGGTTCGTCTCTCCCGGTATTGGGGGTGAGGTCGCGATGTGTCTAGGAGAGCCATTACACGAAGTCCTTGGCTAAGGCAGGAGATTTACTGGTAGGTATTCCAGTAGTATCTCAGGGTGTTCTGGGCTGCACTCCGACACGAATAGTACCGCTTTTGGGGGTCTGACTTTTACCAACCCCCTAGGCCCGCCATGCGATGCTCATAGACGAACGGACCGGACTGTACGGATATTGTCACTGACAGGCTCAGTAGGGTGTCAGGATGAGTTCGCTCATCGACGTCCCTTTTGGTCAATACCTGGTAGCCCGTTACGTATGGCTAATACCTCTGACGTGCTAGTGGTTAAATCCATAACCAAGGGATTGACGAGTCTTTAGAGTCCCCCATAGACCGTTTCTCAAGTTTCGGGCGAAACACTGTAGAGGCCGTATGGATATATGGCAGGGTTCGATCATATACGTGCGGTATTGCACGGATCATGATCGGACGGATAATGCTAGCAGGCTTTGGTTTAAGCCGGATCCTAGTATTGTACAGTGTAGAGTTTGTCTCATTGCATTTGTATTTCGGTCGGAATACAAATGCGGGTTTGTATATATAGTCGCGGGGTTTTCCTGTAATTTATTACGGGATCGTATTTTTGAAGTTGCCAGTTTGCTTTCCGTTTCGGCCATTTTCCTTTGTATCTTTCTTTGGCTGAAAATTGGTGTGGAGGGGCTTATTTGCAAATGTGCAAATTAGCTGTGTGGAGGGTGTTTCTTGTAATTGGTAGTTTCATGATGGTTCCACCATACATTGACTTCTTGGTTCATGATTGTTCATGATTGCTTAACTTTTGGAGATGAGATGGTTGATGGAGATGGGTTATTGTTTTGACTTGTTTGTAATCATTGTTTATCATCATTGCCCACCTTTTCTTATGGTCACCTTGCACTAGCTTGTGCTCACCCCTCTTGACTTTTCTCCCTCCTCTTCACATGAAGGGGCCGACCACATTTGTGGGGGCTGTCCTAATTTTTTGGGTGGGAAAAATTGTTCTATTGGCTTGCACAAAATCCTTTTAGCTCATCTCCAAAACCCGATTCCTCCACCTTCATAAAATGGAAACTTCTAGCAACCCCATGAGACCCAGTGTTCTACACTTAGCCTACAGCATCCTTGGACACGTCGACTCGCCAACTTCGTGCCCGAGTTGCCTCGGTCCAGAAGTGGGAGCTCGTAAAAGAACCCGGCGATGTGGTGCCCTTCCGACGAGGAGATGAAGACCGGAGATTCCGCGGGGAGATCGGGATGACGACGAGAAGACCGAAGGACACGGATCGCTCGGTATATCTCTCTACTCCTTCTCTAGTTAGCTAGGATTAGGTTAATGGCCCGATTCGGATTTTTAGTACGCGGTAGCGTCGTTTTTAAAAGTTAAAGAAAAGTATCGTTTCCGCATTTTGGCCTCGGGATGACGGCCGGGGCGCTACCGTGCACTTACAGTCTCTAGATGGAATCAATCTATCTGATGACCTCGCATCGGGGTAAGAGAATGAACCACATGTCTTAGTCATTCATTCTCGGGTGACTAGCGACCTGCTATCATATCTTTAAGTACAACTCATACTGCAATAACTCCAATATCTGGTGTGATATCTGTCATTCGCAGCAACAACTGGCTCATTCATCTGCACACTGAACAATGCCTCAATCATCATGAATAAGTGATACATCAATGGTCATCACATTCTGGCTTTCCTCTATCAGTGGCTCAATCCTCTGGTGCTAATCTGCACGTCCGAGAAATCTCATAACAGCAATCCATCAAACGCTCATGGCGCGAAAACACAATAAAACGACACCTTTCTATGCAATCGTATGTCCCTGGAATCATGCCCTGGTCAGTCCTCGTTCGTGACGAGCTCGTGCTGACCGCAATTCTAGCTGTAACTCTTTCTGCCCGTGTAATCGTGGCAGCAAAACCATAAACCAATATCGATGAGGATAGATCATAGGAATGAATATAATACTGTGCAAGGAAATGTACATCCTAAGGGTCCTTAAGCGGAGTAGCGTATCATAAGTATGCCGCAGAGCATACACACGGTACGTCACTCTCCTTAAGTCACCTACTCTATCAACCAAGGTCAACCTACGCGACGAAAGTTCGGGTCTATTACCCCTTCGACTAAGTCTAAGTACCGTAAGGTCAAGCCTAAGTTCCAAATATTTACAAACGCTCTAGGCTCCTCATAGTCAAACTTAGACTATACCGAAAGTTAACCGAGCGCTCTGATACCAACTTTGTCACGACCCGAAATGGCACGTGACTGGCACTTGAATCATATGAAGTCTATGGGACCACATCTAATTCAAATAAGCCAAAAACCTAGAAATCTAAAACCATTTTAAGAAAAGTGTTTTATTAAAATAAGCCGAATCACGCATTTTTTTAGAACATCAAGTCTTTTCTGAAAATTTCGGCAGAGTTTCCTTTGTAAATACTGGCCCCGAAACGGGGCACAACATGATAAAAGTATGTATAATGATAAAAGGCATCCCCAAACGGGAGCTAGCTCTTCGTCAAACGACGGTCACAACCACGCAAGCAATATAATATACAACGCCGAAGGGCGAGGATCAAAACTGAAAAGAAACTCAAAGACAACATGAAATCCAAATTAATATAACGCGCGACTCTAAGATCGAAAGAATAAACATCACTGGTCTGCTAAGTCAAAAAAATATACAAGTTTGGTTGATAGAGTTTACTAGATACAACTGAAATAAATAAAAGGTACAATGGTGGTCACGATGCAAGTGAACCCACCTACCAAAGCAGATCATCCAGAAGGAAGCAGTGTGCCAGCAAGCCGTAACGAAACCTGTACGGCAAAACCTACAAGAAACTGTGGCACAACGGGGGTGAGTTGCCAACTCGTGAGTAGAAACATCCCCGAGCAGAAATCGTATGTATGACTCAATCCTAGGTCAATACGATCAAATATATATATAACCTCAAATGATAAAGTCTGAAGCATGAAAGGTAGCAAGGGTAAACATCTATACAAAAGTGTAATCCCATGTGCTCGTGTCAGTGCCTCAGGTAGCAATATATCATATGTATGAGGTATGAATGTAATGTAATGAAAACAATATACATGTAAATGAAGAAACTGTTTTCTTGTTTTAGTGAGATTTCTGTTTATATACAAAAGATATCATCAATGAAATCAACATAATCAGTGTCTAGCATCGACACAAAACATAAATCCCAATATCACAATATCACAGTGTCTCAATACCTCGGGCTCTGTCAGTCCGGATCGGCCCATATCATCAAATCACACGACCACGGACGGTATCCTCTGGATATCCGCCGCTCCAAACAATCACCGGTAGGCAGTCTGCCCCTGCCGGGCTCATCGACTACAACTCGAGCTTCTTGCCCCGGGGTACCATACCGGGTCCACCATGTACCCGCAGACGGTTCATCCGGCTCCTCGAATCAGGTCTCGAAATCCAATAGCTATCATGAAAACTCATGGTGGACGACTCATTCATCACAAGAAAACCGCAACTTGCATTTTAAAAAGAGAGAGAGAAGTTTATATATACTCTTGCGGTTTTCCCCCAAATCCCGAAATCTCACGAAAATCCGAAATCCAAAAATACAGAGTAAGTAAACAGTGAATATCGGCATAAAACCCCCAAATACTGCATAACCAATGAATATATGAATGCATCTGATATCATGCAATGAGTGCAATAGTTAAACTAGCATATGAAAGCGATAACATATTGCAACTATCAACTAGCAGGCTATGTCAATGAAATAATATTCACTAAAGTGTATGTGACATGGCAAATACCGATGATGATGTGTGTGAGCCGGCAAGCAAGTGTACGTGGAGCATACGCATCATCGTTAATGGTGCTGGAGTCCAGACAGCATGATCTCAATAATGGCATATGAAAACACAATATAAGCATGCAAATGCGATGCGAACAACAATAATATGCGGGAGCTGAATAATAAGCACAACAATGAAGAATCTACATCAATATATATATATGTGTGTGTGTGTGTGTGTGTGTCATACAGTTTTGCTATTTGAAATAACACGAATCGTGGTGTTTAGAAAATAAGGGCTACGGTGTTTTAAGAAAAGATGCGTCTTTTGAAAATATCCGTGTAATCCCTTGGCCTGTCTTTAAAATACTCACGATTCGTTAGTTTTGAAATAGGTATGACTCGAGTCTAGTATAACATCTATAAGTACTACAGGACTAAACGAACAGTCTAACCGAAAGGGTAAGGGAAAACCACCTAATTCTGAGTCGATATATATAAATATAATAGTCGGTGATCACGGAAAATAGTATCACGTATGATACAATATAAAACATGACATCCTCGAGTCAAGAGTGCGGATCTATCATCAATATATAGCTCGTACGGTAAATCCATCGTACGACATCCCAATCTGGGTACGGGTCAACATCACATTATCTCATTATTCATCTTGTATCCTTTTTATCATATATCATGATCTGGTGGTACTGATCTACGTCTAGTACATACCGATACCATCTACATATATGCATGCGTGTGTATGAAAACACCACACCTAAAGAACCCGCTAAAAATATCATGTCGCATCTCAAATACGAGCCATGTCACATCATCGATCTCATGGCCTCAAGCCCAAACTCATCGACTCATCTCCAAATATCATGTACTATCCTCATAATCCATGTATATATACACACACACACATAGTCCCATGCCCGTGTGTGTGTGTGTGTGTATACTCACAGGTAATAAGATGTAAGCATGTGTGTGTGTGCGTGTAGGTATAAACCTATTCTAGGGTTCGCGAGTAAGAAGCTAAACTAAGTTACTTCTAATTACCCTAAACTAAACCATGAACACATAAACATATCTTGATAATCATCCACGTAACATAAAACAAATATATAACCATGTATATATATAAGCTAATTTACGAACTGCGGGGGTGCTATACGCCATCCACCCGACTTCCCCCGTAGATATATATCTAATCATTTTGCTCCTTTCTTGCCGAATTCGAAATGCTTCATCGTCTCGGAATCCATGCGGAGGTACCTACAACAATACACTATCGCAAATGCGTATTAAAATCAAATCGGAAAACCAAAACGGCACCCGTTTCGCCCATAGGTCAAAACCCATAGCCTCGCGTGCAAAACACGACCAATAACCCTAGTCGTTTGCGTTCAAACGCCACACAATGGAATACAATATCAAATACCAAAATCAAGTTAAAACGAAATCACAAAAAAAAGCAGCAACTCAAGAAAATGGTCCCGGATTTTACCCTAGGTGAAATTAGCCAATTTTGCATATATGGATGGTCTAATTTAAAGATACTGGAGCCACAGAACAAACACGAACCAGTTCCAACCTATCCAGGCCGCAAATTGCGGCCAAAGGGAATAAAATTGCGGCCAAGAAATGTCCAGGGGGGTCTCAGGTTTTAGTGGTAGCTCCTAGGGTGCCTGCATGACTCACTGTGTTTGCTAAATAATTTTCCAGGTCCCCGAGTCACTCCAGATTCCAAAATACCATAAAAATTCACACAATTATCCGCTGTCGGGGTTTCTAAGTTTGTATTCTGGGTTTAAGTCTCTGGTCTTAGTCCAATAAGCAATAATTACAGGGGTTTAAGGTCACTATAAGCCTCAATTTCATCTTTGGAATCAATTCAAACCCTAATCCCTAACTTGGAATTTTCAATGTTCGCTAACTACACAATATCGATTCTAAACTTGTATGGATACTTAGGGAATTGAAATACTAATCTAATGGTGCAGAAATTATCTCATTTGGTAACTCAAGAAATTTCTTGAGTTGTCCTAAGTCTCCAAAATACTTGCTTTCTTGGTCCAAAGTGTTTCTAAAGGGCTTGTGCACATTTTCATTGAAATGGAGATGGACTTTTGGGTTTGTTTTGGGGGTATTTTGAGGCTTGAAGTGGAGGAGGGAGATGGGGCAGCAGCCATGGAGGGAAAAAGGGAGGAGAAAGATGAAAAGAAATGGAGAGGGAAGAGAATGGCCATGTCAATCGACCCCCTCACCTTTCTCTCTCATGCCCATGCCTAAATTCTTTAATATATCCTTTTTCTTTTCTTTTCTTTTCTTTCTCTTTTAAATTAAAACCAAACCCAAATGACAAACAAAGAGAAACCATGATGGAAAAAATGCAACAAATGTGAAAAATGACACGGTGCATGTCATGTGCACAAATCCGGCTTAAAGCACGATTAGCGATATTTAATCGCGATTAGTATTAAAATAGTGTATAATAAATCATAAAATTTCATAATTTGCTTAAATCACATAAAACACTCTCATTTCAGTAATTTCTATAATTTTCCAAATTTTTCCCAATTTATCGGTATTTAATTATACCGCAATATTAAAATATTCATTATATTTATTATTTAATTATAAAAATTCCTAAAAATAATATTTTATTTTTTATGAAATGTTACATTCTTTCCCTCTTAAAGAAATTCGGTCCCCGAATTTAAATTTAACCCCTCTAATACTAAAACATTTCAGTATAAAGTCCAAGTCGTCGGGGCTCCAAAATCATCAATACATAAAACACATCGTAGCGCAATGCATGCGCATGAACAATGAGCAGATAACTCAAAATCAAAACTCCGTCAAGCATCCCTCAATCATCGGAGTCATGGCGAAGACACAAATGTCAAATCCAAAATGAAACCAATATGATATACATCTTTTGTTTAATATGTACGTCCCGCCGTTTTTTTGAAAATAATTTAGAAGGGTTTTTTTTATTTTAAACGTTTCACCGATAGCCTCACCCCCTACCTACTCTCATCCCTCCCCAAACCCCACCTACTCTCTCTTTGATGTCGTCTTCTCCGCTGATGTGGACGTCTTGGAACTCCTCCCTCATCTCATGACCCCACACACGGCCGATTCGATCACCGAGAAGCTCGTCGCCGTCGACTAGTTTGCACTGCTTCTCCACAGGATTGTCGTGAAGCACATCGCCACGTAAGAATTGACCTGGGCCTGGTCCAAACCGACAACCAACCCGAACGGACATGAACTGGTCGGTTCAGTTTATTTCATCTTGGACTCGGTCGGATCAGGTCTGGTCGGTTAGCGGTTCTAGGGTATTGGCCGGGTCGGTTTGGTTTTTTTTAAAGAAAAAACCGAATCGAACAGAACCAGGCTTAGGCCTACTCAGTGTATTTTTTGTGAGGCTAATGTAGGCTATAGTGCCCTCAAGTCAATTATTGGATCGCATGCACGTGATTGCAATGATTGAGGGATGACCTATACCGGTAGAACAGTCTCACTCGAGATGATAGTATGCTATCTGGTTTGTCTTTATCATCGTGTACATGCTTCAGGTGACATTACAGATGACTATTACATGTTGATAAAGCCCATAGGATTCTTGCTTGACTTCCAGCAGTGTGATGGCGATCATATACGTGGGAGCTGGGGTCTATAAGCACATCCTTAAAAGTCTCTAGTTGTGGGACTTTCGAGATTGGGTATCGATACTCCAGAGTAGACTAGTGTATACTGATCGAGACCCCGACGAGGGGCGGTGGCCGGTCTCACAATCCATTGGTGTCGGTTGGTTCACCTAAGATGTATACAGGTGCTCATTAGGTTATGAGTACACAGGACAGACTCGCCGGGAACCTGTTAGTTGGTATCATACCTATTGTAAGATAGCAGTTCTCTGGTGACATGTATACAGGTTAGTCTATCGACCTGAGATCGTCATTTGTCTCGTGTGAGTTCCCACTGTGCTTTGATTACTACCCTACCACGGCTTAAAGGAGTCGTGCAAACAGCTTTTAGTTGGGTACAGTCCCGAGCCACATGGAGGCAGTGAGCAGATCGTCAGGGGATTCGTCTCTCCCAGTATTGGGGGGTGATGTCGTGTTGTGCACGGGTGGCCATCACCAGAAATTCTCGGCCGGGGTAGATGAGAATTACCGATCTAGGATCGGTAGTTTCTCAGGTGGTGATAGGGTTTCATACCGACACTAAATATCGCGTTATTAGGGGCCTTAATTTATCCACCCCCTAGACTCGATATGCGATACTCATAGATGAATGGACCGGACTGTACGAATATTGTCACCGTCAGGCTTAGTAGGGGTTTCAGGATGAGTTTGCTCGTCGGCCTCCCTTTCGCTTAATACCTGGGTAGCCGTTACGTACTGCTAGTACCGCTGACGTGCTTGTGGTTAAACCCACTGCCAGCGTATTGGCCAGTCTTTAAAGTCCCACACAGAGGGTTTCCCTGGTTCGGGCAAAATGTTATAGAGGCCATATGGTTTTATGGCAGGGTTCGATCATATACGTGCACTTGTGCACGGATCATGATCGGACGGATAATACTAGTGGGCTTTGGTTTAAGCCGGATCCTAGTATTATATTGTTGGATTATTTTCATCTCGTTGTATTCGTATTCAATCGGAATACGGATGCGGGTATGTATATACGGATGAGGGGTATTCTTGTAATTCTATTACAAGTTTACTTTAGGGTTTGCCATTTTTTATTTGTGGATTAAACATTGAGTTTTAAATGTTTAATTTTGTGGAAAGTGTGTGACACATTGTTATGAGTCATGGTGTGAGTCATGAGTGTGCATTTATTCATGGTGCATGCACTTGGTGACTCATATGGCGAGTCATGGTGTGGGTTGTGAGATATTTTGGTAGATGGCAAATATTTTGAGTAAAGGTTTTTCTTTAGTTGAACTAACACAAATACGTCACAACTCAACTCAAAAAAAGGCAGCAAGCACATTTCTTCACTTGGACAAAACTTGAGCTCACACTCTTCACCCCTTAGCATCTTCTTTAACCTCCACCCATATCCTATCATGAGTTGAGAATCTTTGGGTGTTTTTAGACAAAGTAATCACACACACTCTCTACTTCATCTTGGCTATCTAGGCTAGCAAACTAGATACCCGAGTTGTTTCGGTTTTGAGGCGGGAGCCCGTATTACTAATCCTCGACGTGGACCATTTTCGATGGGGGTGACCGGAGAACGAACTTGATCGAGGAAGCCGCGAGGAGCTTGGGATAGAGGTTGAAGACCGAAGGACACGGATCGATTGGTATAACCTCTCTAAACTCCTTTATGATAACTAATATAGGGTTAATGGTACGATCCGTCGATTAGGGTTCCGTTAGCGCCGGGTTTTTTAAAGTTTTTGTTACGCATTTGGCCACGGATTGATGGTCGGGGCGCTGGCATAACCCAACATGGTATCAGAGCCAACCCATTAACCGCATACTAGTTATTTTAGACGATGTTAAAGTATCGAAACCGAAACAACCCTGAAAAAATACCTAATGTATTCCATTCTCTGTCGAATTTTATATGGTCTTCTAAAATTATTTAAGCAACTCCAGAAGACTACCTTGATGACTACTAGACTGCTCCCCAAATACGAGCCACTTTCACCTTACTTGACCCGGCCACATGGCTATAAAATCCGGCCTGGCTGGTCCAAGAAGAGAATTGGGACTTCGTATTTTGGGTTTAGTCTAGTCTCTGGAATATTAGTTTAGTGGTATTGCTTGTTTATCCTAGTTTGGATATGGTTTTGTTCTCAAGTTTGGGGCTATTCGGGGTTATTTCGAAGTCGATATTTCTAACATTGTTTAAAGTTTACAATGCATGCATTTCTATCTGCGACCATGAATGTCATTAGAGCGATACAACTTGTCTAATTGCTATAGTTCTTTTAGACGGGTTTGCGAACGTGACATTCGCGTTGATGTTCTGTATTGTGCTGTGATGTTGGCTGGATCGTCGTGGTGGATAGCTTGGGTGCAATGGTAGTACAGTTTAGTTTCATTTATACATTTGATATCGCGGGGTGAGCGTCCGACATGTGGACTGCTGTCACTGCCTGCTTGTATATTATATGTTTGAGGCACGACCGGGTTGAGTTCGATGTCACCATTGTACATATTGTTTTCTTTTCTGTACTAGGATTACCCCGCGGTAGAGTGCACAGATAGTCGGGTTCTAGAGGGCAACGGGCCCACATCTCATGGCTTTGAGACGGAGGGGGCCTCACTCTAGAATTGGCGGGCTATTCGCCGCACTCGTAGGGGGTATAGGTTGACCCAAGGAGGGATGCTCAAGTTACCGGATTCCGTGAAGTGCCGGGTGGCCCATTCACTTTGATGAAGGGGACTGCCTCGCTTCTGGTTTTGGCGGGTAACTTTCCGCACTCGTAGGGGTCTAGGTTTTCATTGCACTGGCTATCCACACGACCAGGGAAACGTCGGGTTTCACTTGCGGCTTAAAGGAAACCCGGGACTCCCAGATTATCTGTATTGTTCTGTGATGCTTATCGCTTATTCTGTGATGCTGCATTTATCATGCCTGGAGTGATTATTATATATTGTTATATATATACTAGTAGATGTTGTATATATTTTTCACCCGCACTAGTCCAGTCCCCACTCTGTCGTTAGTTAAGTAACCTAACGGGTGATGACGGGACCCAGTGGCGAATGCGGATGGCATATACGTACATCATATTTTCGTTCTTTTCTGGTGTGATTAATTGATGGGACTGCGTTGATTCAGATCAATGCAAGGAAAACAAACCTATTCGATATTGTTGGAACAAATTTTCAAAAGCTGTTATTGCAAGGACATTTTTTTTTGTTTTGCACAGCGATATTTGGTTATGAATATCCAGCACCTCATTCCACGAAGAAAGGGTCGAGATCCCTTCACCGGGAGTGACCCCTTGGGCAGAAGTTTGCATCAGGGTAATAACTTCACTATAGTCGATTACTTTTTTTCTTTGCATCGTGGTATTCAGTTGGAAATATCCTGCACCTCATTCCACGAGGAAAGAGCCGAGATATCTTCACGGGGAGTGACCTCTATAGCAAAGGTTTTCGCCACTATATATTTGTAAAGCTATCTGATTCCTTCAACAATATCAAGTTCATTACGTTAAAGGTTTTTCGCCAAAAACCATTCGCAGCCCTCCGTCATTTCAGACAGGTAGCATTTAGTATTCATGCTATGTATTGGCCTTTGTCAAGGCATAGTGTATGGTAGCTATTTGTTACTTTTCTGTTGCATAGATAGATGCGTTAGTTTGGGACAGCTGTACTACTATTTTGGCCTTCGTCAAGGGTATGTACGGGTGGGTTCAAATTAACCTGGACAATGACGGGTAGAACTTGACATGTGACTTATGATATGTTGGCCTTCATCAAGATCATAAGAGCATGGGGTAAAAATCACATCGGGAGTTTCAAACATACAAGAAACTTGCCAGGCATGCGCATACCTTCTGGAGTGTGATAACTTGAGTGGATTCCATCAAGTTATCATGCGATGATAGTTAGATCCCGATTCCCACTAATGAGTTGGTTTACTCCTCGGGTGATTTTAGATGATCCCGACTAATTCTTCTTTCGGGTTTGGAGGAGAATTTGAGGATACAGTGGGAGATATCCTGATTAGATAAAGTGATTAATCATTCTGATCTAGGTTAGAGTGCATGCTGAGTGTTTCTTTTCTCTCTCTCTCTCTCTTTGGCAGCGACCATGTCCCGACTCTAGACTAGAACTCATGAACCAAGTTAACCGAACCTTCTTAAAACTCACTGGCTTTTGGATTGTCAAAGTTGCATACTTTATTGCCACTCCTACTTTTACCTTTGCTTTTCTCCGGAACATTCTGTATCACTACGAAGACCCACTTTATTGGATATGACCATCGTATAGTTACATACGAACTCGAAGAAACTTGTTTCAGATTCGAGGATGGTTTCCGGTTCTGGAGAAATTGAATAGGACTATTCAGTTGTCTTTTCCTTTTACCTTCTCTCAGGATGTGAGGACTCCTAGGATTAGGAGAGGGTACACCTATTGCGCTTATTGGACAGTTTTCTTCCAAACCATAGGCAGGTGCCGAAAAGTAGGGAATGAAGAAAACCAATTAGCCTAAGTGTGGTGTACAGAAGGTAATAAGTAAAGACATATAAAGGGATTAGAAAGAGGGCAAAATAAAATGCGACTGCTATCGTTCATGACCAAACCGTGTATATCATCGCCACTCCTACTTCACCTTTGCATTTCTCCGGTTCAGGAGAAATTGAATAGGATTATTCAGGTTGTCTTTTATCATTACCTTCTTTCAGGTTGCGAGGGCTCCTTGGATTAGGAGGGTACACCTATTACGCTTATTGGATAGTCTTCTTCCAAACCATAAGCTGGTGCCGAACGGTAGGGAAGGAAGAAAACCATTTATCCTAAGGGTGGTGTATAGAAGGTAATGAGTAAAGAACAAATAAAGGGATTCGGAGAGACAGCAAAGAAATATACGGTTATAGTTATGAATCTGGATAGTGGAAGATGCATTATTAGGAATACCCGACTACCCCATTCGAAACATTTTCATGTTTCAGTTTCACTATGCGTTGTTAATTGAAAACTGATTTCCCAATTAGATCCTTGCTTCAGGGTATGTATTTACCAGGTTTGATTCTCACATCTGTATGGTTTTACAGATGATGAGTGTGAGTAACTTATTAGGAATTAGGTGATTATATTCTCATTATATCAGAATTCGTTGTAATTGGTGATATTTGAGGAAATCACCTGGGGTTTTGCCTGATGGAAAATATTTGGTTTTGAATATCCGTTATCATGCACCAATTTCAAACTGATTTATCTGTACGTTTATTTTATAAAGTGAGATATAACTTTTTGAAATTATGTCCATGACATTTACCTGTATCAGTTGATGGTTAGGTAAGGAGCATTAAACATCGGTGTAATTCTTCTTAACCATAGTACAGTTTTCAACCTACAACACACATGGTTTGAGTTATTCAACTCAGGGGACTTATACAATGTATTGTATATTGTCCAGTGTCCATCAGGACAGAGGGGTTGGTACTCGTACTATATTCTGTTTACTTGTGACTTCTCAAGTTTTATACAAGTATTTCATAGAAATGCAAGGTCCAAGTTTTGAGAAGTTATAGGTACAAGAATAAATTAGAGAACCATGTGTTACAAGTATCAGGATTCTTCAAGGTAATTAAAGATATAGATGCTTGTGTTTGGTATTCAGTTGATAGTAATGGTTTTGAGAACTCGCTTCTTTTCCAAGTTACTCATATTTGGATGCACTCCTAGTTGAGTAATGCTGATGGTCTCTCTCCATTTAGTTGACGTGCACTGGAGCCAGCTGCATCATTTGAATCTGGTTTCAGTTAAATCAGTTCCTCTATTTCTATATTGTATATAGAATGGTTCATATCTTAACGATGTTAAGGTATATGGAGTTGTCCGGCTTATGCTTAAAACCAGACTCTGGATAACTCAAGGCACGTTTCTGTAATGGCATTTTGTGGGTTATCCTAGGCTATGACGAGGGTTAACTTTCTACCATATGGAAGATCAATAGTGATATTGTTCTTGACTCACCACAGTTTTAGTAAAATAGATTTTTTCAGAAAACAGTAGTGGGAGTATGGTAGAACTGGAAGTGATTCCAGAACCACAAATGATTACTGAAAATTTAATAGAACCTAAAAATTCAATCGGGTTTGACAATCCAATATCCACTTCACAGATATGGTGGGTAACCTCAGGCACCCGAGAGGTACTTAGATATCCTCAAGGACGGTGACAGGGAGGTTCTTGTTTACCCAGACTTGCCATTACTACTGTTCTAGACTATGAGACCCGGCAGAAAGATGAGTATAGTGTCGTTCTAAACTAGCTTTAGAAGTGCACGTGTATTTGACTCTGCCAGAGGGTTGTTGTGATCAGTGGGAGCAGCGGAAGTATAGTGGAAAAGTAGCTTATGTCTATTTATAGACTAAAGCAGATATAGCGGAGATAGATCATCTATTTTTGATGTGACAGTCAAAGGTTCTGACTTCATCAGAATAGGGGATGGATCTGTTAAGAAAGTAGTAGGGTATGATGTCGTGGTATTTGGATGACATACACTTTGTAGGAAGTGAAATTCCTATACTACGATCGGTTATACTGTGGTTGTCACATAGTGGTTTCTCCACATGGGATATGGATATAATATCAGATAATCTGGTTACTATATCTATGCTTTTAGATCTAGACTTGGGTAGTTTCCCAATCTGGGTACTTAGACAGTGTTCTAAAGGTGTTTTAGAATGGATGACTCCTGACATGGTGATGTACCTGTAGGTGATGGAGTCACCCTCTCTAAAGGTATCTTACAGACTAAAGAGGAAAGGGATATGCATGATTGGCATATCACTTGCTTAGGCAATTGAGTC
Source organism: Agapanthus africanus (assembly GCA_030015575.1). Taxonomy (NCBI): domain Eukaryota; kingdom Viridiplantae; phylum Streptophyta; class Magnoliopsida; order Asparagales; family Amaryllidaceae; genus Agapanthus; species Agapanthus africanus. The sequence continues at coordinate 220,097,455 of JASDDO010000008.1, forward strand.
AATCATGAGATGTCAAGTACCACACCAGATATTGTTTTTGCACCAGCTGTAATAAGTTTGTATTAATCAAATCGTGAAGAAACGTTCGGAAGCACTTTATGAACATAAGTAGATGTTCTAGGGATATGATAACGACAGCCTCTTTCGGGAGACGGTTATCATTCCGGGCTTCCAAGGTGACCTGGATGACAGAGTGACTGTCAGAGTTATAGTTTTCCCTCTTTTGAGGGGCAGTAGTTTGGACAGGTGGTCTGTAACATTTCAGAAAATATAAAATATTATTTTTGGAATTTAATATTAAAATAATATTTTTCCCGAAAACTGCCCGATTGGCGAAATTGGGGTTTTCGAAAAATGGTATAAATATATACCAATAATTGTGAAATAATTGGAAATTAAAATGATTTATTCATTTAAAAATATATTTAAAGGATTTGGCATTTTTAAAATTTATAATATGCGGTTTTGATAAAAACCCGATTAGTGCATTGTTAATCGCGATTAGGCCAAATCCGTGTTTCTACAGTTTTCATGGTTAGTGCACCATGACATGTTTCATTTGGCCACATGTTGTTTCATTTCATTTGGGTTATGTGTTATGGTTTATTGGTAGTGAGAAAAGAAAAAGAAAAGAAAAAGGTGTCATGATGAGTGAGGAGAGAGAAAGGAGACATAATGATGACTTGGAGAGAGAGAGAGAGAGTGAGAATAATTGAGAGAGAGTGTAAGTGCACGGCGGCGCCCCGGCCGTCAATCCGAGGCCAAAAATGCGGAAACGATAATTTACTTTAAACTTTCAAACCGGCACCACCGCGCACTTTAAACCCGGATCGGGCCATTAATCTAATTCTAGCAAACTAGAGAAGGGGTAGAGAGATATACCGAGCGATCTGTTGGAGATAGTGCCCTCAGAGTCAATTATTGGATCACAGGCACGTGATTGCAATGATTGAGGGGAGGACCTGTCCCAGTAGGACAGTCTTACTCGAGATGATAGTATGCTATCTGGTTTATCTCTATCATCGTGTACTGCTTTAGGTGACCTTACGAGTCGCTATTACACGTTGATAGAGCCCCTAGGATCCTTGCTTGACTACCAGCAGTATGAGAGCGATTATATAAATGAGAGCTGGAGTCTATAAGCACATCCTTAAAAGGTCCTTAGTCATGGGAGTTTCGAGACAGGGCATCGATTCTCCAAAGTAGACTAGTGTATACAGTCGAGACCCCGACGAGGGGCGGTGGCCGGTCTCACAAGCCACTGGTGTCAGTTGGTTCACCTAAGATGTATACAGGTGCTCATTGGGTTATGAGTACACCGGACAGGACTCGCCGGGAACCTGCTAGTTGGGATTATACCAGATGTCAGATAGCAGTTCCCTGGTGACATGTGTACAGGTTAGTTCATCGACCTGAGATCGTCATTTGTCTCGTGTGAGTTCCCACTGTGCTTTGATTACTACCCTACCACGGCTCAAAGGAGTCGTGCAAACAGGTTTTAGTTGGGTACAGTCCCGAGCCACATGGAGGCAGTGAGCGGATCTGCAGGGGTTCGTCTCTCCCGGTATTGGGGGTGAGGTCGCGCTGTGTCTAGGAGAGCCAGAACATGAAAAGTCCTTGGCCAAGGCAGGAGATTTGCTGGTAGGTATTCCAGTAGTATCTTAGGGTGTTCTGGGCTACACTCCGACACGACTTGTACCGCTTTTGGGGGTCTGACTTTTACCAACCCCCTAGGCCCGCCATGCGATGCTCATAGACGAACGGACCGGACTGTACGGATATTGTCACTGACAGGCTCAGTAGGGTGTCAGGATGAGTTCGCTCATCGACGTCCATTTTGGTCAATACCTGGTAGCCCGTCACGTATTGGCTTATACCTCTGACGTGCTAGTGGTTAAATCCACAGCCATAGTATTGACGAGTCTTTAGAGTCCACCACACTCAGTTACTCAAGTTTCGGGCGAAACGCTGTAGAGGCCGTATGGAGATATGGCAGGGTTCGATCAGACACGTGCGGTATTGCACGGATCGTGATCGGACAGTTTTTACTAACCGGCTTTGGCTTAAGCCGGATCATAGTATAAGATAGTGTAGATTTTGTCTCTTTGCATTTGTATTCAGTGTGAATACGAATGCGGGCATGTATATGCAGTAGTGGGGTTTTCCTGTAATTTATTACGGGATCAGTTTTCTGAAGTTGCCAGTTTGCATTCCGTTCCGGCCGGTTTTCCTTTGTTCCTTCACGGCCGGACTTTTCGATGGAGGGGTTATTTGCAAGTTCGTAAATAACTTATAGTGGAGGGCTTCCTTGCATATTGTAGCTTCCTCATCATGAGATGCTTTTCTTGTCCATTTCCATTGCATTTATTAGATTGGAAATGAAAAGATTGAAGTGGATTGAATTGTGAGAAATGAGAGTGGCTTTATTCTTGCATTATCTTTTCTTTTTCTTATTGAGTTATTCTATCATCTTTTTCCAACCCACTAGATGAGAGGGGCCGGCCACTTGAGGGGTGAGGAGAAAAAGAGAGAGAATTCATTTTTGGTGTTGGTGGAAAATTATTCTCATTCTCATGTTGCATCAAAGTTTCATAGCTCACTTCTTTTCTCCTCCACATCCATGGCAACTTCAAGAACCCTAAAGAGACATGGCTACTACACTTTTCTATAGCAAGCCTTGGACGCGTCGGCCAGCCAACTTCGCGCCCGAGTTTCCTCGGTCAAGAGGTGGGAGCCCGTAAAAGATTCCGGCTACGTGGTGCCTTTCCGACGAGCGAGGAGGTGACGAACATTCCGCAGGAGATCGGAGTGGAGACGAAGACCGAAGGACACGGATCGCTTGGTATAGCTTCTCTACTTTTTTCTTGTTTGCTAGTTAGCTAGGTTAATGGCCCGATCCGGGTGAAAAGTGCGCGGTGGTGCCGGTTGCAAGTTTTGCAAAGTTTTTTGTTTCCGCGTTTCCGGCGTCGGATCGACGGCCGGGGCGCCGCCGCGGGCTTACATTGGTATCAGAGCCAGGCCATTAACCATGCCTAGCTTGCTCTAGTGTGTTTATAACTCGATCGAACAAAAATCCCCAAAAACCGTATTTTCCTATGCATGTGTTTTCTGTCGAAATTTTTTTATGCTCCAAAAATTTTTCAGGTCATTGCAGAAACACAAGCATGAAAATCTAAGAATTCTGTGAAAATTTGGTCGCGAGATCGCTCCATACCGCCGCGGAACCACGGCCAAACCCATGCTTGGGCCGCGGTTCCGCCGGGCTTTTAAATGATCAGCATGCCAAATTTTTCCAGAGGGCTTTAGACTTGGAAATAGGGGTTTTGGGATATTCTTTTTGGGCCCAGATTTTCTGTAAGTGCTACAGTACTGCTTGGGGCCCACTTGATAAAATTTGTTCGATCGGAATTTTAAACATGCTAGTTCACAGTATTTACATTATATCTGCGACCGTGAATGTCACTCGATCGGTAAATCCAGTCTATCTGCTATAGTCCTTTTAGACGGATTTACGAACGTGACATTCACATTGATGTTCTGTGTTGTGTTGTGATATTGCGGATCGGTCATGGGGGATAGCATGGATGCAATGTTAGTACAGTTTTGTTTTATATATACATTTGATATTGCGGGGCGAGCGTCCGACATGTGGACTGCCATCACTACCTGATTGTATTATTTATTTTGGGGCACGACCAGGTTGCAGTCGATGTACCCGGTGTATGTATATTTTACTTTCTGTACTAGGATTACCCCGCGGAGGGGTGCACGGATAGCCGGATTCTAGAGGGCAACAAGCCCGCATCTCATGGCGTTGAGACGAAAGGGGCTTTACTCTAGAATTGGCGGGCTATTCGCCGCACTCGTAGGGGGTATAGGTTGACCCAGGAGGGGTGCCCAAGTTACCGGATTCCGTGAAGTGCTGGGTGATCCATTCACGTCGTTGAAGGGGGCTGGCTCGCTTCAGGTTTTGGCGGGTAACTTTCCGCGCCCGTAGGGGTCTAGGATTTCATTGCACAGGCTATCCACACGACCAGGGGAACGTCGGGTTTCAGTAGCGGCTCTGTGAAACCCGGGGATCCCAGATATCTGTATTGATCTGTGTTGCATTTTATCACGCCTTGAGCGAAATATAATATATTGGTATATATATTAGTAGATGTTGTATATGTTTTTCATCCGCGCTAGTCCAGTCCCCGCTCTGTCGTTAGTTAGCTAACCTAACGGGTGATGACGGGACCCAGTGGCGAATGCGGATGGCATATACGTACGTCAGTATATTTTCGTTCTTTGTGGTGTGATCCAGTGATGGGACTGCGTTGATTCGGATCAATGCAAGCTTAACAAACCTATTCTAATGTTGTTGGAACACTTTTTCAAAAAGCTGTTATTGCAAGGACGTTCACTTTTGTTTTGCACAGTGGTATTCAGTTGTAATATCCTGCTCCTCAGTCGACGAGGCAAGGGCCGAGATCCCTTCACCGGGAGTGACCCCTTGGATAGAAGTTTGCGTCAGGGCAATAACTTTACTATAGACGATTACTTTTGCTTTGCATCGTGGTATTCAGTTGGAATATCCTGCACCTCATTCTACGGGGAAAGAGCCGAGATCCCTTCACCGGGAGTGACCTCTTTAGCAAAGGTTTTCGTCACTATATTTTTATAAAGCTATCCGTTCCTTCAACGATATCAAGTTCATTACGTTAAAGGTTTTCACCAGAAACCATTCGTAGCCCTCCGTCATTTTAGTTAAATATTCGGTAGTATTCAAGCTATGTATTTTGACCTCACGCCAAGGCATAGTGATTGGTAGCTGCCGGATATTTATCTGCAGCATAGATAGATGCGTTGGTTTGGGACAGTCGTACTACTATTTTGGCCTTCGTCAAGGGTATGTACGAGTGGGTTCAAATTAACTTGGATAATGACGGGCAGAACTTGACACGTGACTTATGATATTTTGACCTCACGCCAAGGTCATAAGAGCATGGGGTAAAAATCCACATCGGGAGTTTCAAAAGAACTGAAACTTGCCAGATATGCGCATACCTTCTGGAGTATGATAGCGTGAGCGGATTCCGTCACGTTATCATGCGATGATAGTTGGATCCCGATTCCCACTGATGAGTTGGTTTACTCCTCGGGTGATCCCGGCTAATTCTTCTTTCAGGTTTGGAGAAGAATTTGACGTTACAGTGGGAGGTTTCCTGATTAGATAAAGTGATAACCATTCTGATCTAGGTTAGAGTGCACGCTGAGTGTTTCTTTTCTCTCTCTCTTTGGCAGCGACCATTGACCTGACCCTAGACTATGACTCAGTGACCAAGTTGACCGAACCTTCTTAACACTGGCTTTTGGATTGTCAGAGTTGCAGACCTCATTGCCACTCCTACTTTTACTCTTTTCTCCAAGACACCCCGTATTACTACGAACGTCCACTTCCATTGGACAAAACCATCGTATGGTTATATACGAACTCGAAGGAATTCGAGGATGGTTTCTGGTTCTGGAGAAAACTAATAGGACTATTCAGTTGTCTTTTCCTTTTACCTCCTCTCTCAGATTGCGAGTACTCCTTGGTTTAGGAGATAGTACACCTATTACGCAAATTGGATAGTCTTCTTCCAAACCATAGGCAGGTGCCGACCGGTAGGGAATGAAGAAAGCCAATTAGCCTAAACGGTGTACAGAAGGTATTAAGTTCAGACAAAGCAAGGGATTAGTAAGAGGGCAAAGTAAATTGCGACTGCTATTCACGACCAAACCAAGAATTTCTTCGCCAATCCTAAATCACCTTTGTATTTCTCCAGGACACTCCGTATCACTACGAAGATCCCAGTTTATTGGATAATCTATCGTATAGTTATATACGAACTCGAAAGGAACTTGTTCCAGTTCGGGGATGGATCCTGGTTCAGGAGAAATAGGAATAAAGTACATTCAGGTGTCTTTTATCTTCACCTTCTCTCGCATTGCGAGTGCTCCTAGGATTAGGACAGTACACCCATTATGCTTATTGGATAGTCTTCTTCCAAACCATAGGCTGGTGCCGAACGGTGGGGAAGGAAGAAAACCATTTGGCCTAAAGGGGTGTACAGAAGGTAATGACTAAAGACATATAAAGGGATTTGGAGAGATGGCAAAGAATTATACGGTTATAGTTGTGAATCTGGATAATGGAAGAGGCATTACTAGGAATACCAGGATACCCCATCGAAACATTTCAATGTTTCAGTTTCACTGTGTACTGTTAAATGAAAACTGATTTCCCGATTAGACACTTGCTCCAGGGTATGTATTTACCAGGTATGATTCTCACATCTGTATGGTTTTACAGATGATGAGTGGGAGTAAATTATTGGAAATTAGGTGATCATCCTCATTATATCGGGATTCTTTGGAATTGGTGATATTTGAGGAAGCCACCTGGGTTGTTTGCCGGTCGGCAAACATTTGGTTTTGAATATCCGTTGTTGTGCACCAATTTCAAATTGATATATCTGTACGTCTGTTTTTATAGAGTGAGACATATCCTTTTGAAATTATGTCTATGACATTTACCTATACCAGTGGATGGTTAGGTAAGGAGCATTGAACAGCGGTGTAATTCTTCTTAATCAAAAGGACAGTTTTCAACCTACGACACACAGTGAATGAGTCATTAGACTCAGGGGACTTATACAGAGTATTGTATATTGTCCAGTGTCCATTAGGACAGAGGGATAGGTACTCATACTATATTCTGTTTACTTGTGACTTCTCTAGTTCTTAGACAGGTGTTTCGTAGAAACGCAGAGTCCAAGTTTTGAGAAGTTATAGGTATAAGAATAAAGTAGAGAACCAGGTATTGCAAGTATCGGGATTCTTCAAGGTGATCGAAGATGTAGATACTTGTGTATGGTATTCAGTTGATAGTAATGATTAAGAGAATTTGCTTCTCTTTCAGGTTACTCATAATTGGAAGCATTCCTAAGTTGAGTAACGCTGATCGGCCTCTCTTCCATTTAGATGACATGCACTGGAGACAGCTGCATGATTTGAATCTGGTTCAATTAAATCAGTGCCTCTGTTTCTGTATTGGATATAGAACAGTTCATATCTTAACGCTGTTAAGATACGGGGAATTGTCGGGCTTATGCTTAAAACCAGACTCCGGATAACTCAAGGCACGTTTCTGTAATGGCTGTTTGTGGGTTGACCCGGGCTATGACGAGGGTTGATTTTCTACCATCTGGAAGATCAATAGTGTTATTGTTCTTGACTCGCCACAGTTTTAATAAAAATGGATTTTTTCAGAAAACAGTAGTGGGGGTATGGTAGAACTGGAAGTGATTCCAGAACCGCAAACGATTACTGAAGATTTGATAAGTACCTAAAGATTCAATATGGTTTGACATTCCATTGGCCACTCCGCAGATATGGTGGGTAACCTCAGGCACTCGAGAGATACTTCGGTATGCTCAAGGACGGTGGCAGGGAGGTTCTTGTTTACCCAGACTTGCCATTGCTGTTGTTCCAGACTGTGAGACCCGGCAGGAGGATAAGTATAGCGTCGTTCTAAACTAGTTTTAGAAGTGAATGTCTATATGACTCTGCCAGAGGGTTGTCGTAGTCAGTGGGAGCAGCGGAAGCATTGGTGGACATCAGGCTTATGTCTATTTATAGACTAAAGCAGATATAGCGGAGATAGATCATTTATTTCTGACGTGACAGTCATAGGTTTGACTTCATCAGAATAGGGGATGGATCTGTTAAGAAGGTAGTAGGGTGTGATGTCCTGGTATTTGATGACATACACGGAGTAGGAAGTGATATTCCTATACTTCAATCGGTTATACTTTGGTCGTCACACAGTAGTTTCTCCTCATAGGACTTGGATCTTACATCAGACATTCTGGTTACTAGATCTATGGTTTTAGATCTAGATTTGGGTGGTTTCCTAATCTGGGTACCATGACAGCATTCTATGAGTATTTAGAATGGAAGACTCCTGGCACGGTAGTATACCTGCAGGTGATGGAGTCACCCTCTCTAAAGGTGTCTTATAGACTAAAGGGGAGAGGGATGTTCATGATTGGCAGATCACTTGCTTAGGCAATTGAGTCAATCATGAGATGTCAAGTACCACACCAGATGTTGTTCTTGCAGTAGGTGCAATAAGTTGATATTCATCCAATCCTGGAGAAACAGTCGGAAGCAGTTTTAGAACATAAGTAGATGTTCTAGGGATATGATAACAACATTCTCCTTCGGGAGACAGTTATCATTCCAGGCTTCCAAGATGACCTGGATGACAGAGAGGTTGTCAGAGTTATAGTTTTCCCTCTGACGAGGGGCAGTATTTTGGACAGATGGTCCAGGTAGATAGTGAGGGAAGGCATGGCGCAGGATACTGATTAAGTTCAGTTGACGATACAGTCTAAGAAATTTGGATTTGGAGTTCATTTATGAGCTAGGTCCCATCAGACATCCAGACATTCTAAGACAGGTATTTCTCATTTCGGGAGATAGCTTTCTCCGCGAACTTGAGATATAGAGAGACATAGAAAGAAACATCAGAGTGGATCCACTCACAGAGGCTATTCCTCGAACGCAATAGTTTCGCAAACGAGCTTTATGAGACTGACTAGTAGAGGAGTTCGGTGTTCGGTATCACACGGGCTGTGAGTATGCGACATCGCAATAATTAGCCTTGAGTGCAAGTGGGAGATTGTTGGAGATAGTGCCCTCAGAGTCAATTATTGGATCATAGGCATGTGATTGCAATGATTGAGGGGAGGACCTGTCCCAGTAGGACAGTCTTACTCGAGATGATAGTATGCTATCTGGTTTATCTCTATCATCGTGTACTGCTTTAGGTGACCTTACGAGTCGCTATTACACGTTGATAGAGCCCTTAGGATCCTTGCTTGACTACCAGCAGTATGAGGGCGATCATATAAATGAGAGCTGGAGTCTATAAGCACATCCTTAAAAGGTCCCTAGTCGTGGGAGTTTCGAGACAGGGCATCGATTCTCCAGAGTAGACTAGTGTATACAGTCGAGGCCCCGACGAGGGGCGGTGGCCGGTCTCACAAGCCACTGGTGTCAGTTGGTTCACCTAAGATGTATACAGGTGCTCATTGGGTTATGAGTACACCGGACAGGACTCGCCGGGAACCTGCTAGTTGGGATTATACGATATGTGAGATAGCAGTTCCCTGGTGACATGTATACAGGTTAGTTCATCGACCTGAGATCGTCATTTGTCTCGTGTGAGTTCCCACTGTTCTTTGATTACTACCATACCACGGCTCAAAGGAGTCATGCAAACGGGTTTTAGTTGGGTACAGTCCCGAGCCACATGGAGGCAGTGAGCGGATCTGCAGGGGTTCGTCTCTCCCGGTATTGGGGATGAGGTCGCGCTGTGTCTAGGAGAGCCAGAATATGAAAAGTCCTTGGCCAAGGAAGGAGATTTGCTGGTAGGTATTCCAGTAGTATCTCAGGGTGTTCTGGGCTACACTCCGACACGACTTTTACCGCTTTTGGGGGTCTGACTTTTACCAACCCCCTAGGCCCGCCATGCGATGCTCATAGATGAACAGACCGGACTGTACGGATATTGTCACTGACAGGCTCAGTAGGGTGTCAGGATGAGTTCGCTCATCGACGTCCATTTTGGTCAATACCTGGTAGCCCGTCACGTATTGGCTTATACCTCTGACGTGCTAGTGGTTAAATCCACAGCCATAGTATTGACGAGTCTTTAGAGTCCACCACACTCAGTTACTCAAGTTTCGGGCGAAACGCTGTAGAGGCCGTATGGAGATATGGCAGGGTTCGATCAGACACGTGCGGTATTGCACGGATCGTGATCGGACGGTTTTTACTAGCCGGCTTTGGCTTAAGCCAGATCATAGTATAAGATAGTGTAGATTTTGTCTCTTTGCATTTGTATTCAGTGTGAATACGAATGCGGGTATGTATATGCAGTAGTGGGGTTTTCCTGTAATTTATTACGGGATCAGTTTTCTGAAGTTGCCAGTTTGCATTCCGTTCCGGCAGGTTTTCCTTTGTTCCTTCACGGCCGGACTTTTCGATGGAGGGGTTATTTGCAAGTTCGCAAATAACTTATAGTGGAGGGCTTCCTTGCATATTGTAGCTTCCTCATCATGAGATGCTTTTCTTGTCCATTTCCATTGCATTTATTAGATTGGAAATGAAAAGATTGAAGTGGATTGAATTGTGAGAAATGAGAGTGACTTTATTCTTGCATTATCTTTTCTTTTTCTTATTGAGTTATTCTATCATCTTTTTCCAACCTACTAGATGAGAGGGGCCGGCCACTTGAGGGGTGAGGAGAAAAAGAGAGAGAATTCATTTTTGGTGTTGGTGGAAAATTATTCTCATTCTCATGTTGCATCAAAGTTTCATAGCTCACTTCTCTTCTCCTCCACATCCATGGCAACTTCAAGAACCCTAAAGAGACATGGCTACTACACTATTCTATAGCAAGCCTTGGACGCGTCGGCCAGCCAACTTCGCGCCCGAGTTGCCTCGGTCAAGAGGTGGGAGCCCGTAAAAGATTCCGGCTACGTGGTGCCTTTCCGACGAGCGAGGAGGTGACGAACATTCCGCAGGAGATCGGAGAGGAGACGAAGACCGAAGGACACGGATCGCTTGGTATAGCTTCTCTACTCTTTTCTTGTTTGCTAGTTAGCTGGGTTAATGGCCCGATCCGGGTGAAAAGTGCGCGGTGGTGCCGGTTGCAAGTTTTGCAAAGTTTTTTGTTTCCGCGTTTCCGGCGTCGGATGGACGGCCGGGGCGCCGCCGCGGGCTTACACGATCCGTGTCCTTCGGTCTTCTCGTCGTCGTCCCGATCTCCCCGCGGAATTTCCGGTCTTCACCTCCTCGCCAGAAGGGCACCACATCGCCGGGTTCTTTACGGGCTCCCACCTCTGGACCGAGGCAACTCGGGCACGAAGTTGGCGAGCCGACGTGCCCAAGAATTGCTGTAGAATATATGTATAACTCTATGTCTCTTTGGGGTTGTGGAAGTTGCCATTAGTGGAGGATTGAGATGATAGCATTTTTGGAGATGAGGTTGGGGATTTTTGCAAACACTAGAGAACCAAAAATCCCCCACATAAAAATTGGGCAGCCCTCTCTTCATTTGGCCGGCCATGCTAAGAATGGGAGAGTGCGAAAATTCTAAGGGGTTGGATCAATAATCAAAGAGAGAAAGAAAGGTGGTGATTAGAACATAATCATCACCAACAAAGCCCAACACACCTCAACCATCTCACATCATCAAGTCAAAAAGTCAAGCAATCATGAAGCATAATCATGAAGCAAGAAGTCAAGGAAGTAAGAACCATCATGATCCAACAACATGCAAATAACACCCTCCACAAAGCTTATTTGCACATTTGCAAATAAGCCCTCCTTCACCATTTTTCGGCCAAGGAAAGATACAAAGGAAAATGGCCGAAACGGAAAGCAAACTGGCAACTTCAGAAAACTGATCCCGTAATAAATTACAGGAAACCCCGCTACTGTATATACATACCCGCATTTGTATTCCGACCGAATACAAATGCAATGAGACAAATCTACACTGTACAATACTAGGATCCGGCTGAAACCAAAGCCCGCTAGTATTATCCGTCCGATCATGATCCGTGCAATACCGCATGTATTTGATCGAACCCTGCCATATCTCCATACGGCCTCTACAGCGTTTCGCCCGAAACTTGAGAAACTGGTATGTGGGGGACTCTAAAGACTCGTCAATACTTTGGTTGTGGATTTAACCACTAGCGCGTCAGAGGTATTAGCCAATACGTAACGGGCTACCAAGTAATGACTAAAAGGGACGTCGATGAGCGAACTCATCCTGACACCCTAGTGAGCCTGTCAGTGACAATATCCGTACAGTCCGGTCCGTTCGTCTATGAGCATCACATGGCGGGCCTAGGGGGTTGGTAAAAGTCAGACCCCCAAAAGCGATACAAGTCATGTCGGAGTGTAGCCCAGAACACTCTGAGATACTACTGGAATACCTACCAGTAAATCTCCTGCCTTGGCCAAGGACTTCGTGTAATGGCTCTCCTAGACACAGCGCGACCTCACCCCCAATACCGGGAGAGACGACTGTGCCCAACTAAAACCTGTTTGCATGTCTCCTTTGAGCGTGGTAAGGTAGTAATCAAAGTACAGTGGGAACTCACACGAGACAAATGACGATCTCAGGTCGATGAACTAACCTGTACACATGTCACCAGGGAACTGCAATCTGACGTCAGGTATAAGACCAACTAGCATGTTCCCGGCGAGTCTTGTCCGGTGTACTCATAACCCAATGAGCACCTGTATACATCTTAGGTGAACCAACTAACACCAGTGGCTTGTGAGACCGGCCACCGCCCCTCGTCAGGGTCTCGACTGTATACACTAGTCTACTCTGGAGTATCGATGTCCTGTCTCGAAACTCCCACGACTAGGGACCTTTTAAGGATATGCTTATAGACCACCAGCTCCCACGTATATGATCTCCCTCATACTGCTGGCAGTCAAGCAAGAATCCTAGGGGCTCTATCAACGTGCAATAGTGACCTGTAAGGTCACCTAAAGCAGTACACGATGATAAAGGTAAACCAGATAGCATACTATCATCTTAAGTAAGACTGTTCTACCGGAATAGGTCCTCCCTCAATCATTGCAATCACGCGCCTGTGATCCAATAATTGACTCTGAGGGCACTATCTCCAACAATCTCCCACTTTCACTCAAGGCTAATTATTGCGATGTCGCATACTCACAGCCCGTGTGATACCGAACACCCAACTCCTCTACTAGTCAGTCTCACAAAACCCGTTTGTGAAACTATTGCATTCGAGGAATAGCCTCAGCGGGTGGATCCGCCTTGATGTTTCTTTCTATGTCTCTCTATATCTCAAGTTCGCGGAGAACGCCATCTCCCGAAATGAGCAATACATGTCTTAGAATATGTCTGGATGTCTGATGGGACCTAGCTCATAAATGAACTCCAAATCCAAACTTCTTAGACTGTATCGTCAATTGAACTTAATCAGTATCCTGCGCCATGCCTCCCTCAGTATCCACCTGGACCACCTGTCCAAAATACTGCCCCTCGTCAGAGAGAAAACTATAACTCTGACAACCTTTCTGTCATCCATGTCACCTTGGAAGCCTGGAATGATAACTGTCTCCTGAAATGAGGCTGTCGTTATCATATCCCTAGAACATCCACTTATGTTCTAAAACTGCTTCCGACTGTTTCTCTAGGATTGGATCAATATCAACTTATTGCATCTACTGCAAAAATAACATCTGGTGTGGTACTCATGATCGACTCAATTTCCTAAGTAAGTGATCTGTCAATCATGCACATCACTCTCACCTTTAGTCTGAAAGACACCTTTAGAGAGGGTGACTCCATCACCTGCAGGTACACCACCATGCCAGGAGTCGTCCATTCTAAAACATCTTTAGAATGTTGTCTAAGTACCCTGATTGGGAAACCACCCAGATCTAGATCTATAGATCTAGTAACCAAAATGTCTTGATATTATACCCAATTCCTATATGGAGAAACCACTGTGTGACAACCAAAGTATAACCGATCGTAGTATAGGAATATCACTTCCTACTATGTGTATGTCATCCAAATATCAGGACATCACACCCTACTACCTTCTTAACAGATCCATCCCCTATTCTGATGAAGTCAAACCTATGACTGTCACATCAGAAATAGATGATCTATCTCCGCTATATCTGCTTTAGTCTATAAATAGACATAAGCCACTTGTCCACCAATGCTTCCGCTGCTCCCACTGGCTACGAAAACCCTCTGGCAGAGTCATATACACGTACACTTCTAAAGCTAGTTTAGAACGACGCTATACTCATCCCTTGCCGGGTCTCGCTGCCTGGAACAACAGCAATTGCAAGTCTGGGTAAACAAGAACCTCCCTGTCACCGTCCTTGAGGCTACCGGAGTATCCCTCGGGTGCCTGAGGTTACCCACCGTATCTGCGGTATGGCCAATGGAATGTCAAGCCAGATTGAATCTTTAGGTTCCTGTCAAACTTTCAGTAATCGTTTGCGGTTCTGGAATCACTTCCAGTTCTACCATACTCCCACTACTGTTTTCTGAAAAAATCCATTTTTATTAAAACCGTGGCGAGTCTAGAACAATATCACTATTGATCTTCCGGATTGTAGAAAGTCAACCCTCGTCATAGCCTGGGTCAACCCACAAACAGCCATTACAGAAACGCGCCTTGAGTTATCCAGAGTCTGGTTTTAAGCATAAGCCAGACAACTCCCCGTACCTTAACATCGTTAAGATATGAACTGTTCTATATCCAATACAGAACCAAAGGCACTGATTTAATTGAACCAGATTCAAATCATGCAGCTGTCTCCAGTGCATGTTAACTAAATGGAAGGAGGCCGATCAGTGTTATTCAACTTAGGAATGCGTCCAGATATGAGTAACCTGAAAGAGAATCAAGTTCTCTTAAAACCATTACTATCAGCTGAATACAATACACAAGTATCTACATCTTCGATCACCTTGAAGAGTCCTGATACTTGCATTACCTGGTTCTCTACTTTATTCATATACCTATAACTTCTCAAAACTCAGACCTTGTGTTTCCACGAAACACATGTCTAAGAACTAGAGAAGTCACAAGTAAACAGAATATAGTGCAAGGACCAACCCCTCTGTCCTAATAGACACTGGACAATATACAATACTCTGTATAAGTCCTTTGAGTCTAATAACTCATTCCCTGTATGTCGTAGGTTGAAAACTGTACCTGTGGTTATGAAGAATTACACCGCTGTTTAATGCTCCTTACCTAACCATCCACTGATATAGGTAAATGTCATGGACATAATTTCAAAAAGGTATATCTCACTCTATAAAAATAGACGTACAGATATATCAATTTGAAATTGGTGCATAACAGCGGATATTCAAAACCAAAAATTTGTCGTCCGGCAAACAACCCAGGTGACTTCCTCAAATATCACCGATTACAACGAATCCCGATATAATGAGGACAATCACCTAATTCCCAATAACTTAATCCCACTCATCATCTGTAAAACCATACAGATGTGAGAATCATTCTTGGTAAATACATACCCTGGAGCAAGGGCTGATTGGGAAATCAGTTTTCTTTTAAAAGTACACAGCGAAACTGAAACATGTAAATGTTTCGAAGAAGTATCCAGGTATTCCTAGTAATGCCTCTTCCATTATCCAGATTCACAACTGTAACCGTATATTTCTATGCCATCTCTCCACATCCCTTCATATGTCTTTATTCATTACCTTCTGTACACCCTCTTAGGCTAAATGGTTTTCTTCCTTCCCTACCGTTCGGCACCAACCTATGGTTTGGAAGAAGACTGTCCAATAAGCGTAATGGGTGTACTGTCATAATCCTAGGAGCACTCGAAACGCGAGAGAAGGTGAAGATAAAAGACACCTGAATAAACCTTATTCCTATTTCTCCTGAACCAGAATCCATCCCCGAACTGGAACAAGTTCCTTTAGAGTTCGTATATAACCATACGATGGAGTATCCAATAAACTGTGGATTTTTGTAGTGATATGGAGTGTTCTAGAGAAATTCAAAGGTGATGTGGGAGTGGCGATGAAATACTTGGTTTGGTCGTGAATAGCAGTCGCAATTTACATTGCCCTCTTACTAATCCCTTGATATGTCTTTACTTAATACCTTCTGTACACCATCGTTATGCTAATTGGTTTTCTTCATTCCCCACCATTCGGCACCAGCCTAAGGTTTGGAAGAAGACTATCCAATTTGCGTAATAGGTGTACTATCTCCTAAACCATGGAGTACTCGCAACCTGAGAGAAGGTAAAAGGAAAAGACAACTGAATAGTCCTATTCGTTTTCTCCAGAACCAGAAACCATCCTCGAATAAATTCCTTCGAGTTCGTATATAACCATACGATGGTTTTATCCAATGGAAGTGGACGTTCGTAGTAATACGGGGTGTCCTGGAGAAAAGGGTAAAAGTAGGAGTGGCAATGAGGTATGCAACTCTGACAATCCAAAAAGCCAGTGTTTAAGAAGGTTCGGTCAACTTGGTCACTGAGTCATAGTCTAGGGTCGGGTCAATGGTCGCTGCCAAAGAGAGAGAGAAAAGAAACACTCAGCTTGCACTCTAACCTAGATCAGAATGGTTACCAATATATCTAATCAGGAAACCTCCCACTGTACCGTCAAATTCTCCTCCAAACCCGAAAGAAGAATTAGTCAGGATCACCCGAGGAGTAAACCAACTCATCAGTGGGAATCGGGATCCAACTTTCATCGCATGATAACGTGACGGAATCCGCTCACGTTATCACACTCCAGAAGGTATGCGCATATCTGGCAAGTTTCAGTTTCTTTAGAAACCCCCGATGTGATTTTTACCCCATGCTCTTATGACCTTGGCGTGAGGTCAAAATGTCATAAGTCACATGTCAAGTTCTACCCATCATTATCCAGGTTAATTTGAACCCACCCGTACCTCCCCTTGACGTAGGCCAAAATGGCAGTACAACTGTCTCAAACCAACGCATTCTATCTATGCAACAGATAAATATCCGGCAGCTACCAATCACTATGCCTTGGCGTGAGGTCAAAATACATAGCTTGAATACTACCGAATATTTAATTGAAATGATGGAGGGCTACAAATGGTTTCTGGCGAAAACCTTTAACGTAATGAACTTGATATCGTTGAAGGAAATGGATAGCTTTATAAAAATATAGTGGCGAAAACCTTTGCTAAAGAGGTCACTCCCGGTGAAGGGATCTCGGCTCTTTCCCCGTAGAATGAGGTGCAGGATATTCCAACTGAATACCACGATGCAAAGCAAAAGTAAACGACTATAGTGAAGTTATTGCCCTGACGCAAAACTTCTGTCCAAGGGGTCACTCCCGGTGAAGGGATCTCGGCCCTTGCCTCGTCGACTGATGTGCTGGATATTCATAACCGAATACCACTGTGCAAAACAAAAGAGAACGTCCTTGCAATAACAGCTTTTTGAAAAAATTGTTCCAACAACATCAGAATAGGTTTGTTTAGCTTGCATTGATCCGAATCAACGCAGTCCCATCAATTGATCACACCAATAAAGAACGAAAATATTGATGTACGTATATGCCATCCGCATTCGCCACTGGGTCCCGTCATTACCCGTTAGGTTACTTAACTAACGACAGAGCGGGGACTGGACTAGCGCGGATGCAAAACATATACAACATCTACTAGTATATATATCAATATATAATATTCGCTCAAGGCGTGATAAAATGCAACATCACAGAAATGTAATAAGTATCACAGAACAATATAGATATCTGGGATCCCCGGGTTTCACAGAGCCGCTACTGAAACCCGACGTTCCCCTGGTCGTGTAGATAGCCTGTGCAATGAAATCTTAGACCCCTACGGGCGCGGCAAGTTACCCGCCAAAACCTGAAGCGAGGCAGCCCCCTTCAACAACGTGAATGGACCACCCAGCACTTCACGGAATCCGGTAACTTGGGCACCCCTCCTGGGTCAACCTGTACCCCCTACGAGTGTGGCGAATAGCCCGCCAATTCTAGAGTGAGGCCCCCTCCGTCTCAATGCCATGAGTTGCGGGCCCGTTGCCCTCTAGAACCCGGCTATCCGTGCACCCCTCCGCGGGGTAATCCTAGTATAGAAAGTAAAATATACATACAACGGGTACATCGACCTCACCCCGGTCGTGCCCCAAAAGAATAATATACAAACAGGCAGTAACGGAAGTCCACATGTCGGACGCTCGGCCCGCAATATCAAATGTACATAATAAACCAAACTGTACTAATATTGCATCCAGGCTATCCCCCATGACCAATACGCAACATCACAGCACAACACAGAACATCAACGTGAATGTCACGTTCGCAAATCCGTCTAACCGGGCTATAGCAGTTAGACAGGATTTACCGATCAAGTGACATTCACGGTCGCAGATATAATGTAAATACTGTGAACTAATGTGTTTAAAATTTTCGATCGATCAAATTTTCCTAAGTGGGTCCCAAAGCACTGCTGTAGCACTTAAAGAAATTCTGGGCCCAAACAGAATATACCAAAACCCCTATTTTCAACACAGAGACTCTCTGTAAAAATTTGATGCACTGAAAAGTAAAGATGGCGGCGGAACCGCGGCCCAAAAATGGGTTTGGCCGCAGTTCCGCGGTGGGGTAATGGGTTCATGCTACCAAATTTTTCCAGAGTGCTCATACTTCCCTGCACATGTTTCTGCAACAACCTGAAAAAAATTTCGAGCCAAAAATATTTCGACAGAAACTGACGCTTTTGAAAACGCGGGTTTTGGAGTTTTGTTCGATCGAAAATGTAAACACATTAGACCAAGCTAGACTAGGTTAATGGCGTGGCTCTGATACCATGTAAGTGCACGGCGGCGCCCCGGCCGTCAATCCGAGGCCAAAAATGCGGAAACGATAATTTACTTTAAACTTTCAAACCGGCACCACCGCGCACTTTAAACCCGGATCGGGCCATTAATCTAATTCTAGCAAACTAGAGAAGGGGTAGAGAGATATACCGAGCGATCCGTGTCCTTCGGTCTTCTCGTCGTCGTCCCGATCTCCCCGCGGAATCTCCGGTCTTCACCTCCTCGCCGGAAGGGCACCACATCGCCGGGTTCTTTTACAGGCTCCCACCTCTGGACCGAGCCAACTCGGGCACGAAGTTGGCGAGCCGACGTGCCCAAGAATTGCTGTAGAATATACGTATAACTCTATGTCTCTTTGGGGTTGTGGAAGTTGCCATTAGTGGAGGATTGAGATGATAGCATTTTTGGAGATGAGGTTGGGGATTTTTGCAAACACTAGAGAACCAAAAATCCCCCACATAAAAATTGGGCAGCCCTCTCTTCATTTGGCCGGCCATGCTAAGAATGGGAGAGTGAGAAAATTCCAAGGGGTTGGATCAATAATCAAA
The DNA here is from genome assembly GCA_030015575.1 of Agapanthus africanus. Classification (NCBI taxonomy): domain Eukaryota; kingdom Viridiplantae; phylum Streptophyta; class Magnoliopsida; order Asparagales; family Amaryllidaceae; genus Agapanthus; species Agapanthus africanus. The sequence continues at coordinate 220,116,495 of JASDDO010000008.1, forward strand.
GAGAGAAAGAAAGGTGATGATTAGAACATAATCATCACCAACAAAGCCCAACACACCACAACCATCTCACATCATCAAGTCAAAAAGTCAAGCAATCATGAAGCATAATCATGAAGCAAGAAGTCAAGGAAGTAAGAACCATCATGATCCAACAACATGCAAATAACACCCTCCACAAACCTTATTTGCACATTTGGAAATAAGCCCTCCTCCACCATTTTTCGGCCAAGGAAAGATACAAAGGAAAATGGCCGAAACGAAAAGCAAACTGGCAACTTCAGAAAACTGATCCCGTAATAAATTACAGGAAACCCCGCTACTGTATATACATACCCGCATTTGTATTCTGACCGAATACAAATGCAATGAGACAAATCTACACTTTACAATACTAGGATCCGGCTTAAACCAAAGCCCGCTAGTATTATCCGTCCGATCATGATCCGTGCAATACCGCACGTATCTGATCGAACCCTGCCATATCTCCATACGGCCTCTACAGCGTTTCGCCCGAAACTTGAGAAACTGGTCTGTGGGGGACTCTAAAGACTCGTCAATACTTTGGTTGTGGATTTAACCACTAGCGCGTCAGAGGTATTAGCCAATACGTAACGGGCTACCAGGTACTGACTAAAAGGGACGTCGATGAGCGAACTCATCCTGACACCCTACTAAGACTGTCAGTGACAATATCCGTACAGTCCGGTCCGCTCGTCTATGAGCATCGCATGGCGGGCCTAGGGGGTTGGTAAAAGTCAGACCCCCAAAAACGGTACAAGTCGTGTCAGAGTGTAGCCCAGAACACCCTGAGATACTACTGGAATACCTACCAGTAAATCTCCTACCTTGGCCAAGGACTTCGTGTAATGGCTCTCCTAGACACAGCGCGACCTCACCCCCAATACCGGGAGAGACGAACCCCTGCAGATCCGCTCACTGCCTCCATGTGGCTCGGGACTGTACCCAACTAAAACCTGTTTGCACGTCTCCTTTGAGCGTGGTAGGGTAGTAATCAAAGTACAGTGGGAACTCACACGAGACAAATGACGATCTCAGGTCGATGAACTAACCTGTACACATGTCACCAGGGAACTGCTATGTGACGTCAGGTATAAGACCAACTAGCATGTTCCCGGTGAGTCCTGTCCGGTGTACTCATAACCCAATGAGCACCTGTATACATCTTAGTTGAACCAACTAACACCAGTGGCTTGTGAGACCGGCCACCGCCCCTCGTCGAGGCCTCGACTGTATACACTAGTCTACTCTGGAGTATCGATGCCCTGTCTCGAAACTTCCACGACTGGGGACCTTTTAAGGATATGCTTATAGACCACCAGCTCCCACGTATATGATCGCCCTCATACTGCTGGCAGTCAAGCAAGAATCCTGGGGGCTCTATCAACGTGCAATAGTGACCTGTAAGGTCACCTAAAGCGGTACACGATGATAAAGGTAAATCAGATAGCATACTATCATCTTGAGTAAGACTGTTCTACCGGAATAGGTCCTCCCTCAATCATTACAATCACGTGCCTATGATCCAATAATTGACTCTGAGGTCACTATCTCCAACAGAGAGGGGGGGTGTTGCCTCATTCTCTTCCCTATCTTTTTTTTTCATCTTCTTCTTCATCTTTCTCACCCTCATCTCCCTCCACCTTCAAACCCTAGATCCATCTCCAAATAATCCCCAAAACCCTAAACCCCTTTCACAAAAAAACGATCCCCTCTTCATGGTCATCACATGGAACCAAGAAAAATGAGATTTTGGCAACTTTGGGACTTCTAGGGTTTTCTTAAGAGACATCCATGAGGTATATCACTTTCCATGTTAGTTTAGTTTGAATTCCTAGCTTTTAGTTTAACTTAGAACTCGTTTAGTGGTGATTTGTAGAAATTGGAAAACCAAAGTGAGGGTTTGAGTAAAATTGTGGATTGGTGGTGATTGAGTGGCTGTATAATACCTGAGAATGAGTATGGGAAACCAAAATATGGATTTGGGAATTGAGTTCATGTCGGTTTGTGAGGAATTGGAGCGTGCAGGGAAATCTGGAATGAACGGGGACATTTTCTAGAAAAGTAAACAATACCACCTAGATACACCACCAGGAGACCACCCTACGAAGACGAAGCCCAGAGGAGCCAGCAAAACCGGCCTGGCCGGAATTTTCTTGTATGTGGCCAGCCACCCTAGTGTGTTAGGTGCCCAGGTTGCTCCAGCAGGTCACACACTCCCTATACTACACTCTAGACTTGTTTGCTTATCACCTGAGACAAAATCTGAGACCACTTTTCTAGGTTGCTGCCATGTGTTTCATGATGTTTATGGATTTAAGTTTTGATATTTGGTTTTGTATTCGATTCCTTGACGTTTGTACGTCTATATCGAGGGTTATTTGGTTGAATTGCGAAAGGTAGACCATAGGTTTTGACCTATGGGTGATTCGTGCGACATTTTGGTTTTCGTGTGTCGTTTCGGTTTTGAATTGGATTTTAGAACTAATTTTAATAGCGTTGCGATATGTGTTGTTATTGTAGATACCTTCGCGTGGATTCCGAGACGACGGAGCATGGCGTCATCAACTTCGGCAAGCAAAGACCAAGGTGAGTGGATCTAAATCCACGGGGGAAGTCGGGTGGATGGCGTATAGCACCCCCGCAAAGTTTTGGTGGAAACCGATTTGTAGAATATGGTTAAGAAAACCTAGATTAAGAAACTAAGGTTAGAGCTAAAAGATTGATTAGATAAACCATACTAGAAACTAAGGATAGTTAGAAGCGTTATGACACGACTTGTATGTGATGAGGAGATTTTGAGGACAACGTTTGACGATAGTACCGTTTAGGGTGTTATAGGACTAGATAGCTGACGTAGATACGTCATCCGAACCATACTTATTTCTAAACTAAAGAATCGTATGCTTCTTTAAACAGATACCTTGAGGGACGTTACTGATTTTCAAATGATATCTTTTCTTTAAAAACACCGTAGCCCCTACTTTCAAAACTACGATTCGCATCTTTTCAAAAACTGTTTGTATGGTTCGGGTGTGTATGTTAGATTAGATACTTATGCTTATAGTAAAGATAGATTAGATATGTGAAATTGACCTGATGTGGGAGATAAATGCGATGAAAAGATAAGACGATGTAATATGATGATTGATGGTATGATGGTATACGGATGCGAGTCGATTGAGATGAATTATACCCTGTCGGTCCCCTGATATGAGATTATTGCGAATGCGACCTGGGACATAGGTATATAGAGATACTTATATATGTTGTGAATCGTGAGTGATAGCCGTACGAGACGTTAGGTCCGTACCCTCCTCGTCTTATAGGTTAATAGGATCCCTGATAGCTTAATGCCGCCGTACGATGATTTTCCGTGCGTGATGAGTTGACTTGATGATTGATCCTTACCCTTGACTAGAGGTTGTTGTACGATGGATTATACCGTATGCGATGTTGTTTAGGCTAGATGCCGATTGATAGATTCACCGACTCAGACATATGATAGTTACGTATACCTTATAGCGTTTAGCTGATGATTTACCTAATGCTGCATTCATGATATTATTATTGCATTGCATATACCTGTGTTAGTATACTTACACCATTATCGATGATGCGTATGTTACACGTATACAGATTTGCCGGCTCACACACTTCTTCATCGATAATTGCCATGTCACTACACAGTAGGATTGCTGCATCATGATATGACTCTTGCATAATTTACTTGCTATAGTTACCTGTGCACTTTTATACGATGTTGCATTTGACTTTGGAGATATTGGGAACCGCAAGACATATTTTCAAAACTGGAATTATTTAAAGGAGCGGTATTCCCTTAATATGATATATCACTATTCCATGTTGCATGATATACGGATATGCTTACATTTCCATCATATGTCACATACATCATGCTTTATGATTTTACGCATTGATATATGCCGTTTTCATGAGATTTCTGGATTTGAGAACCGTGGTCATTTTAAAAGAAAGTATGTATTGTTTTAAAAACCCGGTTTCTCTTGATATAATATTTCAGTGCGTCCACCATGTGTTTTCTCGGTTCTGAGAGTGGCATGTGAAACCCGATTCGAGGAGCAGTAGGCACCGTCTGCGGGTACATGGTGGACCCAGTGAGGTACCCCAGGGCAAGAAGACTCATATATGTTAGACGATGAGCCTGGCAGGGGAGCATTACCTACCAGTGATAGTATTTGGACTTGGCGGTTATCCGGAGGATGCCGACCGAAGTAGCGAGATGGATATGAGGGCCGACCAGGGTGTGCGGCGCCTGAGGGCCGATCTAAGGATACGGCGCCTGAGATATATGATGATTTACGTGTTGATGCTGGACACGATTTTCATGATGTTTCGAGTGTCGATGCTGGACACTCAGGTTCCATGATTTTGAGATGTCGCGAGAGACACACGTTGATTTATATCCTTATATTTTCATGCATATGCTATTATGATATTTACATTCATGATGTTGTTGCGTCAGTGGTTGACGCGTGGACTAGATCCACATACATACATACATTGATTTTACTGTTGGATGTTATCCACATGCTTATAGGCATTGACTATCTTGTTGGCATATATACGACCCGGTCATCCTAAATATCATAGTATTACCTTTATGATATAGTCAACCTAGGAGTCGTTGTTTATTCGATTTCTACTTGTTGATATATTTCTATTCACGAGTTGGCAACTCACCCCCGTTGTGCCACAGTTCTTGCAGGTTACCCGCTTGGATCAGTAGCGGCTTCGCTGGCACGCAGTCGCATCGGTGTTTTGCACTAGTAGGTGGGACATTTGTATCGTACCCACTCTTGTATCTATATTTTATTATTGTATCGAGTTAACTCCATCAATCAAAATTGGTAAATTGTATAAGTAATGAGACTTAGTGAGACTTGTCGTTGCGAGACTTAGAGCGAGGGTTTTTTTCGCTACTTGTGGTATTTATGTCTTGCTTTCCTTTATCTTTTGTGGTGAACTTCGTCGTTGGGCGTCGTATACTCATTTTTACCGTTTTGCGTGGTTGTGATCCGCCGTTTGGCGAAGAGCTAGCTCCCGCTTGGGGATGCCATTTTCTTATTATGTATTTCTGGTTTTGGATCAAAATATACAAAGGAGGTGCTGCCCAATTTTCAAAAAGACGAAACATATTTTTAAACTTGCATAATCCACTTGCATTTTCATGTTCCTTTTCTTTGCATTAAGAAAACTTAATTTCATTATACATTTATTTCAAAACTTCACCTCCTTTATTTTCTTAAAAAGGTTTAGATTTCTGGATTTCAGCTTACTTGAATTACGTTACGCCTTTAGACGTTTCGTGATTTAAGTGCTGGTTATGAGCTAATATTTCGGGTCGTGACAAAGTTGGTATCAGAGCGTTAGGTTTAACCTTTGTTCGAGTCTATGTTTGACTATACGGAGTCTAGGGTGGGTATGTATTTCGGAACCTAGGCTTGACCTTACGGAACTTAGACTTGAATGGGGGGGTATTAGACCCGAACTTTCATTTCATAGGCTGACCCTGATTGATGAAGTAGGTAGCTTGAGTAGAGTGACGTACCGTACGTATGTTCCGCGGCATATTTACGATACGATAGTCCACTTAAGAAACCTTAGAATGTACATATTTTGAGATCTGTGATTCTCTTCGTATCCTTGATTTTTTTTGTTCCATGATCATACTCTCATTGATACTTTTCCTTCCTATGATCATATATCCATGCCGGATCTGTCGTTTCGTTTCATGCCTTTGGTCTGCTTTCTTCGATACTCGATTGAGGTTCCTGTCACCATGTTTGAGCTTAGATTGAGCTGCTGCTAGTGTTGCGGTCTGGGCGAGCTCGTCTGGTACGAGGGCCGACCATTGTGTTTTCTGGTGACATGGGAACGTCTCGATGTAGTGTTGTGTTGTGACCTCCTGTTGAGGCGAGTGTTTGGTTTTGCACCGGATGATCGGGCCATCGATAGAGCTGTCAGTTGCGAGAGGACTGTTGATGTACAGCATACCTCAGAGATATTGATGCCGCCTACCGTGCAGACAGATGACCCAGCTGTTGCTGAGATTGATAAGATGTCGCTTCCAGAGCTTACGAGCTGAGATCGCCGGAGCTTCCAGGTAGTAATGCGACAGATGATAACCAGCCTACCCCGAGTTGAGAGACGAAGGTGATTCGTCAGATTGATGCGCCGACGTAGGCCCAGTTGAGTTGAAGATTTCCAGTGTGGAGAGTCTTACCAGATCTAGAGCAGACCGATCCGGAGATGACTGTTGATGTCTCTCCTTTCCTAGAGCCTTGAGGCATTGCTTGGCATGCGGGCGAAGGGTATTCACATGTTGTATAGGCGAAGTTAAAAAGGTTTGAACGAGTGTCAGGAAACCATTTTCCCCAAGTTTAAAGTGTTCGAAGGAACATGCAGGTAATTCTGTGGACCCTCTAGAAGAATGAAACCCTAACTCGACATGATGACCATGGAACCGCTTTGAACCTTAGGGTTTGTAGCAGTTTAGCGGTGCCATCAGTGAGGCTTGGGTTTGCCCTTCTACGGCTGGTCCAGAGGTGCTGTGGTATGTACCCGATATTTTTAGACCGCGCTCAGGTGTTGAGCCTTCGGGAAATTTTGGGACCTCGATGACTCGATCGAAAAGTTTAACGCCGTCCGGATACCATGTGATAGGAGACCAGTAAGCTGACCAGCTTCGGATAGAGGACCTCACCCAGATGCGTTGTGAGTTGATCAAGAGCGGGCGAGTATAGAGTATTCCTCCGATGGTTGGGGCGAGTTCCCGAGGACATGTTCGGACAGATATCTTCTACAGAGTGATGAAGATACCGAGTTCGTGACTTCGAGTCCGTGTGAGAGACTTCGGATTTACTAAAGCCAAGGACCATTATGGTACGCAGATAGCACGATGTGACGTCGAAGTGGATGATGATACAGGCGAGTGGGGCCAGAGGTTCATGCGAGATGCTGACGAGCTGTTGCTACTCTCCATCGAGATTAGAGATCTGATATGCATACAGAGGAGTTGGGATACGGCCAATTCCCGTGGAACGTTGTGCTGAAACGCAGATGTCCAGAAAATGAGAAAAGACTATGCAAGAGTACCAGCCTCCGTACAGTTCGTCATAGGCGAGATCGGAAGAGACCTTGAGCAGGATTCCTTCCGGGACACTGCTGCAATGAGATTTGCACCCAGTATCAGATGTGTCACGTATATTCAGAGAGCCAGAGGCCAACGCCAGTGACATGCTGCCTTACGAGTGGTCGTGATGATTGACCGGAAGATGACCAAAGAAGTGCCAGAACGGAATCGTCCCCGTTAGCACACCTGACAGGGCCGATGAGCCGATGGATTGCGAGATTGGTAATCCGAGGAGAAGATGAGTACCCAGAGACAGAGGACGCCAGACCGTGAGCAGGAGGCGAGCGGATATTCTTGTTCTGCCGGTTCTAGGCACACCGATTCTTTTTTCCGACATTGTAGGAGGTGTACCTCAATGTCCTTTGTTGCGATTTGCGTTTGTGATCTGAGTATCACGCTTATATCGCTTGGATTTGAGTTTTGGTGATGAGTTTCCTGATATTGATCTCGTGCACCATGGTTGCACCTACTGGGTATTTACATTTTGTGCATGGTTATTGCACTTGAGATATGCTTTTATACACTATTGTGTTGGTTTTTGATTTGTGCATATTTATTGCACTTGATATCGGTTTTGTGCCTCGGCTGCACATGTTTATGATTTCGTAGATTTCATATAGTTGATTCGATTTTTGTGCGTGTGGTACGCACTCGATTTGATTTTTACACTCGGTATAGCTTATATGTGCTTGTAGTGCATTAATATGTGTTTTGTGCACGCAGTTGCACACGTTTATGATCTTATACACCTTGGTACACTCGGTGTTGCTGTTCACGCGTTTGAGTTATTGATCGGTATTTTATGCAGAGGATGCACTGTATTTAGTATTTCGTGCACGGGATGCACTGGATTTGTATTTCGTGCCCTGGATGCACTGGATCTGTGTTTCGTGCATTTGTTGCACTAGATTTTAATTTCGTTCAATTGTCGCACCAGATTTATATTGTGTGCATTTGTTGCACCGGATTCGTATTTCGCACATTAGTTGCACTACATTTGCATTTCTTGCATTTGTTGCACCGGACGGGTATTTATGTGTTTGTCGCACTGGATTTATACTCCGTACCTTGGTTGCACCTGACTTATGTCCTTGAGCATTCGTTTTACCAGATTTGCATTTTCGTGCGCGTTGGCACTTGCCGTTCGTTTTCGTGCATGCTACTGCACTATATGCTTTTATGGACCCGACACGCTTTGGTTGGATTTTTGCGCATATTAGCCACTTGATTTGGATTTTCGCGCATGTTGGGCGCATGATATGAGACATGATTTTGTGCACACCGGATGCACTCTAGATGCACTTGATATTATTGTCGTGCACACCCGTTGCATTGGACAGATACTTTCGTGCACACCCGTTGCACTGAGTTTTGCTTTTGTGCATATTGTGGCATTTGTATTTGGATTTATTCCGTGCGCACCAGACGCACGTGATTATTGGATACGCCTTTTGAGGCTGATTTTGCTTTTGAGCACCTTTTTTTCATGATAGGCACTATATTATGAAGTAGCCAAACATGACTGATCTGAGGACAGTACCTGAGTACCTTGCATGCATTAAAAGATTACCAAGAGGGTTTCAAAAGGAGCTATAGTCTCGCTATTTCTTACGCGTCCGTGAGCGACACGAACGTTATAAAGGAAAACCTTTTGGGATATTTTGAAAACAACGGGACGTGTATTTAGGAAAACATATATGGACATATATTATTATTTTAAAATGAGCGTCCGTCACTTATGCCGTAAGTTACGCATCATACGGCGATTTAGAAAAGATTTTTGCATGAGTTTTATTCAGTTCTTGAAAGTTTTCCAAAGATGCGTACTATACACGTATTATAGTATTTGAGTAGTGTATATTGGATTTCAGTAGTAGATTCGAGATCTTTATCTCTATTGTAACTCCGAGGATATGCGTGCAAATCCGATAATTTGCGTGACGCTTGACAGAGTTCGATTTTGAGTTTGTACTCGTTTTCATGCGCACTTGACGCGCTGTGTTGTTTCTGCATCTTCCGTGATTTCGGAGCCCCGTTGATTTGAGCTGATTATTTAAATGTTTTAGATTTTGGGGGTTTAAATTTAAATTCGGGGACCGAATTTATTTAAGGGGGGAAGATTGTAACATTTCAGAAAATATAAAATATTATTTTTGGAATTTAATATTAAAATAATATTTTTCCCGAAAACTGCCCGATTGGCGAAATTGGGGTTTTCGAAAAAGGGTATAAATATATACCAATAATTATGAAATAATTGTAAATTAAAATGATTTATTCATTTAAAAATATATTTAAAGGATTTGGCATTTTTAAAATTTATAATATGCAGTTTTGATAAAACCCCGATCAGTGCACTGCTAATCGCGATTAGGCCAAATCCGTGTTTATACAGTTTTCATGGTTAGTGCACCATGATATGTTTCATTTGGTCACATGTTGTTTCATTTCATTTGGCTTATGTGTTATGGTTTATTGGTAGTGAGAAAAGAAAAAGAAAAGAAAAATGTGTCATGATGAGTGAGGAGAGAGAAATGAGACATAATGATGACTTGGAGAGAGAGAGAGAGAGTGAGAATAATTGAGAGAGGGGGGACGGCCTCATTCTCTTCCCCATCTTTTTTTATCATCTCCTTCTTCATCTTTCTCACCCTCATCTCCCTCCATCTTCAAACCCTAGATCCATCTCCAAATAATCCCCAAAACCCTAAACCTCTTTCATAAAAAACGATCCCCTCTTCATGCTCATCACATGGAACCAAGAAAAATGAGATTTTAGCAACTTTAGGACTTCTAGGGTTTTCTTAAGAGACATCCATGAGGTATATCTCTTTCTATGTTAGTTTAGTTTGAATTCCTAGCTTTTAGTTTAACTTAGAACTCGTTTAGTGGTGATTTATGGAAATTGGAAAACCCTAGTGAGGGTTTGAGTGAAATTGTGGAATGGTGGTGATTGAGTGGCTGTATAATACCTGAGAATGAGTATGGGAAGCCAAAATACGGATTTGGGAATTGAGTTCATGTCGGTTTGTGAGGAATTGGAGCGTACAGGGAAATCTGGAATGAACCGGGACATTTTCTAGAAAAGTAAACAATACCAGGAACCTAGATACACCACCAGGAGACTACCCTATGAAGACGAAGCCCTGAGGAGCCAGCAAAACCGGCCTGGCCGGAATTTTCTTATATGTGGCCGGCCACCTTAGTGTGTTAGGTGCCCAGGTTGCTCCAGTAGGTCACACACTCCCTATACTACACTCTAGACTTGTTTGCTTACCTTGTTTCCACCTGAGACAAAATCTGAGACCACTTTTCTAGGTTGCTGCCATGTGTTTCATGATGTTTATGGATTTAAGTTTTGATATTTGGTTTTGTATTCGATCCCTTGACGTTTGTACGTCTATATCGAGGGTTATTTGGTTGAATTGCAAGAGGTAGACCATAGGTTTTGACCTATGGGTGATTCGTGCGACATTTTGGTTTTCGTGTGTCGTTTCGGTTTTGAATTGGATTTTAGAACTGATTTTAATAGCGTTACGATATGTATTGTTATTGTAGGTAGCTTCGCATGGATTCCGAGATGACGGAGCGTGTTGTCATCGACTTCGGCAAGCAAAGACTCACGCCCCGCTTCCCAAAATACGGAAAACGAGGGATGACTAGGCCAGCCATGCTCCTACGGTCAAGGAATCATCCCGCCGTAGTCACACTTCGGCTTCTAGCATTACTTGGTAATCAGTAAATAAAGCACAGTAGTAAAGGAATCACATCACTAATTTATTACATTGAAATCCATTGTTCACAATTTTACAAATAACAAGAACAATTACTAACCAAGTTCAATCTCACGATCACTTTTATGGAAAACAGTAAAGAAAGAAAGTACACCAGACTATATCTCCATGAACTCGAAAGGCAGATCAGTCTCCAGTGCTGGTCCTTCCACGGAATCTGAGCATGCATACTCAGGTCGTCAGAGCGACACAATAATAATATTATTATAATAAGATGAAATAGGTAAAAGAGGTAATACTGGTGAAAGTACAATGCGAGTAATCACTATATCACTATATGATGCAAAATATGATCTGTGTCCCTATCAGTCTCTAGGTCATGTTTGAAATCGTATAGTGGAAGGAGGATCATGTTTAACAGGAGTCTCGTACATACCCGAGACAACGGCCCACATGCTCGGGACATAACCCTGTCAGCCGGATCGCTAGATCCTACCTAATATATATATCACTGCTCGAATTATCATCCTCTAAAACATGGTCCCGCTAAATACAATTCTCTTTCCACTTCGATTTCCCCTTTATCCCCAGGTTTACACTATTTATGATCTTGATTTAGTCGTATACAAGTATACCAATGGCACTGTTTATCACTGTTCACTGTATCAATCACTGTCACGAATATTCACTTTCCATTGGTGTACTCGTCACTCCTAAACCAACATCAATCACGCACGATAATGCAATGTTCACTGACTCTAGCACGCACTAACACTGTGTATATGGAAAATGGGTATGATATATGTATGTATGCCATCATTAAGCTATGTGTATTATGAATCAATATGCATGTCATTATCTTACAAAAATTGCATAAATTCATATATTAAGAATTCAACGAAATGATGCAAGTAAGATAAATAGAACGCTCAGTCAGCAATTCATCAAAATTAGTTTCAGTTCAATCGGGATTTTGGTTTTCAAGATACAGCTGTTTCATTTTAAGTGCTCGCGGCTGGAAATTCAGTTTCAGAACTGAACGTTCGTTTCGCGACACGAATTGCACCCAGTTAGGTTCTGAATTTAGCAATTCTACAGTTGAATAAAATCTAGGGTTTTCGATAGGGTATTCAACGCAATAGACAGATCCTCAATCGCGTCTTTACGTCGAAAGTTATACACAATTTAACATCAGTGTATCACTTCTGAATCTGTTCTGGACAGCTATACGTTCTGCCCTTTTATTTACAATTTAAATAGCAAACGGCAATGAAACGGAATGAAACCACTTGTTTTGTTTAGCTAAGAGAATCATATTTAATCCACTGCAGAGTTCTGTAACATACAAATTCAGGAAACAAAGTGGCACACATTTTGGGACAGTACACAGTAATCAGAGTCGCTCTGGACTGCAGTCCAGAGTCGCACTCCGATCTAAATATCATTGCAGTTACAGAACAGAAATCATTAGGAGTCGTCTTCGATTTAAGCCCTCGAACGCAACATTCCAGTATGTACATAATTTACAGTGATTTTTACCATTTTCAGATACAGAGAAATTCTAGTTTTAACGGTATATTTGGGGGTATCAATTTTAGTCACTAACAATCGTATTTTCCAGTGAGATTCATACACGATATTCGTCATCATATGGGCCAACAGAAAACATCTGTTTCCGTCAAATTAAACAAGTATTTTCATTGGGGTCTAGTATCGAACACATAGGTCGCATAATATATCGGGAATCGGTAATTTATAAACTAAATGATTTAAGTTTGTATCACAATTATCTTAGCATGTAGCAAGTAAAACACTTGCCTGGAAACATCTCAGGGTTGCACGGCAGCAGTGGCGTCACGAGCGCGCGATGTACGTCGTGAAACGAATTGCGCGAGCTTGGCTCGAGATACGGAATTTGCGTCGGAGTTGTCCGGAGACTTCTTGTACTCGCTGGAAGGGTGAAGGAGGCTCTGTGGATCTCCTAAGTAGTGCTGGGGTTGACGACGGTCGACGGCGTCGCTCCGGCGATGGGCAGCAGCAAGGGTGTTTGGGGTTGGGTGATTTTGGTGTGGTTTTAGAGAGAGGGGGGGTAGGTAGTGGGGCTTGGCTATAGTGATAATTATGCGGGGGTTCCAGTGGAGGTGTCGAAGAGGGGTTTGAGTGCTGTGGAGAGCTCGCCGGCATGGGGTGCAGGGTGGCCGAGCTCAGTGTGCAGGGGAGCTCGGTTGATGGAGGGTGCAGGGGCTCGTGGGGGTGAGTTTCTTGAGAGAAGAGAGTGAGGGAGGAGGAATGAGGGATCGCCGAGGGGGTTGTCGTCGTCAGAGGGGTCGAGTGAAGTTGGGTCGATGTGGGTTTCGAGAAGGGGAGAGATGAGAGATTTCGGGAAAACGAGAGGGGAGTGAGGTGTGAAGGAGATAAGGGAGTTGAGAGGAGCGCGTCGTGGGGGCGAGGGAAATGGTACTGCAAGGTAAGCGCGAGCGTTGGCGAGGACGCGGGCGTGAGCTGCGGCGGAGGGAGAGGGTTGGGGGAAGTTAATGTTGGAGGAGAAAGGGAGATGAACAGGAGCGGGTCAGGTTGGGTGTTGATGAGGCGGGCCAAAGGAGTGGGCTAGGGGTTTTAAAAATGATTCCTTATTAAAATTTTTGTGGGCTGAGGGGAAGAACGGGCCGGGGGAATTGATAAAGGATTTCTTTAAAAATGAATGTGTGGGCTGAGAAGAAGAACGGGCCGGGGAATTGATTTATTGGTTTGAAAAAAAATTGGGCTGAGGTTTTATTTTAGAAGAGAATGGGTTTAAGTAAGGTTAGGGTTTTAAAGTAAAATATTTTAATTGCTTTAGTTTTGGTTTTGGTTTAATTTGGCTTTGGTTTTAAATCTTGGGTTTTGGCTTTTAGGGTTTGGACTATGTTTTCAAAAGAGTTGGAAAATAAAGTTTAAATATTAAGCTTAAACAACCAATTAAAATACGAGGGGAAAAAGAGAGGAAATCACTGGAATTTAGAAAATAGGAAACTTTTATTAAGATGGGAACGGGGATTTACATCATACCCCCCCCTAACAAAAATTTCGTCCTCGAAATTTAACAAGGTTACAAAGAAACAATGTACTAAACAAAGAGATGTGGATAACGATCACGGATATCTTCCTCCCACTCCCAGGTGGATTCTCCTGGGGAACGACCGCCCCAAGACACTCTGACTAAAGGAATGACCTTATTCTTCAGCACTTTCTCTCTGCGGTCGAGGATAGTAGTAGGCTGCTCCTCGTACGATATATCGGTACCCAAAACTAGCTCCGAATGGTCCAGGACATGGCTCTTATCTCGGACATAACGCCGCAACTGTGACATGTGGAAGGTATTGTGCACACCAGCTAGCGATGGAGGCAAGGCAAGTCGATAGGTCACCTCTCCTACTCGCTCTAGCACCTCAAAAGGTCCGATAAATCGGGGACTGAGCTTTCCCCGGCCTCCGAACCTGATAACTCCACGGGTAGGGGAAATCTTCAAGAACACGTGATCTCCGACTTCAAATTCTAGTGCCCTCCTGCTGGTATCTGCCCAACTCTTCTGTCGATCCTGAGCCGTCTTGATACGCTGCCTGATCATTTGGACCTTGTCGACTGTCTGAACAACTAGTTCGGGGCCCAGTAACCTTCGTTCTCCCACATCATCCCAACATACTGGGTATCGACACTTCCGCCCGTATAGTGCTTCAAAAGGAGCCATCTGAATACTAGCCTGATAACTATTGTTATAAGAGAACTCGACTAGGTGCAGATGGTCCTCCCAGGAACCCTGAAAGTCCAACATATAGGCTCTTAACATATCCTCGAGCGTCTGAATCGTCCGCTCGGATTGTCCATCCGTCTGTGGGTGATAAGCTATGCTGAATTTGAGGCGGGTACCCAAGCTCTCCTGTAAGCTCTTCCAAAAGTGTGAAAAGAATTTGGTGTCCCGGTCTGACACAATGCTTACTGGAACACCGTGAAGTCGTACAATCTCTTGCATATATTTTTCTGCCAGTGATTCTGTCGATTGTCCCACTCGGAAAGGTAGGAAGTATGCATCTTTTGTGAGGCGGTCTACGATAACCTAAATGGCGTTATTTCCCCTAGGACTCCGTGGTAAGGCCGTCACAAAATCCATGGTAATGTGCTCCCACTTCCATTCTGGTATCGGAAGTGGTTGTAACAATCCTGCTGTCCTCTGATGCTCCGCCTTCACCTGCTGGCATACCAAACACCTGGATACGAACCTCGCAATTTCCCGCTTCATCCCGTTCCACCAAAAGTGTTGCTTTAGGTCCTGATACATTTTTGTACCTCCTGGGTGCACAGAATAAGCTGAACTGTGTGCTTCAGCCAATACTTCTTCTCGAACATCCCCTTTGGGTACGCAGAGTCTGCTACCGAATCTCATAGAGCCATCTTCATGTATAATCAAATCCGTTCTTAGTCCGGCTTCCACTTGCTCTCTGAACTTTTGCAATCGGGGATCATCCGCTTGTGCAATCTTGATGCGATCCACCAGGGAAGATTGCACCTGTAGTTGCCAAAGTTGACTGAGTGAGTTCGGCGTAACGACATCAAGTTCGAGTCTCTGAAAGTCCTTGATCGATACGACGCTGAATTCACCATATTGAGCCGGTAAGATATGTCGCAATAGTTCAATTTTTAATTATCACATACTACACAGCTAACACAAACTTTAAACAGATTCGCGGCACACCTGATACCAACAGACGAGATCAGAGCCCGTCTCTTCCAACAAGGTTTGGACACAGAGATTAAGGCTGCTCTAGCCACAGGAAAGTTTTTGACTCATGAGGAAGCTCTAGAAGCTGCCCGCAGTTATGAGGCAGTAATAAAAGAGAGGGGCAGACCTCAGTCCGCAGGAGTCAAACACCCTGCCAACCAGATGGCAGGTGGAGCCTAGTCCAGACCATCTTTCGTGCCAAGGAGATCCGGAGTACCAACCCATCGTCCTAGCCCAGCCTTTTGCACCTACTGCAAGAGAACTGGACATATGATGAAGGACTGCCGTCGAGCCAACCGCCTTTGCTTAGTCTGCGGTTCAGCTACTCACGGTATTGGGTCTTGTCCCCAAAGACAAAACCCAGTTGCTGCACCCAGGCCAGCAAATACCTATCCGCAGCGACCAGCTCTTCAGGCATCTGCTCCCAGACTTGCACTGCCCGCACCACCCAGGGGACCACAAGCTGCACCACCTCCTCATCAGTTCCATCAAGCTCAAAGGAACGTTCCGAGGAATGCTCCTCAGGCCAGGAGGAATGTGCCAAAGCGCCAGGCTTTCATAATGTCTGTGGAAGAAGCTGAGGCCACTAGCCAAGTCATTACTGGTAAAATTTTCTTCTCAAACTTATCTTTTAGTTTTGTTTAACTACACACTTTCCCTATACCTAAAACCTATCCCATATACCTTAGGTATAATCCTAGTAGCTTCACTACCTGCACTTGCACTGTTTGATACTGGAGCATCCCACTGCTTTATGTCGCAACGGTTTGTTCGAACCCATGTGATTCCAGTCTCACCGCTTGTATCCAGCTGGAACGTCAGTTCCGGAAATGGTGTTCTAAAGGCAACTATGGGATACAACATGTGTCCAGTCGTCGTCTGCAGTCAAGAGTTTTATGCTGACTTCAAGGTACTGGACATACCAAACTTCGATGTGGTTCTAGGAATGGACTGGCTTGGAACCTTTTATGCTACCATCGACTGTCGTCAAAGGAGGGTAGTATTCGAGATTCCAGACCATCCGGACTTCTATTTTAAAAGTGGAGACCGTACATTGGAGCCAAGTACCTACAGAGCGAAGCCAAAGGAAGCAGTAGTTGCGGCAGCTCAAGCAGAGGAAGAATCAAGACCAGAGGTAGTTCGAGAGTTCGACGATGTATTTCCTGACAATTTATCAGGTTTGCCTCCCGATCGAGCTCTTGAATTCAGTATTGACTTAGTACCAGGAGCACAACCGGTGATCAAAGCACCTTATAGACTAAGTCCGGAAGGATTGAAGGAAGTCCGAACACAGTTGGACGAATTACTGGCGAAAGGATGGATTCGTCCCAACACTTCAAGTTGGGGAGCACCTGTACTACTGGTAAAGAAGAAGGAAGGTTCATACAGAATGTGCATTGATTATAGGGCCTTGAACGAAGTTACTATTAAGAACAAGTATCCGCTCCCGCGTATCGACGATTTATTCGATCAGCTAAGTGGATCTTGTGTCTTCTCTAAACTAGATTTTCATTCAGGTTATCATCAAGTGAAGGTCAAGGAAGCTGATATTCACAAAACAGCTTTCAGAACTCGCTATGGACATTATGAATTCCTAGTGATGCCATTTGGAGTGACCAATGCACCAGCAATCTTCATGAACCTTATGAATCAAGTTTTCCGGGAGTATTTAGACAGGTTTGTTGTCATCTTCATCGACGACATCCTGGTATATTCTAAGAATCGGAAAGAGCATGCAGAGCATCTACGAATTGTCCTGGAAACTCTTCGACAACATAAGATTTATGCCGAGTACAGTAAGTGCGAGTTTTGGCTAAATCAAGTTGGTTTTCTTGGATATATCATATCAGGAGAAGGAATTTCTGTGGATCCAGCCAAAGTTTCAGCAGTTAGAGAATGGCCTACACCAAAGTCAGTAAAGGACATTCGGAGTTTCTTGGGTTTAGCTGGATATTACAGAAGGTTTATTGAAGGCTTTTCGAAGATAGCAACACCCATGACCAAGCTCACACGAAAAGATGAAGAATTTGTGTGGTCAGAAGCATGCGAGCAAGCTTTCGTAGAACTTAAGTCAAGACTGACATCGGCACCTATTCTCGTCATACCGGATCAATCTGGAGGATTCGAAGTGCATTGTGATGCATCCGGTAAGGGACTAGGATGTGTTCTACATCAGCACGGTAAGGTTGTGTCTTATGCTTCAAGACAATTGAAAACTCATGAGCGCAATTACCCGACGCATGATCTGGAGTTGGTAGCCGTCATCTTTGCTCTCAAAATTTGGCGCCTCTACTTACTTGGTGAACGAGTGAACATCTACACAGATCATAAGAGTCTGAAGTATGTGTTTACTCAGAAGGAGTTGAATATGCGGCAGAGAAGATGGTTAGAACTCATAGCGGACTTTGACATCAACTTGCAATACCACCCAGGAAAGGTGAACGTGGTACCTGATGCTCTTAGTCGCCAACGATTATCAATGAATCTCACCGCCCAGTGGAAGCTTCAGCAAGACCTACATCAGATGGAAATTGAACTAGTCATGCCAGGTGATGCTTCAAGTTTGATGAATCTGCAAGTTCAATCAACCATTGTCAATCAGATCAAAGCAGCTCAAGCCAGCGATGCTAAGTTGCAAAAGATCAGAGAACAAGTGGAGAATGGACTCAGAACAGATTTCATCATCCATAAAGACGGATCTTTGAGATACGGCAGCAGATTGTGTGTACCAAAAGGTCCTGTTCGGGAAGAGTAAATGAAAGAAACTCACAGCTCTCCCTATTCAGTACATCCTGGAGGTACCAAAATGTACAAGGATCTACGTCAAAATTATTGGTGGCATGGAATGAAGCGTGAAGTAGCCAGAAGCGTCGCAAAATGCTTGGTGTGTCAGCAAGTAAAGGCTGAACATCACAGGACTGCTGGATTACTTCAACCGTTACCAATCCCAGAATGGAAGTGGCAGCACATCACGATGGACTTTGTAACTGCTCTTCCTCGCAGCACAAAGGGTAACAATGCGATATGGGTCATTGTGGATCGACTCATAAAGTCGGCTCACTTCATCCCATTTCGGGTTGGCCAATCAACTGAGACACTAGCGAATAAGTACATGGAGGTAATAATCTAATTTAGATTTAAAAACTCTTCATAATGTACTATCTCTGATACCCATGAACTCATACAGGAAATTGTGAGACTTCATGGAGTACCGGTCTGCATTGTCTCCGATCGTGACACTAGGTTCCGATCGCAATTCTGGCAGAGTCTGCAAGCTAGCTTGGGAACAAGACTGAACTTCAGCACGGCTTATCATCCACAAACAGATGGTCAGTCGGAACGAACTATTCAGATCTTGGAGGATATGCTCAGAGCATGTATGCCCGACTTCAAAAAGGATCGTGGGAAGATCACCTGCATCTTGTGGAGTTTGCGTACAACAACAGCTACCAAGCAAGCATAGGAATGGCACCTTTTGCAGCATTGTATGGAAGGAAGTGTCGATCGCCATTAAGTTGGGACGACATCGGAGATAGGGAACTCCTTGGACCAGAGATGATAGTAGCAACTGTTGATGTGATTTGTACCATCAGGGAAAGAATGTGCATAGCCCAAGATAGACAGAAGCACTGGGCTGATGCAAAGAGACGACACTTGGAGTTCCAGCCAGGAGACCATGTATTCCTGAAGATATCTCCGAACCGCGGAGTGATTCGATTTGGAAGACGGGGTAAGCTAAGTCCGAGATACATTGGACCGTTCGACATACTCGAACGAGTCGGTGAAGTGGCATACCGTTTAGCGCTTCCACCCTCATTGGAAGGAGTGCATAATGTGTTCCACATATCTCAACTCAGAAGGTATGTGAGTGACCCCAGCCATGTACTTGATCATTCCGAGCTCACTATACAGCCTAACTTGTCTTGTGAGCAACAACCTGTGGAAATCCTGGACAGGAAAGTGAAGACACTTCGGAACAAGGAAGTTAACCTGGTTCGAGTGATGTGGAGGAAAGAAACTCCAGGAGAATCCACGTGGGAAAGGGAGGATGAAATGCGTGCAAGATATCCGCACCTTTTTGTAAACTAGTCCTCAAATAAAAGTTGTAAATTTCGAGGACGAAATTTTTGTAAGGAGGGTAGATTGTAACAACTCCAATTTTTGTATACCTAAATTTGATTTAAATTTGAAGTATACTTGGAGTATTAATGTTGCTGATAACACTTTAAGTATCTATTTCCCTACAATAATTACAAGAAGGAGCTTGTAGCTCATTGGTAATACATTGCACTGCTGAACCAAGCCACCAGAGTTCGAATCCCATGCCCCACATATTTTTATATCATTTTGTTTTAAATTTTTAAGGAAGGTCAACAGTCAAACAGCCATAACTCTCAAAATTAATACTGCACATAAAAAGTTAAGTATACCAAAAATCCCCCCATGGAATTACCCACCCAACGGTGTCCCGTCTCGGCCGAGTCGGCCGGCGCCGCCGGCCGGACTCGGTCGGACGGCCGAGTCGTCAACACGGATGTTCTCCGTGTTGACTTGGTCAACCCCCTGTATGCACTAATTTTCCAGAACAATTATCAATTTCCCATTAAACCTCTTTTATTCCAAAATTTAATGAATTTTAATGTTTTTCTTAATTATTTTTGTATTATTTTTTAATCAAAACCCTAACCCTAGCCTAGCCCTATATAAACACCCCTACCCTCTACCATTTCACCCTACAATTCTAAGTCCACTCTCTAAAATTCTCAAGAGAACTCGGTACGTTAGAAAAAGAGCGAAAAGCGAAGTGCTGCCGAAACCGACGACGAATTCCGTCGACCGTACTAGGACCCTTCGCGACGTTTCGACGCACCGACAACCTACTACTTTCTTAGCCTCCCTAACTAGTCCAAACTTGTAAGTCCCACTCTTTCTATCTTCCTTTTCTTTGAAAGAAAATACGACTTTATGAAACCCGACGGAAATCGGAACAAACCGATTTCCGATTCGGTTTTTTCTACAAAATCCCACTTGTCACTTAATCCATAATATCTAAACATATTCATGCTGACTATTAATCACATAAAAATCAAAGTGGACAAAGTTTCTCACATGGAATGATAACTTTCTTGTAATATCGTATTCTTTTCATAATAATACCATAAAGTTTATTTTTCTTCTTCTAATCAATTCCCTCATTCCTAAACATGTTCATCTTGATCACTAAACTTGTAAAAATCAACTTGAATGAGTTTTCACACATGAAATGATAAATTTTACAAATACCGTATTCTTACACTTAAATACCCTAATGTTTCATTTATCATATTTAACCTCTAAACTTCACTAAACCTTAAAATAAGTCACGAGATAATGACCTACCTCTACACACACACAAATATAACCCTAGTTGATAACGTCAAAACATAGAATACGAAAATACAAGACTTTTCACTAAAATACCATTTTCTTTATAAACCGTTCTTGGAAGCTTTAAATTGTACACAATTCTAAATAAAATCTTTTAAAAAGAAAGTACGATTTGTCATGGACATCGATCGTTTATCTAAACCTGACTTTGTGGTGTCTAGGCAAGTGTGTCAAGGCTAGTGGTTTTTAATTAGGCCAACTATTGTGGTTCCTTCCTACTTACCTGGCACTTATCTGGCCGCAATTGGCGGTGAAGAGGCGATTTGAGGCTTCTAATGACATATCGTTTAGACCTTAGAAATAGGCTAGTTGGCTTAGAAAACCCTAGAAACTAAAATACAGAACTTTATAACCTTTTACAAATAAATACCTTATTTTTATAAAACCGTTTTCTAAATGAATAGTATTTATTAAACCTTTGCAAAGCGCCACTACAACCCACCTTTGGGGAACCCGTTAGGGATAGTACGGTTCATCGTGCACCCGCGGGCTAGTAGTGCGAGATTCAGACCTCCGTAAGGAGCATTCAGTCTCGAAAGGTTTAAAATACGACATTTAAGAAAAATGAGATTTTGGAGAATAAAATATTTATTTAAAATTATTCTTGGATTAATATATATAATTATCATTTGAACACCTATTTTATTATAAGATAAAGTTTCCACTTTTTTTCTAAAATTACAAGATTAAAAGTTACATTAAAATACCATGAATTTCAAATAAATCAATATTAAAAATTAATACTTTTATTAGAATATATTCACTAGAATAACACAAATAAAATTTACACTCATTATAACTATAAGACGAATAATAAATACTTGAGGTGTATCTTGAAAACTATACAATAGTACTTTTTACATAAAACCCCCTCAAGTTTTATAAATTACAGTAAGGACCCTAACAATTATAGAACTTCAAATTACTTTTCTTTTAGTCTGACTCGGGTTAGAGTCTGACTATTTCTCACTTGAATATGATTCAAGTCAATCTATATTCTTTTATATTCCAACTCAATATGAATACATGAATTCCTGAATCCAGTTAACAATCTATTCAACTTGACTGAATCAAACCATGGATATACATCCATTATCCTGTTATTCCATTTACCTGATTATGCAGTTACAACATGTTTACTGATATCATGGTTTTGGTCAGTCACCCAACTCACATAATACAATACAACAATACTGTTAAAACACTACGGAGTTTAAGGGTAGATTGGTACGGAAGGTGTTAAAGGTGGCACGAGGTGGTCAGATTAAGACACCTAACCTGAATCCCATTGCTGTTGTACCGTGGCATAACGGTTCCTTGTACTTTCCATTTGCCCTGGTCTCTAGCATATAGAGACCCCTCTCGTATACACTGGCATCCTTCTGTACCAAGCTACAAACAACAGCGTTAACATAACATTATGATTGTAATAAATTTGGATGTCTAATATCGAATCAAATAGTCCCCGGCAACGGCGCCATTTGATTGGAAAGATTTCGTGTTGTGAGTATCGAATCAAATAGTCCCCGGCAACGGCGCCATTTGATTGATGATAATTTCTGTGATTGTAATAAATTGAATCAAATAGTAAAGAAATCACAACCAAAGATTATTTGACCGCAATCAACTACGGTGTCGGATTGTAGTTAGTATGTGAGTGCGGATCGTCCACAGGGAAAGTGTAATCGTTCGTCTTTTGAATTAGATGAGTCGAAACATTAATGAAAAGAAAACAAAACAATTCAAGATTTATAGTTGATGTTCAAGAATGAGAAAAAAAACTAGATCTAAGAAAGCATTAAAAGATAGAATCAAGAATTGATCGTTTGATGATTTTTTTCCAAACCAAATCTCAAGAATCGAAATGAGGCTCGTAGGAATCGATCGGATCTATAGATGTGATGTAATCTTACAATTACGTATTCTTATCCTTCGATGAATTGATACTAGATCGATGATTATCGATGAGAATTAGGGATTTCTTGTGAAACTAGGGTTTCATCTTATCCCTTGTTCTTTCGTCGATGTCATTCACATTCTAGCCTCTAGTAAATTCAAGAAACGATCGTAGATCCCTAATTTCGAGCGATCACAATCAAGAAAGCATCGCAACGAAACTAGGTCATCGATTCTTGAACTTGCTAGGGTTTACAAACTCGTAGGACTTAAAAATGGTATTAATATTTGTTACATCATCATTCAACAATCGTCTCGACTCCTTTACGAGCGGAGTTTCACTCAAACATCACAACAAGAGCAACAATTACAAATTGAGATCTAATCATGATGCAAGAATTAAAAGAAAGCAAGATTAACGAATTTCACCTTTTATTTATATCAACAATTTCGTTACAATCACTCAAGAACTACAAGAGGAGGAACTCGATCGTCGACTTGGCTTCGCTCGTCTCCGTGGATCGCGGATCGTCTTGGATCACTTGCCCGATTGAAGATCGGCCCGGCTCCTAAAAGGTTGAAGGCTTCTCGCTTGATTTGGTACTCAAGATCTTGGATTAGGAGTGGAATTAGGGTTAGGGTTTCTCACAAGCCTTGTCACGAGACTTGTGGAAGAAGATGATGAAAGAGGGAAAAATTATTTAACTAATGGTGAACTAATGATGAACTAGCTAATGATGAACTAATGAACAACCTCAACCCTTAGATTTAGGCTCTATTTATAGATAACTAACCCTAGGTCTAGGATTTCAAATTCTAACTTTCCCTCCTAAAGTTTGTTGAATGAAATTCAAATTTCCCTCCAAAAGTTTGTTAAATGAAATTCAAATTTCCCTCCAAAAGTTTGTTGAATGAAATTTGAATTTCCCTCCAAAATGAAATTTGAATTTCCCTCCAAAATGAAATTTGAATTTCCCTCCAAAATGAACTACCTCATTTGAATTTGAATTTTCCCTCCAAAATGAACAACTTTTCCCTCCAAAATGAACTACCTCATTTGAATTTGAATTTTCCCTCCAAAATGAGGTTGTTAGAAAGAATCTTCTAGAAAAAGTTTGTTGGAAGGAATATTCTAGAATGAGGTTGTTACAAGGAGGCTTCTAGAAGAAGGTTGTTGGAGAGAGCTTTCTAGAAGAAGGTTGTTATAAGGAGGCTTCTAGAAGAAGTTAGTTGGAGGGAGGCTTCTAGAACTAGGTTGTTAGGCCGAGCCTTGTAGATGAAGCCACGTGGAGTTTCTGGAGAGTTCTGGAAGCTTTGCCGTTAGAAATAAGCACATGGGGAAAATCTGCTTCTCTGCTGACGTCATCATGCCACGGATCCGCGGCGGGAAGCGCCCTTTGGGCTTGTGCTTTCTGTGGGTTGCTGGGCCTGATGTATGGGCCTCTGTTTGATATATAGAATTGTATTTCTCCCTCTGAAATGCTACCAGATCTGAAATGATTTAGCTGGTGTAATGTTGATCAGCTCTTTGTTTTCCATCCGTATTTCCTGCACATACTCAAGACAAGTGTTGCGCAAATACAGAAATGATGCGATGCCATGAAATGCGGTTAATTTCCTTTAAAGTGTCGGTTTAAAAGTCTACTACATGAAATCTCATATTTTGTGACAGATTTGTTAATATGTAGAATATGAATGCCGAAGACATTTAAATGTATGCAAATGTTAAGGAAATTGCCGGCTAAAATATACAATATTTTCGACTGATCAAATACCCCCAAACTTAATTTCGATCGTCTCGAGCGAATGTTTTATTAAAAAGAGAAGGAGAAAATAAAGAAAGAGAAAAACTAACTAGCACACTTTCGTAGGCAACACGATTGCACTGAGCACGTGCAACAAGCCTTTAAACCTCTAGGTGTCCCTAGTAGGAGGAGTGTTGTCTCCTGAGGGTTTTCAGCGGATTGCACCCACAAAATCCCATAATAAAAGCAAGATCATGAATATTACATTTGAAGAAAAGAATTGTAAAAGAAAGACTTTGAAAATTAGGGTTTCCAACTAAGCTAGCTTTTCGGTTGTCATGAGCCCTATCTTAATGGTCATGAAAAGATGTCAGAAATCACGTCCTCCCTCAATAAAACATCGTCTTATTCTTCATTCCTATCTTTATTCCAAACATCGATCATATCACCCTGCGTGTGTGTAAAGACATCCCTACACCCGGAGAATTCAATTCAAGCTATCATACCCTTGCCCATCGGCCTCAGTACTTCTTGGCGAACGAGATTGCTTACACACTTTCATGCGACCGTTAATACTTCTTGAGGTACTAACCGACCGATTACTGATGTGCTTGCTAACTTGGTGTATTTTCCTAGTCTTACACCACCTCAGGCATAGCAGTGACTCCCAGACCAGTTGACCTTGGGGCACTAGGTGAAGAAACACCCTTTTGCTATATATTTTTCTTGCCCTTGGTGATAACAAAACCAGTATCCATTTTTCTCACCACTTTAAAACACATTTTTTTTTATACTTTTGGCTTTAAGACAAGAGCATTTCAAGGTATCCTCTACTATCCCAGGCTTTAAGATGTGTGTAAGTGCGAATAGCAGGGTAGCAACGTTCAAAATGTTTGGCTTCCAGAATAGAAACTATTTTTCAGACTTATTTTTATCCTCAGATTAGTGACGTCCTTCATCTTACTAACCCTTAGGACAACGGCTCATAACTACTTATTACTAGTTCGTATAAGAAAACTTCTAATTTTCTTAGTTTTCTTAAATTTTTCTAATCTCATGGATGTAATTGTTCACTGTCTAAACTTTCATTATCTTATTTATATACAAAAAATATTTTTATAATTTTGAAAATTTTTAAATTTTTTATGGTTTTCGAAAAAAATGTTTTGTGCTTATGCAATGTATGATGCAAATGATGCGAAAATAAGCACAAACCTCCCCCAAACTTGTTTTCAACAGTGTCCTCACTGTTGCTATCTGCTAAATCTCGAAAACCTGTAAGCTTGGGAGGAATTTATTAGTGGGGGCAAAATATTTAAGTGAAGAACCTCCCTCAAACTTATTTTTGGCTCAAAATTTTGTAAAAATTTTCTTTTCAGGAGCCCGAAAAAATTATACCCCCCCAAACTTGAGTTATGCAATGTTAATCTTTGAAAATCACAAGTGGGGGTCAAGAATCAGTGGTCGATGCCAAGCTTTGCAAAGACCAAATGTTAACACCAACCATTTAAAAATTTTATCAATGCAGTGCTCGGGTTGGTGGAAGAAAAAGTGGGGAAAAGGTAAGTGGTGGAAGAGAATGTGTGTGCGTCTCATATTGGAGAGACGATGCAGTGTTTGTGATGGATTACTCGCATTCTTTTTACATTTCAGAAGAAGGGGTGGAGGTTCAATTTCATTGATTGGGAGATGATTCATCTCAACACCCGTGTCATTCAAAAATGCGAGTTCATCAGCGAAGATTTCCTCAAAAGTTCCATCTATACCCCGATGAATAATGTCATCACAAAGTGCGGGGTGATCTTCAGACTCTAAGAACAGTTCATAATCGGTGTTATTTGTTGACCCGGACATCTTGGTGGAAGAGTCCGTATGTGTATGATACATAGTTGGGTCAAACAATAACATATGAAAAGAGTCTAGATCGATATCAGGAGGATCATCAAATTCGCTGCTGTCGACATCCATTAAGTCGACAGAACATACCTGAGCAGTAGGTTCGGAGGGTACACTTCCCAACTTGTAAATGTTTAGTTCTATTGACCTATTCCCGAAAGATAGGGTCATAGAACCATTACGACAGTTGATAATAGCATTGGAAGTGGCCAAAAAGGGGCGACCTAAAATCACCGGAATTTGATTCCGTGGGTTCGCTACAGGTTGTGTATCAATTACAATAAAATCTACCGGGAATATAAATTCTCCGATTTTTATTAACACATCCTCCAGTTCACCCCTAGGTCTGGTGATTGATCGGTCAGCCATCTGGAGAGTGCAATTGGTTGGCTTCAACTCTCCGATCCCTAATTGCTCATAGACTGAGTAAGGAAGCAAGTTAACACTAGCGCCAAGATCTAATAGAGCACGGTTGATGTGTTTTTCCCCAATAGAAACGGAAATAGTAGGATATCCTGGATCCTTACGTTTCCTCGGTAATTGTTGGGGGAAAGCCGTGTCTATTGTTTTTTCCATGAATATCTTCTTGGGCACTGGATTCTTCCTCTTCCTAGTGCACAAGTTCTTAAGAGTTTTCGCATAGGACGGAACTTGTTGGATGGCATCTAGGAGAGGGATGTTGATGTTTACTTGCTTAAAAATGTTCATAATCTTCTCCATATGTGGACTCGGTGTGTTAGCCCTTACCCGATTAGGATAAGGTGCTTTAGCAACAAGCGTTGGGTCCATCATAGGAGAAGGAAGTGAGTGTGGAACCGATCCCTGAATAGAAGTGGGGATCGTCCGTGGAGGGGTAAAAGAGGTGGGCTGTAATGGCGAGCCTTTTGGGAAATGAAGAATAGGCTCGGAAGAAAATGGTAGGGTAGAAGAACTGGGGTCAGAAGTGTATGTGTGTGGAAAGGTCTCAGCCGGGGTGTTATTGATTGATTTTTCTGTATCATCAAACTCTTCCCCAAGGTGATGGTCAAGCACTCTTCCAGATCTCAACGTGATTGCATCCACATCATGTGAATAGCTAGAATTAGGTAAAGGTTGAGATGGAAGTTTCCCTTTCTCTCGTGCACTCATTTCGGCTTTTAGTTGTGCAATTTGTTCTTCCATCGATTTGATGTTTTCATTTTGAGAGATAATGATCTTCATTACATTCTCGATGGAAGATTGCAAACTTGCCGTCCCTTGGATGGATTGTTTCATGAAAGTATCCAAGGTTTGTGCTAGTGCAGAGGTATTATCAGTACCGGTCAATTGCACAGGATTAGATGGTGCAAAAGTGTTGGCCGGATTTTGAAAGTTTTGTGCTTGGAAGGGGTGCTGACTCAAAAGAAGTTGTGGGTGCTGTTGTGGTGGAGGGGCCCCTTGGAAATTGTTTTGGATTGGAACCGTGTTTTGAAATTGTGATTGGTTCCAAGCAAAGTTAGGGTTATTCCTCCAACCCTGATCATATGTGGAGGAAGATGGATCGTTTCTAGGTCTTTGAAATGAGGCATTGGTAAGCTCATGACCTTGAAACGGACATTCTTCCGTCAAGTGAGACGGATCAGAACAACAACCACTTACAGTTTTGGAGAGTGATATTTGACTTAGGGCGGCAGCTAAAAATTTATTTTCCATAGCGTCAAATTTCTTGTGTAAAGCTGAAATTTCGGCTCTAATTCCTATGGAAATATCATTGCCATCTCTAGATGATTGACTCACACCCTCCCACTGTAATGATTTTTCAGCGAAATCTTCTAGAAATTTCCAGGCTTCCCAATCATCTTTGGTCATAAAGTTGCCTTGACACATGGATTCAAGGGACTGTCTTATGTAAGGAGTAATGCCCTCATAAATGATTCGGCACAATTCCCATCTCGGGATGCCGTGATGTGGACATTGGACTAACAGATCCTTGAAGCGGTCAAGACATTTTGAAAATGTTTCATTTGGAAGCTGGGTGAATTGATAGATTTCGCTACGGACTCGAGCTGTCTTTTGATGTGGGTAGAATTTCTTAAGGAATGCTTTGACGAATTCGTCCCAATTTGAAATGGAATGTGCGGTAGTGTTATATAGCCACTTCTCGGCTAAATCGCACAAAGTGAATGGGAGAAGACGAAGACGGAAAGCATCCACAGAAAGCTGTGAAGTACCCATCATTGCGCATACATTTTCAAATTTCGTGATAAACACGTATGCGTCCTCAGACTCGAGACCGTGAAATTTTGGTAAAAGGTTGATGTATTGGGGTTTTATTTGAAAATTTTCCCCGTTGGCTGGTGGTGTG
This sequence comes from Agapanthus africanus, assembly GCA_030015575.1. Taxonomy (NCBI): domain Eukaryota; kingdom Viridiplantae; phylum Streptophyta; class Magnoliopsida; order Asparagales; family Amaryllidaceae; genus Agapanthus; species Agapanthus africanus. The sequence continues at coordinate 220,145,467 of JASDDO010000008.1, forward strand.
GAAAGACATGTGGAAAGTGGACTTCGTGTTGGATAGCACCTCTCTTGGAGAGAGATGCGAGGTGGATTCTGCGCACCAACGGACGGCGGCAGAGTAGTGGAAAAGAAGTTCGATGGAGGTGGATCCATCGATGTGGGTGTGGTGGTGGATAAAAGAAAAGGTAAATGTAGAAATACCGACTTTAGGGTCGATAAGGGAAACGCGGACTAACGGGCACTAGACACCCGTGTCCAGCCTATCTTGCACTAAAAATGGTTAGTACAAGTGGCAGCGTGAATTTATAATTAGGGGAATGATATGAATGTGGTGTTTGTTTTGAAAAAGATACGGATTTTTGAAAAAAATGATGCAACAAAACAAATGCAGCACACAAAAACCCTAAAATCTAGTGGTCACCTAGGTCAAACTCTAGACCGCTCCTAACTGCCAAAAAACAAGTCGCAGGATAGAATCCTTCACTGCCTCTTTGTCCCCCTGTGGCCGGATAAGTGCCAGGTAAGTGGGAAGGAACCACCACTACAGTGGGCCTAATTAATAACCACTAGCCTTAGACACACTCGCCTTAGGCACCACAAGAAAACGCGGATAAGCAATGAATTACCCACGGCCTTCTCCTGTCCTAATTGAGCGCGACGGTCCTTAGAGTCATCTCTAGATTTCTTTTAATTAATGAGGGTAATGCGGATGCAAGTTTTGCGATTTTCGGGGCCTAGGAAGGGTAATGAAATCCCCACCTAATTTGGATTTGGTCGTGCCCCTTAAATTTCCGTATTAATATGCAACAACCACAAGAATCAAAACACGCACAAATTTTTATTGCTTTGCGGCGCTGCGATTTATTTGCAAAGAAACCTGCAATAAAATTGTTATTGGAGCAGATGGAGAAGGAGATAAGAAAGTAAGTGTCTCACAGAGAAAAATTGGCACAGAGAAGAGCTGGAACCGCGGCTCTTCCGCCGCAAATGCTGCCTATTGCCGCCCTTCCGCCGCGGAATTTTGGGATCAGTGTACAAAATTTTCTGTACAAGCTCCTGTTCACCTACACAGCTCTCTGGAATGCTCAGAAAAATTTTTCTCCAGCTCCAATGATTCCAGATTTTCTCGCAACAAATCACAACACACGTATTAGTGTTTGCACGAATTTAGATCTAAAAATTATGATGAAATAAATTGTTCAACTCAAATTTCAAAAATACGAACTATTAGCGCACTATCCCCGGCAACGGCGCCATTTGATTGTAATAAATTTGGATGTCTAATATCGAATCAAATAGTCCCCGGCAACGGCGCCATTTGATTGGAAAGATTTCGTGTTGTGAGTATCGAATCAAATAGTCCCCGGCAACGGCGCCATTTGATTGATGATAATTTCTGTGATTGTAATAAATTGAATCAAATAGTAAAGAAATCACAACCAAAGATTATTTGACCGCAATCAACTACGGTGTCGGATTGTAGTTAGTATGTGAGTGCGGATCGTCCACAGGGAAAGTGTAATCGTTCGTCTTTTGAATTAGATGAGTCGAAACATTAATGAAAAGAAAACAAAACAATTCAAGATTTATAGTTGATGTTCAAGAATGAGAAAAAAAACTAGATCTAAGAAAGCATTAAAAGATAGAATCAAGAATTGATCGTTTGATGATTTTTTTCCAAACCAAATCTCAAGAATCGAAATGAGGCTCGTAGGAATCGATCGGATCTATAGATGTGATGTAATCTTACAATTACGTATTCTTATCCTTCGATGAATTGATACTAGATCGATGATTATCGATGAGAATTAGGGATTTCTTGTGAAACTAGGGTTTCATCTTATCCCTTGTTCTTTCGTCGATGTCATTCACATTCTAGCCTCTAGTAAATTCAAGAAACGATCGTAGATCCCTAATTTCGAGCGATCACAATCAAGAAAGCATCGCAACGAAACTAGGTCATCGATTCTTGAACTTGCTAGGGTTTACAAACTCGTAGGACTTAAAAATGGTATTAATATTTGTTACATCATCATTCAACAATCGTCTCGACTCCTTTACGAGCGGAGTTTCACTCAAACATCACAACAAGAGCAACAATTACAAATTGAGATCTAATCATGATGCAAGAATTAAAAGAAAGCAAGATTAACGAATTTCACCTTTTATTTATATCAACAATTCCGTTACAATCACTCAAGAACTACAAGAGGAGGAACTCGATCGTCGACTTGGCTTCGCTCGTCTCCGTGGATCGCGGATCGTCTTGGATCACTTGCCCGATTGAAGATCGGCCCGGCTCCTAAAAGGTTGAAGGCTTCTCGCTTGATTTGGTACTCAAGATCTTGGATTAGGAGTGGAATTAGGGTTAGGGTTTCTCACAAGCCTTGTCACGAGACTTGTGGAAGAAGATGATGAAAGAGGGAAAAATTATTTAACTAATGGTGAACTAATGATGAACTAGCTAATGATGAACTAATGAACAACCTCAACCCTTAGATTTAGGCTCTATTTATAGATAACTAACCCTAGGTCTAGGATTTCAAATTCTAACTTTCCCTCCTAAAGTTTGTTGAATGAAATTCAAATTTCCCTCCAAAAGTTTGTTAAATGAAATTCAAATTTCCCTCCAAAAGTTTGTTAAATGAAATTCAAATTTCCCTCCAAAAGTTTGTTGAATGAAATTTGAATTTCCCTCCAAAATGAAATTTGAATTTCCCTCCAAAATGAAATTTGAATTTCCCTCCAAAATGAACTACCTCATTTGAATTTGAATTTTCCCTCCAAAATGAACAACTTTTCCCTCCAAAATGAACTACCTCATTTGAATTTGAATTTTCCCTCCAAAATGAGGTTGTTAGAAAGAATCTTCTAGAAAAAGTTTGTTGGAAGGAATATTCTAGAATGAGGTTGTTACAAGGAGGCTTCTAGAAGAAGGTTGTTGGAGAGAGCTTTCTAGAAGAAGGTTGTTATAAGGAGGCTTCTAGAAGAAGTTAGTTGGAGGGAGGCTTCTAGAACTAGGTTGTTAGGCCGAGCCTTGTAGATGAAGCCACGTGGAGTTTCTGGAGAGTTCTGGAAGCTTTGCCGTTAGAAATAAGCACATGGGGAAAATCTGCTTCTCTGCTGACGTCATCATGCCACGGATCCGCGGCGGGAAGCGCCCTTTGGGCTTGTGCTTTCTGTGGGTTGCTGGGCCTGATGTATGGGCCTCTGTTTGATATATAGAATTGTATTTCTCCCTCTGAAATGCTACCAGATCTGAAATGATTTAGCTGGTGTAATATTGATCAGCTCTTTGTTTTCCATCCGTATTTCCTGCACATACTCAAGACAAGTGTTGCGCAAATACAGAAATGATGCGATGCCATGAAATGCGGTTAATTTCCTTTAAAGTGTCGGTTTAAAAGTCTACTACATGAAATCTCATATTTTGTGACAGATTTGTTAATATGTAGAATATGAATGCCGAAGACATTTAAATGTATGCAAATGTTAAGGAAATTGCCGGCTAAAATATACAATATTTTCGACTGATCACATTACAACAACAGCTTACACTTTAAAAATGTATCTTCTTATTCTGTCTTCTCTACTTCCCTCTTACCTTTGGGACTTACCGAGCGATCTGTTCGCTGACGACATTCTGTTTCTCTCTTCTTTGAATGTCGTCAGGTGACCTGGACCCGGCAGAAGTTGAGCCAACACAAGAAGACTTGGAGCAATTTGCCGAAGACCCTGCGGTATAATTTCATTGTACACTTTTCTTTTCAGTACTTTCCATTTCCTGTTATGCCACTGTTTAGGCATCTTTATTTTAGTTGTATTTTCCTTTCTATGTATTGTACAAAGAATGTTAATAAATAAAAGTTGTTGTTCTTTTTATACTCTCGTCTCTTCTGTATTTATTTTATATTGCTTAGCTACGCTTAGCGTATGTACTTCTGAGTACATACGTAGCGGACCTCGTCGCGTCCCTTTCGCCGTACACTGGGAAGCGGGACGTGACAAGTGGCCCATGCAGGTTTGAAACGCCATGCCTCTCAAATGGCAGGAGGAGCCTCTTCCAGGCCAACGTTCGAACCCAGGAGAACTGAAGAACCCAATCACCAGCCTAGACCACATTTCTGTTTCCATTGCAAGAGAGATGGACATTTGATAAAGGACTGTAGGCGCGCAAAAGGCCTGTGCCTAGTTTGTGGCGTGTCCAATCATAGAATTGAGACATGTCCATATAGATACAACTCGGCTCACACACACACCAACTACCCGCAGCGGCCAGCTATCCAGGCTCCTGCAACTCGTCCTGCACTACCTGCTCCACCACCTGCACAGCCTACTCGCCAATTCCAACATGCAATGAGGGACATGCCTAGAGGGCAGAGAAACAGGCCCCAAAGGCAGAATGTGCCTCCAGCTAGAGGGAATGTACCACGGCGACAGACCTTCACATTAAAAGCCGTAGAAGCCGAGACTGTAGGTCAAGGTAACACCGGTAAGCTTTTTTCACCCTCTTATCTCTTTGTTATTTTTATACACTATCTATACTACAGCCACCAAACTTCTTTGCACTGTTACACTTTCCTTTTACAAATTTCGAGGACGAAATTTTTATAAGGAGGGTAGAATGTAACAACCCTAAATTTTCTATACAAAATTTTTTAAATATTTTTTTTAAAATCCACAAAGGGGTATTTTATCCTGAGCACAAGATATAAGTAATTATTTTGTTTTTAATTACAAGCTACAAGAATGTAATAAATCCATTTTTAGTGTACAAGAAATTACTTTAAATTTAATGTATACTTGGAGTATTTACTCTTGCTGCTATCATTTTAAGTAATTAAATAACTCCATAATTATAAGAAGGAGGTTGTAGCTCATTGGTAATACCTTGCACTGCTGAACCAAGCCACCAGAGTTCAAATCCCATACCCCACATTATTTTTGATTTTTAAAAACCTTTAGAATACCAAGAGTTTACACGTGCATATCTCACAAAAACCCCACTACACCCAAACATGTAACACTTGCAGGAGTTAGATGAACCGTTGGGGGGGATCCAGGCCACCGGACTCGGCCGGGAATCGGCCAACTCGGCCTTGACTCGGCCGACTCAGTGCTCCGACCGAGTCACGGCCGAGTCACCCCCGATGCGGCCGATTCCTGCGATGGTCACAACATGAAAGTTGTGTCTTTTCATATTCCCTATGCACCTGCAAAATTTCAGCTTCATACCACTTCCAGAGCTCTTTAAAAACCCCAATTACTCCACTTTTAATACATTTTTTATTACATTTTATCACATTTTTATTTTTAACTTTTCATCTACCCTAACCCTAACCTAACCCTATAAATACCAACCCTACACGCTACCCTCTCACCCCCAAAATCTTGAGCCACTCTCTCAAAAGTTTTCCAAGAAGTGTGTGCTTTGAAAACAAGTTCGCGACGAAGCTCCGACGAGATTCTGACGGAATTCCGGCGACGTTTTTTAGAAACAACCGGCGACGAAGCAACGCCTCGACAACTCATCTAGTTCCCCTATACTCTTTAGTATAGATCGAAATCCGTAAGTCCCATTCTTCCCTTCTTTCTACTTCTCAAAAATACGAACTTACGAAACCCGACGGAAATTAGAACAAACCGATTTCCGATTCGGTTTTTCTATAAAATCTTACTTGTCACCAATTCCATAATACCTAAACTTATTCATGATGACTATTAATCACATAACAATTAATTTGGACAAAGTTTCTCACATGAAATGATAGCTTTTGCAATATCGTATTCTTTTTCACATTAATACCATAATGTTTATTTTTCTTCTCCTAATCAATTCAATCATTCCTAAACATCTTCATCTTGACCATTAAACTTATAAAAATAAATTTGAATAATTTTTCACACATGAAATGATAACCTTTTCAATTTACCGTATTTTTCACTTTAATACCATGAAGTTTCAATTTCACATTTAACCCCTTAAACTTAATATACATTTAAAGTAGAGCACGAGGTAATGACCTACCTCCACACACACGCAAATACAACCCTAAAATGATATCATCAAACTTAGAATACGATAAAACGAAACTTTCATTAAAATACCATAATCTTAATAAAACCATTCTTAAAGGTTTTAGATTTGTTACACTTTTAAGTAAATACTTCTTAGTAGGAAAAATACGATAAGTTGTGGACATCGATCGTTTATCTAAACCTGACGTTGTGGTGTCTAGGCTAGGCAAGTGAGCTTAGGTAACTTTAAAAGGCCCGCCTCACGATTCGTGAGCGGATCCCTCCTTCCTCACTTGTACTTACCTGGACACAATTGGCGGTGAAAGGCGATTTGAGGCTTCTAATGACTTGTCGTTTAGACCATTTAGAAATAGGCTAGTTGGATTAGGAAACCCTAGAACCTAAAATACGGAAAATTACACTTTTCAAATAAATACCTTTTACTTTATAAAACCGTTTTCTAAAAGATTAGTGTTTTACAATCTTTGCAAAGCGCCACTACAACCCATCTTTGGGGAACCCGTTCGGGATCGTGAGGTTTATCGCGCACCCTCGGGCTAGTAGTGCGAGATTCAGACCTCCGCAAGGAGCATTCGGTCTCGAAAGGTTTAAAATACGACATCTTAAGAAAATGAGATTTTTGAAATATAAAATATTTATTAAAATTATTTTTTGTATAAACATATGTATATCTATCTTTTAAATATCTATTTTATTATAATATAAATTTTCCACTTTTTTCTAAAAATCACAAAAGAATAAAGGTTACACTAAAATACCATGAACTTCAAATAATCAATATTACAGATAAATACCATTATTTATGAAACTAGGATATTTTCATTAGAAATGTCACAACATAAAATCCACAACTCTAAAGATGAACAATAAATACTTGAGGTGTATTTTGAAAAGTATATAAAAGTGTTTTTACATGAAACCCCCTCAAGTTTATAAATTACCCTAAGGACCCTAGCAGTTATAAGACCTCGATTCACATTTCTGATTGTCTGACTCGGGTTTGAGTCTGATTAATCTGACTTGAATATGATTCAAGTCAACCTATAAACTATAAGATTCCAATTCAAAATGAACACATGAATCCATGAATACAATTATCAATTTATACAATTTGGCTGAACCGAACCATGGATATATTCCTTTTACATGATTCCCAGTATTCCATTTACATGACTCTACGGTTATAACCGTTTCCTGATATCATGGTTTCGGACAGTCAGTCAATCAATCTTACAACCAATACAGTTTACAAGATAACAATACAAACAAGACATCGCGGGGTTTAAGGGGTAGATTGGTACGGAAGGTGTTAAAAGTGGCACGAGACGGTAAGATTAAGACACCTAACATGAATCCAATTGCTATTGTACCGTGGCATAAACGGTTCTTTGAGTTCCTGATACCTTAGTCTTCGGGGCAAGTGAGACTCCTCTCGTATACACTGGCATCCTTCTGTACCAAGCTACAAACAACAGCGTTAACACGAAATACAACAATATAATAATATAATACAACTGTAAAAGCTACTCTCTCTCTCTCTTACTCTCTGTCTATTCCTCCCTTATCTTTGGGACTTACCGAGCGACCTGTTCGCTGACGACATTCTGTTTCTCTCTTCTTTGAATGTCGTCAGGTGGTTTGGACCCGGCGGAGATCGAGCCATCTCAAGAAGACTTGGAGCAATTTGCCGAAGACCCTGCACTTTAGTTCATTGAACACTTTTTCTTTCTGTACTTTTCATTTCCTGTTATGCCACTGTTTAGGCATCTTTTTATTTCAGTTGTATTTCCTTTCATGTATTGTACAAAGAATGTTAATGAATAAAAGTTGTTGTTCCTTTTATATCTTGTCTCTTGTGTATTTATTTTATATTGCTTGGATACGCTTAGCGTATGTACTTCTGAGTATATACGTAGCGGGCCTCGTCGCGTCCCCTTCGCCGTATACCGGGAAGCGGGGCGTGATAGGTTTTGTTCAGCACTACCTCTCACACCAGCTGTTCCTGCACCACCCACTGAGCAAACGATGCTATTTGAGGCGATCCGCAGTCTTCTCGAGGGACAGTAACAACTTCTGAACCGTCCTGAGAACGATGCACCGGGAGTAAAGCAATTCAGGGCTTTACATCCCAAGCAATTCTCTGGTAAAGGAAGCCCTCTTGAAGCGGAAGAATGGGCACAAAGCATCGAAGACGATCTGGCAGCAGCTCAAGTGCCAGACAACGCTTGGGTCCGTGGGGCGAAACTACAGCTCACGGATAATGCTCGCAACTGGTGGAAGGCGGAAGAAAGCCGTCTGGTACAGCCGATTGAATGGAAGACGTTTCGCGAGAAGTTCGACGCGAAATATTTCCCTGTGACTGCCAGGTTTGCAATAGAGCAGCAATTCATTCATCTACAACAGGGTTCAATGTGGGACAAATCGGTAGATGAATACGACGCTGAATTCACCATGTTGATCCGGTAAGATATGTCGCAATAGTTCAATTTTTAATTATCACATACTACACAGCTAACACAAACTTTAAACAGATTAGCGGCACACCTGATACCGACGGACGAGATCAGAGCCCGTCGCTTCCAACAAGATTTGGACACAGAGATTAAGGCTGCTCTAGCCACAGGAAAGTTTTTGACTCATAAGGAAGCTCTAGAAGCTGCCCGTAGTTATGAGGCAGTAATAAAAGAGAGGGGCAGACCTCAGTCTGCAGGAGTCAAACGTCCTGCAAACCAGATGGAAGGTGGAGCTTCGTCCAGACCATCTTTCGTGCCAAGGAGATCCGGAGTACCAACCCATCGTCCTAGCCCAGTCTTTTGCACCTACTGCAAGAGAACTGGACATATGATGAAGGACTACCGTCGAGCCAACCGCCTTTGCTTAGTCTGCGGTTCAGCTACTCACGGTATTAGGTCTGGTCCCCAAAGACAAAACCCAGTTGCTGCACCCAGGCCAGCAAATACCTATCCGCAGCGACCGGCTCTTCAGGCACCTGCTCCCAGACTTGCACTGCCCGCACCACCCAGGGGACTAAAAGATGCACCACCTCCTCGTCAGTTCCATCAAGCTCAAAGGAACGTTCCGAGGAATGCTCCTCAAGCCAGGAGGAATGTGCCAAAGCGCCAGGCTTTCATGATGTCTGTGGAAGAAGCTGAGGCCACTGACCAAGTCATTACTGGTAAACTTTTCTTCTCAAACTTATCTTTTAGTTTTGTTTAACTACACACTTTCCATATACCTAAAACCTATCCCATATACCTTAGGTACAATCCTAGTAGCTTCACTACCTGCACTTGCACTGTTTGATACTAGAGCATCCCACTGCTTTATGTTGCAACGGTTTGTTCGAACTCATGCGATTCCAGTCTCACCGCTTGTATCCAGTTGGAACGTCAGTTCCGGAAATGGTGTTCTGAAGGCAACTATGGGATACAGCATGTGTCCAGTCGTCGTCTGCAGTCGAGAGTTTTATGCTGACTTCAAGGTACTGGACATACCAAACTTCGATGTGGTTCTAGGAATGGACTGGCTTAGAACCTTTTATGCTACCATCGACTGTCGTCAAAGGAGGGTAGTATTCGAGATTCCAGACCATCCGGTCTTCTATTTTAAAAGTGGAGACCGTACATTGGAGCCAAGTACCTACAAAGCGAAGCCAAGGGAAGCAGTAGTTGCGGCAGCTCAAGCAGAGGAAGAATCAAGACCAGAGGTAGTTCGAGAGTTCGACGATGTATTTCCTGACGATATATCAGGTTTGCCTCCCGATCGAGCTCTTGAATTCAGTATTGACTTAGTACCAGGAGCACAACCGGTGATCAAAGTACCTTATAGACTAAGTCCGGAAGGATTGAAGGAAGTTCGAACACAGTTGGACAAATTACTGGCGAAAGGATGGATTCGTCCCAGCACTTCAAGTTCGGGAGCACCTGTACTACTGGTAAAGAAGAAGGAAGGTTCATACAGAATGTGCATCGATTATAGGGCTTTGAACGAAGTTACTATAAAGAACAAGTATCCGCTCCCGCGTATCGACGATTTATTCGATCAGCTAAGTGGATCTTGTGTCTTCTCTAAACTAGATCTTCGTTCAGGTTATCATCAAGTGAAGGTCAAGGAAGCTGATATTCACAAAACAGCTTTCAGAACTCGCTATGGACATTACGAATTCCTAGTGATGCCATTTGGAGTGACCAATGCACCAGCAATCTTCATGAACCTCATGAATCAAGTTTTCCGGGAGTATTTAGACAGGTCTGTTGTCATCTTCATCGACGACATCCTGGTATATTCTAAGAATCGGAAAGAGCATGCAGAGTATCTACGAATTGTCCTGGAAACTCTTCGACAACATAAGCTTTATGCCAAGTACAGTAAGTGCGAGTTTTGGCTAAATCAAGTTGGTTTTCTTGGACATATCGTATCAGGAGAAGGAATTTCTGTGGATCCAGCCAAAGTTTCAGCAGTTAGCGAATGGCCTACACCAAAGTCAATAAAGGACATTCGGTGTTTCTTGGGTTTAGCTGGATATTACAGAAGGTTTATTGAAGGCTTTTCAAAGATAGCAACACCCCTGACCAAGCTCACACGAAAAGATGAAGAATTTGTGTGGTCAGAAGCATGCGAGCAAGCTTTCGTAGAACTCAAGTCAAGACTGACATCAGCACCTATTCTCATCATACCGGATCAATCTGGAGGATTCGAAGTGCATTGTGATACATCCGGTAAGGGACTAGGATGTGTTCTACATCAGCACGGCAAGGTTGTGGCTTATGCTTCAAGACAATTGAAAACTCATGAGCACAATTACCCGACGCATGATCTGGAGTTGGCAGCCGTCATCTTTGCTCTCAAAATTTGGCGCCACTACTTACTTGGTGAACGAGTGAACATCTACACAGATCATAAGAGTCTGAAGTATGTGTTTACTCAGAAGGAGTTGAATATGCGGCAGAGAAGATGGTTAGAACTCATGGCGGACTTTGATATCAACTTGCAATACCACCCAGGAAAGGTGAACGTCGTACCTGATGCTCTTAGTCGCCAACCATTATCAATGAATCTCACCGCCCAGTGGAAGCTTCAGCAAGACCTACATCAGATGGAAATTGAACTAGTCATGCCAGGTGATGCTTCAAGTTTGATGAATCTACAAGTTCAATCAACCATTGTTAATCAGATCAAAGCAGCTCAAGCCAGCGATGCTAAGTTGCAAAAGATCAGAGAACAAGTGGAGAATGGACTCAGAACAGATTTCATCATCCATGAAGACGGATCTTTGAGATACGGCAGCAGATTGTGTGTACCAAAAGGTCCTGTTCGGGAAGAGTTAATGAAAGAAGCTCACAACCCTCCCTATTCAGTACATCCTGGAGGTACCAAAATGTACAAGGATCTACGTCAAAATTATTGGTGGCATGGAATGAAGCGTGAAGTAGCCAGAAGCGTCGCAAAATGCTTGGTGTGTCAGCAAGTAAAGGCTGAACATCACAGGACTGCTGGATTACTTCAACCGTTACCAATCCCAGAATGGAAGTGGCAGCACATCACGATGGACTTTGTAACTGCTCTTCCTCGCAGCACAAAGGGTAACGATGCGATATGGGTCATTGTGGATCGACTCACAAAGTCGGCTCACTTCATCCCATTTCGGGTTGGCCAATCAACTGAGACACTAGCGAATAAGTACATGGAGGTAATAATCTAATTTAGATTTAAAAACTCTTCATAATGTACTATCTCTGATACCCATGAACTCATACAAGAAATTGTGAGACTTCATGGAGTACCGGTCAGCATTGTCTCCGATCGTGACACTAGGTTCTGATCGCAATTCTGGCAGAGTCTGCAAGCTAGCTTAGGAACAAGACTGAACTTCAGCACGACTTATCATCCACAAACAGATGGTCAGTCGGAACGAACTATTCAGATCTTGGAGGAAATGCTCAGAGCATGTATGCTCGACTTCAAAGGATCGTGGGAAGATCACCTGCATCTTGTGGAGTTTGCGTACAACAACAGCTACCAAGCAAGCATAAGAATGGCACCTTTTGCAGCATTGTATGGAAGGAAGTGTCGATCGCCATTAAGTTGGGACGACATCGGAGATATGGAACTCCTTGGACCAGAGATGATAGTAGCGACTGTTGATGTGATTCGTACTATCAGGGAAAGAATGCGCATAGCCCAAGATAGAGAGAAGCACTGGGCTGATGCAAAGAGACGACACTTGGAGTTCCAGCCAGGAGACCATGTATTCCTGAAGATATCTCCGAACCGCGGAGTGATTCGATTTGGAAGACGGGGTAAGCTAAGTCCGAGATACATTGGACCGTTCGACATACTCGAACGAGTCGGTGAAGTGGCATACCGTTTAGCGCTTCTACCCTCATTGGAAGGAGTGCATAATGTGTTCCACATATCTCAACTCAGAAGGTATGTGAGTGACCCCAGCCATGTACTTGATCATTCCGAGCTCACTATACATCCTAACTTGTTTTGTGAGCAACAACCTATGGAAATCCTGGACAGGAAAGTGAAGACACTTCGGAACAAGGAAGTTAACCTGGTTCGAGTGATGTGGAGGAAAGAAACTCCAGGAGAATCCACGTGGGAAAGGGAGGATGAAATGCGTGCAAGATATCCGCACCTTTTTGTAAACTAGTCCTCAAATAAAAGTTGTAAATTTCGAGGACGAAATTTTTGTAAGGAGGGTAGATTGTAACAACTCCAATTTTTGTATACCTAAATTTGATTTAAATTTGAAGTATACTTGGAGTATTAATATTGCTGATAACACTTTAAGTATCTATTTCCCTACAATAATTACAAGAAGGAGCTTGTAGCTCATTGGTAATACATTGCACTGCTGAACCAAGCCACCAGAGTTCGAATCCCATGCCCCACATATTTTTATATCATTTTGTTTTAAATTTTTTGGGAAGGTCAACAGTCAAACAGCCATAACTCTCAAAATTAATACTGCACATAAAAAGTTAAGTATACGAAAAATCCCCCCATGGAATTACCCACCCAACGGTGTCCCGACTCGGCCCGACTCGGCCGAGTCGGCCGGCGCCGCCGGCCGGACTCGGTCGGACGGCCGAGTCGTCAACACGGATGTTCTCCGTGTTGACTTGGTCAACCCCCTGTATGCACTAATTTTCCAGAACAATTATCAATTTCGCATTAAACCTCTTTTATTCCAAAATTTAATGAATTTTAATGTTTTTCTTAATTATTTTTATATTATTTTTTAATCAAAACCCTAACCCTAGCCTAGCCCTATATAAACACCCCTACCCTCTACCATTTCACCCTACAATTCTAAGTCCACTCTCTAAAATTCTCAAGAGAACTCGGTACGTTAGAAAAAGAGCGAAAAGCGAAGTGCTACCGAAACCGACGACGAATTCCGGCGACCGTACTAGGACCCTTCGCGACGTTTCGACGCACCGACAACCTACTACTTTCTTAGCCTCCCTAGCTAGTCCAAACTTGTAAGTCCCACTCTTTCTATCTTCCTTTTCTTTGAAAGAAAATACGACTTTATGAAACCCGACGGAAATCGGAACAAACCGATTTCCGATTCGGTTTTTTCTACAAAATCCCACTTTTCACTTAATCCATAATATCTAAACATATTCATGCTGACTATTAATCACATAAAAATCAAAGTGGACAAAGTTTCTCACATGGAATGATAACTTTCTTGTAATATCGTATTCTTTTCATAATAATACCATAAAGTTTATTTTTCTTCTTCTAATCAATTCCCTCATTCCTAAACATGTTCATCTTGATCACTAAACTTGTAAAAATCAACTTGAATGAGTTTTCACACATGAAATGATAAATTTTACAAATACCGTATTCTTACACTTAAATACCCTAATGTTTCATTATCATATTTAACCTCTAAACTTCACTAAACCTTAAAATAAGTCACGAGATAATGACCTACCTCTACACACACACAAATATAACCCTAGTTGATAACGTCAAAACATAGAATACGAAAATACAAGACTTTTCACTAAAATACCATTTTCTTTATAAACCGTTCTTGGAAGCTTTAAATTGTACACAATTCTAAATAAAATCTTTTAAAAAGAAAGTACGATTTGTCATGGACATCAATCGTTTATCTAAACCTGACTTTGTGGTGTCTAGGCAAGTGTGTCAAGGCTAGTGGTTTTTAATTAGGCCAACTATTGTGGTTCCTTCCCACTTACCTGGCACTTATCTGGCCGCAATTGGCGGTGAAGAGGCGATTTGAGGCTTCTAATGACATATCGTTTAAACCTTAGAAATAGGCTAGTTGGCTTAGAAAACCCTAGAAACTAAAATACAGAACTTTATAACCTTTTACAAATAAATACCTTATTTTTATAAAACCGTTTTCTAAATGAATAGTATTTATTAAACCTTTGCAAAGCGCCACTACAACCCACCTTTGGGGAACCCGTTAGGGATAGTACGGTTCATCGTGCACCCGCGGGCTAGTAGGGCGTGATTCAGACCTCCGTAAGAAGCATTCAGTCTCGAAAGGTTTAAAATACGACATTTAAGAAAAATGAGATTTTGGAGAATAAAATATTTATTTAAAATTATTCTTGGATTAATATATATAATTATCATTTGAACACCTATTTTATTATAAGATAAAGTTTCCACTTTTTTTCTAAAATTACAAGATTAAAAGTTACATTAAAATACCATGAATTTCAAATAAATCAATATTAAAAATTAATACTTTTATTAGAATATATTCACTAGAATAACACAAATAAAATTTACACTCATTATAACTATAAGACGAATAATAAATACTAGAGGTGTATCTTGAAAACTATACAATAGTACTTTTTACATAAAACCCCCTCAAGTTTTATAAATTACAGTAAGGACCCTAACAATTATAGAACTTCAAATTACTTTTCTTTTAGTCTGACTCGGGTTAGAGTCTGACTATTTCTCACTTGAATATGATTCAAGTCAATCTATATTCTTTTATATTCCAACTCAATATGAATACATGAATTCCTGAATCCAGTTAACAATCTATTCAACTTGACTGAATCAAACCATGGATATACATCCATTATCATATTATTCCATTTACCTGATTATGCAGTTACAACATGTTTACTGATATCATGGTTTTGGTCAGTCACCCAACTCACATAATACAATACAACAATACAGTTAAAACACTACGGAGTTTAAGGGGTAGATTGGTACGGAAGGTGTTAAAGGTGGCACGAGGTGGTCAGATTAAGACACCTAACCTGAATCCCATTGCTGTTGTACCGTGGCATAACGGTTCCTTGTACTTTCCATTTGCCCTGGTCTCTAGCATATAGAGACCCCCCTCGTATACACTGGCATCCTTCTGTACCAAGCTACAAACAACAGCGTTAACATAACATTACAACAACAGCTTACACTTTAAAAATGTATCTTCTTATTCTATCTTCTCTACTTCCCTCTTACCTTTGGGACTTACCGAGCGATCTGTTCGCTGACGACATTCTGTTTCTCTCTTCTTTGAATGTCGTCAGGTGACCTGGACCCGGCAGAAGTTGAGCCAACACAAGAAGACTTGGAGCAATTTGCCGAAGACCCTGCAGTATAATTTCATTGTACACTTTTCTTTTCAGTACTTTCCATTTCCTGTTATGCCACTGTTTAGGCATCTTTATTTCAGTTTTATTTTCCTTTCCATGTATTGTACAAAGAATGTTATTAGATAAAAGTTGTTGTTCTTTTTATACTCCCGTCTCTTGTGTATTTATTTTATATTGCTTAGCTACGCTTAGCGTATGTACTTCTGAGTACATACGTAGCGGACTTCGTCGCGTCCCCTTCGCCGTACACTGGGACGCGGGGCGTGACAGGTTTTATTGGTGGCCCATGCAGGTCCCTCAGTAGTAGGTCTGTGGTTCGAGGACGAACCATTGTTCAAAGGTGGGGAGATTGTCGGGACCCGGTTCTTGTTCACGGAGCAAAGTGCCACCCAGAACAAAGTGCCACGCCAATTGTCATACCAAGAAGGCGGGGGCCACCTCTTGAATCTGTGGAGGCCACCTCTTGAATCTGTGGGACCCACTGTAGAACAATGGGGAATCTTCGGAACACATTCCGAAAGAGGACCGGACTACATTATAAATATAATGATACCACCCTCAATTACAGAGGCACCTTTTAAGTGAACCGGAACTACAGGAGCTTGAGAACTCCGTAGTTAAGCGTGCTCGGGCCAGGGAAGTCTTGGGATGGGTGACCTCCTGGGAAGTGGCCCCTGGTCGGGTCCGGTTCGTTCTAAAGGGAAAAACCGTGTGGTTTCGACCAGAGCGGACAATACCATCTGTACTGGTGCGTGGGCTGCATGGGCCACCAACAAAACCTGTCACACCCCGCTTCCCAGTGTACGACGAAGGGGACGCGACGAGGCCCGCTACGTATATACTCAGAAGTACATACGCTAAGCGTATCTAAGCAATATAAAATAAGTACACAAGAGACAAGAGATATAGAAATAACAGCAACTTTATTAATAACATTCTTTTGTACAATGCATGAAAAGTAAATACAACTGAAATGGAAAGCGATGCCTAAACAGTGGCATAACAGGGAATGTAAATACTGAAAGGAACAAGGTACAATATCTAGAGCTCGGAGTCTTCGTGAAACTGCTCCAAGTCTTCACCGGTGGGCTCGATCTCTGCTGGGTCCAAAGCACCTGACGACATTCAAAGAAGAAAGAAATAGAATGTCGTCAGCGAACAGGTCGCTCGGTAAGTCCCAAAGATAAGGGAGAAACAGGCAGAAAGTAAGAGAGAGAGAGAGAGAGAAACTTTTAATGTTGTATTATAATATTGTAATATTGTCTTAACGTTGTTGTTTGTAGCCTGGTACAGAAGATGACAGAGTATACGAGGGGAGTATCACTTACACCGGGGACCTTGGTAACCTGTAGTACAAGGCTCCGTCGATAATACCACGGAACAACGGCATGGATGTAATTACGTCTTAAGTGACCACCTCGTGCCACCTTTAACATATTCCGTACCAGTCTACCCCTTAAACCCCGTCGTGTTATGATTATATTGTAGTATCGTATTGTATAAGTTGGATGACTAATCAAAACCATGATATCAGTAAACATGTTGTAACTGCATAATCAGGTAAATGGGATAACGGAATAATGGATGTATATCCATGGTTTGATTCAGTCAAGTTGTAATGATTGTTAACAGGATTCTGGGATTCATGTATTCATATTGAGTTGGAATATTAAAGAATATAGCATGATAACTTGATTCTGGAATTCATGTGTTCATATTGAGTTGGAATATTAAAAAATATAGATTGATAACTGGATTCTGGAATTCATGTGTTCATATTGAGTTGGAATATTAAAGAATATAGAATGACTTGAATCATATTCAAGTCAGAAATAGTCAGACTCAAACCCGAGTCAGACTAAAAGAAATGTAATTTGAAGTTCTATAATTGTTAGGGTCCTTATTGTAATTTATAAAACTTGAGGGGGGTTTTATGTAAAAATACTTTTGCATAGTTTTCAAGATACACCCCAAGTATTTATTATTCGTCTTTATTGTTATAATGAGTGTAAATTTTATTTGTGTTATTCTAGTGAATATATCCTAATAAAAGTATTAAATTATAATATTGATTTATTTGAAAATTCATGGTATTTTAATGTAACTTTTAATCTTGTAATTTTTAGAAAAAGGTAAAAACTTTATCTTATAACAAAATAGGCGTTTAAATGATAATTATATATATGTTAATACAAGAATAATTTTAAATAAATATTTTATTCTCCAAAATCTCATTTTTCTTAAATGTCGTATTTTAAACCTTTCGAGACCGAATGCTCCTTGCGGAGGTCTGAATTTCGCACTACTAGCCCGCGGGTGCACGATGAACCGTACTATCCCTAACGGGTTCCCCAAAAGTGGGTTCTAGTGGCGCTTTGCTTAGGTTTAATAAATACTATTCATTTAGAAAAACGGTTTTATAAATATAAGGTATTTATTTGTAAAAGGATGTAATTTCCGTATTTTAGTTTCTAGGGTTTCCTAAGCCAACTAGCCTATTTCTAAGGTCTAAACG
Organism: Agapanthus africanus; assembly: GCA_030015575.1. Lineage (NCBI taxonomy): Eukaryota > Viridiplantae > Streptophyta > Magnoliopsida > Asparagales > Amaryllidaceae > Agapanthus > Agapanthus africanus. Next base: position 220,163,619 of record JASDDO010000008.1, read on the forward strand.
ACAAGTCATTAGAAGCCTCAAATCGCCTCTTCACCGCCAATTACGGCCAGATAAGTGCCAGGTAAGTGGAAAGGAACCACAATAGTGGGCCTAATTAAATACCACTAGCCTTGACACACTTGCCTAGACACCACAAAGTCAGGTTTAGATAAACGATCGATGTCCATGACAAATCGTACTTTCTTTTTTTAAAAGATTTTATTTAGAATTGTGTACAATTTAAAGCTTCTAAGAACGGTTTATAAAGAAAATGGTATTTTAGTGAAAAATCTTGTATTTTCGTATTCTATGTTTTGACGTTATCAACTAGGGTTATATTTGTGTGTGTGTAGAGGTAGGTCATTACCTCGTGACTTATTTTAAGGTTTAGTGAAGTTTAGAGGTTAAATATGATAAATGAAACATGAGGGTATTTAAGTGTAAGAATACGGCATTTGTAAAAGTTATCATTTCATGTGTGAAAACTCATTCAAATTGATTTTTACAAGTTTAGTGATCAAGATGAACATGTTTAGGAATGAGAGAATGGATTAGAAGAAGAAAAATAAACTTTATGGTATTATTATGAAAAGAATACGATATTACAAGAAAGTTATCATTTCATGTGAGAAACTTTGTCCACTTTGATTTTTATGTGATTAATAGTCAGCATGAATATGTTTAGGTATTATGGATTAAGTGACAAGTGGGATTTTGTAGAAAAAACCGAATCAGAAATCGGTTTGTTCCGATTTCCGTCGGGTTTCATAAAGTCGTATTTTCTTTCAAAGAAAAGGAAGATAGAAAGAGTGGGACTTACGGGTTTTGGACAAGCTAGAGAGTGCTAGGAACGTAGGGGGTTGTCGGGCGTCGAAACGTCGTGAAGGGTCCTAGTACGATCGCCGGAATTCGTCGTCGATTTCGGCAGCGCTTCGCCTTTCGCTCTTTTTCTAACGTACCGAGTTCTCTTGAGATTTTGGGAGAGTGGACTTAGGAATGTAGGGTGAAAGGGTAGAGGGTAGGGGTGTTTATATAGGGCTAGGCTAGGGTTAGGGTTTTAATTAAAAAATATATATAAAAACATTAAAAATCATTAAGTTTTGGAATAAAAGTGAGTTATTGAGAATCTGATAACCGATACAAAAAAATAAAGTATGCAGGGGGTATGACCAAGTCAACACGGAAATATTCCGTGTTGACGACTCGGCCGTCCGGCCGAGTCCGGCCGGCGGCGCCGGCCCGAGTCGGGCCGAGTCGGGGTACCATCGGGTGGGTCCTCACTTTGGGGGAATTTTGGTACATCTAACTTTTTGGGTTCAGTATAAATTTTGTGAGTTATGGCTGTTTGACTGTTGACTTTCCAAAAATTTAATACAAAATAATTATAAAAATAATGTGGGGCATGGGATTCGAACTCTGGTGGCTTGGTTCTGCAGTGCAAGGTATTACCAATGAGCTACAAGCTCTTTCTTGTAATTATTGTGGTATTTAATTACTTAAAATGATAGCAGCAATGTCACGTCCCGAAAGTACGGAACATGACCGGCACTTAAACTACGAAACGTCTCGAGGCGTATGTAATCCAAGTAAGCCGAAAACCCAGAAATGCAAACCAAGAGAAGTAGTAGAGTGAAGGAAAACCAATTTAAGTAAGTAGTTTTAATAGCATAAGCCGAATTATGCGGGTTTCTAAAAACATCAAAAATTTCCTGAAAATTTCGGCAGAGTCTCCTTTGTAAATACTGGCCCCCAAGCGAGATACAGCATGAATAGTATACGAAATCAATAAAAAGGCATCCCCAAGCGGGAGCTAGCTCTTCGTCAATCGACGGTCACAACCACACAAGCAATATAATATACAACGCCAACGGCGAGGATCAAAATTCAAAAGGAAACTCAAAACCACAAGAAAACCACAGAAATATAACGCGCGACTCTAAGTTCAAAGGAATAACATCACTGGTCTCTATCTCAAAATAAATACATGTTTGGTTGATGGAACTTCTAGATACAATAGAGTAATAATATACAATGTATATGATGGGTACGATACCAATAAAACCACCTACTAGCTAGTCATCCGAACGAAAATGTGCCCGTAAAGCCGTAATGAAACCTGTACGGCAAACCTGCAAGAAACTGGGGCACACCGGGGGTGAGTTGCCAACTCGTGAATAGAAAAACATCTACGAAAAGAAATCACATAAATAACGCAACCTAAGTCAATGATCATAATATATCCTAAATTATATATATAACATGTAACCTATAACAAGGCTAGGGTAAATATCTAACCCGAGTGTAATCTCATGTGCCCGTGTCAGTGCCTCAGGTAGCAATATATCATATGAATGAGGTATGAATGCATGAAAACAGAATACATGTAAATGAATAACTGTTTTCATAATTTAGTGAGATTTCCTTTGCATTTTTAAAATGAGGTAACATAATGAAATCTGCATAAAACAGTGCCTAGCATCGGCACAAAACGTAATCCCAATATCTCGATATCTCTGTATCACAGTCTCTGGACCTCAATATCTCGAAATCTCAATGTCTCAATCACAATATCTAGGGCGCCGTCGGTCCAGACCGGCCTCTACCATCCATCTCAAGACTACGACGGTATCCTCCGGATATCCGACGCGTCGGGTAAAATCACCGGTAGGTAGTGCTCCCCTGCCAGGCTCACATCATCATCATCACGCGCTTCTTGCCCCGGGGTACCTTACCGGGTCCACCATGTACCCGAAACGGTTCATCCATCTCCTCGAATCGGGTCTCGAAATCCATCAGCAAACTCATGGTGGACGACTCATACATCATGGGAAAACCGCACTTTTTATTTAAAAAAGAGGAAAGAAGCTTATACAAGTTTTGCGGTTTTCCCTCAAATCCAGAAAATCTCACGGAAATCCGAATCCAAATCATCAATAGCATGTGAAACCATGAATATAGGCATGAGAATCCATGAATACGGCATAACAATGAATAACAGTATGCATGAAGTGACAAGTAATAACTACAATATCTAAGCTGGCATATAAGGTAAGTACACTAATATCATGTCAAGCTACTAGCTATCAAGCTAAGTTAAGCAATAATATTTTCTAAGGTGTACGTGACATGGCAATTACCGATGAAGATGTGTGTGAGCCGGCAAGTAAGTGTACGTGGTACATACGCATCATCGGTAATGGTGCTGGTGTCCTAACAGCATAATATCAACAATGCAATATGAAATAACAATGTAAGTATGCGATGCGGAGCAACAGCAATAATGTGCGGGAGCTGAATACTAGACACAACGATAACTAATCTGCATTACCCTAATATAAGTCCTACAATAGTGCCTTTTGAAATAACACGAATCGCGGTGTTTTGAAAATAAGGGCTACGGTGTTTTTAAGAAAAGATACGTCTTTTGAAATATATCCCTTGACCTTTCTTTTAAAATACCCACGATTCGTTAGTTTTGAAATAGGTAGGGTCTAATCTAGTCTAACAACTACACTAAACTATACGGCTGAACTAACAAGCTGAACTACAGGTAAGGAAACCGCCTAACATCTAAGTCGATACATATACATACCTATATATATATATTAGTCGGTGATCCCGCCTCAATAATATCATATCCGATACCATATCTATAATCAGACATCCCAAGTAAAGAGTGCGGATCAAACATCAATATATAGCTCGTACGTAAATCCGTAGTACGGCATCCCCAAATTTAGGTACGGGTCAATATCACATTCATCATACTATTCATCTGGTATCCTCTTTATCAAATATCATGATCGGGGTACTGATCTACGTCTAGTACAATACTGATACCGCCTAAGTATGCATGCACGTGTGTGAAACACTACGTCAAACGACCCGCTACAACGTCATGTCGTATCTCAAATACGAACCCTGCTATATCACCGAATTCACAACCTCAATACAAATCTCATCGACTCATCTCAAACCCAAATATCATCCTCAAATCCGTATGTGAACACATAGTCCCATACCCATGTGATCACATAACTATATATTCCCGTATAAGCACAAATGAAAGAAGAAAGTATGCGAGTATGGGTTGGTGTGTGCATGTGTAGTGCGACCACTACTCTAGGGTTTCGCGACACTAAATCATCCAAGAACACCAAATATCCATATTATCATCAATATACTCAAACAATATATATATGTGTGTATACGTATTCGTATACATCACCACGAACTGCGGGGGTGCTATACGCCATCCACCCGACTTCTCCCCGTAGATATGAATCTACTCACCTGGTCCTCGCTCGCCGGTGCCGACGTCGCCACGCGCTTGCTTGTCGTCTCGAATTCCACATAGGGTACCTACTTATCATAACGCACCGTATAGCATTAAAACCAGATTCGAAATCGAAACGGCATACGAAAAACAAATCGGCACGCGTATCACGCATAGATCAAAACCTATCGCCTACGCATGCAAGAATAGTCAAACCAACCCTCGATGTCGATGTACAAACGTCAAACCATCGAGAAAACCCAAACACACTCATTTGCGCATCCACGAACACTAACTATAATATAAAATAGGTTAAAATTCACAAAACCCCCAAATTTACCTTAAAAGGCATTTTTCCGAAAATCTAGCAAGCAAAAATTACCCGTTTTAGTACAAAACTCGACGTTTAAACAAATCCAGCGGCTATAATACTTATTAAACATCTCAAATAAGTCATACAACCTATTTCAAGAATTTAATATCATCAATTCTTATAAAAATAAAAATTCTAGTTTTGCAATTTATCTAATTTTAACAATTTCAACTAAAAATGCACAAAACAATAACTACACTTGATTTTGCATGGTCCAAAGTCATTAAAACACTCATTATAATATTAATGATGACATGAAACCTTAATTTAGATTTTAATCCCAATTATAAATCAATTTCTAAAAAACCTAGTTAGCAAAATAGCACATTTATCACAATTTTCCAACTAACAATTTGAAACTAGTAACTAGATTATATTTTAGCAAGCATTAACATGTTAATCTACTCATGACAACCTTAATGATGTGATAAAACCCTATCTTGATTTTAATCTCACATATTTCCATTAATCCCACAATTCAAGTTTGCAATTTAACCAAAATTAAACACCAAATTTAACTAAATTGGAGTAATTAACCAACAATTAAGACATGGGTTAAGATTTATACCTCCCAATAAGAGATCTAGCAAGAATCTAAGCCTCCCAAATTGCTCTCTTTTCACCAAGACCCATGCTAGATGGGCCAAGGAAAAATGGGTAGAGATTGGATTTTGATTTTGTGAGGTTTTTGTGTTGATTTTTGGGCATTTTGTGATGAAATTTTGAGGTGAAATGAGAAAAAGAAGAGAGGGGGCTGTTGCAGCAGTGAGGAAGAGGAGGGTTCAGCCAATTTTGGGGAGATTGGAGAGAGAATGAGGTGGGAAAAGTATTTACAAGTCAAAGAAGTCCAAGGTCAACACAACCATACATCTTTTCTTATACTTTTCTTTTTGTTTTCTTTTCTTATTTGTGTGGAATGGAGTGGGGAAAAGGGGGGGAAGTGCTGCTGAATTTCAGCCATATGGGGATGGGGGTGAGTGAGTGTGGGTGTGGGTGTGGGGTAAAAAGATAAATGTTATACCCCAAACAACCATTTACACTAAAAAAATGCCTTTTTTTTTCTTCAATAATTTCTAAACCGTTTTGGCAAACGATTTCGTTTCAAAAACCACATGATAAAATTTTATTTAATGTTTTATGATGCACAAAATTTGTTTCAACTCATTCAAATTTGTAATTTTCCCTAATTAAATGTATTAGTGACGGCTTAAAATAATATTAAAATAATTAATTTCGGAACATTTTTCAGAAAATTTGAAATTTCACCAGTGGCTCAATAAACACCAAATACTAGCAATTATATAGCTAGAATATGTATATTTAATTTTAAAATAAAGATATTTGTATTTTGACTTTTTACAGAAAACCCCCTTATTTTACCAATTTTCCGAAATTTCACCGAAACGATTTTCAAAACGTTACAAGCAAGAATAAATGCTCCTTGTATACATTAAATTTAAAGTAAATTCTTGTACACTAAAAATGGAGTTATTATATTCTTGTAGCTTGTAATTAAAAACAAAATAATTACCTATATCTTGTGCTCATGCTAAAATACCCCTTTGTGGATTTTTGAAAAAAAATTGGTATAGAAAAATAGGGTTGTTACATTCTACCCTCCTTATAAAAATTTCGTTCTAGAAATTTGTAAAAGGAAAGTGTAACAGTTTGGTGACAAAATTAAAGATTGTAAAGAAGTTTTGGTCAAAGTTGTGAGAGAGTTACCTGGGTTACCTTGGTTCACAGTTTCAGGTTCTATGGCTGCTAAGGTGAAAGCTTGTCGCCGTGGCACGTTCCTCCTAGCTGGAGGCATATTCCCCTATACTCGAGGCATGTTTCTCAGTGCCTGATGGAATTGGCGATTTGGCTAAGCAGGGAATCTACGTAGAGGTGGTGCTGGGAGTGCAGGACGAGTTGCAAGAGTTTGGATAGCTGGTTGCTGCGGGTAGTTGGCGGGTGTGTGTGCTGAGTTGCATCTATAAGGACAGTTTCCAATTCCGTGATTGGGCGCGCCACAAACCAAACATAGGCCTTTGCGCGCCTACAGTCCTTCCACAAGTGTCCCTCCCTCTTGCAATAAAAGCAAAAATCGGGTGTTGACCGATCCTTAACTTCTTCCAGTCTTCTGAGTTCAACAGCTGGCCTTGAAGAGGCCCCTCCTTCCATTTGAGTGGCAGGACGTTTCACTCCTGCAGACTGAGGTCTGCCCCTTGCCTTTATCACTGCCTCATAACTGCGGGCAGCTTCCAAAGCATCTTCATGAGTCAGAAATTTTCCCGTGGCTAGGGCAGCCTAAATCTCCGTGTCCAGTCCTTGTTGAAAGCGACGGGCTCTGATCTCGTCCGTCGGTATCAAGTGTGCTGCGAATCGGCTTAACATGGTGAATTCAGCGTCGTATTCATCTACCGATTTGTCCTACATTGATCCTTGCTGTCGATGAATGAACTGCTGCTCCATTGCAAACCTGGCAGTCGCTGGAAAGTATTTCGCGTCGAACTTCTCGCGAAAAGTCTTCCATTCAATCGGCTGTACCAGACGGCTTTCTTCCGCCTTCCACCAGTTGCGAGCATTATCCGTGAGCTGTAGTTTTGCTACACGGACCCAAGCGATGTCTGGCACTTGAGCTGCTGCCAGATCGTCTTCGATGCCTTGTGCCCATTCTTCCGCTTCAAGAGGACTTCCTTTTCCAGAGAACTGCTTGGGATGTAAAGCCCTGAATTGCTTTACTCCCGGTGCATCGGTCTCAGGACGGTTCAGAAGTACACAAATAAAACCTGTCACGCCCTGCTTCCCAGTGTACGGCGAAGGGGACGCGACGATGCCCGCTACGTATGTACTCAGAAGTACATACGTTAAGCATAGCTAAGCAATATAAAATAAATACACAAGAGACGAGAGTATAAAAAGAACAGCAACTTTTATCGGATTAACATTCTTTGTACAATACATGGAAAGGAAAATACAACTGAAATAAAGATGCCTAAACTGTGGCATAACAGGAAATGGAAAGTACTGAAAAGAAAAGTGTACAATGAAATTATACTGCAGGGTCTTCGGCAAATTGTTCCAAGTCTTCTTGTGTTGGCTCAACTTCTGCCGGGTCCAGGTCACCTGACGACATTCAAAGAAGAGAGAAACAGAATGTCGTCAGCGAATAGATCGCTCGGTAAGTCCCAAAGGTAAGAGGGAAGTAGAGAAGACAGAATAAGAAGATACATTTTTAAAGTGTAAGCTGTTGTTGTAATGTTATGTTAACGCTGTTGTTTGTAGCTTGGTACAGAAGGATGCCAGTGTATACGAGGGGGGTCTCTATATGCTAGAGACCAGGGCAAATGGAAAGTACAAGGAACCGTTATGCCACGGTACAACAGCAATGGGATTCAGGTTAGGTGTCTTAATCTGACCACCTCGTGCCACCTTTAACACCTTCCGTACCAATCTACCCCTTAAACCCCGTAGTGTTTTAACAGTATTATTGTATTGTATTATGTGAGTTGGGTGACTGACCAAAACCATGATGCAGTAAACATGTTGTAACTGCATAATCAGGTAAATGGAATAACAGGATAATGGATGTATATCCATGGTTTGATTCAATCAAGTTGAATAGATTGTTAACTGGATTCAGGAATTCATGTATTCATATTGAGTTGGAATATAAAAGAATATAGATTGACTTGAATCATATTCAAGTCAGAAATAGTCAGACTCTAACCTGAGTCAGACTAAAAGAAAAGTAATTTGAAGTTCTATAATTGTTAGGGTCCTTATTGTAATTTATAAAACTTGAGGGGGTTTTATGTAAAAAGTACTATTGTATAGTTTTCAAGATACACCTCAAGTATTTATTATTCGTCTTATAGTTATAATGAGTGTAAATTTTATTTGTGTTATTCTAGTGAATATATTCTAATAAAAGTATTAATTTTTAATATTGATTTATTTGAAATTCATGGTATTTTAATGTAACTTTTAATCTTGTAATTTTAGAAAAAAAGTGGAAACTTTATCTTATAATAAAATAGGTGTTCATATGATAATTATATATATTAATCCAAGAATAATTTTAAATAAATATTTTATTCTCCAAAATCTTATTTTTCTTAAATGTCGTATTTTAAACCTTTCGAGACCGAATGCTCCTTGCGGAGGTCTGAATCTCGCACTACTAGCTCGCTGGTGCACGATGAACCGTACTATCCCTAACGGGTTCCCCAAAGGTGGGCTGTAGTGGCGCTTTGCTTAGGTTTAATAAATATTATTCATTTAGAAAAACGGTTTTATAAAAATAAGGTATTTATTTGAAAAGGTTATAAAGTTCTGTATTTTAGTTTCTAGGGTTTGCTAAGCCAACTAGCCTATTTCTAAGGTCTAAACGATAAGTCATTAGAAGCCTCAAATCGCCTCTTCACCGCCAATTGCGGCCGGGTAAGTGCCAGGTAAGTGGGAAGGAACCACAATAGTGGGCCTAATTAAAAACCACTAGCCTTGACACACTTGCCTAGACACAACAAAGTCAGGTTTAGATAAACGATCGATGTCCATGACAAATCGTACTTTCTTTTTAAAAGATTTTATTTAGAATTGTATACAATTTAAAGCTTCCAAGAACGGTTTATAAAGAAAGTGGTATTTTAGTGAAAAGTCTTGTATTTTCGTATTCTATGTTTTGACGTTATCAACTAGGGTTATATTTGTGTGTGTGTAGAGGTAGGTCATTACCTCGTGACTTATTTTAAGGTTTAGTGAAGTTTAGAGGTTAAATATGATAAATGAAACATGAGGGTATTTAAGTGTAAGAATACGGTATTTGTAAAAGTTATCATTTCATGTGTCAAAACTCATTCAAATTAATTTTTAAAAGTTTAGTGATCAAGATGAACATGTTTAGGAATGAGGGAATTGATTAGAAGAAGAAAAATAAACTTTATGGTATTATTATGAAAAGAATACGATATTACAAGAAAGTTATCATTTCATGTGAGAAATTTTGTCCACTTTGATTTTTATGTGATTAATAGTCAACATGAATATGTTTAGGTATTATAGATTAAGTGACAAGTGGGATTTTGTAGAAAAAACCGAATCGGAAATCGGTTTGTTCCGATTTCTGTCGGGTTTCATAAAGTCGTATTTTCTTTCAAAGAAAAGGAAGATAGAAAGAGTGGGACTTACAAGTTTGGACAAGCTAGGGAGGCTAAGAAAGTAGTAGGTTGTCGGTGCGTCGAAACGTCGCGAAGGGCCCTAGTACGGTGGCCAGAATTCGTCGTCGGTTTCGGCAGCGCTTCGCTTTTCGCTCTTTTTCTAACGTACCGAGTTCTCTTGAGAATTTTAGAGAGTGGACTTAGAATTGTAGGGTGAAATGGTAGAGGGTAGGGGTGTTTATATAGGGCTTGGCTAGGGTTAGGGTTTTGATTAAAAAATATATAAAAATAATTAAGAAAAACATTAAAATTCATTAAATTTTGGAATAAAAGAGGTTTAATGGGAAATTGGTAACTGTTCCGGAAAATTAGTGCATACAGGGGGGTTGACCAAGTCAACACGGAGAACATCCGTGTTGACGACTCGGCCGTCCGGCCGAGTCCGGCCGGTCCGCCGGCCGACTCGGGCCGAGTCGGGACACCGTTGGGTGGGTAATTCCATGGGGGGGATTTTTGGTATACTTAACTTTTATGTGCAGTATTAATTTTGAGAGTTATGGCTGTTTGACTGTTGACTTTCCCAAAAAATTTAAAACAAAATGATATAAAAATATGTGGGGCATGGGAATCGAACTCTGGTGGCTTGGTTCAGCAGTGCAAGGTATTACCAATGAGCTACAAGCTCCTTCTTGTAATTATTGTAGGGAAATAGATACTTAAAGTGTTATCAGCTACATTAATACTCCAAGTATACTTCAAATTTAAATCAAATTTAGGTATACAAAAATTGGAGTTGTTACACCAAGGTGAGTGGATCTATATCCATGGGGGAAGTCGGGTGGATGACGTATAGCACCCCCGCAAAATTTTGGTGGAAACCGATTTGTAGCATATGGTTAAGAAAACCTAGATTAAGAAACTAGGGTTAGAGCTAAAAGATTGATTTGATAAACCATACTAGAAACTAAGGATATTTAGAAGCATTATGACACGACTTGTATGTGATGACGGGATTTTGAGGACGTCGTTTGACGATAGTACCGTTTAGGGTGTTATAGGACTAGATAGCCGACGTAGATACATCATCCGAACCATACTTATTTATAAACTGAAAAATCGTATGGATGTTTAAACAGATACCTTGAGGGACGTTACGGATTTTCAAATGATATCTTTTCTTTAAAATCACCGTAGCCCCTACTTTCAAAACTACGATTCACATCTTTTCAAAAACTGTTTGTATGGTTCGGGTGTGTATGTTAGATTAGATATTTATGCTTATAGTAAAGATAGATTGGATATGTGAAATTGACCTGATGTAGGAGATAAATGCGATGAAAAGATAAGACGATGTAATATGATGATTGATGGTATGATGGTATACGGATGTGAGCCGATTGAGATGAATTATACCCTGTCGGTCTCCTGATATGAGATTATTGCGGATGCGACCTGGGACATAGGTATATAGAGATACTTATATATGTTGTGAACGTGAGTGATAGCTGTACGAGACGTTAGGTCCGTACCCTCCTCGTCTTATAGGATGATAAGATCCCTGATAGCTTAATGCCGCCGTACGATGATTTTCCGTGCGTGATGAGTTGACTTAATGATTGATCCTTACCCTTAACTAGAGGTTGCCGTGCGATGGATTATACCGTACGCGATATTGTTTAGGCTAGATGCCGATTGATAGATTCACCGACTCAGACATATGATAGTTACGTATACCTGATGATTTACCTTATGCTGCATTCATGATATTATTATTGCATTGCATATACCTGTGTTAGTACACTTACACCATTATCGATGATGCGTATGTTACACGTACACGGATTTGCCGGCTCACACACTCCATCATCGATAATTGCCATGTCACTACACAGTAGGATTGCTGCATCATGATATGACTCTTGCATAATTTACTTGCTATAGTTACCTGTGCACTTTTATACGATGTTGCATTTGACTTTGGAGATATTGGGAACCGCAAGACATATTTTCAAAACTGGAATTATTTAAAGGAGCGGTTTTTCCTTAATATGATATATCACTGTTCCATGTTGCATGATATACGGATATGCTTACATTTCCATCATATGTCACATACATCATGCTTTATGATTTTACGCATTGAGATATGCTGTTTTCATGAGATTTCTGGATTTGAGAACCGTGGTCATTTTAAAAGAAATTATGTATTGTTTTAAAAACCCGGTTTATCTTGATATGATATTTCAGTGCGTCCACCATGTATTTTCTCGGTTCTGAGAGTGGCATGTGAAACCCGATTTGAGGAGTGGTAGACACCGTCTGCGGGTACATGGTGGACCCAGTGAGGTATCCCGGGGCAAAAAGACTCGTATATGTTAGACGGTGAGCCTGGCAGGGGAGCACTAACTACCGGTGATAGTATTTGGACTCGGCGGTTTTCCGGAGGATACCGACCGGAGTAGCGAGATGGATATGAGGGCCGACCAGGGTGTGCGGCGCCTGAGGGCCGATCTGAGGATGCGGCGCCTGAGATATATGAGGATTTACGTGTCGATACTGGACACGGTTTTCTTGATGTTTTGAGTGTCGATACTGGACACTCAGGTTCCATGATTTTGAGATGTCGCGAGGGACACATGTTGATTTATATCCTTATATTTTCATGCATATGCTTTTATGATATTTACATGCATGATGTTGTTGCGTCAGTGGTTGACGCGTGGACTAGATCCACATACATACATACATTGATTTTACTGTTGGATGTTATCCACATGCTTATAGGCATTGACTATCTTGTTAGCACATATACGACCCGGTCACCCTAGATATCATAGTATTACCTTTATGATATAGTCGACCTAGGAGTCGTTGTTTATTCGATTTTTACTTGTTGATATATTTCTATTTACGAGTTGGCAACCCACCCCCATTGTGTCACAGTTCTTGCAGGTTGCCCGCTTGGATCAGTAGCGGCTTCGCTGGCAAGCAGTCACATCCGGGTGTTTTGCACTAGTAGGTGGGACATTTGTATCGTACCCACTCTTGTATCTATATTTTATTATTGTATCTAGTTAACTCCATCAATAAAAATTGGTAAATTGTATAAGTAATGAGACTTAGTGAGACTTATGGTTGCGAGATTTAGAGCGAGGGTTTTTTTCGCTACTTGTGGTATTTATGTCTTGCTTTCCTTTATCTTTTGTGGTGAAGTTCGCCGTTGGGCGTCGTATACTCATTTTTACTGTCTTGCGTGGTTGTGATCCGCCGTTTGGCGAAGCGCTAGCTCCCGCTTGGGGATGCCATTTTCTTATTATGTATTTGTGGTTTTGGATCAAAATATACAAAGGAGGTGCTGCCCAATTTTCAAAAAGATGAAACATGTTTTTAAACTTGCATAATCCACTTGCATTTTCATGTTCCTTTTCTTTGCATTAAGAAAACTTGATTTCATTATACCTTTATTTCAAAACTTCACCTCCTTTATTTTCTTAAAAAGGTTTAGATTTCTGGGTTTCAGCTTACTTGAATTACGTTACGCCTTTAGACATTGCGTGATTTAAGTGCTGGTCACGAGCTAATATTTCTGGTCGTGACAAGGTGGTCCAAGCGGGGAGGCATGGCGCAAGATACTGATTAAATTCTGTGGACGATACAGTCTAAGAAGTTTGCTGGATTTGGAGTTCATTTATGAACTGGGTCCCATCAGATATTCAAACATATTTTAAGACAGGTATTGCTCATTTCGGGATATGGCTTTTTCCGTGAACTTGAAATAAAAAGAGATATAGAAAGAAATATTGGAGCGGATCCACTCACTAAGGCTATTTCTCGAACACAATAGTTTCACAAACAAGCTTTGTGAAACTGATTAGTAGAGAAGTTGGGTGTTCGGTATCACACGGGCTGTGAGTATGCGACACTGCAATAATTAGCCTTGAGAGCAAGTGGGAGATTGTTGGCTATAGTGCCCTCAAGTCAATTATTGGATCACATGCACGTGATTGCAATGATTGAGGGAAGACCTATACCGGTAGAACAGTCTTACTCGAGATGATAGTATGCTATCTGGTTTGTCTTTATCATCGTATACATGCTTCAAGTGACATTACAGATCACTATTACATGTTGATAGAGCCCATAAGAATCTTGCTTGACTGCAAGCAATGTGATGGCGATCACATACGTGCGAGCTGGGGTCTATAAGCACATCCTTAAAAGTCCCTAGTCGTGGGAGTTTCGAGATTAGGCATCGATACTCCAGAGTAGACTAGTATATACCGATCGAGACCCCGACGAGGGGAGGTGGCCGGTCTCACAAGCCATTGGTGTCAGTTGGTTCACCTAAGATGTATACATGTGCTCATTAGGTTATGAGTACACCGGACGGACTCGTCGGGAACCTGCTAGTTGGTATCATACCTATTGTCAGATAGCAGTTCCCAGGTGACATGTGTACAGGTTAGTCTATCGACCTGAGATCGTCATTTGTCTCGTGCGAGTTCCCACTGTACTTTGATTACTACCCTACCACGGCTCAGAAGAGTCGTGCAAACAGGTTTTAGTTGGGTACAGTCCCGAGCCACATGGAGGCAGTGAGCAGATCGTCAGGGGATTCGTCTCTCCCGGTATTGGGGGTTGATGTCGCGTTTTGCACGGGTGGCCATCACCAGAAATTCTCGGCTGGGGTAGACGAAAATTACCGATCTAGGATCTGTAGTTTCTCAGGTGGTGATAGGGTTTCATACCGATACTAGATGTCCCGTTATTAGGGGTCTGATTTTATCCACCCACCTAGACTCGATATGCGATACTCATAGACGAACGGACCGGACTGTACGGATATTGTCACTGTTAGGCTCAGTAGGGGTTTCAGGATGAGTTTGCTCGTCGGCCTCCTTTTCGCTCAATACCTGGGTAGCCGTTAGGTACAGCTAGTATCGCTGACGTGCTTGTGGTTAAACTCACTGCCAGCGTATTGACGAGTTTTTAGAGTCCCACACAGTGGGTTTCCCTGGTTCGGGCGAAACGTTGTAGAGGCCGTATGGTTTTATGGTAGGGTTCGATCATATACGTGTACTTGTGCACGGATCATGATCGGACGGATAATACTATTGGGCTTTGGTTTAAGCCGGATCCTAGTATTATATTGTTGCATTATTTTCGTCTCGTTGTATCGTATTCAGTCGAAATACGGATGCGGGTATGTATATACGGATGAGAAGTATTCTTTTAATTCTATTACAAGTTTACTTTAGGGGTTACCATTTTGTATTTGTGGATTAAACATTGAGTTTTAAATGTTTAATTTTGTGGAAAGTGTGTGACACATTGTTGTGAGTCATGGTGTGAGTCATCGGTGTGCATTTATTCATGGTGCGAGTGGGTGTGCATTTATTCATGGTGCATGCACTTGGTGACTCATATGGTGAGTCATGGTGTGGGTTGTGAGATATTTTGGTAGATGGCAGATATTTTGAGTAAGGGTTTTTTTCTTTAGTTGAACTAACACAAATACCTCACAACTCAACTAAAAAAAAAGGCAGCAAGCACATTTCTTCACTTGGCCAAAACTTGAGCTCACATTCTTCACCCCTTGGCTTCTTTTTCAACCTCCACCTATACCCTCTCATGAGTTGAGAATGTTTGGATGTTTTGAGACAAAATAATCACACACACTCTTTACTTCATCTTGGTTAGCAAACTAGATACCCGAATTGCTTCGGTTTTGAGGCGGGAGCCCGTATTACTAATTCTCGACGTGGATCGTCTTTGATGGGGGTGATCGGAGAACGAACTTGATCGAGAAAGCCGCGAGGAGCTTGGGACAGAGGTTGAAGACCGAAGGACATGGATCGATCGGTATAACCTCTCTAAACTCCTTTATGATAACTAGTATAGGGTTAGTGGTACGGTCCGTCGATTAGGGTTCCTTTAGCGCCAGGTTTTTAAAAGTTTTTGTTCCGCATTTGGCCACGGATTGATGGCCGGGACGCTGGCGTAACCCAACAACTAATACCTCATATATATTTGATACTGGATTTAGTATGTTAAGCACTAAGTAATATGACTAAACTCTAAATCATTGTTTAGTTTATTTTTTAAACACCATTTAAATCTTCATGAGAGTCAATTTCAGCACAAAAAACAAATATAAATAATCTTGCGTATTTCATAGTTTTTGTCTTACATTGAAGAGTATAAATTACTCGTTATTCAATAATATAACATTTAATTTCTATCAGTTGATTTATACTCGTGTAATTTCATCACATGAAACGATATATCGATATTTTGCACATGATGAAAGGTTCAAATCAATTTTGAAGACCCCACCTTTTTTTATTAATAGCAAAGAGGATAATTGACATACAATACCCAATATTTTCAATATAATTACTGTATTAACCTGATAATCATGAATATGATCAAATAATGGAAGTAGGACCCACGTTTAAAACGGACATCACGTGAAATGCATATTTTTGACCATTTTATCAAAGATTGAGGAAGTCCTAATATTAAACTCCTAAAAAATAATGTTAGTAAACAGCAATTTTAACCCAAGCTCTCGCAACCATCCGATCCTCCCCTTCAACCAAACAAATGATACTTCACCAAAAAAAATTGGCGGTTCATCTGGAAACTTATCAACAACCACTTACCTACGAAGGCCTGGCTTCACCGTCGTGGCTCACAACATGACACTTTTTGTGTACTTTGTAATGACCATGAGGAAGATGCCGGGCACTAGTTCCGTGATTGTCAAGTTTTGAAAGATTACCATGAAAAGATTTACGAACTTCTGCACTCAAGGAGAACTCCCTGCAGGACGAAATTGGCACTCAAGAACCTCCACGATTCTAGAAACTATGAAATGGGAGACATAACAATCCTCTCTATCTCTCTATGTGTGGCGGAAGGAACGAAATAACTTCGTCTTTGGAAGGAGCACACAACGAAACAACACTAGTGTAACGAATACCGCAGCCTATCTTAGTTTAGAGCAATTATGTGTAAACTCTGTAAACTCTACTGTTTAATATAAAAACATAGGAAGTGTTTTAAAAATAAAAATAAAAAACAATTTTTATCATCGACCTGTATGTAGACCTTGCTCTATTAGCATTTTAGAACAAGCACAAATAGAATTTAAAAAAATCTAGATAGCTTAAGTCTACAAACTAGGAATTTTAGCTAAAGTGTTTAACTTGCAAACTAGTTTTTCCAAACAAAGTAGAGAACATACTACCTTTTATAACATTTTCATATGCACCAATTTGTATTGAACTCTAGCTAGACTTGTAGGATGAGAGAACAAGCTTGGTGAAGACCTCACTTTGTCCTAAATGGATCCACTTGAGGAAACCCTTACCTAGCTCCATATCCGCCTAAAGCTCCAAGCAACCTGTGAAGAAACTAACCATACAATCTTGCTAGTTTTGTAGTGTTAGGGATATAACAAGTCACTCAATATACTCTCACCATCTAATTTTCCTTTTGAATTCTCTTTGAATTTTGGAGGAAGAAAAATAGAGGAGCTTGAAGAAGATGAGAATTATTATGCTAGAATAAAAACCTTAACCATTTTTCAAAATGATTGTAAATATTTATCATAACATAAACAAATCTCATCCATTGGATTTAATCTATCATCCAAGTATCCACACTCTTCTCTCTCCTCCACTTGTCACCATGTAGAGAATGGCTATACATGTGCTATACCTTTGACACAAGATAACTTAAAAGAGAATGAAAAGAAAAAAGGAAAAACAATATATAAATATATATATGTTACAAAACCTAATGTTCGGCACGATTTATTACATTTTAATACCGTCCATTTCCAATCATTTTGTCAATAAACAGTGCTACTTAATCTGTATCTGCTCATTAGTACAGATTACATGTACACAGGCAAAAACTATGGAGACTATACACAACATACACAGAAACGACGGTTTTTAGCCGGAACTGTGAACGGGACAGATAACAGATCAAGTCATTTGGTTTTTGCAAACAAATTAAGTTGTGTACAATAATAATTGGTTTTGGTCCAACATGATTGTCACGACCCGAAATGGCACGTGACTGGCCCTTGAATCATATGAAATCTATAAGACCCCATCTAATTCAAGTAAGCCAAAAATCCCAGAAATCCAAACCATTTTAAAGAAAGTGTTTTTAGTAAAATCAGCCGAATATGCATTTTATTAAAACATCAAGTCTTTTCTGAAAATTTCGGCAGAATTTCCTTTGTAAAAACTGACCCCAAACGGGTACAACAAGCATAATATATGCATAAAGAATAAAGGCATCCCCAAGCGGGAGCTAGCTCTTCGTCAATCGACAGTCACAACCACGCAAGCAATATAATATACAACGCCGAAGGGCGAGGATCAAAACTCAAAAAGAAACTCAAGAATCAACATGAAAACCGTAATAATATAACGCGCGACTCTAAGGTCGAAAGAATATACACTGGTCTTCTAAGTCTAATAAATATACAAGTCTGGTTGATGGAGTTTACTAGATACAACTGAAATAAATAAATATGCAATGGTGGTCATGATGCAAGTGAGTCCACCTACCAAAACAATCACCCGGAAAGAAGCAGTGTGCCAACAAAGCCGCCAAGGAAACCTGTACGGAAAAAACTGCAAGAAACTGTGGCACAACGGGGGTGAGTTGCCAACTTGTGAGTAGAAAATATCACAGAGCAGAAATCGTATGTATGACTCAATCCTAGGTCAATACGATCAGTACTATATATTCTCAATATGATAAGGTCTGAAGCATGAAAAGGTGGCAAGGGTAAATATCTATACATAAGTGTAATACCAAGTGCTCGTGTCAGTGCCTCAGGTTGAAACATATCATAAATATGAGGTATAAATGCATGAAAACAGAATACATGTAAATGAGAATACTGTTTCCATATCTTAGTGAGATTTATGTATATAAAATCGAGATATCATCAATGAAATCAACATAAAGCAGTGTCTAGCATCGATATAAAAATATATATATCTCGTTGTCTCAATATCTAGGGCTCCGGCTATCCGGACTGGCCTAAACTCCAATCAGTATCTTCCAGATATCCGACGAGTCACAATGAAGTCACCGGTCGGTAGTGTTTCCCTGCCAAGCTCAATTCCATCATATGTGACTTTCTCGTCCCGGGGTACCGCACCGGGTCCACCATGCACCCACAGACAGTTCCTCCTCCTCCTCGAATCGGGTGTATGATATCGCTCAAGCGCCGAGAAAACTCATGGTGGACATATCTCAAATCATATCATGAGAAAACCACACTTTTATCTTTAAAATGAAAATGAGTTTAACAAATCTTGCGATTTCTCCAAATCCATAAATCTCATGGAAATTCGAAATCTCAATATCTCAAAATAAATAAACAGTGAATTATAAAATATTGGGCTCCGGCAATCCGGACTGGCCTTAATAATAATGCATGAAAATGAGCGTATAAATATGCATGACAATCACAGTAATAAATGAAATGTCTAAGTTATCACAATAATAATATATCGGAATTATCAGCTAACAAGCGATATCGATGAATTAATATTCTCTACAGTGTACGTGGCATGGCAATTACCGATGATGATGTGAGTGATTCGGTAAGCAGGTGTACGTGGAACATACGTATCATCGGTAATGGTGCTGGTGTCCTGGCAGCATGATTTCAATAATGGTATATGACAACACAATATATGCATGCAATGTGATGCGAACAGCAAGAATACGCGGAAGCTGAATAATAAACACAACAATAAGGAAATAAACATTTATATAATCGGGTCATACAGTTTGCCATTAGAAATAATATGAATCGTGGCGTTTAGAAAATAGGACTACGGTGTTTTTAAGAAAAAGTATGTCCTTTGAAATATCCGTAGAATCCCTTGGCCTGTCTCTAAAATATGCACGATTCGTTAGTTTTGAAATATGTATGACCCGGGTCTAATCTAACATATATAAGTAAACTACATGTCTAAACTAACAGACTAATCGAAAAGGGTAAGGAAAACCATCTAAGTCTGAGTCGATATATATATAAAACCACCTAAGTCTGAGTCGATATATATATATATATATATATATATATATATATATATATATATATATATATATATATATATATATATATATATAAAATTGTCGGTGATCCCGCCTCAATAGTATCACGTACGATACAATCCATCATATGACATCCTCGAGTCAAGAGTGCGGATCTATCATCATAATTATAGCTCGTACGGTAAATCCATTGTACGACTTCCCAAATCTGGGTACGGGTCAAATATCACATCATCTCATTATTCATCTGGTATCCTTATTATCATATCCTGTATTAGGGATACTGATCTAAGTCTAGTACATACTGATACTATCTACAATATATGTGCGTGTGTATGAAAACACATCGCCTAAGGACCCGCTATAACATCATGTCGTATCTCATAATACGAACCATGTCTCATCACCGATCTCATGGCACCATGCCCAATCTCATCGACTCATCTCCAAGTATCATATACTATCCTCATTATCCATGTATATGTATACGTATATATATACATAGTCCCATACCTATGTGTGTGTGTGTGCGTATATACATATCCCCATATACGCACAAGTAGTAAAATGCATGCAAGTATGCGTGTGTGCGTGTATGCAAATCTTTACTCTAGGGTTCACGACTACAACTAATTAACGACACTATCATCTAGATAAACATCTAGTTTCATAATAAACATATAAATGTATACATTTATAAATAACATAACGCATTAGCGTTATAAACTATGAACTGCGGGGGTGCTATAGGCCGTCCAACCGACTTTCCCCGTAGATATATATCTACTCACCAGCTCTTGCTTGCCGATGTCGATGTCGCCATCCTCTTCTTCATCGTCTCGAAATCCACGTGTGTGTGTGTGTGGGGGGGGGGTACCTACATATATAACATAATCGCAATGCGTTTTAAAATCAAGTCGGAAAACCAAAACGGCACACGTTTTGCTCGTAGGTCAAAACCTATAGCCTCACATGCAAAACACGACCAATAACCCTAGTCGTTGGCATTCAAACACCACACGACGGAAACACAATATCAAATACCAAAACCAAATTCATAAAAAACCGTAAAACGAAATTAGAAACTTAGAAAACATGCTCCAGATTTTACGCTAGGTGAAATTAGCCAATTTTGCATATGTAAAGGGTCTATTTTACTGAAGATAAATCCCTGGAACCAATACGAACCAAAATGACACTACCCTGGCCGCAATTTGAGGCCAGACAGATTAAATTTGCGGCCAAACAAGGTGGGCTGGGTCTCAGGTCTTAGGGTTAGCATCTAGGTTTCCTGCACATCTCCCAGTGTTTGCTAAATAATTTTCAGGTCTCCCGGGTGTTAGCAGATCACCAAATTCCATCACAATTTCCTCAATTTCCAGATGTCGGGTTTCTAAGTTCGTGTCCCGGGGTTTAAGTCTCAGGTTTTAGTCCAATAAGCAATAATTACAGGGGTTTAAGGTCACTATAAGCCTCAATTTCATCTTTGGATTCAAATCAAACCCTAAACCTAAACTTGAATTTTCAAAGTTCACTAAATCAAACTTAACCACTTCTAAGCATGCATGAATGCTAAGGTAAATGTAAAACTATACTAATGGTGATGAAATTACCTCATTTGGCAACTCAAGAAAATTCTTGAGTTGCCCCAAGCGCCCAAAATCCTTGCTTTCTTGGTCCAAAGTGTTTGTAGGAAGCTTGTGCATGTTTTTAATGAAGTGGGGATGAGATTTTGAGTTGTTTTTGGTGTTGTAGTGAGGGTTGTAGTGGAGGTGGAGATGAGGGCTGCCATGGTGAAAGAGGAGAGGGAAATGGTGAGGAAATGAGAGGGAAACAAATGGCTAAGGTCAACACAAGACCCCTCACCCTCTCTTCTCTTTCTTGCCCATACCCAATTCTTTAACCTTTTCTTTTTCTTTTCTTCTCTTTATCTTTTCTTTTCTTTTAAACCCAAAACTAAACTATGCATGAAGAATAAAGAAAAGACCATGTAAGAAAATGTAAAAATGTGTATTATGACATGGTGCATGTCATGTGCACAAAATCGGGTTAATGCATGATTAGCGATATTTAATCGCGATTAGTATTGAAAAGCAATATAATTAATTATATAACAATCTATAAATGCTCAAATCTTATAAAACCCCTCTTTTCAGTAATTCCTATAATTTCCAAATATTTTCCAATTTATCGGTATTTAATTATACCGCATTATCAAAATATTCGTAATATTTATTATTTAATTTTATAAATTCCCAAAAATAATATTTTATTTTTTTGAAGAAAACGACTTTGCAATAACAGCTTTTTGAAAATTGTTCCAGCAATATCGAATAGGATTGTTTTCCTTGCATTGATCTGAATCAACGCAGTCCCATCAATTAATCTCACCACAAAAGAACGAAAATATGATGTACGTATATGCCATCCGCATTCGCCACTGGGTCCCGTCATCACCCATTAGGTTACTTAACTAACGACAGAGCGGGGACTGGACTAGCGCGGGTGTAAAACATATACAACATCTACTAGTATGTATATAACAATATATAATAATCGCTCTAGGCGTGATAAATGAAACATCACAGATAAGTAATAAGCATCACAGAACAATACAGATAATCTGGGAGCCCGGGATTTCTTTTGAGCCATAAGTGAAACCCGACGTTCCCCTGGTCGTGTGGATAGTCTGTGTAATGAAAACCTAGACACCTACGAGTGCGGAAAGTTACCTGCCAAAACCGGAAGCGAGGCAGCCCCCTTCAACAAAGTGAATGGGCCACCCGGCACTTCATGGAATCCTGTAACTTGAGTACCTCTCCTTGGGTCAACCTGTACCCCTACGAGTGCGGCGAATAACCCGCCAATTCTAGAGTGTGGCCTCTTCTGTCTCAACGCTATAAGATGCGGACCCGTTTCCCTCCAGAACCCGGCTATCCGCGCACTCCATCGCGGGGTAATCCTAGTAGAGAAAAGAAAATATGTACAACGGTAACATCGACCTCAACCCGGTCGTGCTCCAAAAGAATAATATACAAACAGGCAGTGACGGCAGTCCACATGTCGGATGCTCGCCCCGCGATATGAAATGTACAAATGAAACTAAACCGCACTACCATTGCACCCAAGGCTATCCATCACGACAATCCGCACAAACCATAACCAGATTTATCCACAGAAACAAGTAACTGAATCAAGTGTGTAACCCCGTCTAATTGAGCATATAGCAATTAGACAACGTTACCAACACATCCACGCATGCAAACGAAGCCACAACATTAGAATTCCAAAACACAATTAGCGCACATCCCAAATATACCAAGGATAAAAAACCAAGTGCACTAAACATCCAAAAAAGTCGAGTTTTGAGCCAATACGGAGGTCCAAATCAAAACGAAACGCATCCGAACCTTCGCGGGGAGTTAGAGCACGAAATTAATTTCGAGTCGGGGGGCCTAGAGGGGATACCCCACCCCCAAGGCCACCACGAGGTGACCAGAGGGTGAGGCAGACTCGAAACTGCCCATGCAGGGGCAGTTCGGGTCCCCACCCCCAAGACCACCTTGTGGTGGTCTTGGGGAGTGGGTCCAGCCATTCGGTCCCTACTGGGGTCTCCCCGGGGTGCCCACGCAGCACCCTGCGGATTCTTAGTTCAAACCGAGAGCCTACGGGGTGTGCAAACATCTCAAAAATAAAAAATTTGGAATTGTTTTTTCGACAGTTTTCGATGCGCGAAAAAACGTGAATTCTAATGTCGCAACTAGCTAGTTTAAGGTGTTTGGGTGGCTCTGATACCATGTTGGGTTTTTCTGGCACCCCAGCCATCTTTCCGTGGACAAATGAGGAACAAAAACTTTAAAAACTTTGGCGCAAACAAAACCCGCACAAGATCGAACCAAATACCCTATACTAGCAAACATCTAAAAAGGAGTTTAGAGATGGTTATACCGATCGATCCGTGTCCTTCGGTCTTTAACCATCATCCCAAGATTGTCGCGGTTGCCCCGGACGAGTTCGCTCTCCGGTCTCCCTCGTTGAAGAGGCTCCACGTCGAGGATTCTTTATACGGGCTCCCGCTTCTAAACCGAAGCAACTCGGACATTAAGTTTGCTAGCCGAGATTACCAAGATGAAGTAGAGAGCGTGTGTGATCATTTTGTCTCAATACATCTATGGATTCTCAACACATGAGATGGTATGGATGGAGGTTGAATAATAAGCCATTGTTGGAAGAAGTTGTGAGCTTAAGTTTTTTAGCTAGTGAAGAAAATGGCTTACCTATTGTGTGAGATCTTTTGTGAGCATATCATAACCAACTCAAGAAAAAACCTAAGGCCATATTGTGGCTGCCCCTTCTCTCTAAAAAATATCCCACACAATAAAATCAATAAAGAATTAGGCATGGCACAAGTAAACACACCATGAGTCACCAAATTGCGCATGCCACATTCAATGCTCAAGGCCAAAACTTGCACTCACAATTTCCACACAATTAAACATTAAACTAAATGTTTAATCAATAAAGAGAATGGCAACTTCTAAAGTAAACTCATAACGGATCATAAGAATACCCCTCATCTGTATATACATACCTGCATCCGTATTTCGGCTGAATACAAATACAACGAGACGAAAACAATCCAACAATCTAATAGTAAGATCCGGCTTAAACCAAAGCCCACTAGTATGATCCTTTCGATCATGATCCGTACATGAGTGCACGCATATGATCGAACCCTACCATAAAACCATACGGCCTCTACAACGTTTCGCCCAAACTAGGGAAACTCTCTGTGTGGGACTTTAAAGACTCGTCAATACGCTGGCAGTGGGTTTAACCATAAGCACGTCAGTGGCACTAATTGTACGCAACGACTGCCCAGGTATTGAGAGAAAGGGAGGCCGACGAGCGAACTCATCCTGAAACCCTACTGAGCCTGACAGTGACAATATCCGTACAGTCCGGTCCATTCGTCTATGAGTATTGCATATTGGGCCTAGGGGGATGGTAAACGTCAGACCCCTAATAGCGGTATAATTCGTGTCGGAGTGTAGCCCAGAACACCCTGAGAAACTACTGGAATACCTACCAGTAAATCTCACTTGCCTTGGTCAAGGAATTTATGTAATGGCTCTCCAAACACAGCGCGATATCAACCCCCAATACCGGGAGAGACGAATCCCCTGCCGATCCGCTCACTGCCTCCATGTGACTCGGGACTGTACCCAACTAAAACCTGTTTGCGCGACTCCTTTGAGCCATGGTAGGGTAGTAATCAAAGCACAGTGGGAACTCACATAAGACAAATGACGATCTCAGGTCGATAGACTAACCTGTACACATATCACCAGGGAACTGCTATCTGACGATAGGTATAATACCAACTAACATGTTCCCGGCGAGTCCGTCCGGTGTACTCATAACCCAATGAGCATCTGTATACTATCTTAGGTGAACCAACTGACACCAATGGCTTGTGAGACCGGCCATCACCCCTCGTCAGGGTCTCGATCCGTATACACTAGTCTACTCTTGGAGTATCGATGCCCAGTCTCAAAACTCCCACGACTAGGGACACTTTAAGGATGTGCTTATAGACTACCCAACTCTCACGTATATGATCGCCATCATACTGCTGGTAGTCAAGCAAGAATCCTATGGTCTCTATCAACATATAATAGTGATCTGTAATGTCACCTGAAGCATTTACACGATGATAAAGACAAACCAGATAGCATACTATTATCTCGAGTAAGACTGTTCTACCGGTATAGGTCCTCCCTCAATCATTGCAATCACGTGACTGCGATCCAATAATTGACTTGAGGACACTATATCCAACAATTCTTTCTCCTTAAACTTTTAATGACAACTTCTAATCACCAAATCTCTGTAAATCGACCCGTACTTGCCGGCTCGCTACAACGCGCCATGCACTTGCGGTTTATAAATTTTAAAATAAGACCGAACTCACTTGCGCCGCATTTCTAAAAACCTTTTCTTTCAAAACCATCAAAAGCCCGAGCGGTGAGGTCCCAACAAGTTTTTGGCGCCGTTGCCGGGGATGCGGTAGTCATTAGGGGTTGTTATTTCTGGTTTAATTGTATATACATACTAACAAACTAACTTTAACTAAAAAAATTTCATAAACAAAACAAAAATTAACATTTCTAACTTTTGTTCTCTGTTTTTTTGATCTGTTGTCATTCTGAGATTAATTTAAGATTTTGTATATAAAATTGGGACGCTAGAAGGATATGAAGCACACAGTAAAAAGTTGGAGCACCGACTCAAAATGTTGGCCACCAAAATATTCTTACGAGCCACAATTTGCGGTCCTATCAGCTCCAATTGTTCCAAAATTTTGGTGTTTTCTTCTTTGTCCCATTTTTGCTCCGTGTTATATGCAAAATTTCATAATTGTGTATTGGCAGCCTATTGGCCATATTTATCGCTTTTTTGCACAAAATATCGTATTTTCCAATATTTTCAGATTTCAGTGGAATTACGAGCAGCGATCGTGCGGAGCAAAGTTCAATTTCAATAATAAGGAGCCAGTTAAGTACAGTGCCAAAGATCCGGATAGTTTGACCCGCGCAAGCGAACATTCAAGTACTCGTTATCACTTTAATGGGGGTTTCTTAACCCAAATCACATCAGTATGTATTTTTCTAACACTTTCGCTCAAATCCGCCACATTCCACTATTCTATCTTCTGCACGATTCTTCACAAAATTTGCCGCCAATAGAACAGAGAATTAACCCGTATTTATTGTAGCTCTTAAAGAATAAAATGAAAAATATTTGCTTGATTGATTAATTTGCTTAAATTCTTTTATTAATTACGCATTTGCATCATAATACAGATATTAAGGGCACGAGAACCAAACAAGATACGTTAAAAGATTTCATCACCTTTTTCCGTGGCTCACAAATCACGAAGCTGCATTTTTTGTATACCCACGGTAATTTTAAAATCAATTAGAGCTCTGACTTTAAGGATTCGCGCTCAATAGGGCAAGTTAATTTTGTTTAGAACACCGCTTAATATTATATTAATCAAAAGGTGTCTAGGCAAGTGTTCACGGCTCAACCGCCAAAAGAGAAAGGGTTATTTTAATTAAGAAATTTTGCGAAAGCGTTGGAAAACCTCCCCTTATCTCTGCACTTACCTGGCTTCTTGATCCGTATATCTTGAGCCCGTTTCTCGACACAATTTTATTTCGACAATCAGGTTCTTGAGCAGGTCTAATTGACTTAGTATAATATAGACTGTTAGGGGTGTGATATTCTTTGTTTTCATGATTTTTTGAATACTTATTGATATGGGTGATACACAGTTTAATTAAATTTTTCACAATCCATATTCTTTTGTTTATACACATACCCAATTCTTTTGTTCAAATTGCTAAGATTCTTCCCATATTTTTGAAAACTGTCCTTTCTTAGAGGGCGGCCGACCTTTCCGGAATTTTGACATCGGTCACCCACCTAACACTCTCGAACCTAATACCACTTCAAATATAAATCAATTGATTGAAAACTTAGAGAAAGAGGTCGACAAGATGACTGCTTCAGCATCTCTACCATCATAACCAACCCTTCCTGAAGCAATTGACACATCATTAGGGTATGATAGTGAGATAGATGCTAGGTTGACCACTTTAGAGAAAGGTATTGAGGTGATGATTGCATTTGAGAATCAAACAGTTTCGACACTAGCCATGTTCATACAACAATCTGATCAATTGTTTCAGGCTCAAGCTCAATTATTGGTTAGAATCGATGAATAAGTGAAACATTTAGCTGTGCAGATTCTAGAGAGTGAACATGGTCAATTTGAACCCAATAATTCCAATATCTGTCATCTAGGAAGTCACTTGAGTGAGATAAACGATCAAATAAATTTTGATGATTTCATAGATGATGATATAATTGATTTGACTAAGTGTTATTAGGACAAGAAAGAAAACTCTCCTAGTCAGTCCGACGCTTGCCTTCAGGCATCCAATAGGGCTCCTATCACTTGTGACCTTGAGGATGATTTAACCGATATACTACTTGAAGATGAGATTCTTGCACCGACTGTATTTAGAGATAAAATTTTCGAGGAGGAAGTTTGTGAATTTGACCGGTATGGTTGGGATACATGGTTAGAGGAAATCAAGGATAAGGAACCCGCGACAATAGTTTTACCAATTAAAGAAGTGTTTGATGAAACTTTAGAGTAGGAACCTACATTTTTAGATGACATGAACCTGCCCATATGTGAAGGTGATGAGGGAGGACTTGAATTCGGAGCTATGAGCTGTACTGACGAGAATATGATTGTGGAGAAGTATAGGGAGTAAGATAACCTTAAGAAATATTTTTTCATGCCGAGTTTTGAGGAGATATTTGCGGATGAACTTGGTATGCTTTGTGAGTTTGATTAACAATCACTTTAAGAACATCCTACGGACCTTTCTTTTGCTGAAATTTTTGAGGATGAACTCCAGTTTTTAAACAAGCTTGACCTCGAAACTTAACACATGATTCATTCGAGCAACAATTTTTTGACTCCTTCAAAACTTCATCTTCATCTTCAGTGTCTTCTTATCCCTACTTTCATGCACCCATGCCCGATACTAATAACTAACAAGACCAATAACTTTTTCTTTTTTCTTTTCTTTTTCATATACCTTATTTTACCAGTCCGGACCTTATATTGACAAAATTTTTGAATGGCTGGTATTAATTTCTGGACTAATGTAATCTCTTAACATGTAAATACTGTAATTAGCTCTTAGATTTTTCTTTTTGTGAATAAAAACTCACCCTGCTGTCTAAGTCTAGAAACCGGGGACGGGGGCAACGATGATGACATCTTAAAACTCAGTTTTAGGGGTGAACACTTCGTTTACTTTTTGTGCATCATGTGTAAATTCTGTATTGCATATATATTGAAAAACCTATAAAAATTTGAATTTTTTTTCAAAACATAAAAATTTTGTCGTCAAGTTAGCTAGCAGTGAACTTAGACTTGAAATCTGACAATTCAGTTGATAATATAGAAACAACTAAATCCTTTTTTAGAGATTGAAAATCTAAGATAACCCTTCTTTGAGTTTAACCATAACCAATATACGTCTTTTCATCACATTACACGTGTCGTGAGTTTTTGAGAATAAATTGAAAAGTCTAAAATGTCTTAAGTACTTTTGAAAAATCGTTAAACTTCTTTAGGAAAACAGGTTTGTTATGAAATAAATAATATCATGAATAGTTCATAAAGTGAAGTGGATATGAATGATATTATGGAAAGTTTTAATAGAGCCTAAAAGTCTGAAAAATAACCCATCTGGAAAAACTTGTTGGAGTGATGACACACCTTATCCACACGAATGTTGGGTTACACTAACGCCCTGGCCATCAACCGTGGCCGTTTGCGGAACAAAATTTTTTATACGAATTAACTTGGCGCTAGAATAACCCTAAACCGGATCTACGATAAAACTAACTAGCAACTAAAGAAGCTATCTACTATGAAAAGAGTTTATACTAAGAGGCTCAAGTCCTTTTGGTCTTCACTCCTCTCTTTTAACATGCTCCTTGTGTCCTCCATGATCGAGCTTGACCGACGGCTTCCTCACGTCAAAGATGATCCACCTGAGTGTGTCTACTTTGAGCTCCTACCTCTAAACCGAGATAACTAGGTTACTTAGTATGCTAATCTAAGTAGCCTAGAGGATGTAGAGAGTGATGATGGATTAATTAGTCTCAAGGTACCTTAGGTTTCTCAACACATGAGACATTTAGGGTTTCAGGTAGAAGAAGAGAGCTTGGAGGAGATGAGAGTGTTGTGTAAAAGGAATAGGATGATGAATGGCTAAGTGTTGTGACTAAATAATGCAAGCACCAAAAATATCTACAAAATATCTTCACAACAAAATATCAACCATGAATGAATAGTAAACCATGAGTCACTACACGAGTCATCAAGTAGCCATGCTTCATTCAATGAATGATAACACCTTACCCTCCACCTCATTAACCATTTAACTAAATGGTTAAAACAAATAATGAGGTGTCTTTTTCTAGAAACACCCTTGTAACAATTACAAGACTACCCCTCACCATATATACATACCCGTATCCGTATTCCGAAAAAATACGAATACAATGAGACGAAAATAATCCAACAATATAATACTAGAATCCGGCTTAAATCAAAGCTCACTAGTATTATCCGCCCGAACATCATACGTGCATAAGTACACGTATGTGATCGAACCCTTATCGTAAAACCATACGGCCTCTACATCGTTTCTCCCTAAGCAGAGAAATCCTCTGTGCGGGACTCTAAAGACTCGACAGTACGCCAACAGTTCATTATTGGATAAATCTATAATCATAAGCTCGTCAGCACACTAGCTGTACGTAACGGCTACCCGGGTACCTGTCGAAAAGGAAAGCCGACGAGCAAACTCATCCAGATCCCTACTGAGATTATCCGTGATAATCTCCGTACAGTCCGGTCTCTTCGTCTAAGAGTATCACATACCAGATCTAGGGGGTGGTAACTGTCATACCCTAATAACCCGATAATTCGTGCTGATTTGGCTCAGGACCAATCCGGAAAACTACTGATCAACCTATTAGTAAATCCCAACTGCCTTGGGAAATGTCTTATGGTCCTGACCAATCGAACACAGTGCGATATCGACTCATAATACCTGGAGAGACGAATGCCTGACAATCACTCACTGCCTCCATGTGACTCAGGACTGTACCCACACAAAACCTGTTTGCACGACTCAGTATAACCATGGCAGGGTAGTGATCAAAGCACGGTGGGAACTTACACGAGACAAATGATGATCTCAGGTCCTAAGACTAACCTATACACATCTCACATGAGAACCGCCACCTGAAAATAGATATAATACCATCTAGAGGTTCTCGGCGAGTCCGTTTAGTGTACTCAGCCTCAGTGAGTACCCGTATACAATCTTAGGTGATCACACCAATGGTTGTGGGACCAACCATCGCCCCTCGTCAGGGTTTAGAAACGTATACGTAAGTCTACTCCAGAGTATCGATGCCCGATCTCGATACTCTTGCGACTTGGGACTTTTAAGGATGTGCTTATAGACTACTCAGCTCCCATATATATGATCGCCATCATAACACTGGTAGTCAAGCAAGATCTTCTGGGCTTTATCAACATGTGGTCGACATATATAACATATGCACATGTTAAGATAAAGACAAACCATAATAGTATACTACTGTATCGAGTCTTTATCAATATGTGCAAGCTGGATAAAACATCAATAGAAACCAATACACATATCCTGATAAAGACAACTGAAATAATATACTATATAACTGAGCAAGACTGTCCTGTACATACATATCCCTAGCATCCATAAGTATACAGATACAATAATGGCCTCTAGGGCATACATATCCTACAATCTCCCACTTGCACTAAAGAGCAGTAATTGGCGTACCGATTGTTGGATATATGTATGCCCTAGAGGCCATTATATGTATAGTGGATGCTTGGACATGTATATATGTATATTTATATATATATGACTTTCTTGCTCGACATGATAGTATGCTATCTGGTTTTACTTTATATGACATGTTTACCTGATACTGTTCATTTGATACATGTTGATAAAGCCCTGGAGATATTTGCTTAACTTCCATGGCTATGATGGAGATCATACTAGTGGGGCATGTGTGGTCTATAAGCATATCCTTAAATGTTCCTAGTTGTAGGTATATCAAAACAGGGCATCGATATTCCAGAGTAGACTAGCGTATACGTTTCTTGACCCATATGATGGGCGATGGATGATCCCATATCCATTGGTGTTGTGACATCGAAGATTGTATACGGGTGCTCAGTGGAGATTGGGTACACTTAACGGACGCACCGAGAATTCCTATATGGTATTATATCTATCGTCGGATAGCAGTTCTCTGGTGACACTGGTACAGGTTAGTCTGTAGACGCGAGATCGCCATAGAGTCATGTGTGTTCTCCCACTGTACTTTGATTTCCACCCTACCACGGCTCTACTGAGTTGTGCAAACATGTGGCTTTTGGGTATAGTCCCAAGACACATGGAGACAGTGAGCGATAGGAGGAGTTTTGTCTCTCCCGGTATTGGGAGTTGATGTTGTGCAATGTGCGATTGGATCTGACTTGAAGTCCCTGGCCAGAGCTGATGAGATTTACTGATAAGTGTTATCAGTAGTTTCTCGACCGGTCATAGTCCATATCGACATGACTTATTGAGTTATTAGGGCTGGACGATTCCATCCCTAGACTTGATATGCAGCATATCAGACGAAGAGACCGGACTGTACGGTAAGTGTTGCTAATGGCTCGACGTGAGTTTTGACGGGTTCGCTTGTTTTTCTTCTGATCGCTCAATACCCGGGTGGCCGTTACATTTAGCTGGACGCTTGCGGCTTGTAGGTGTTTTGATATGATCATCACCTACTGCCGACGTATTGACGAGTCTTAGAGTCCCATACAGGATTTTTCTAGCTCAGGCGAAATGATGTGGTGTGCATATGTGATATGCGCAGGAGCTCGATTAAATAAAAATATGTGATACCGTATTTTAATCGGGCTTTCAATATTGGTTGGGTCGTATTTGATATGACCGATTTATTAAATCAAGTGTTGATTTAATATTATCTTTTAGCTCACTTTTAATTAACCCTTTTTCTTTTGGATGTATGCATGTATGTTCACACATAGACATGATGATGTGCATACACACATACACACATACATATGTCTCATGGTTGATGATACAAAGGAGATGGCAATGCAAAACTTACATGGTTGATAAATATCTAGATTTTGTTAATGATTTAAAGAAAAGGAAATTAGCTATAATGACTCATTTTTTTACACACTTCTTTTTTGACCATTGACTTTAACTATGGTTATATTTCCTTTGTTCTTTAACCCATCCAAATAATATCTAGATATTTAGCCAACCATGGTTATATTTGAGAGTGTCTCATATATAATCTTTTCTTTTCAATTATTAAATATAAGTTCTCATTATAATCACAAAAGCTTTTGCCATCTTCACCTTCCTTCTTCTTCAAGCTCTCTTGAGTTTTGTCTTGAGTGAGGAACTTAAAAAGAAAGGGTTTTTAAGTGAGTTTACAAACCACATAACCATTATACACCACCCTAGCCCTTTAGTGTAGAGTGTTTTCTCCACTTCATCTTGATTTAGTGAGGCAAAGAGCTTGACCTAGAAATCTCCGGGTGGATCATCGTAGACGACGAAGGACCTTGAGCGGAGTTGATCCGAGCTTCGAGCAAAGCCGTAGGATTCCTATAGACCGAAGGAGTTGGTTACAAAGGTTGTATTTCCTTTTCCTTTAGCTTAGACTTCTTATTATGTTGATATTACCCTAATCTCTAGTTACGATTCGTAGTTCGTTTGTAATAGCCCTCTAGAATTTGAAAGTTCACTACTTTATGATGTTGTAACCTAACTAGAGGCACTACTGCACACCAACATGGTATCAGAGCCTAGCTAGAGCTTTAGGGTAAACCGGACGACGTTTAAAAACTCAATCGAACATGAAAAATGATATTTTTACATGCTCAGTGGAAATTTTTTCAAAAGTTGGAATTTTTGTAATTAAAAATATTCAGAAAATAGAGCAGGGTTTTCTGTGGATCCCCAAGAAAAACGAGCGCCTAACTCGACACAACGACCGCGGAACCGCGGCCAAAT
Organism: Agapanthus africanus; assembly: GCA_030015575.1. Classification (NCBI taxonomy): domain Eukaryota; kingdom Viridiplantae; phylum Streptophyta; class Magnoliopsida; order Asparagales; family Amaryllidaceae; genus Agapanthus; species Agapanthus africanus. The sequence goes on from JASDDO010000008.1 coordinate 220,197,261, forward strand.
AGGTGTATTTGCGGCGGTTTCGCGGCGCCGTTGGTGAGGCTTGGACCGTGCGCTCTTGCGTTGATCCGTAAGTACTATATATGCTCTCTGGGAATTTTTGTGCAGGTTCAAGTGTTGAGATCTATTACAACAGTGGGTATGTTGATTGATATATTTTAACATCGTCTATGCTTTTCAATTGTTGATGTGATATGGTGTATAGGATCATCGTGATCGAATGGCCGGGGTTTTTATGTGAGACGAGAGTTTATCTTTTCATTCATGTAAAATTCATTGTATATATTATTCTCTTATTGGGGCACATCCGGGTTGAGGATGATGTATCCATTGATGTATATTTTACTTTTCCGCATTAGGATAGACCTAAGGAGGGGAGCACGAGAGACCGGGTTCTGGAATTCAGTGGGAGGCCATCTCGAGGAGTCGAGACTGTGTCTCCTAAACTCCAGAATTAGAAGGGTCACTTGCCGCTCTCGTAGTGGTCTAAGCGTGTGGGCTTGGCTATTCATCACGACCGTGGAATCCGTATTTTCTACCTCAGGATATGTATAAAATACGGAGTTCCTAGTATATCCTATATTTTCATATATGTGTTTCTGCTGCTAATTATTCTGTGATGTGATTGCTTAATATCTGAGACGAATGTGATATTGTTATATATGTGATATGTAATACTGTTTTTCGTTTCTTTCTGTAATGGTTAGGAACTTAAATGATGGGAATACATTAATGAGATTAATGTAAAGAAAAAGAAACCTAAAAAAGTTGTAGAATCGGATTTGAAACCCACTCGGCTCTTTTATGAAAAAGCAAGTTTCAAAAGATGCGGAGCTTAAGCCACTCCTTTTTCTAAAAACTATTTAGATTCTACAACGAAATTAAGTTCAAAGCGTTAAAGGTTTTCATAAAAACCATACGCAACCCTCCGTCATTTTAGGAAGCAGAGTACTTAGTATTCGTGCTACGTATGTTGATTATAGTCAAGGCGTAGTGTACGGTAGCTGAGTGATGTCTTCCTATAAAGCATATGATGCGATAAGTTAGGACATTCATGTGATTATGTTGATCATAGTCAATGGTCATATGGGTGGGTCTAATTAATCACGAAATCACGGGTAGAACTTGACTAGTGCTTTTGATATGTTGACCATAGCCAAGGTCATAAGCATCTAGGGGTAAAAACCATATCGGGAGTTTTCAAGATTTGAAATTTGCAATGAAATTGCATACCATCTATATGATATTTGGATCCCGATCCTACTGTGAGTAAGAGTTACTCCCGGGAGAATTTTGCACTTTACAATTAGCTAATCCGGTAGGTGTCTAGAAAGGTGTCAATGGGGTATGACCTCTGGGAAAAAGAGGTTTATTTTAATTAGGTCCGTGTGAAAGCACGGGGAACCTCCCTCAAAGTACCGACACTGGCCTGGCTGACCGGTTAGCGAAACTGTAGAATGCAATTAATCTTGGCTAGTTTTCTTTTCAGGTTTTGAAAGAAAATTTGATAAAAGCAGTGGGAGACATCGATTAGATAAGATAATAACCAATCTAAATCCTTGCAAGAGCATTTCGCTGAGTGTATTCTGTTCTCTCTCCTAATGGCAGATACCGATGACGGGACTTAAGCTTCTTTTAGAGGAAAACAAACTGACTGGACCAAATTATAAAGAATGGTTGAGGAACTTGAAAATTGCACTCACATATGATAAAGTATCATATGTCCTTACTACCAAAGCCCCACCCGTCCCAGGACCTGAATCATCTGTTTCGGATAAAGAGATCCGAAAAACATGGGATATTGATTGCAACACGGCCACGTGCCTCGCGCTTGCTTCTATGGACAGTATCCATCAGAAACAATACGAGAAGATGGATGTACAATCCATCTTTCTTCATACAAAGGAGTTGTATGAAGAGCAATCTCGTACTTTACGATACGAGGCATCTCGAAAGTTGTTTCAGATGCGGATGACCCCTGGCGCATCAGTAGGATACCATGTTCTGAAGATGATTGGTCTTATAGAAGAACTTAAGGAACTGGGATGGACTATGGATAATGAGCAATATACAGATATTGTTCTGCAGTCTCTCTCCCCCGCCTTTGCTTCGTTCATAGTGAATTTCAATATGAACGATTTGGAAAAATCATTGCCTGAACTTCTCAATATGTTGAGAAGTGCAGAGAGCACACTTAATATAGCAAAAACTCCCACTCTTCTTTATGGGCCATCTTCCTCTTCAGTCCCGAAAGCCAAGGCAAAGGGAAAGAAGAAGAAGAATCCCACCAAGCCGAGAGGTGGAGTTGAAAAGGCGAAGGGGATAGACAAGTCTGGGACCGCGGGAAGTGGAAAAGGAGAATGTTTTTACCGCCACAAGTCGGGACACTGGAAACGCAATTGTGCTTTGTACCTTGCAGATCTCAAAAAGAAGAAGCATGTTGATGCTTCCTCTTCAGGTGTGTTTGTAACTGGAAACTATTTTTCATTAAACTCTACATCTTGGGTATTAGATACCGGTTCTGGTTCTCACATCTGTAATTGTATGCAGGGATTGAGAAACAGTAGAGTTTTGGATACTGGGGACCATACTCTACGGGTTGGAAATGGTTCCAATGTACATGCTGTATCCGTAGGAGAGTATCATCTGGGGTTGCTTTCAGGATGTATTTTGGTTTTGAACCCTTGTTATTTTGTACCCGGTATGCTATGTAATATAATATCCGTATCTTTGTTGGACAATGAAGGATATCATTTTGTGTTCCAAAATAATGTTATGAACATTAACTTGAATCAACAGTTGATTGGGTATGGTACACTAAGTAACGGAATTTACGTCCTAAACCAACACACAGTTTTCAATATACAACATACAAATAAAAGAAAGATTTCATATATAAATGAATCTTTTCTTTGGCATTGTAGACTTGGTCATATTAATGAAACAAGACTAAACAAGTTACATAAAGATGGATATTTAAAACCTTTTGAATATAAATCTTATGCGACTTGTCAGTCTTGTATCAATGGTAAAATGCCCAAAACTCCGTTTATAGGACACGCAGAGAGAGCTACAGAACTCTTAAGCCTCATACATAGTGATGTATGCGGACCAATGTCTACACATGCTAGAGGCAATTTTTCATACTTCATCACTTTTACTGATGATTTCTCAAGATTCGGACACATGTTTTTATTGAAGCATAAATCCGAAGCTTTCGAGAAATTCAAGGAGTACAAACTTGAAGTAGAAAAGCAAACTGGCTCGAGTATCAAGAAACTTCGATCAGATCGAGGTGGAGAGTATTTAAGCACTGAGTTTTCAGACTTCTTAAAAGTGAATGGGATTCTCTCTCAGCTCACTCCACCTTACACACCACAGCACAACGGTGTGTCAGAACGGAGGAATCGTACCCTATTAGATATGGTACGGTCCATGATGAGTGATGCTGAGTTACCACTTTCCTTTTGGGGATATGCATTGGAGACATCAATTTATCTATTGAACAGGGTTCCAACCAAGACCGTGTCTACCACTCCATATAAGATGTGGTGTGGGAAGAGACCATCTCTTAAAAGAGTTAGGATATGGGGTTGTCCGGCTTATGTCAAAAAGCAGAATCCGGATAAACTCGAGACACGATCGGTCATGTGTACATTTGTGGGATATCCAAAACATTCATATGGATATCTTTTCTACCACAAGGAGGAACAAAAAGTGTTTGTTTCTCAACAAGCCACATTTTTGGAAAATGAAATTTTTGCAAATAATATTGATGGCAGTGAGGTAGAACTAGAAGAGGTTCTAGAGACACAAATTACTCATGAAGAATTGGTTGAACCTGATGTTGCAGTAGAACAACAAGTACCTCAGCCGCTCCGGAGATCTAGTAAAACTTCTCGCCCACCTGAGAGATACTATGGTTTTCTCGTTGATGGTGATAGAGAAGATTGCATCATGGATGATGATGACCTTACTAGTTTTCAATAGGCTATCACGAGTGGAGACTCAGTGAAGTGGTTGGATGCCATGAGATCTGAAATGGAGTCCATGTACACCAACAAAGTATGGACTTTGAACGTTGCACCTCCTGGGAAAAAACCCGTAAGGTACAAATGGATCTTTAAGAAAAAGATTGGTGTAGATGGACAGGTAGAGACCTATAAAGCAAGGCTTGTAGCGAAAGATTTTCGTCAAAGACCAGGACTGGACTATGATAAAACTTTATCTCCAGTAGCAATGCTTAAATCCATTCGGATCCTACTTACTATTTCTGCTCACTACGACTATGAAATCTGGCAGATGGACGTTAAGACTGCATTTCTAAATGGTGATTTAGAAGAGTGCTTTTTTATGGATCATCCAGAGGGCTTCACAGACAGTGGGAGCAGCGAAAAAAAATGTAGGTTGCTTAAATCCATTTATGGGTTAAAGCAGGCATCTCGGAGCTGGAACATCTGTTTTGATGATACAATCAAAGAGTTTGATTTTATCAAAAATATAGATGAACCATGCATTTATAAGAAGATTGTAGGGAGTGCTGTCACTTTCCTCGTATTGTACGTAGATGACATTCTCTTAATAGGAAATGATATTCCTATACTACAATCGATCAAATTATTCTTATCACAAAGGTTCTCCATGAAGGACCTGGGTGATGCCTCGTGCATTTTAGGCATAAGAATCTATAGAGATAGACCCAAGAGATTATTGGGACTGTCCCAATCAAAGTACATTGATACCATCCTAAAAAGATTTAGTATGGAAGATTCCAAGCGTGGTGCCTTGCCCGCTTGCTATGGAATCACTCTCTCTAAGGACTTCTGTTCGAAGACTGATAAAGAGAGAGTTCGCATGAGCATTATACCCTATGCTTCAGCCGTAGAATCTATAATGTATTCGATGATATGTACTCGCCCTGATGTAGCTTATGCACTAGCTGTAGTGAGCAGGTATCAATCTAACCCAGGGGAGCAACATTGGATAGCCGTGAAGAATATTCTTAAGTACTTACGAAGGACTAATGAATTGTTCTTGGTGTATGGTAATGGGGATCTCCAAATGGAGTCCATTACCGATTCCAGCTTCCAAAGTGATAAGGATGACAGTAAATCTATCTCAGGGTTTGTATTTACCCTCAATGGAGGGGCGGTATGTTGGAAGAGTTCCAAACATGACACCGTTGCAGACTCCACGATGGAAGCTGAGTATTTTACTGCAAATGATGCTGCCAAGGAAGCCGTCTGGATGAGGAAGTTCGTCGCGGAGCTAGGTCTAGTTCCAACCATTATTAATCCAATACCATTGTATTGTGATAATAATGGAGCTATGGCATTGGCCAAAGAACCCATATCCCATCAAAAGTCCAGACACATCCTCAGGCGATATCATTTGATCCGGGAGATAGTTGATTGCCAAAGGATAACACCGCGGATCCACTCACCAAGGCCCTTCCACAGCCGCAACATGAGCGACTTTTTGAGATGTTGGGTATGAGATACGCCAATAATTGGCCTTAGTGCAAGTGGGAGATTGTTGGATATATGTATGCCCTAAAGGCCATTATATGTATAGTGGATGCTTGGACATGTATATATGTATATTTATATATATATGACTTTCTTGCTCGACATGATAGTATGCTATCGTGTTTTACTTTATCTGACATGTTTACTTGATACTGTTCATTTGATACATGTTGATAAAGCCCTGAGGATATTTGCTTAACTTCCATGGCTATGATGGAGATCATACTAGTGGGGCATGTGTGGTCTATAAGCATATCCTTAAATGTTCCTAGTCATAGGTATATCGATACATGGCATCGATATTACAGAGTAGAGTAGCGTATACGGTTTTTGACCCATATGATGGGCGATGGATGATCCCATATCCATTGGTGTTGTGACATCGAAGATTGTATATGGGTGCTCAGTGGAGACTGGGTATACTGAACGGACTCACCGAGAATTCTTATATGGTATTATATCTATCGTCGGATAGCAGTTCTCTGGTGACACTAGTACAGGTTAGTCTGTAGACCCGAGATCGTCATAGAGTCTTGTGTGTTCTCCCACTGTACTTTGATTTCCACCATACCACGGCTCTACTGAGTCGTGCAAACAGGTGGCTTTTGGGTATAGTCTCGAGACACATGGAGACAGTGAGCGATAGGAAGGGTTTCATCTCTCTTGGTATTGGGAGTTGATGTTGTGCAATATGCGATTGGTTCTGACTTGAAGTCCCTGGCCAGGGCTAATGAGATTTACTGATAAGTGTTATCAGTAGTTTCTCGATCGGTCATAGTCCATATCGACATGACTTATTGAGTTATTAGGGATCGATGATACCATCCTTAGACTTAATATGCAGCATATAAGACGAAGAGACCGGACTGTACGGTAAGTGTTGCCAATGGCTCGACGGGAGTTTTGACGGGTTCACTTGTTTTTCTTCTGATCGCTCAATACCAGGGTGGCCGTTACGTTTAGCTGACCGCTTGCGGCTTGTAGGTGTTTTGATATGATCACCACCTACTGTCGGCATATTGACGAGTCTTAGATAACCACACAGGATTTTTCTAGCTCAGGAGAAATGATGTGGTGTGCATATGTGATATGCGCAGGAGCTCGATTAAATAAAAATATGTGATACCGTATTTTAATCGGACGTTCAATATTAGTTGGGTCGTATTTGATATGACCGATTTTTTAAATCTAGTGTTGATTTAATATTATCTTTTAGCTCACTTTTAATTAACCCTTTTTCTTTTGGATGTATGCATGTATGTTCACACATACACATGATGATGTGCATGCACACATACACACATACATATGTGTCATGGTTGATGATACAAAGGAGATGACAATGCAAGACTTACATGGTTGATAAATATCTAGATTTTGTTAATGATTTAAAGAAAAGGAAATTAGCCATAATGACTCATTTTTCTACAAACTTCTTCTTTGACCATTGACTTTAACTATGGTTATATTTCCTTTGTTCTTTAACCCATCCAAATAATATCTAGATATTTAGCCAACCATGGTTATATTTGAGAGTGTCTCATATATAATCTTTTCTTTTCAATTATTAAATATAAGTTTTCATTATATTCACAAAAGCTTTTGCCATCTTCACCTTCCTCCTTCTTCAAGCTCTCTTGAGTTTTGTCTTGAGTGAGGAACTTAAAAAGAAAGGGTTTTTAAGTGAGTTTACAAACCACATAACCATTCTATACCACCCTAGCCCTTTAGTGTAGAGTGTTTGCTCCACTTCATCTTGATTTAGTGAGTCAAAGAGCTTGACCTAGGAATCTCCAGGTGGATCATCGTAGAAGACGAAGGACCTTGAGCGGAGTTGATCCGAGCTTCGAGCAAAGCCGTAGGAGTCCTAAAGACCGAAGGAGTTGACTATAAAGGTTGTATTTCCTTTTCCTTTAGCTTAGACTTCTTATTATGTTGATATTACCTTAATCTCTAGTTACGATTCGTGGTTCGTTTTTAATAGCCCTCTAGAATTTGAAAGTTCACTACTTTATGATGTTGCAACCTAACTAGAGGCGCTACTACACACCAACATCGAATACCCAACGTCTGCTCAAAGGCCAGTTGTTGGCGTACCGCATACCCAACATCTCAAAAAGTCGCTTGAACTGCGCTTGAGGGAGGGCCTTTCTAAATGGATCCGCCGTGTTCTCTTTTGTATCCACTCTCCGGACCTCGATCTCCTAGTGATCTATGATCTCCCTGATCAGGTGATACCGCCTTAAGATGTGTTTGGATTTCTGATGGGACCGTGATTCCTTCGCTAAAGCTATAGCCCCATTTTTATCGCAATACAAAGGTATTGGATCAACAATGGACGGAAGTACATTAAGTTCAGTAATGAACTTCTTCATCCAGACAGCTTCTTTTACGGCATCGTTCGCAGCAATGTATTCAGCCTCCATCATCGAGTCTGCGACAGTGTCCTGTTTGGAGCTCCTCCAACACACCGCCCCTCCGTTGAGGGTAAACACAAAATCCGAGACAGACTTGCTGTCATCCTTGTCACTCTGGAAGCTTGAATCGGTAAAAGACTCGACCTTCAGGTTTCCATTACCGAAAACCAAGAACATCTCCTTAGTCCTTCTCAGGTATTTGAGAATGTTCTTCACTGCTGTCCAGTGGTTCTCACTTAGGTTCGACTGATACCGACTCACCACGCTAAGCGCGTAACCTATATCTGGTCTTGTACATAGCATCGCATACATTATAGATCCTACTGCCGAACCGTAGGGTATAATACTCATACGAACCCTCTCCTCATCAGTCTTGGGAGACATCTCCTTGGAGAGGGTGATTCCTTGCAATGCGGGTATGTTACCGCGCTTGGAATTTTCCATACTAAATCTCTTTAGTACGGTCTCTATGTACCCGGACTGCGAAAGTCCCAATAATCTCTTGGATCTATCTCTGTAGATCTTGATCCCCAGAATGTACGAGGCATCACCCAGGTCCTTCATAGAGAACCTTTGTGACAAGAACAGCTTGACCGATTGTAGCATAGAAATATTATTTCCTATCAAAATAATGTCGTCCACGTACATGACTAGGAACACAACAGTTCATCCTACAATCTTCTTATAAATACATAGCTCATCTTCGTTCTTGATGAAGTAAAAGTCCTTGACTGTTTCATCGAAACAGATGTTCTAGCTCCGCGATACTTGCTTCAATCCATAAATGGATTTGAGCAACTTGCACACATTCCCACGGCTCCCACTGTCTACAAAACCTTCTGGCTGATCCATATAAACGAACTCTTCCAAACTTCCGTTTAGAAAAGCCGTTTTTACATCCATCTTCCAGATTTCATAGTCATGGAAGGCATCAATGGTAAGTAGGATCCGAATGGATTTGAGCATAGCCACTGGAGAAAAAGTTTCGTCATAGTCCAATCCTGGTCTTTGACGAAAAACTCTTGCAACAAGTCTAGCCTTATAGGTTTCCACCTTCCCATCCACACCAATCTTCTTTTTATAGATCCATTTGCATCCAACAGGTTATACCCCTGGTGGAGCAATTTCCAAGGTCCATTCTTTATTGGCGTACATGGACTCCATTTTGGATTGCATAGCATCCAGCCACTTATCAGAGTCCCTACTGATAATGGCCTGCCTGAAACTAGTAGGATCATCTTCTTCCAAGATGCAATCCTCTTGATCCCCATCTATGAGAAAACCGTAGTATCTCTCGGGCGGATGAGAAATCCTACTAGATCTGCGGAGTGGCTGAGATTCGTCTGGGACTACTGAATCTAGCGGTTCCATCAAATCTTCAGTTTCAGTTTGTGGTTCTGAAGTTTCTTCTAGTTCTACCGTACTCCCACTAATTTTTTTTACAAGAAGTTTCCTTTCTAAAAAGGTGGCATGGTGAGATACAAACACCTTCTGTTCCTCAGTGTGGTAGAACAAATATCCTAGTGAATCCTTAGGATATTCCATAAATTTACATAGAACTGATCGTGACTCTAGTTTGTCCGGTTTCTATGTTTTAACATATGACGGACAACCCCACGTATAAATGAATTTAAGACATGGTCTCTTACCACTCCATATTTCATATGGAGTCTTAGGCACAAATTTGGAAGGAACCTGATTCAACAGGTATGCCGCTGTTTGCAGCGCATGTATCTAGAATGAAAGAGGCAACTCAGCACTACTCATCATGGAGCGAACCATGTCCAATAGGGTACGGTTCCTCCGCTCCGATACACCGTTGTGCTCTGGTGTATACGGAGGAGTAAGCTGAGAGAGAATTCCATTCTCTTTTAGGTATTCTAGGAGTTCCGTGCTTAAGTACTCCCCTCCTCTATCAGATCGGAGGATCTTGATACTTTTACCAGTCTGGTTCTCTACTTCGTTTCTGTATTCTTTGAATTTCTCAAAAGCTTCAGATTTGTGTTTCATAAGATACACATACCCGAACCTAGAGAGATCGTCATTAAATGTGATGAAGTACGAGAACTCACCCCTTGCATGTATAGACATCGGACCATATATATCACTGTGTATGAGTCCCAAGAGCTCTGCTGCTCTTTCTCCGGGGTCGGTGAATAGAGATTTGGTCATCTTTCCCTTGAGACATGATTGATAAGTTTCATAAGATGAAAATTCGAACGTATTCAAATATCCATCCTTATACAATTTACTCAGTCTTTTTTCTCCGATATGACCAAGTCTATAATGCCACAAGTAGGATTCGTTCGTATCTGAACCCTTCCTCTTGCGTGTGTTTTGTACATTGAAAACTGTGTTTTAATTTAGAACATAGATACCATTGCACAGTGTACCTTCTGCAACCAATACCTGATTAAGGTAAATGTTCATGATATTTCTATCAAGAACAAACTTAAATCCATCTTTATCAAGTAAAGAAACTGATATGATGTTGCAAACCATGGAAGGTACATAGTAGCAATTGTTCAAATCATAGTATTGCCTTTTGGCAACACAAGGTGATATTCACCGACGGCAGCAGCATCAAGTTGTGCTCTGTTCCCTACTCTGAGGGACAAATCACCAGGTCCAACCATCCTACTTTTTTTCAGTCCCTGCAATAAATTACAGATATGAGATCCTGATCCGGTATCTAGTACCCAGGAGGTAGGACTGACCGAAAAACTGTTCTCAATAACAAGAACACCTGAAAGAGACGCAATAATATGCTTCTTCTTCGTTGGGGTCTGATCAGTCGAAAATACTGCATCTTTTAACCGGCAATTTCCCTATCATTTGCACTCATTTAGAAATGTGCGGTATTCATATTTCGCAAAGTAGCAAATCAGTCGTTAAATATCAGATTGCATGTGTTAAAATCTAAAACCGGCACTATAAAGGAAATTGACTGCATTTCATGGTATCGCATCATCCCTATATTGTGCAACACTTGTCTCGAGAAATTGTGCAGGAAAATCCAGAAGAAAGGCCAAAATTGTCATTTTGCTGATCAAACATTACGCCAACTCAAAGACCTGAGAACTGGTAGCAATACAGAAGGCCAAATGAAATTCAACACATCAAAACAAGGCCCAAATATTATAGAGGGAATTACCAGAAAAGACCAAAGCCCAAGACCCACAAACCGCCGCGGATCCGCGGCCCTTCTGCCACGTCATCACCTGAATTTTGGTGCATAACTCTTCTCTCAGTGCCTACAGCTCAGAAACATGATTCAAATTCCAGAAAACACTCGAAGCTTCTGCCAGATCAGCAAAGATCATTAAGCAACCTAATCTTGATTAAGCTAATCAAGCTCCTAACTAACCTCTTCTAGAAGCCTCTCCTCTAACTAACTTTTGGAGGGAAATTCAAATCTCCTCAACAAACATTTGGAGGGAAACTTAAAATTCAAATCCTAGATCTAGGATTTGGATGGTCTATAAAAGAGAGCCTATATCTAAGGGTTGAGGTTGTTCTTTAGTTGTTCTTCCTGATTCCTAAATCTCTTACACCATCTTCTTCCACAAGTCTAGTGACAAGGCTTGTGCGAAACCCTAACCCTAATTCCAATCCAAATTCAAGATCCCGAGTACCAAATCAAGCAAGAAGCCCTTCAACCTTTTAGGAGCGGAGCCGATCTTCAACCGAGCAAGCGATCCAAGCCGATCCGCGACTCATGGAGACGAGCGAAGCCAAATCGACGACCGAGTTCTTCCACTTGTAGTTCTTGAGCGATTGTAATGAAATTGTTGATATAAATAAAAGGTGAAATTCTTTAATCTCGCTTTCTTTATACTCTTGCATCATGATTCGATCTCAATTTGTAATTGTAGTTCTTGTTGTGATGTTTGAGTAAAACTCCGCTCGTCGAGGAGTCGAGACGATCAATAGAATGATGATGTAACAAATCTTAAAACGATTCTTGAGTCCTACGAGTTTTTTAAACCCTAGCAAGTTCAAGAATCGATGACCTAGTTTCGTTGCGATGCTTTCTTGATTGTGACCGCTCGAAATTAGGGATCTACGATCGTTTCTTGAATTTACTAGAGGCTAGAATGTGAATGATATCGACGAAGGAACAAGGGATAAATGATGAAACCCTAGTTTCACTAGAAATCCCTAATTCTCGTCGATCATCATCGATCTAGTATCAACTCATCGAAGGATAAGAATACGTCATCGTGAGATTGCATCACATCTATAGATCCGATCGATTCCTACGAGCCTCATTTCGATTCTTGATATTTGGTTGGAAAAATCATCAAACTATCAATTCTTGATTCTATCTTTCTCTTGTTATTAGATCTAAATTTTCTAATTCTTGAACTTCAAATATAAATCATGAATTGTTTTCTTTTCTTTTCTTTAAAGTTTCAATTCATCTAATTCAAAAGACGAACGATTACACTTTCCCTGTGGACGATCCGCACTCGCTAACGATCTACATCCGACACCGTAGTTGATTGCGGTCAAAACAATTCTTTGATTGTGAATTTTATTCATTTTCTAAATACCGACACAAAGAAACTTATTCGAGTTACACGACACAGTCAGTGAAATTTATAATCAATCAAATGGCGTCGTTGCCGGGGATAGTGCGCTAATTGTTCGTATTTTGAAATTTGAGTTGAAAAGTTTATTTCATTATAAATTTTAGATCAAATTTCGCGCAAACACTAATACGAGTTGTTGTGATTTGTGCGAGGAAATTTGGAATCATTGGAGCTGGAGAAATTTTTTTCTGAAATTTCCAGAGAGCTGAGGAGTTCAAGAGGAACAGTACCAAAATTTTTATAGCAGTGATCTCTTCATAGGACCGCGATTCCGCGGCATTAGCAAGTATTTGCCGCGGATCCGCCGCGTGGTGACGTCATCAATCACCCAAATTTGCTCTGTGAGTCTCTTACTTTCTTATCTCTTCCAAAATCTGCTCCAAATAACATTTTGTGCAGGTTTCTTTGCAAAATAATCGCAGCGCCGCAAAAGCAAATTAAATTGTGCTTATTTTGATTTGTGGTTGTTTGCATAATTAATACGGACATTAAGGGGCAAAGACCAAATCCAGATTAGGTGGGGAGTTCATTACCCTTCCTAAGCCCCAAAAATCGCAAAATTTGCATCCGCATTTACCCTAATTAACTAAAAGAAATCAAGAGATGACTCTAAGGACCGTCGCGCTCACTTAGGACAGAAGAAGGCCGTGGGTAATTCATTGCTTATCCGCGTTTTCTTGTGGTGTCTAAGGCAAGTGTGTCGAAGGCTAGTGGTTATTAATTAGGCCTACTACTTACGTAGTGGAGTACCTTCCCACTTACCTGGCCACAGGGGGACAAAGAGGCAGTGGAAGATTTATCCTGTGACTTGTCTTTTGGCAGTTAGGAGCGGTCTAGAGTTTGACCTAGGTGACCACTAGATTCTCGGGTTTTGTGTGTTACATTTGTTGTGTTCCATCATTTTTTTTAAAAAATCCGTCCAATTTTCAAAACAAACACCGCATTCATATCATTTCCCCTAATTATAAATTCACGCTGCCACTTGTACTAACTCTTTTTAGTACAAGATAGGCTGGACACGGGATTCTAGTGCCCGTTAAGTCCGCGTTTCCCTCAACGACCCTAAAGTCGGTATTTCTACATTTACCCTTTCTTTTATCCACTACCACACCCACATCGATGGATCCACCTCCATCGAACTTCTTTTCCACTAATCTGCCGCAGTCCGTTGGTGCGCAGAATCCACCTCGCATCTCTCTCCAAGAGAGGTGCTATCCTACACGAGGTCCACTTTCCACCTGTCTTTCCATTCCACTAGCCAATGGGGAAAATTTTCAAATAAAACCCCAATACATCAACCTTCTACCAAAATTTCACGGTTTCGAGTCTGAAGACGCATATGCATTTATCACCAAATTTGAAAATGTATGCGCAATGATGGGTACTTCACAGCTTTCTGTGGATGCTTTACGTCTTCGTCTTCTCCCATTCACTTTGTGCGATTTAGCCGAGAAGTGGCTATATAACACTACCGCACATTCCATTTCAAATTGGGACGAATTCGTCAAAGCATTCCTTAAGAAATTCTACCCACATCAAAAGACATCTCGAGTCCGTAGCGAAATCTATCAATTCACCCAGCTTCCAAATGAAACATTTTCAAAATGTCTAGAACGTTTCAAGGATCTGTTAGTCCAATGTCCACATCACGGCATCCCGAGATGGGAACTGTGCCGAATCATTTATGAGGGCATTAATCCTAACACAAGACAGACCCTTGAATCCATGTGTCAAGGCAACTTTATGACCTAAGATGATGGAGAAGCCTGGAAATTTCTAGAAGATTTCGCAGAAAAATCTTTACAGTGGGAGGGTGCGAGTCAATCGTCTAGGGATGGCAATAATATTTCCATAGGAGTTAGAGCTGAAATTTAAGCTTTACACAAGAAATTCGACGCTATGGAAAACAAATTTTTAGCTGCCGCCCTAAGTCAAATGTCACTCTCCAAAACTGTATGTGGATGCTGTTCTGATCCTTCTCATTTGACGGAAGAATGTCCACTAAATTCTCCGTTTCAAGGTCATGAGCATACCAATGCCGTATTTCAGAGACCTAGAAACGATCCATTTTCTTCCACATATAATCAGGGTTGGAGGAATCACCCAAATTTTGCTTGGAACCAATCACAATCTCAAAACACGGTTCCAACCCAACACAATTTCCAAAGGGTCCCTCCACCACAACAGCAACCACCACTTCAATTGAGTCAGCACCCCTTCCAATCACAAAATTTCCAAAATCCGGCCAACACTTTTGCACCACATGAAAACTCTTTGCAATTGACCGGTACTGATTATACCTCTGCACTAGCACAAACCTTGGATACTTTCATGAAACAATCCATCCAAGGGACGGCAAGTTTGCAATCTTCCGTCGAGAATGTGATGAAGATCATTATCTCTCAAAATGAGAACATCAAATCGATGGAAGAACAAATTGCACAACTAAAAGCAGAAATGCGTGCAAGAGAGAAAGGAAAACTTCCAGCTCAACCTTTACCCAATCCTGGCTATTCACATCATGTGAATGCACTCACGTTGAGATCTGGAAGAGTGCTTAACAACCACGTTGGGGAAGAGTTTGATGATACTGATAAATCAATCAATGATACCCCGGCTGAGACCTTTCCTTCCACCTCTACTTCTAATTCTAACCCCAGTTCTTTTACCCCACCACTTTCTTCCGAGCCTATTCTTCGTTTCCCAAAAGGCTCGCCACTTCAGCCAACCTCTTCTACTCCTCCACGGACGATCCCCACTTCTATTTTGGGATCGGGTCCATACACACTTCCTTCTCCTATGATGGACCCAGCGCTTATTGCCAAAGCACCTTATCCTAATCGGTTAAGGGCTAACACATCTAGTCCACATATGGAGAAGATTATGGACATTTTTAAGCAAGTTAACATCAACATCCCTCTCCTAGATGCTATCCAACAAGTTTCGTCCTATGCGAAAACTCTTAAGAACTTGTGCACTAGGAAGAGGAAGACTCAAGTGCCCAAGAAGATTTTCATGGCAAAAATAGTAGATACGGCTTTCCCCCAACAATTACCGAGGAAACGTAAGGATCCTGGATATCCTACTATTTCCATTTCTATTCGGGAAAAACACATTAACCGTGCTCTACTAGACCTTGGCGCTAGTGTTAACTTTCTTCCATACTCAGTTTATGAGCAATTAGGGATCGGAGAGTTGAAACCAGCCCATTGCACTCTCCAGATGGCTGACCGATCAATCACTAAACCTAGGGGTGAACTGGAGGATGTGTTAATAAAAATAGGGGAATTCATATTCCCTGTGGACTTTATTGTAATTGATACACAGCCTGTAGCGAACCCACGGAATCAAATTCCGGTGATTTTAGGTCGCCCCTTTTTGGCCACTTCCAATGCTATTATCAACTGTCGTAATTGTTCTATGACCCTATCCTTCGGGAATAGGTCAATTGAACTAAACATTTACAAGTTGGGAAGTGTACCCTCCGAACCTACTGCTCAGGTATGTTCTGTCGACTTAATGGATGTCGACAGCAGCGAATTTGATGATCCTCCTGATATTGATCTAGACTCTTTTCATACGTTATTGTTTGACCCAACTATGTATCATACACATACGGACTCTTCCACCGAGTTGTTCGGGTCAACAATTAACACCAATTATGAACTGTTTTTAGAGTCTGAAGATCACCCCGTACTTTGTGATGACATTATTCATCGGGGTATTAATGGAACTTTTGAGGAAATCTTCGCTGATGAACTCGCATTTTTAAATGACACGGGTGTTGAGATGAATCATCTCCCAATCAATGAAATTGAACCTCCACCCCTTCTTCTGACTTGTAAAAAGAATGCGAGTAATCCATCACATTCACTGCATCGTCTCTCCAAAATGAGACGCACACACATTCTATTCCACCACTTAGCCTTTCCCCACTTCTTCTTCCACCAACCAGAGCACTACATTGATAAAATTTTTGAATGGTTGGTGTTAACTTTCGGTCTTTGCAAAGCTTGGCATCGACCACTGATTTTTGACCCCCTCATGTGATTTTCAAAGCTTAACATTGCATAACTCAAGTTTGGGGGGGCATCTTTTCTGGCTCTTGAAAAGAAAAATTTTACAAAATTTTGAGCCAAAAATAAGTTTGGGGGAGGTTCTTCACTTAAATATTTTGCCCCCACTAATAAATTCCTCCCAAGCTTACAGGTTTTTCGAGATTTAGCAGATGGCAACAGTGAGGACACTGTTGAAAACAAGTTTGGGGGAGGTTTGTGCTTATTTTCGCATCATTTGCATATCACTTTGCATAAGCACAAAACATTTTTCAAAATCTATAAAAATTTAAAATTTTTCAAAAAGATAAAAATATTTTTTTGTACATAAATAAGATAATAAAAGATTAGATAGTGAAAAATTACATCCATGAGATTAGAAAAATTTAAGAAAACTAAGAAAATTAGAAGTTTTCTTGTACGAACTAGTAATAAGTAGTTATGAGCCGTTGTCCCAAGGGTTAGTAAGATGAAAGACGTCACTAATCTGAGGATAAAAATAAGTCTGAAAAATAGTTTCTATTCTGGAAGCCAAACATTTTGAACGTTGATACCCTGCTATTCGCACTTACACACGTCTTAAAGCCTGGGATAGTAGAGGATACCTTGAAATGCTCGTCTTAAAACCAAAAGTATGAAGGAAATAAAAAAATGAAGAAAATATAAAGTGGTGAGAAAAATGAACACTGGTTTTGTTATCGCCAAGGCAGCAATAAAAAAAAAATATAGCGAGTGTGCCTTTTCACCTAGTGCCCTAAGGCCAACTGGTCTGGGAGTTACTGCTAAGCCTTAGGTGGTGCAAAACGAGGAAAATACACCAAGTAAGCAAGCACAGGAGTAATCGGTCGGTTAGTACCTCAAGAAGTATTAACGGTCGCATGAAAGTGTGTGAGCAATCTCATCTAAATATTCATTAATTAAAAAGTACTGAGGCTGATGGGCAAAGAGTATGATAGCTTGAATTGAATTCTCCGGGTGTAGGGATGTCTTTACACACACGCAAGGTTATATGATCGATGTTTGGAAGAAAGATAAGAATGAAGAATAAGACGATGTTTTATTGAGGGAGGACGTGATTTCCGACATCTTTTCATGACCATTAAGATAGGGCTCATGACAACCGAAAAGCTAGCTTAGTTGGAAATCCTAATTTTCAAAGTCTTTCTTTTACAATTCTCTTCTTTAAATGTAATATTCATGATCTTCCTTTTATTATTGGATTTTGTGGGTGCAATCCGCTAAAAACCCTCAGGAGACAACACTCCTCCTACTAGGGACACCTAGAGGTTTAATGGCTTGTTGTGTAAGTCGATGTACTTCACCCCAGTACTTATGGGGAGGCGGAATTTTCAAAAACAATCAAGTTTAAACAACGAACATCGACTAACCGCTTGAATCGAAGCTAAACAAATAATAACCAAACACATAGCTAAACTAAACTAAAGTGTTAAGGGATTATACCGATCGAAACTAGTCCTTCGTCTTTATGTCCTCCTTTGTTCTCCTCGGCCTTCTCTAGGTAATAGACGATCCACCCGAGAGCGAAACTCCAAGCTTAACCTCTAACTTGAGGTAACTAATCAACTTTGATTGCTAATCAAAGATGAAAGGATGATGTAGAGTGTAGGTTATGGATGCTTAAGTCTAACTAAACCTTTGTTCTCAACACATGAGGATTAAGGTTAGTATCTTGAAGATGAGAGCTAGAGGAGAGAGAATATGAGATAAGATAATGAGAGGAGAGAGAGTGTATCATAATATATTATGAAGCATTTCTTTTAAGAATAAAGAATAATGGAAATGAATAATCATGCTTCATAAAATATCTAGTGGTGATTCATTAGCATGAGTCATTAAGCAATAAATGTGCATTAATGAAATGAATGAATCACCACCATGACTCACTTTCTTTCCAAAAGAAACCTCCTTAGTCACATCTTCTAGAAGCTTCTCGAGTAATTACGAGAACGCCCCTCCGATCCGTAAAAATACGGAAAAACTTTAGACTGTAAAAATCCAATAACCGGATACCAGTAACTGGCTTAAACCAAAGCCGACTGGTAAAAACTGTCCGAAAGTCGTACGCGCGTAAACGCACGTATGCGTCCGAACCCTTTGTCGCAAAACCATGCAACCTCTATATCGTTTCGCCTGGAGTAGGAAACTCTCTGTGTGGGACTCTAGAGACTCGACTACTACGCTGGCAGTGGGTTTAACCACAGACCGCAAGCGGCACTAGCTGTACGTAACGGCCCCCAGGTAGTTGTCGATAAGAAGGCCGATGAGTAAACCCATCCGAACTCCTACTGAGTCTGATGTGACAATCTCCATACAGTCCGGTCCGTTCGTCCAAGACTATCGCATATCGGGCCTAGGGGGGCGGCAAGCGTCAGTCCCCTAATAGCGGTATAAGTCGTGTCGGAGTGAAGCCCATTACACCCTGAGAAACTACTGGAACCTACCAGCAAATCTCGCTTGCCCTGGCCAGGGACTTTGCGTAATGGCTCTCTGACACAGCACGATATCTACTCCCAATACCGGGAGGGACGAATCCTGTCTAACCGCCACTGCCTCCAAGTGCTCGGGACTGCACCCAACTGCCACCTGTTTGCACGACTCCTTTGAGCCGTGGTAGGGTAGCAATCTAAGAACAGTGGGACACACTCGAGGCGAAGTAGCAGTGTCAAGTCTGCGGACTACGCTGTACTCATGTCACCTGGGAACTGTTTACTGACGACTGGTATCAAACCAACCAACAGTTCCCTATGAGTCCTGTCCGGTGTACCCGTAACCTAACGAGCACCTGTATACTATCTCCAGTACTACGTACTGACGGCTGTGGGACAGACCATCTCCCCAACTGGGATGAGAAGCGTACACACCAGTCTACTCCGGAGTATCGATGCTCTGTCTCGATAATCCAACGACCGGGGACCTGAATAAGGATGTGCTTGTAGACTACCCAGCCCCCACTAGTGTGACTGCCATCACAACGCTGGTAGACAAGCAAGATCCTAAGAGCTCTATCAATACGTACACTCACATATTAAGATAGAAAAACCAAGTAGCATACTACCATGTTTAGCAAGACTGTTATATACATGTGAATATCCCAAGCTTCCATTAAGTAATATACAAGCTAGTATGATACAGTAATGGCCTTCTAGGGCATAAACACTAACAATCTCCCACTTGCACTAGGGCCATGTACTGGCATATCGCAGACCAATGATCTCGAGCAGCCTCTCGAACTGAATCTGAGGAAGGGCCTTCATGAATGGATCAGCAATGTTCTCTTCTGAAGCAACTCTCCGAACCTCGATCTCCTGACGATCAATGATCTCCCTGATCAGGTGATACCGCCTCAAGATGTGTCTGGACTTCTGATGGGACCTTGGTTCCTTCGCTAAAGCTATAGCTCCGTTGTTGTCGCAATACAGAGGTATTGGATCAACTATGGTAGGAACCACCTGAAGTTCTGTTAGGAACTTCTTCATCCAGACTGCTTCTTTTGCGGCATCGCAAGCAGCTATATACTCCGCTTCCATTGTCGAGTCAGCAACGGTGTCCTGCTTGGAGCTCTTCCAGCACACCGCCCCTCCATTGAGGGTAAAGACATAACCCGACATGGACTTGGAATCGTCCTTATCACTCTGGAAGCCGGAATCAGCAAAGGCCTCCAACCTGAGGTCTTTTCCGCCGTAAACCAAGAACATCTCCTTAGTCCTCCTCAGGTACTTGAGAATGTTCTTTACTGCTATCCAGTGTTTCTCCCCTGGGTCTGACTGATACCGGCTTACCACGCTTAGTGCGTAAGCTACATCTGGTCTGGTACACAACATCGCATACATTATAGAGCCTACCGCAGAAGCGTAGGGTATAATAGACATGCGTTCCCTTTCCAAATCAGTCTTGGGAGACATCTCTTTGGAGAGGGTGATTCCGTGACAAGCCGGTAGATTACCGCGCTTAGAATCTTCCATACTGAATCTTTTCAGTACAGTGTCGATATACCTGGACTGCGAAAGTCCCAACATCCTCTTGGATCTATCACGATAGATCCGGATCCCCAGAATGTAAGAGGCATCACCCAGGTCTTTCATGGAGAACCTGTGTGACAAGAATCCTTTGACAGATTGTAGCATAGGAATGTCATTTCCTATCAATAGAATGTCATCCACGTACAAGACGAGGAATACGACACTTCTGGCCACAACTTTACTATATATGCACGGTTCATCTGGATTTTTGATAAAGTCATATTCTTTGACTGTCTCATCAAAGCAGATGTTCCAACTCCGCGATGCCTGCTTTAGTCCGTAAATGGACTTAAGCAGCTTGCATACTTTCCCGCTGCTCCCACTCTGATTGAAACCCTCTGGCTGATCCATATAGACGCTTTCTTCTAAATTTCCATTCAGAAAAGCCGTCTTTACGTCCATCTGCCAGATTTCATAATCATGGAAGGCAGCAATAGCAAGAAGGACCCGAATGGATTTGAGCATAGCCACTGGAGAAAAAGTTTCGTCATAGTCCAAACCAGGTCTTTGACGAAAACCCTTTGCAACAAGTCTAGCCTTATAGGTTTCCACCTGTCCATTTACACCAATCTTTTTCTTGAAGATCCATTTGCATCCTATGGGTTTTACCCCATCTGGAGCAAAGTCCAAAGTCCATACTTTGTTGTTGTACATGGACTCCATTTCGGTCCGCATTGCATCTAGCCATCGTACCGAGTCGCCGCTCTGGATGGCCTGCCTGAAGTCAGTAGGTTCATCATCATTTATGATGCAATCCTCTCTATCCCCATCTATGAGAAAACCGTAGTATCTCTCAGGCGGATGAGACGGCCTACTACTCCTGCGGAGGGGTGCGGGAATGTTCTGTTCTTCATGAACCTCTGGTTCTACCAAACTTTCAGTAGCAGTTTGTGGTTCTGGAATTTCTTCCAGTTCTACTACGCTCCCACTCTTCTGATTTTCCAAAAATTCAGTTTCTAAGAAGCGGGCATGACGAGAAACAAAAACCTTTTGTTCCTCTGCGTAATAGAAATAATATCCCATAGAGTTCTTTGGATATCCCACAAACTTACACTCTACTGAGCGTGCCTCGAGCTTGTCCACATGCTGCTTTTTAACAAAAGCTGGACATCCCCATGTTTTCAGGTACTGAAGACAGGGTTTCTTCCCACTCCATATCTGATATGGTGTGGTAGGCACAGTCTTGGTTGGAACTTTGTTCAAAAGATATGCCGCCGATTCTAGCGCATAACCCCAGAAAGATCGCGGTAACTCAGCATTACTCATCATGGATCGTACCATATCCAATAGGGTTCGATTCCGTCTCTCCGATACACCGTTGTGCTGTGGAGTGTATGGAGGAGTAAGCTGAGAGAGAATTCCTTTCTCTTTTAGGTAACCTAGGAACTCGGCACTCAAGTATTCACCACCTCGATCAGATCTAAGTGTCTTTATACTTTTGCCGGTTTGGTTTTCTACTTCATTCTTATACTCTTGGAATTTCTCAAAAGCCTCGGATTTATGTTTCATCAGATAAATGAATCCGTATCTTGAGTAATCATCCGTGAAAGTAATGAAATAGGAAAAACCACCTCTCGCATGTGTAGACATTGGACCGCATACATCACTGTGTATGAGTCCTAAGAGCTCGCTCGCTCTTACTCCTTGTCCAGTGAATGGAGTCTTTGTCATCTTTCCTTTGAGACAAGATTGACAAGTGTCATAAGTTTGATATTCGAACGTGTCCAAATATCCTTCTCTATGCAACTTAGTCAACCTTCTCTCATTGATGTGACCCAGTCTACAATGCCATAAGAAAGCTTTATTCAAATCTGGAGACTTTCTTTTTAGTGTGTTCTGGACATTGAAAATTTGGAGTTGGTTTAACACATATATGCCGTTATTTAGAGTACCGGACCCAATCAAACCATGATTAAGGTGGATGTTGACAACATCTCTTACAAACGTGAAATCATAACCTTTATTTGATAACAAGGAAACTGATATGATATTACACGTTAAGCTGGGTACAAAATAACAGTTATGTAAAACCAAAATGTGTCCACTCGTCAATCCTAGGTGATAATCCCCGACGGACGCAGCTCCCACGCTAGCTCCGTTAGCAACCCTGAGGATCATATCACCTTCCTTCAGCACTCTACGGTTTCTCAGTGCCTGCAATGAATTGCAAATATGAGATCCTGATCCGGTATCCAATACCCAGGAAGTAGAGTTGATCGACAGACAATTCTCAATTACAAACACACCTGAAGTCGAAGCCACAGCTTGCTTCGGTTCCTGGTTCTTGGCGTTCCACGCCTTGCAATCCTTCTTCCAGTGCCCTTTCCTGTGACAATGGAAGCACTCATCCTGGCCAACTATCGGTACTGCTTTCTTTTGCTTTCCCTTCCCTCTCACCTTACTAACACCTCCTCTAGGTTTGGGTGCGGCCTTTTTCTTCCTTCCTTTGGCCCTAGCCTTGGACCCAGAAGAAGATGCACCGCCAACAAACATAGCGGGTGTTTCCCTTGCCTTCTGCAAGGTGCCCTCTGCACTCCTTAACATGTTCAGGAGTTCCGCAAGTTCAACTTCTTTTCCTTGAAGATTGAAGTTGAGGATAAACTGGGCGTAGGTGGGAGGAAGGGACTGGAGAACAAGGTCTGTATAGAGCTCATTATCCAAAGTCGTCCCAAGGTCTGCGAGCTCTTCTATATAGCCAATCATCTGTAGGACATGTTCACCTACCGATGACCCGACAGCCAACCTCGCTCGAAACAATTTCTTTGAGGTCTCGTATCTTGCTATACGAGATTGCTCTCCATAAAGTTCCTTTGTATGGAGAAATATGCCATCTAAGGACATATCCTCGTGCCTCCTCTGATGTTCATTGTTCATCGAGGCAAGCACGATGCACTTGGCTCTCGCGCAATCTAAATCCCAGGTTTTGCGGATTTCCTTATCCGCATTACTGGATTTGGGACCAGGGACAGCAGGTGCCGTAGCGGTGAGGACGTACCCCAGTTTGTCATAGGTCAAAGCCATCTTGACATTCCGCAGCCAATCTTTATAGTTTGGCCCCGTCAGTATATTTTTCTCTAAAAGTAACTTAAGTCCAGTCATTTTCAGGGTCGCTGCAATTAGGAGAGAGAGAAGAAAACTCTTTAGCATGATGCTCTTGCAAGTTTAGAGTGGTTTTTAGTTTATCTAAACTGGATGGCTCCCACTGTTTCTCGAATCCTTCCTCAAACCATAAAAGAAGAATTAGCCAAGACTATTCTCACCGTACAATACTTGCTTAACCGTTCAGCCAGGCCGGTGTCGATACTTCGAGGGAGGTTTTCCAACGCTTTCGCGAAGTTCCTTAATTAAGTAACCTCTTTTCTCTGGGGGCGTAACCCCGCTGACACTTTTCTGGACACCTACTAGGTTTATAGCATTGATCGTTAAGCGACGAATATCCTGATAAGTAGCATATACTCACAGTAGGATCGGGATCCAAATATCATCGTATGATAATGTTGAAGGAATCCTACCAACATTCATCAAACTCCAAATGGTATGCATCTCTTTGCAAATTTCAGTTTCTTTAGAAATTCCCGATATAAGTTTTTGCCCCATGCTCTTATGACCTTGACGAAAGCCAACAAATCATAAGTCACATGTCAAGTTCTGCCCATCATTATCTTGTTAATTTGAACCCACCCGTATATACCCTTGACGAAAGCCAACAAGGTAATGCGACTGTCCCAAACCAACACATCTATCTATGTAACAAATGAATACCCCAGCAGCTACCAAACACTATGTCTTGACGAAAGCCAACAAACATAGCTTGAATACTACTGACTATCCATAAGAAATGACGGAGGGCTACGACTGGTTTTGGCGAAACCGTGAACGTAGTGAACTTGATATTACCGAAGGAACCTGATAGCTTTTAAAAGGAGTGGTTAAAGCTCCGCATTTAAAAATATCTGTTTTTAAAAATAACCGAGTGGTTTCTTTTAAATTGTTCCAACGATTTAAACTTTGGTTTGTTTTACTTTGCATTATAGATAATGCATCCCATCATTAACCTATCATTGCAGAAAACAACGAAAATACAACGTCCTCTTATGCCATCCGCATTCGCCACGGGGTCCCGTCATCACCCGTTAGGTTACTTAACTAACGACAGAGCGGGGGCTGGGCTAGCGCGGGTGTAAAACATAAGTGGCGTCTAAATAGCTATCATAATATAGATATTTTACATTCGTCTGACGCAATGATATTCATTCCAGAACACAGATAAACAATATTGGATTTGCAAGCAATCTGTATTTCTTTTGAGCCTGCAAGAAAAGACAGATTACACAGTTGTGATGAATAGCCGTTACCCCACCCTCGACCCCTACGGGTACGGCAAACTACCCACCCGGCAGTCTGTGTACCCCACCTTGGGTCAGTCCTAGGAGCAAAAACAGTAAAATGAAATAATACAACGGTGGCTACGACCGCAACCTGGAAGTGCCCCGCAAAAATAATATTACAACAAGTTACATTTACAACAAATGAATTAAAACAATAACCCATTGCGAACCCCGGCTATACACCACAACAGTCCAATACAGTTTATATGCACAAACAGATATAACCATTTCAGAAATGTGCAACCCCCTGCCAACCGACATACTAGCAGTTAGGGGAGGTTTACGAACACATTAAACAATCACAGATATAATCCAATACGCAAATACTGTACAATTCGATCGAATAAACAACATCAATATTGCTCCAAAATCTGCTCTGTTAAACAGTAACCTGAGCAATAATTAAACATTCCAGAAAACCCCAAATTACACAGAGAAGCAACAGAAGAAAAATCGGCCGCTGACTCGCCAACTCGGCGGCGGAAGCGCGGCAACTCAGTGACTGAGGCCGCGGTTCCGCGGCGAGTTGGTCGATTCAGTCGACTGTTTTTCTTGGGTGTTCTTCTGGTGTCATGTCAAGCACTCTGAGCTCACCTGAAAAATTTTCTGACATCGTTTTAAATTCGACAGAAACTTACAATTTTTAGGGTTTTCCGGCTTCGTTTTTCCGTTCGAAATTCGTACAAATTTGCAACTAGGTTATTTATTGTTTAGCGAGGCTCTGATACCACTGTAAGTCGATGTACTTCACCCCAGTACTTATGGGGAGGCGGAATTTTCAAAAACAATCAAGTTTAAACAACGAACATCGACTAACCGCTTGAATCGAAGCTAAACAAATAATAACCAAACACATAGCTAAACTAAACTAAAGTGTTAAGGGATTATACCGATCGAAACTAGTCCTTCGTCTTTATGTCCTCCTTTGTTCTCCTCGGCCTTCTCTAGGTAATAGACGATCCACCCGAGAGCGAAACTCCAAGCTTAACCTCTAACTTGAGGTAACTAATCAACTTTGATTGCTAATCAAAGATGAAAGGATGATGTAGAGTGTAGGTTATGGATGCTTAAGTCTAACTAAACCTTTGTTCTCAACACATGAGGATTAAGGTTAGTATCTTGAAGATGAGAGCTAGAGGAGAGAGAATATGAGATAAGATAATGAGAGGAGAGAGAGTGTATCATAATATATTATGAAGCATTTCTTTTAAGAATAAAGAATAATGGAAATGAATAATCATGCTTCATAAAATATCTAGTGGTGATTCATTAGCATGAGTCATTAAGCAATAAATGTGCATTAATGAAATGAATGAATCACCACCATGACTCACTTTCTTTCCAAAAGAAACCTCCTTAGTCACATCTTCTAGAAGCTTCTCGAGTAATTACGAGAACGCCCCTCCGATCCGTAAAAATACGGAAAAACTTTAGACTGTAAAAATCCAATAACCGGATACCAGTAACTGGCTTAAACCAAAGCCGACTGGTAAAAACTGTCCGAAAGTCGTACGCGCGTAAACGCACGTATGCGTCCGAACCCTTTGTCGCAAAACCATGCAACCTCTATATCGTTTCGCCTGGAGTAGGAAACTCTCTGTGTGGGACTCTAGAGACTCGACTACTACGCTGGCAGTGGGTTTAACCACAGACCGCAAGCGGCACTAGCTGTACGTAACGGCCCCCAGGTAGTTGTCGATAAGAAGGCCGATGAGTAAACCCATCCGAACTCCTACTGAGTCTGATGTGACAATCTCCATACAGTCCGGTCCGTTCGTCCAAGACTATCGCATATCGGGCCTAGGGGGGCGGCAAGCGTCAGTCCCCTAATAGCGGTATAAGTCGTGTCGGAGTGAAGCCCATTACACCTTGAGAAACTACTGGAACCTACCAGCAAATCTCGCTTGCCCTGGCCAGGGACTTTGCGTAATGGCTCTCTGACACAGCACGATATCTACTCCCAATACCGGGAGGGACGAATCCTGTCTAACCGCCACTGCCTCCAAGTGCTCGGGACTGCACCCAACTGCCACCTGTTTGCACGACTCCTTTGAGCCGTGGTAGGGTAGCAATCTAAGAACAGTGGGACACACTCGAGGCGAAGTAGCAGTGTCAAGTCTGCGGACTACGCTGTACTCATGTCACCTGGGAACTGTTTACTGACGACTGGTATCAAACCAACCAACAGTTCCCTATGAGTCCTGTCCGGTGTACCCGTAACCTAACGAGCACCTGTATACTATCTCCAGTACTACGTACTGACGGCTGTGGGACAGACCATCTCCCCAACTGGGATGAGAAGCGTACACACCAGTCTACTCCGGAGTATCGATGCTCTGTCTCGATAATCCAACGACCGGGGACCTGAATAAGGATGTGCTTGTAGACTACCCAGCCCCCACTAGTGTGACTGCCATCACAACGCTGGTAGACAAGCAAGATCCTAAGAGCTCTATCAATACGTACACTCACATATTAAGATAGAAAAACCAAGTAGCATACTACCATGTTTAGCAAGACTGTTATATACATGTGAATATCCCAAGCTTCCATTAAGTAATATACAAGCTAGTATGATACAGTAATGGCCTTCTAGGGCATAAACACTAACATGTTGCACGTGCTCAGTGCAATCGTGTTGCCTACGAAAGTATGCTAGTTAGATTTTCTCTTTCTTTATTTTCTCCTTCTCTTTTTAATAAAACAGTTCGCTCAAGACGATCGAAAATAAGTTTGGGGGAATTTGATCAGTCGAAAATACTACATCATTTAACCGGCAATTTCCCTATCATTTGCACTCATTTAGAAATGTGCGGTATTCATATTTCACATATTAGCAAATCAGTCGTTAAATATCAGATTGCATTTGTTAGAATCTAAAACCGGTATTATAAAGGAAATTGACTGCATTTCATGGCATCGCATCATCCCTATATTGTGCAACACTTGTCTCGAGAAATTATGCAGGAAAATCCAGAAGAAAGGCCAAAATTGTCATTTTGCTGATCAAACATTACGCCAACTCAAAGACCTGAGAACTGGTAGCAATACAGAAGGCCAAATGAAATTCAACACATCAAAACAAGGCCCAAATATTATAGAGGGAATTACCAGAAAAGACCAAAGCCCAAGGCCCACAAACCGCCGCGGATCCGCGGCCCTTCTGCCACGTCATCACCTGAATTTTGGTGCATAACTCTTCTCTCAGTGCCTACAGCTCAGAAACATGATTCAAATTCCAGAAAACCCTCGAAGCTTCTGCCAGATCAGCAAAGATCATTAAGAAACCTAATCTTGATTAAGCTAATCAAGCTCCTAACTAACCTCTTCTAGAAGCCTCTCCTCTAACTAACTTTTGGAGGGAAATTCAAATCTCCTCAACAAATATTTGGAGGGAAACTTAAAATTCAAATCCTAGATCTAGGCTTTGGATGGTCTATAAAAGAGAGCCTATATCTAAGGGTTGAGGTTGTTCTTTAGTTGTTCTTCCTGATTCCTAAATCTCTTACACCATCTTCTTCCACAAGTCTAGTGACAAGGCTTGTGCGAAACCCTAACCCTAATTCCAATCCAAATTCAAGATCCCGAGTACCAAATCAAGCAAGAAGCCCTTCAACCTTTTAGGAGCGGAGCCGATCTTCAACCGAGCAAGCGATCCAAGCCGATCCGCGACTCACGGAGACGAGCGAAGCCAAATCGACGATCGAGTTCTTCCTCTTGTAGTTCTTGAGCGATTGTAATGAAATTGTTGATATAAATAAAAGGTAAAATTCTTTAATCTTGCTTTCTTTATACTCTTGCATCATGATTCAATCTCAATTTGTAATTGTAGTTCTTGTTGTGATGTTTGAGTAAAACTCCGCTCGTCGAGGAGTCGAGACGATCAATAGAATGATGATGTAACAAATCTTAAAACGATTCTTGAGTCCTACGAGTTTTTTAAACCCTAGCAAGTTCAAGAATCGATGACCTAGTTTCGTTGCGATGCTTTCTTGATTGTGACCGCTCGAAATTAGGGATCTACGATCGTTTCTTGAATTTACTAGAGGCTAGAATGTGAATGATATCGACGAAGGAACAAGGGATAAATGACGAAACCCTAGTTTCACTAGAAATCCTTAATTCTCGTCGATCATCATCGATCTAGTATCAACTCATCGAAGGATAAGAATACGTCATCATGAGATTGCATCACATCTATAGATCCGATCGATTCCTACGAGCCTCATTTCGATTCTTGATATTTGGTTGGAAAAATCATCAGACTATCAATTCTTGATTCTATCTTTCTCTTGTTATTAGATCTAAATTTTCTAATTCTTGAACTTCAAATATAAATCATGAATTGTTTTCTTTTCTTTTCTTTAAAGTTTCAATTCATCTAATTCAAAAGACGAACGATTACACTTTCCCTGTGGACAATCCGCACTCGTTAACGATCTACATCCGACACCGTAGTTGATTGTGGTCAAAACAATTCTTTGATTGTGAATTTTATTCATTTTCTAAATACCGACACAAAGAAACTTATTCGAGTTACACGACACAGTCAGTGAAATTTATAATCAATCAGGGTCTTCAAGGAATTCAGGCAATCCTCTTTCCCTTGCTCGCACTCATGACCGCCGTCATAAGTCAGAGCCAAACTGACGTTCCCCAGCCCCGATTAAGAATTCGGATCGATCAAGCAATACATTTTATTATCTTGATTAGGGCGTGAAATGGTTGCTACCTGGAGAGAGAGAAAAGAAACACTTAGCGTGCGCTCTTGCAAGATTAGATTGGTTATTAATTTATCTAATCAGGATGGCTCCCACTGTTTCCTCGAATTCTCCATCAAACCTTAAAAGGAGAACTAGTCAGGATAAATCGCATGCCACAATACTTGCTTAACCTTTCAGCCAGGCTAGTGTCTGTACTTCGAGGGAGGTTTTTCAACGCTTTCGCGAAATTCCTTTATTATGTAACCTCTTTTCCCTGGAGGCTTAGCCCCGCTAACACCGTTCTAGACACCCACTTGGTTTATAGCATTGATTGTTAAATGAAATAATCTTCTAAGAGTAATCCTACTCATCAGTGGGATCGGGATCTTACTATCATTGTGTGATGACCTAGATGGAATCCACTCTAGTCACCATACTCCAGAAGGTATGCTAAATTTGCAAGTTTCCTGTATATTTGAAACTCCTGATGTGGTTTTTGCACTTAGGACCCAAGTGACCTTGATGAATAATCAACAAATCAAAAGGTCCTAGTCAAGTTCAACCCGTCATTATCCATGATTGCATTAGACCCACCCGCATGATCCTTGACAAATAATCAACAAAATCATGCGACTGTCCTAGCCAATTGCATTTATCTATGCAAAAGAGAATCATTACTCAGCTACCGTTCATTACGCCTTGACGAATAATCAATAAACACAGCACGGATACTAAGTATTGATTTTCTGAAACGACGGAGGGCTACGGCTGGGTTTTTAGCGAAAAACCCTTTAACGTAATGAACTTGATATCGTTGAAGGAACCTGAGCAGTTTTGAAAAGGAGTGGTTTAGGCTCCACTTTTGAAAACTTCTGGTTTGAAAAAAAACGAGTAATCTACAGTATAGACTTTTGCTCAAGAGGTCACACCCCGTGAAGGGATCTCGGCTCTTGCCTCGTGGAATATGGTGCTGGATATCCACAATCGAATACCACTATGCAAAGCGAAATAATATAACTATAGTTTTTCGAAATTTGTTCCAAAAACAACTTTTTATGTTTCTTTTCTTGCATTAATCAAAATTAATGTGGTCCTGATTAGTCGAAAATACTGCATCTTTTAACCGGTAATTTCCCTATTATTTGCACTCATTTAGAAGTGTTCGGCATTCATATCGCACATATTAGCAAATCAGTCGTTAAATATCAGATTGCATGTGTTAGACTCTAAAACCGGCACTATAAAGTAAATTGACTGCATTTCATAGCATGGCATCATTCCTATATATCGCAACTTGTGTTCCGAAGTCTGTGCAGGAAAATCCGGAAGAAAAGCCAAAATTGTCATTTTGCTGATCAAACATTACGCCAACTCAAAGACCTGAAAGCTGGTAGCAATCTAGAGGGAAATATTAAATTCAACATATTAGAAAAATGCCAAAGTATTAGCCCAAACATGTACCAGAGAGCCCAAGCCCTAAAGCTTCAATAGCGCCGCGGATCCGTGGCAGGAGCCTGCTTGAGCCGTGGATCCGCCGCAGTTGTGCCACGTCAGCACATAGTTTTCAGTGAAAAATCTCTCTCTAAAGTCCTACAGCTCAGCAAGACACGTCAAATTCCAGAAGACTCCAGAAGCTTCTGCCAGTTCAGCAAACTTAGGGTTTCTAAGCTAAACATTCCTAGCT
The DNA here is from genome assembly GCA_030015575.1 of Agapanthus africanus. NCBI lineage: Eukaryota > Viridiplantae > Streptophyta > Magnoliopsida > Asparagales > Amaryllidaceae > Agapanthus > Agapanthus africanus. Next base: position 220,228,668 of record JASDDO010000008.1, read on the forward strand.
TAAAGTCTAAGCTAAGCTTCTAACTAACTTACAACAAACTTTTGGAGGGAATTGCAAATTCAAAAACCTAGACCTAGGGTTTGGGAAACCTATAAATAGACCCCTAGGCTCACATATATCAAAAAAAAAATCTCATCTCATATCATAGATCTTAGACAACTCATTGTTGGCTAAATTCTAGTTCATTCTTCTTCCCCAATTTCCACCTCCAAACCCTAACCCTAATCCAATCTAGAAATACCCAATTCAAGATCCATGGAGTTCAAGCAAAGCAAGTCTTCAAGTATCCTTTAGAAGCAAAGCCGGTATTCAACGGAGCACGAGATCGAAGCGATCCAAGACTCAAGAAGCCGAGCGATGCAAGATTCGACGAGCGAAGTTCCTATCTCTTGTAAATCTTGAGAGTTGTAACTACTTGTTGATGTAATGAAGGTGAAGATTCTTTAACTTGCTTATTTTTAATTCAAGCATTTTGATTCATTTCGATTCTTGAATATGTACTTTGTGATGATGCTTGAATAAAACTCCGCTCGTGGAGGAATCGAAACAATTGGAAAATGATGATGTTGATGAATTGTTAAACGTTTTCTTAAGTCTTAAAACAATTGTAAATTCTTGAAAATCGATTGATCGATGATCTAGATCGATGCGAATGTGTTCTTGATTCCTTTCGCACGATCTAGAGATCGACAATTGATCATTCGACTTTCAAGAAGCTATCTAGTGAATGTTATTCATCGAAAGGACAAAGGATAGGATGAGGAACCCTAATTCCTCGCAAGATCCTTGATCCTCGATGAATTCGACATCGATTTAGCATCAATTTGTTACTAGATAAGAAATCGTAATCTTGAATCTTCATCACATCTACAATTCCCTCGATTCCTACGAGCTTTACTTCAAATCTTGAAACCCTAAAGTGATTGGAATTCTATCGAAACTCGATTCCCGATGTTTATCATTTTCTTGATTTTTGATTAGAATAGTGACACTTGAAACCCATCGATAAAAATCTTGAATCATGTTTTATTTTCTTTTCTATTAACTTTTCAATTCAAACAAATCAAAATTACAAACGAATCGCACAATCCCTGTGGACGATCCGCACTCGCTAACGATCTACATCTGACACCGTAGTTGATTGCGGGCAAATAATTCTTTGATTGTGAATTTTATTCATTTTCTAAATACCGACATAAAGAAACTTATTCGAGTTACACGTCACAATCGGAATTAAGAATCAATCAAATGGCGCCGTTGCCGGGGATCGCGCGCTAATTCGTTTCATAATGAAATTTGAATTGAAAGATTTATTCCATTGTAATTTTGAGATCAAAATTCGCGCAAAAATCTAAACAATTTGTTGTGGTTTGTTGCAAGGAGATCTGGAGCTTGCAGTGCAATTGAAATAAGAATCAATCAAATGGCGCCGTTGCCGGGGATCGCGCGCTAATTCGTTTCATATTGAAATTTGAATTGAAAGATTTATTCCATTGTAATTTTGAGATCAAAATTCGCGCAAAAATCTAAACAATTTGTTGTGGTTTGTTGCAAGGAGATCTAGAGCTTGCTGTGCAATTGAAATAATTTTTGGAAAATTCCAAAGAGCTGAAGGAGTGAACAGCAGCTTGCTGTTGAATTTTGGTGAAGGGAATATCACCGACGGCGGAGAAATCGCGGTAGGAGCCACCTATTGCGGCGGTTCCGCGGCTTGCTGAAGGGTTCTCTGTGCAAATTTTTCTCAGGTAACTCTTACTTTCTTATCTCCTTCTAAAATCTGCTCCAATTAACATTTTGTGCAGGCTTCATTGCAAATAATCGCAGCGCCGCAAAAAGCAAATTAAAAATTATGCGTTTTTTTTGTTTCTTTGTTGTTTGCATAATTAATACGGACATTAAGGGGCAAACACCAAATCCAGATTAGGTGGGGAGTTCATTACCCTTCCTAAGCCCCGAAAATCGCAAAATTGCATCCGCATTTACCCCAATTAACTAAAAAAGATCTAGAGATGACTCTAAGGACCGTCGCGCTCACTTAGGACAGAAGAAGGCCGTCGGTAATTCATTGCTTATCCGCGTTTCTCTTGTGGTGTCTAAGGCAAGTGTGTCGAAGGCTAGTGGTTACTTAATTAGGCCCACTACTTACGTAGTGGAGAACCTCCCACTTACCTGGCACTTACTTGGCCACAGGAGAGACAAAGAGGTAGTGGAGGATTTATCCTGCGTTTTGTCTTCTGGCAGTTAGGAGCGGTCTAGAGATCTGACCTAGGCGACCCCTAGAATTAGGGTTTTGTGTGTTGCATCATATTTTCAAAAATCCGTCCACTTTTCAAACAAACACCGCATTCATTCATTCATTACCCTTAATTATAAAGCCACGCTGCCACTTGTACTAACCCTTTTTAGTACAAGATAGGCTGGACACGGGATTCTAGTGCTCGTTTAGTCCGCGTACCCTTTATCGACTCAGAAGTCGGTATTTCTCCATTTACTTCTTCTTTACCCACCACCACACCCACATCGATGGATCCACCTCCGTCGAATTTCTTTAACACTAATCTGCCACCGTCCGTTGGTGCGCAGAATCCATCCCGCATCTCTCTCCAAGAGAGGTGCTATCCACTGCGAAGTCCTCTTTCGACCTGCTTATCCATTCCAGCAGCCAATGGGGATAATTTTGAAATTAAACCCCAATATATCAACCTTTTACCCAAATTCCACGGACTCGAGACTGAGGACGCTTACGTTTTCATTACCAAATTTGAAAACGTATGCGCAATGATGGGTACGTCACAACTTTCAGTGGATGCTATGCGTCTACGACTTCTTCCATTTACCTTGTGCGATATAGCCGAGAAGTGGCTATATAACACTACCGCACACTCTATCACGAATTGGGAAGAATTCGTAGCAGCATTCCTTAAGAAATTTTACCCAATGCAAAAGACAGCTCGAATCCGTAGCGAACTTAATCAATTTACCCAGCTCCCTACTGAACCATTCTCTAAATGCTTTGAACGTTTCAAGGATCTATTGGTTCAATGTCTTCATCACGGCATCCCGAGATGGGATCTGTGCCAATCATTTATGAGGGCATTAACCCAAACACTAAACAGAACCTTGAAAACATGTGTCAAGGTACCTTTATGACCAAGGATGATGGGGAAGCTTGGAAATTTTTAGAAAAGTTCGCTGAAAAATCACTACAGTGGGAGAGTGGAACCCAACCATTGAATAGGGGTGGCGTACACCAAATAGATGTGTCCATAGGTGTTCGAGCTGAGATGACAGCAATACAAAAGAAGCTCGACGCTATGGAACACAAATTTTCTGCAGCCACCCTAAACCCAATGTTGCTCCCCAAAACTGTATGTGGCTGCTGTTCTGATCCGTCTCATTTAACGGAAGAATGTCCATTAAACTTTGCGTTTCAAGGTCATGAGCATACAAATGCCGCATTTCAAAGACCTAGAAACGATCCATATTCTTCCACGTACAATCAGGGTTGGAGGAATCACCCGAATTTTGGTTGGAACCAACAACAATCTCAAAACACGGTTCGAAGCCAAAATAATTTTGAAAGGGCTCTTCCACCACAACAGCAATCACTTCAACTCACTCAGCACCCCTACCAGTCACAAAATTTCCACAACCAGGTCAACACTCCTGCACAGTCTAATCCTATGCAGTTGACCGGTTCTGACGAACTCTCTCAATTCACTCAAACCATGAAATCACTTTTGTCAAATTTCATAGAGGTTTCGGCTGAGGTTAGAACTTCTGTCAGTGAGATAAAGAAAAACTCAGCGTCCCAAGCTGAGAGTATCAGATCGATGGAAGCTGAAATCGCACGACTTAAAGTCGAAATGAGTGCGAGAGAAAAAGGGAAACTTCCTTCTCAACCCCTACCAAATCCTGGGCATTACAATGTGAATGTCGTCACAACGTTGAGATCGGGAAGAGTGCTGAACAATCATGTCGGGGAAGGAATTGATGATATTGAAAATCCTATCATTAACACCCCGGCTGAGACCTTTCCTCACACACACACTTCTACTTCTGATCCTTGTTCTTCTACCCCACCGCCTTCTCGCGAGCCTATTCTCCATTTCCCACTAGGCTCGACACCTCAGTATAGCCTTTCTAGTTCTCCACAGACGATCCCCACTCCTCTTTTGGGATCTCGTCTACCCCCTCTTCCTTCTCCTATGATGGACCCGGCGCTTATTGCGAAAGCTTCTTACCCGAATCGGTTAAGGGGTAACAGAACGAGTCCTCATATGGAGAAAATTATGGAAATGTTCAAACAGGTTAACATCAACATCCCTCTCCTAGATGCGATTCAACAAGTCCCCGCTTATGCGAAAATTCTTAAGGACTTGTGCACTAGGAAGAGGAAGACTCAAGCGCCAAAGAAGGTCTTCATGTCTAATAATATTAGCACTGCTTTTATCCCCCAGTTACCAAAGAAACGAAAGGACCCAGGATGTCCTACAATATCGATTTCTATTGGGGGTAAAAACATAAATCGTGCTCTTTTAGACCTTGGCGCAAGTGTTAACCTACTTCCATATTTTGTATATGAGCAACTAGGGATTGGAGAGCTGAAACCTGCTCACTGCACTCTCCAAATGGCAGACCGTTCAATCACCAAACCAAGGGGTGAACTAGAGGATGTGTTGATAAAGGTCGGGGAATTTGTATTCCATGTAGACTTCATTGTACTTGATACACAGCCTGTAGCAAACCCCCGGGGCCAAATTCCGGTGATTCTGGGTCGTCATTTCCTTGCCACTTCCAATGCTGTTATAAACTGTAGAAATGGTTCAATGAACTTATCATTTGGAAATATGACCATTGAACTAAACATCTACAAAGTTGGAAGTCAGCCATCAGAACCCTCTGCTCATATTCTCGATGTGTGCTCTGTCCACGAGATCGCTCCCGATAGTTGTGGAGCTGAGGAACTTTGCTTTACAGATCTCGACGACATTACCACATCTCTGTTTGATCTTACACATGATCTTAGTGAGGACACTTTTCCTACACTTGAGTCCTGCACTCCTGATTTTTCTCCACCCGAGTCTGTATCTTACACAGGCTCTGAGCTTCATTGTAATTCCAAAAATCACTCGATGATCCTTCCTTCTATCATTTCTCCGCCTAAATTAGATCTCAAAATTTTACCTTCTCATCTTAAATATGCTTATTTAGGTGAGAAGGAGTCTTTACCGGTTATAATATCCGCTTCTCTAATATTAGAGCAAGAGAATGCACTTTTATCGGTATTAAGATCTAACAAAGAGGCGTTTGGTTGGACTATGGCGGACATCAAAGGGATTAGTCCCTTGATAGTAGAACATCATATACATGTGATGGATGATGCCAGACCAACCCGAGAACCACAGAGACGGTTGAATCCCGTCATGAAGGAAGCGGTAATGAAAGAGATCGTCAAATGCTTAGATAATGGTATTATATACCCCATCTCCGATAGCCAATGGGTGAGTCCTATACATGTTGTCCCTAAGAAGTCCGACATCACTGTTATAACCAATGAGGCAACTGAGTTGATTCAGACACGCGCCCAAACTGGGTGGCGTGTATGTATTGATTATAGAAAACTCAATGCGGCCACGAGGAAAGACCACTTTCCTCTACCATTCATTGATCAAATGCTGGAACGCTTAGCAGGACGAGAGTATTATTGTTTTATGGACGGATACTCAGGCTATAATCAGGTCCCCATCGCCAAAAAGGATCAAGATAAAACCACTTTTACTTGTCCTTTTGGTACCTTTGCTTACAGTCGCATGCCCTTTGGGTTATGCAATGCTCCCGCTACCTTTCAGCAGTGTATGATGGGGATATTCTCTGATATGGTAGAGAATTTTCTGGAGATCTTTATGTACGATTTCTCGATTTTTGGAGACTCTTTTTCTGATTGCCTATCGAATCTTGATGCAGTTCTTACTCGTTGCAAAGAGAAGAACTTAACTTTGAACTGGGAAAAATGCCATTTCATGGTCCAAGAAGGAATTGTACTTGGACATGTCATTTCACAGAAAGGCATTGAGGTTAACAGAGCTAAGATAGATATCATTCAAAACCTTCCTCATCCCAAAAGCGTCAAAGATATTCGATCTTTCCTTGGCCATGCGGGCTTTTATAGGAGATTCATTAAGGACTTTAGCAAAATTGCTAGACCTTTAACTCTTCTCCTGGCCAAGGATACGACCTTCCATTTTGACTCGGACTGTGAGACAGCTTTCGACTCACTTAAACACTCACTCACTTCATCCCCCGTTCTATCATCTCCAAATTGGGACTACCCCTTTGAGCTGATGTGTGATGCATCCGACTTTGCAGTAGGTGCAGTCTTAGGACAACACATTGAAAAGATGCCACACGTGATATACTATGCAAGTAAGACCCTGAATGATGCTCAAATCAATTATACAACCACCGAAAAAGAACTTTTAGCGGTTGTATTTGCATTAGAAAAATTCAGGCCTTACTTAATTGGCTCTCCTATAGTTGTGTATACTGACCATTCCGCCTTAAAACATCTTCTGGCGAAGAAAGATGCAAAAGGTCGACTAATACGTTGGATTCTTCTACTACAAGAATTGATCTTGTTATTAAAGATAAGAAAGGATGTGAAAACGTAGTAGCCGACCATCTTTCACGCATCTCTTCTTCCCCTGTGACCCTGCCGATCAATGATTCGTTTCCCGACGAACAACTCTTGAGCGTATCCAATGAACCATGGTTCAGGGATATTGTGAACTATCTTGTCACGGGACTTATACACAGCGATTGGTCAAAACAGGACAAATACCGTTTTCTATCCCAAGTAAAACACTTTTACCGGGATGATCCATACTTGTTTAAGTATTGTCCTGATCAGATCATTCGCCGGTGTGTCCCGAAAGAAGAGTTCAAGAGTGTTCTTTCTTTTTGTCATGATCAGGCCTGTGGGGATCACTTCGGTCCTAAAAAGACGGCGGAGAAGGTTTTGCAATGTGGATTTTATTGGCCGACCTTATTCAAGGACGCATTTGACTATTGCAAAACCTGTACACAATGTCAGTACACGGGTAGAATCTCCCAGAGAAATGAAATGCCTCAGCAACCCATTCTGGTTGTTGAAATATTCGATGTTTGGGGCATTGATTTTATGGGTTCCTTTCCCAACTCCTTTGGGAATTTGTACATACAGCTGGCGGTTGATTATGTCTCAAAGTGGGTTGAAGCCATTCCATGTCGCACTAATGACAGGAAAGTTGTCATTAAGTTCTTGAAAGAGAATATCTTTTCGCGATTTGGACACCCACGCGCTATTATTAGCGATAATGGGACACATTTCTGCAACAGGTCTTTCGAGACTCTGATGCGGAAATACTCAATCAACCACCGACTTTCTACACCCTATCATCCCCAAACTAGCGGGCAGGCTGAAATCTCAAACAGACAGATCAAACTAATCCTGGAGAAGACTGTTGCTAAAAATAGAAAAGACTGGTCGACCAAACTGACGGATGCTCTTTGGGCATTCCGAACTGCATTTAAAACCGACATAGGGATGTCTCCATATAGGATAGTGTTTGGGAAAGCATGTCACTTACCCGTCGAGATTGAGCATAAAGCATTGTGAGCTATTAAGGAAATAAATTTTGATCTAAACCAAGCCTACAACTTTCGGAAACTGCAACTTAATGAGCTAAGCGAACTCCGCGATGAAGCTTATGATAACGTTGTAATCGTAAAGAATATGACTAAGGTTTTTCATGATAAAAATATTTTGAGGAAAACATTTTCACCAGGTCAATAAGTCTTTTTTTTATGATTCACGATTACACCTTCACGCGGGTAAGCTTCGATCTCGGTGGAAGGGACCTTTTGTTGTGCGGACTGTATACCCGCACGGGGCAGTAGAAGTAGAAAATGTTAAAAACGATACATTTTTTTAAAGTGAATGGACATAGACTAAAACCGTATTTTTCCACTGACCCCACGGAGGAGCTCCTGTTCTTACAGGAGCCATTTTATTTGGATTAAAATTCCTCCGTCTCACCTTCATGTCCTGCATATCACTGCATCATCTTTTGAATGGAGGTGAGTGAAAAGAGTAAGTTTGGGGGAAGTTCTTCACTTATATATTTTTTGCCCCCACTAATAATTCCTCCCAGGCTTACAGGTTTTGTAGATATAGCTGTTGGCAACAGCGAGGACACTGTTGAAAACAAGTTTGGGGGAGGTTTGTGCTTATTTTTGCATCATTTGCATATCATTTGCATAAGCACAAAACATTTCTTTAAAAACTTATAAAAATTTAAAAATGTTCAAAATCCATAAAAATTTAAAATTTGCAAAATATAAAAATATTTTAATATTAAACATTTTTGTACATAAATAAGATAATAAAAGTTTAGATAGTGAAAAATTACATCCATAAGATTAGAAAAATTTAAGAAAACCAAGAAAATTAAAAGTTTTCTTATACGAACAAGTAATAAGTAGTTATGAGCCGTTGTCCCAAGGGTTAGTAAGATGAAAGACGTCACTAATCTGAGGATAAAAATAAGTCTGAAAAATAGTTTCTATTCTGGAAGCCAAACATTTTGAACGTTGATACCCTGCTATTCGCACTTACACACGTCTTAAAGCCTGGGATAGTAGAGAATACCTTGAAATGCTCTTGTCTTAAAACCAAAAGTATGAAGGAAATAAAAAAATGAAGAAAATATAAAGTGGTGATAAAAATGAACACTGGTTTTGTTATCGCCAAGGCAGCAATAAAAAAAATATATAGCGAGGGTGCCTTTTCACCTAGTGCCCTAAGGCCAACTGGTCTGGGAGTCACTGCTAAGCCTTAGGTGGTGCAAGACGAGGAAAATACACCAAGTAAGCATGCACAGGAGTAATCGGTCGGTTAATACCTCAAGAAGTATTAACGGTCGCATGAAAGTGTGTGAGCAATCTCATCTAAATATTCATTAATTAAAAAGTACCGAGGCTGATGGGCAAAGAGTATGATAGCTTGAATTGAATTCTCCGGGTGTAGGGATGTCTTTACACACACGCAAGGTTATATGATCGATGTTTGGAAGAAAGATAGGAATGAAGAATAAGACGATGTTTTATTGAGGGAGGACGTGATTTCCGACATCTTTTCATGACTATTAAGATAGGGCTCATGACAACCGAAAAGATAGCTTAGTTGGAAACCCTAATTTTCTAAGCTTTTCTTTTACAATTCTTTTCTTTAAATGTAATATTCATGATCTTCCTTTTATTATTGGATTTTATGGGTGCAATCCGCTGAAAACCCTCAGGAGACAACACTCCTCCTACTAGGGACACCTAGAGGTTTAAAGGCTTGTTGCACATGCTCAGTGCAATCGTGTTGCCTACGAAAGTGTGCTAGATAGTTTTTTTCTTTCATTATTTTCTCCTTCTTTTTAATAAAAAGTTCGCTCGTGACGATCGAAAATAAGTTTGGGGGAATTTGATCAGTCGAAAATACTGCATCTTTTAACCGGCAATTTCCCTATTATTTGCACTCATCTAGAAGTGTTGGGCATTCATATAACACATATTAGCAAATCAGTCGTTAAATATCAGATTGCTTGTGTTAGACTCTAAAACCGGCACTATAAAGGAAATTGACTGCATTTCATAGCATGGCATCATTCCTATATATCGCAACTTGTGTTTCGAAGTCTGTGCAAGAAAATCCGGAAGAAAAGCCAAAATTGTCATTTTGCTGATCAAACATTACGCCAACTCAAAGACCTGAAAGCTGGTACCAATTTAGAGGGAAATATTAAATTCAACATATCAGAAAAAGGCCAAAGTATTAGCCCAAACATGTACCAGAGAGCCCAAGCCCTAAATCTTCAATAGCGCCGTGGATCCGCGGCAGGAGCCTGCTTGAGCTGCGGATCCGCCGCAGTTGTGCCACGTCAGCACATAGTTTTCAGTGCAGAATCTCTCTCTAAAGTCCTACAGCTCAGCAAGACACGTCAAATTCCAGAAGACTCCAGAAGCTTCTGCCAGTTCAGCAAACTTAGGGTTTCTAAGCTAAACATTCCTAACTTAAAGTCTAAGCTAAGCTTCTAACTAACTTACAACAAACTTTTGGAGGGAATTGCAAATTCAAAAACCTAGACCTAGGGTTTGGGAAACCTATAAATAGACCCCTAGGCTCACATATATCAAAAAAAAAATCTCATCTCATATCATAGATCTTAGACAACTCATTGTTGGCTAAATTCTAGTTCATTCTTCTTCCCCAATTTCCACCTCCAAACCCTAACCCTAATCCAATCTAGAAATACCCAATTCAAGATCCATGGAGTTCAAGCAAAGCAAGTGTTCAAGCATCCTTTAGAAGCAAAGCCGGTATTCAATGGAGCACGAGATCGAAGCGATCCAAGACTTAAGAAGCCGAGCGATGCAAGATTCGACGAGCGAAGTTCCTATCTCTTGTAAATCTTGAGAGTTGTAACTACTTCTTGATGTAATGAAGGTGAAGATTCTTTAACTTGCTTATTTTTAATTCAAGCATTTTGATTCATTTCGATTCTTGAATATGTACTTTGTGATGATGCTTGAATAAAACTCCGCTCGTGGAGGAATCGAAACAATTGGAAAATGATGATGTTGATGAATTGTTAAACGTTTCCTTAAGTCTTAAAACAATTGTAAATTCTTGAAAATCGATTGATCGATGATCTAGATCGATGCGAATGTGTTCTTGATTCCTTTCGCACGATCTAGAGATCGACAATTGATCATTCGACTTTCAAGAAGCTATCTAGTGAATGTTATTCATCGAAAGGACAAAGGATAGGATGAGGAACCCTAATTCCTCGCAAGATCCTTGATCCTCGATGAATTCGACATCGATTTAGCATCAATTTGTTACTAGATAAGAAATCGTAATCTTGAATCTTCATTAAATCTACAATTCCCTCGATTCCTACGAGCTTTACTTCAAATCTTGAAACCCTAAAGTGATTGGAATTCTATCGAAACTCGATTCCCGATGTTTATCATTTTCTTGATTCTTGATTAGAATAGTGACACTTGAAACCCATCGATAAAAATCTTGAATCATGTTTTCTTTTCTTTTCTATTAACTTTTCAATTCAAACAAATCAAAATTACAAACGAATCGCACAATCCCTGTGGACGATCCGCACTCGCTAACGATCTACATCTGACACCGTAGTTGATTGCGGGCAAATAATTCTTTGATTGTGAATTTTATTCATTTTCTAAATACCGACACAAAGAAACTTATTCGAGTTACACGACACAATCGGAATTAAGAATCAATCAGGTCCCATCAATTAACCTATTACACCAGAAAAGAACAAAAATACAATGTACGTATAAGCCATCCGCATTCGCCACGGGGCCCCGTCATGCACCGTTAGATTACTTAACTAACGGCAAAGCGGGGGCTGGACTAGCGTGGGTGCAAAACATATACAACATCTTCTAGTATATATATAAATATATATAACATTCGTCCCATGCATGATATAAGCAACATCACAGATCAACATCAAGTAACACAAAATGGTGGATAAACTTGGAGCCTTGGGTTTCATTTGAGCCGCAAATAAAACCCGACGTTCCCGGTCATGTGGATAGCCCGTGCAATGAAAACCTGGACCCCTACGAGCACGGCAAGTTACCCACCAATCCCAGAAGTGAGGCAAACCCAATCAACAAAGTGAATGGGCCACCCAGCACTTCACGGGATACGGTAACTTGAGCGCCCCTCCGGGGGTCAAACTATACCCCCTACGAGTGCGGAGAACAGTCCGCCAATACTAGAGTGAAACCCCCTCCGTCTCAACGCCATGAGATGCGGGCTTGTTGTTTTCTAGAACCCGGCAATTTGTGCACTCCTTCGCGGGGTAATTCTAGTACAGAAAATGAAAAATAATATATGTACAATGGTGACATCAACCTTAACCCGGTCGTGCCCCAATGAAATAATATACAATTCGGCAAAGATGGCAGTCCACATGTCATACGCTCGCCTCGCAATATGAATATACAAATGAATCTTAACTAAACTATTATCATTGCACCGCAAGCTATCCACTACGACAATCTAACCATCAATCTCAGCATAATCACAGAATATCAACGTGAATGTCATGTTCGCAAACACGTCTAAAAGAATATATAGCAGTTAGACAGGTTATACCACTTAAATGACATTTACGGTCGCAGATAGTAATGTATGTACTGAAAACTATTAAACAGTGTTAAAAAATAATGACTTCGAATACTCCGTATTGCCCCAATACAAAAGATAATAGAATATCCAACCTGGGCAAAATCAAACATAACCTGAAACCCTAAATCAAAGATTCCAGAACACAGAACGAAACACGAGACGAAACTAATTAGTGGGACTGGCCAGGCCGGGATTTTCTTGATTTTGGCCGGCCAAAAAGTTGAGTTCTGGGCTCATATTTCTACCGTGTTCATACTACAAAATGAAGAGCACTCTGCAACTGTTTAAAAAACTTTTAGAGCCTCTGAAAAATTTGACAGAAACTTGAAGTTTGGTTTGTTTCGGAGTTATTTTTGTTTCGTTACTTTAACATCGTTTAAATATGCTAGTATAGGTTTTATGGGCTGTCTCTGGTACCATGTTGGGTTGCACTAATGCCCTGGCCATCTACCGTGGCAGTTTGCGGAACAAATTTTTTTACACGAATTTAACTTGGCTCTAGAATAACTCTAAACCGGATCTACCATAAAACTAACTAGCAACTAAAGAAGCTATCTACTATGAAAAGAGTTTATACCAAGAGGCTCATGTTCTTCAGGTCTTCACTCTTCTCTTTTAGAATGCTCCTAGTGGCCTCCATGATCGAGCTTGATCGACGGCTTTCTCACGTCAAAGATGATCCACCCGAGAGTGTCTACTTTGAGCTTCTACCTCTAAAAGATGTAGAGAGTGATGATGGAATAATTAGCCTCGAAATACCCTTGGTTTCTCAACACATGAGACATTTAGGGTTTCAGGTAGAAGAAGAGAGGTGGGAGGAGATGAGAGTGTTGTGGAAAAGGAATAGAATGAATAATGGCTAAGTGTTGTGACTAAATAATGCAAACTGCAAAAATATCTAAAAAATATCTTCACAACAAAATATCAACCATGAATGAATAGTAAACCATGAGTCACTCCATGAGTCACCAAGTAGCTATGCTTCATTCATTGAATAATAACACCTCACCCTCCACCTCATTGACCATTTAACTAAATGGTTAAAACATATAATGAGGTGTCTTCTTCTAGAAACACCATTGTAACAATTACAAGAATACCCCTCACCGTATATACATACCCGTATCCGTATTCCGAAAAAAATACGAATATAATGAGACAAGAATAATCCAACAGTATAATACTAGAATCTGGCTTAAACCAAAACCCACCAGTATTATCCGCCCGAACATCATACGTGCATAAGTACACGTATGTGATCGAACCCTTGCCGTAAAACCATATGGCCTCTACATCGTTTCGCCCTAAACAGAGAAACCCTCTATGTGGTTTTAGTTATATGTATGCCCTAGAGGCCATTACTGTACATACGATGTATATTGTAGTGGATGCTAGGACATATATAGGGAGGACTTTCTTGCTCGACATGATAGTATGCTATCTGGTTGAACTTTATCTTAACATGTACTCTGATTGTCTCTATATTACATGTTGATAAAGCCTTTAGGATATGTACTCGACTACTGGGACTATGATGAGATCATACTAGTGGGGCCACGGTAGTCGACGAGGACATCCTATAACTGTTCCTAGTCGAGGGTGTATCGAGACAGGGCATCGATACACCAGAGTAGACTAGCGTATACGCATCTTGACCCATATGATGGGCGATGGATGATCCCATATCCATCGGTGTTTGACATCAAGGATGGTGTACGGGTGCTCAGTGGAGACTGGGTACACTGGACGGACTCGCCGAGAACTCCCAGATGGTATTATACCTCACGTCAGATGGCAGTTCTCCGGTGACACTGGTACAGAGTAGTCTGTTGACCCGAGATCGTCATAGAGTCTTGTGTGATTCCCACTGTGCTTTGATTTCCATCATACCACGTCCAAGAGGGCGTGCAAAAAGGTGGCTTTTGGGTACAGTCCCGAATCACATGGAGGCAATGAGCGATAGGAGGGGATTCGTCTCTCCCGGTATAGGGAGTTGATGTTGTGCTGTGTTCGATTGGCTATAACCGGAAATCCCTGGCCAGGGTTGCTGAGATTTACTGGTAAGTGTTATCAGTAGTTTCTCGAACTGTTATAGACCTCATATCGACACGACTTATCGAGCTACTGGGGTCTGACGTTTACCACCCCTAGGCGAGATATGCAACATATCAGACGACGAGACCGGACTGTACGGGAGTGTTACTGTTTGGATTCACAGGAGAAGTTACAGGCTTGCTTGTTGATCTTCTGAGCGCTCAATACCTGGGTAGCTGTTACGTTTAGCTGACCGCTTGTAGCTTGTGGGTGTTTGATATGATCATCACCTACTGCCGGCGTATTGACGATTCTTTAGAGTCCTACACAGAGGTTTCTTGGCTCAGGCAAAACGGAGTAGGAGCACATATGTGATATGTGCGGGACCGAGGATAATGCGATATGTGATACCGTATTATATTCTCACGATATTTGATATCAGCCGGGTCATCGGATCAAGTGTTGATTCGATGAATCAGTACGAATAAATATTAGTCGGTTATATGCGATATAGCCGGATTGTCGGATCAAGTGTTGATTCGATAATTTAATGTATAATAATATATATGATATATTAAATGATATTAACTAATATTAGCTCACTAAAAGATTCTTTTTCTCACTCGGGTAATACATTGATATATATGCGATATATGTTAAATGTATTATTTTATTTGGTTACAATAAATATTATATATGTGATATATAATATTGTAACATGATATGATAACTAATGCAACATGTTTAGTGGAGTTTAAACATGATTAGGGTTTGGATTAGGGTTAAGCTTTCTAGATGATTCTAGAAGGTTTTGGTTTTGTTTTGTGAAAGATATTTTCAAGTGACTCATTCTTAACCTAACCCAAACCCTAGCCTTGGTTAATTCTCTACAAAGGTTTAGTAAACCATGGTTGCATTATTGATCATTATCTCCTTTGCATTATTCATCACAAAAGGAAATCTATCATATTGTTAATCTTTTTCCTTCTTCTTTCTTCATGGAAAAAGCTTACTAGCTTTTTCCAAGTGATGAATAAATCTGAGAAAAAGAAAAATAAAGAGAGCAAAAATCCAACTTCATCATCCTCATCTTCCCTTGCCATTTAGATGAGGGTGTTCACATCATTTCATGAGTGTTAGCTTGTGTTAACGAAACTTCAAGGTAGATCATCTTTGTATCGAAGATCGGAAGCAAAGGTTGCATCTTTCTCTTCGTGGAACCTCTCGAGAGTCCGGAACCCGATGATCGCAGCGAAGGGACCACAACACGGAGCATATGAAGTGAAGGACCAGATCTACAAAGGTTGAAATCCCTCTCACTTAGTGTTAAAGCGTTTAACATGTTAGTTTTCGCCTAATCTCTAGTTTAAAGATCCGTATTCGGGTTGTTCGGCACGGCTAATTTTTTAATCGGGCATGGTTGATGCCTCATAGACCCTTGTGCGCGTGCCTAGCAACCCTACAGTGGTATCAGAGCAAGGTTAGAGCTTTCGGCGAAGTCTAGGCGAAGTTTAAAGTCCGATCGAACCCGGAAAACCCGATATACCCTAGTTTCTGGAAATTTTTCAAAACTGTGATTTTTTCCATATTAAAAATACCTAAAAAATTCATCAGGGAATTTTAAGAAATATTGTGAAGCACGTGCGCCTGATTCCACCAAAGCGCGGCGGAACCGCGGCACAAGCATGGCTTGTGCGGCGGTTCCGCGGCACAAGCATGGCTTGTGCGGCGGTTCCGCGGCTAGTTAGTCACTTCAGCATTTGAAATTTGCACAGTAATTCTTATCTTTTAGTGTTGTATTTTCTGGGAATTTTTAATATTTATTCAACTGTTGAATTTTATGGGTTGTATTGGGGATTCGATGATTCAATCGGGAACTTTAACTGCGTCTTTGTGTTTTGTCCGGATAACTTTTAGAAACTGTTAAAAAGTTCGAACGGATATCAATAACTCATTTTTTCCCCTGTCGGAAATTTTTTCAAAAGTTGGATTTTTCCTCGTGTTTAAGAACGTTCTCAGTCGTGCAAGTAACGCGGTGGACCCTCTAGAAGACAACAAAGCTTAACTCGATTATGTGACCGTCTTGAACTGCCTTTTGAACCTTAGGGTTTGGGGCAGTACGGCGTGCCACATGTGAGGCGTTGGCTTGACCCTTCTACGGCTGGACCATTGGTACTGTGGCACGTGATGGATGTTTTTAAACTGATTTCAAGTGTTGAAATATATTGGGGGAATCTTGGGTGTTTGATGATTCGATCGGAAAGTTTAACTTTGTCTATTTATCTGGAATGTGATACAATATTTGGAATCCACAGGTAGTTATGAGATAACTAATATGAATGTTATAAACACAGCACTTTAGTCTCACTTGATCGGCTGCCACGGAATTTTGATGCGATCAAAAGTCCGTCGCAATCACGTAGTGTACGCGGATACTCGCTGGGTAAACTTAATAGACAACCACGCCCTATAGCCCCGACCAAGTGACTGTAGGAGAACCCCGTCGCCGAAAGCATCCGTGCGGGTGCTCGCGGCAGCGGTGTTCCGCCTTAGTGCACTTCGTCGACGGCATCTGGGGGTGCGGCCGTCTACTAAAGTTTACGACGAGCATTCGATCAAGACGTCGGGAATCTTGTTGAATTGCCCGACTTGATATTGAAAAGAGTTTTCGATAATGAGACTAAAATGCGGGTTTTATAATTGTTAGGCATGTGATGTCTAAGGAATTCATTTGGTTAGGCATGCGATGTCTAAGGAGATTGCGGATTCCAACTGTTGTAGTTTTACACTTTCTTTTCTGTGACCGTAAGCGTAGTATGTGGTGTATCGCCGACTTCGTTGCTATATATCAACGACAATCGGGATACGCATACTTACTTACGTTGATGATATGAGATATTATGTGTTGGTGTGATATGTTATATTGGATCGTCGCGTTTTGAATAGCCGGGGGTTTTATGTGAGATGAGAGTTTTTTCTTTTTCATTCATGTAAAATTCATTTGTATGTAATATTCTTTTATTGGGGCACTTCAAGGGAGCGGAAGATGTCACCGTTGTATATTATTTACTTTTCCGCATTAGGTAGACCCAAGGCGGGGAGCACAAGTAACCGGGTTCTAGGGTCCAGTGGGAGACCATCTCGAGGAGTCGGGACCGGGTCTCCTAACCCTAGAATTGGCTGTGTTGCTTGCCGCTCTCGTAGGGGTCTAGGGATGTGGGTTTGGCTATTCATCGCGACCGTGGAATCCGTGTTTTATACAGGCTCGTATTGAAAACACGGACGTCCTAGTATATCCAATATTTCATATATGTTCTTCTGCTGCATTGTTCTGTGATGAGATCATATTACTGCCTGAGACGAATGTTTATATTATATAAATGAGATATATGTTATATTGCAGATTTCGTTTTCAAATGTGATGCTTATGAAGCATAATAAAATGGGACTTCATTAACAAGATTAATGAAATAAAAGAAACCTAAGATGTTGTGGAATCGAATTTCTTAAAAACAGGTAGCTACAGTTCTTGCTTTGCATCGCGGTGTTCCTTGTAGAATATCCTGCACCTTATTCGATAAGGAAAGGACCGAGATCCCTTCACCGGGAGTGACTCCTTTAGCGATAACTGGCTGATGCTACAAACTCGGTTTGTCTTTTGATTGCTTCTATAGTTTCTGCTTTGCACAGTGATATATATGATATATCCCGCACCTCATTCGACGAGGAAAGGGCCGACGATCCCTTCACCGGGAGTGACCCCTTTAGCAAAACTAGAAAAGCCTAAAAAACACTCCATTTAAAATCACTCGATTCTACAACGATATCAAGTTCATTACGCTCAGGGTTTTCTGAAAAACCTGCGTAGCCCTCCGTCATTTCAGGTAGATATTATTTAGTATTCGTGCTATGTTTGTTGAC
Organism: Agapanthus africanus; assembly: GCA_030015575.1. Classification (NCBI taxonomy): domain Eukaryota; kingdom Viridiplantae; phylum Streptophyta; class Magnoliopsida; order Asparagales; family Amaryllidaceae; genus Agapanthus; species Agapanthus africanus. Next base: position 220,246,888 of record JASDDO010000008.1, read on the forward strand.
TTAGTTAAGGCATAGTGTACGGTAGCTAAGTAATGTTTATCTGCTAAAATATGAGATGTGATTGGATTAGGGTATTCGTACGGCCTTGTTGACTCAGTTAAGGGTCGTACGGGTGGGTTTAATTCAATCGGGAAATGTACGGGTTGAACTTGACTTGCGATTTATGGTTTGTTGACTTAGTTAAGGTCATAGATCGCTAGGGGCAAAATATTATGGGGAATTTCAAGTGTTGAAATTTGCAATGAGATTGCATACCTTCTATGAGATAGTTGGATCCCGATACCCGCTGCGAGTAAGAGTTACTCCTGGGAGAGTTTTATACATTACAATTAGCCGATCAAGTAGGTGTCTAGAAAGGTGTTAACGGGGTTACGCCTCTGGGTAAACGAGGTTTACTTAATTAGGTTCGTGCGAAAGCACGGGGGACCTCCCTCAAAGTACCGACACTGGCCTGGTTGAAAGATTGGCGAACTTGTAGAGTGTAATTAATCCCGGCTAGTCTTTCCTTTTAGGGTTTGAAGGAAGATTTGATTAAAACAGTGGGAGACATCCTGATTAGATATATTAGATAACCAATCTAATCTTGCAAGAGCATACGCTGAGTGTTTTCTTCTCTCTCTCTCCAGGTAGCGACCATATCACGCCTTAATCAAGATAATAATATGGATATATTGACCGAACCCGCTTGTTATACTGAGCTGGGAAACGTTGGTCCCGCTCCAACTTATAATTGTTATAAGACAGAGCAGAAAATTGGGGAATACCAGATTTCCCGTGCCACCCAAACGAAGAAAGTGCATGTTGATGGATCATCTTCGGGTGTGTTCATTATAGAGAACTGTTTCTCAGTATCCTTTACGTCCTGGGTATGTGATACCGGATCAGGATCCCGCATATGTAATTTGTTACATGGGATACAGATAGGTAGAGAACTGAGAACGGATGATAAGTTTCATGAGACAGAAAACGGTGCAAGTGTTGTAGCCAAGTCTGTTGGTCACTGTCACCCTGTATTACAAGAATACATTGATTCTGAAAGAATGTTATTAGATACCGAACCTGATATACAAAATCATATCAGTCTCTTTATTAGTAAAGAAAGGATATAATTTTGTATTGTTGGATAATGTTTTGAACATTTCCTATATCAAGAGTTGATCGGTTCAGGCACGTTATCTAAAAGCATTGACGTTCTAAATCAAACTACAGTTCTTAGTTTACAGAACACACACAAGAGGAAGAGTTCAGAAATGAACGAATCCTTCTTGAGGTATTGTAGACTAGGTCATATCAATGCGACCCAACTAGCTAAGTTACATATAGATGCATATTTAAATTAGTTTGAATTTACATCTTGTGAAACTTGCCGGTCATGTCACAAAGATAAGATGACCACAGCTCTGTTTATTGGAAACAGAGAAAGAGTTAGTGAACTCTTGGGATTGATACATGTTGATGTATGTAAGGTCCCCTGTCTACACATGCCAAGATCGGTTCTTTCTACTTCATTACATTCTCTGATAATCTCTCAAGATTCAGACATATGTTTTTGTTGAAACACAGGTCCGAAGCTTTTGAGATATTCACAGAATATAAATTAGAAGTAGAGAACCAAAAATGGGTAATAGTATTTTGTCCTTTGATGTGATCAAGGAGGAGAATACTTGAGCACGGAATTCCTGGACTATTCTAAAGGAGAATGAGATTCTCTCTCAGCATTACTCCTCTGTATACACCACAACACGTCGGTGTATCGGGGCGGAGCAATAGCACCCTATGTGATATGGTGTGCTCTATGATGAGTACTACTGAGTTTCCTATTTCCTTTAGGGAGTTATGCACTTGTGAAGTTGCATACCTATTGAATAGGGTTCAAATCAAATCAGTTGCCTACCACTTCATATGTGATATGGAAAGGGAAGAGCCCATATCTTAAGTTTGTTAAGATTTGGGGTTGTCCGGCCTATGTCTAAAAGCAAAATCCGGACAAGCTCGAGGCAAGGTCTGTTATGTAGAACTGGAAATGTTCCAGCTATACAAACTGCAGCTAATGATTTGGTAGAACTAAAGGATTCAATAGTTTCCAACGAACCTCAGCCTCTCCGCCGATCTAGTAGGGTTCCTCACCCACCTGAGAGATACTTCGGTTTCTCTATGACAGTGGGAGCGAGGATTGCATCATGAGATGATGACCTAACTAGTTTCGAGCTGGCCATCAGGAGTGGGACTCTGTAAGAATGGATGGATGCTTAGCGATCTGAGATGGAATCCTTATACTCCAACAAAGTATGGACTTTGGTTTCTTTATCTGAAGGGTTAAATCCCCATCAGGAGCGAGTATATCTTGAGAAGATTACTTGGTGTACATGGAAAAGTTGAGACTTTCAAAGCTATGCTTAAGTCCATCCTGATCCTACTTGCCACGACTACATACCATGACTACGATATCTGGCGGTTGGGTGTCAGGACTGCTTTTCTAAATGATGTTTTAGAAAAGAGCGTCTATAAGTACACAGCCAGAGGGCTTCGTAGACAGTGGGAGCAGCGGAAACGTGTGCAAGATGTTTTATGTGATAAAACAGGCATCGCGGAGTTGGAACATCTGTTTTGATGTGGTAGTCAAAGAGTTTGACTTCATTAAAATGGTAGATGAACCTTGTATATACAAAAAGGGTAGTAGAAAGTATGGTGGAGATCCTCGTAGAGTACGTGGATGGCATACTCTTGATAGGGAAGGAGTTTCCTATACTACGCACGGTCAATCTCCGCTTATCACAAGGATTCTCCATATAGGATCAAAGTGATACCTCCTAAATCCTGGGTTTTGGATCTATGAGATGGATCTAATTGGATGTTAGGATTCTCACTAGTTGTAGTGAGATGGTATCAATCGATCCTGGGGAGAATCACTGGAAATGTTCCAGGGTGATAAGGACGACTGAATGTCAGTCGCAGGCATTGTCTTTACCCTCAGTGGAGGGACGGTATGTTGGAAGAGTTCCAAGCTAGATACCGTGACATACTAGACGATTAAAGGCAAGATACATCGTTACCAAGGATACTACCAAAGAGGCAGTATGGATATATATAAGTTCATAAGATGAACTTCGTTCCTACCATTGTGTGACAATGGAGTTGTGGCTTAAGCCAAGTAACTACCGTCCCATCAGAAATCCAGATATAATTCTTAGGCAGTATCACCTGATCATGGAGATGGTTGATCTACAGGGAGATCGAGGTTAGGAGAGTAGACACAGAGGACGACAGCGCGGATCCACTCACAAAAGCCTTTTTCCCAGTAGAGACTTTTATGGGATGGTTGAGTATGAGATACTTCAACCGCAGCTAATTGTTGGGTATGCGATACCACAACAGATGGCCCTAGTGCAAGTGGGAGATTGTTAGTTATATGTATGCCCTAGAGGCCATTACTGTACATATGATGTATATTGTAGTGGATGCTAGGACATATATAGGGAGGACTTTCTTGCTCGACATGATAGTATGCTATCTGGTTGTACTTTATCTTAACATGTACTCTGATTGTCTCTATATTACATGTTGATAAAGCCCTTAGGATATGTACTCGACTACTGGGACTATGATGAGATCATACTAGTGGGGCCACGGTAGTCGACGAGTACATCCTATAACTGCTCCTAGTCGAGGGTGTATCGAGACAGGGCATCGATACACCAGAGTAGACTAGTGTATACGCATCTTGACCCATATGATAGGCGATGGATGATCCCATATCCATTGGTGTTTGACATCAAGGATGGTGTACGGGTGCTCAGTGGAGACTGGGTACACTGGACGGACTCGCCGAGAACTCCCAGATGGTATTATACCTCACGTCAGATGGCAGTTCTCCGGTGACACTGGTACAGAGTAATCTGTTGACCCGAGATCGTCATAGAGTCTTGTGTGATTCCCACTGTGCTTTGATTTCCATCATACCACGTCCAAGAGGGCGTGCAAAATGGTGGCTTTTGGGTACAGTCCCGAATCACATGGAGGCAATGAGTGATAGGAGGGGATTCGTCTCTCCCGGTATAGGAGTTGATGTTGTGCTGTGTTCGATTGGCTATAACCGGAAATCCCTGGCCAGGGTTGCTGAGATTTACTGGTAAGTGTTATCAGTAGTTTCTTGAACTGTTATAGACCTCATATCGACACGACTTATCGAGCTACTGGGGTCTGACGTTTACCACCCCTAGGCGAGATATGCAACATATCAGACGACGAGACCGGACTGTACGGGAGTGTTACTGTTTGGATTCACAGGAGAAGTTACAGGCTTGCTTGTTGATCTTCTGAGCGCTCAATACCTGGGTACCTGTTACGTTTAGCTGACTGCTTGCAGCTTGTGGGTGTTTGATATGATCATCACCTACTGCCGGCGTATTGACGATTCTTTAGAGTTCTACACAGAGGTTTCTTGGCTCAGGCAAAATGGAGTAGGAGCACATATGTGATTTGTGCGAGACCGAGGATAATACGATATGTGATACCGTATTATATTCTCGCGATATTTGATATCAGCCGGGTCATCGGATCAAGTGTTGATTCGATGAATCGGTACGGATAAATATTAGTCGGTTATATGCGATATAGCCGGATTGTCGGATCAAGTGTTGATTCGATAATTTAATGTATAATAATATATATGATATATTAAATGACATTAACTAATATTAGCTCACTAAAAGATTCTTTTTCTCACTCGGGTAATACATTGATATATATGCGATATATGTTAAATGTATTATTTTATTTGGTTACAATAAATATTATATATGTGATATATAATATTGTAACATGATATGATAACTAATGCAACATGTTTAGTGGAGTTTAAACATGATTAGGGTTTGGATTAGGGTTAAGCTTTCTAGATGATTCTAGAAGGTTTTGGTTTTGTTTTGTGAAAGATATTTTCAAACCGTTGAATATTTTTACTTTGCGCCAAAATCCCAATTTCTAATTTGTTTTAAAACCGTTGAATATTTTTATATTAACCTAATAATATTTTTATACTTATAAATCTTTTATTTAAATTTTCCTAACCCCCACTTATCCCTCTCCTAACCAATCACAGTTCTCTATCCCGTGGGCCCCACCTCATTTCTCTCTCTCTCATTTTCTTCCTCTCTCCTCTCTCTATCTCTCTCCTCTCTCTCTCTCTCTCCCTTTCTCTCTCCCTCTCTCTCTCTCTCTCTTCTATATATACTTTCCCCCTCCATTTCTTTCCTTCAGAAACCCAAACCCCACGTAAACCCTACCGCCGTCTCCCTCGCTGCCGCAGCCCCAACGCCGACACCACCATCACCGGCCTCCTCGCCTCCCCGCCCTCGTCGCAACCACTGCACCTCCTTCCTCCTCTCCCCTCATTCCCGAGCGCCTGCACGAGCCGCCTGCACACCGCTTGCACATCGCCTGCGCCTCGTGGGATCGCCGCCGGCGATCTCGATCCGCACCCGGCCTCGCAAGCACCCCCTCAGTGAACATTGCTTCCCCTCCTCTTTTCCTTTCTTCTTTCTCTTCTTTGTTAAGGTTTTCTTGATCTGCAGTCTTTAGTCGCTGTCGTCGTAGGCCACCGCCGGAGCTCCGTCGACGAGGTCGACCGTCACCACCCGTCCCACAGATCCTCGTGAGCATTCCCTTCTCCATCCTCCTTCCCTTCTTCTTTATTTTCTCTTCTTTTCTTGTTGCAATCTTGATCGTTCACTGTTTTGTTTCTCGCCGGAATACGGCCGTGCCGGCGACGTGTCCCGACGTTCCAGCGTGGTACCCCGACCCGTGTGGCTTCACTGTTCGTTGTTTGGGTTCATTCCGTAAACCGTGCGCCGTCGCGAGTTTTCCCCGCCGACATTTTACGTTCCGTTTTCCCGGTTCGCGACCCGTCGAGGCAAGTACCCCTTGCTACATGCTAAACAATATTTACATACACATTGATGACACGCTAAACCTATAAATTTAACTTTGGTACGATCATTTCTCTTTTTCGTGTTCAATATTGTTATATAACATTTTATCTTTCAAACTTGGAACCTATATATGTAGATATCATTGCATCCATGAAGTCTTAACTTGGTAACATGATTAAACGGCTATAATTGTCATACTGCATTCTTATAATGTTGAAATCATCTCTGTGACACAATTGATAACTGTACTGCTAATTGAATGAATCTGCCTATTGCTTAATTCATTGCTTAGATCATGTTGTTAACCATGCCTGATTATGTAACTGAGTATGAGCACACCCATGATATTGTTTACATCTTGACCTGACTTGCTACATACATATTGATTGACCCGACATGGTACCGTATACTGCTTGACTTGACCTGATGTACCATGACCTGACCCGTTACCTGATCTTGTGTCTAATGCCAACAAACCTGACATGTAGTCCTCATGGACCGTTCCTGTTGTCTATCCAGACAAACCTGTTTACCTGATCCTGTGTTGGCATTAGTTCTTGATTTCGGGATACCTGACTTGACTTACACATATAACTTGGGGGTATGGGGAAATCAAAGGTGAAACCTGACTTGTAACTCAACAGTTCACTACTTGTTCTGATCAGTTTTAGGCTAGGCCAGTCTTGGAATGATGATGCTGACATCATTCATCTGTACACATTCCTGTTTGGTGCCTAGCGGCATGTCTCGGTTTCAGCCCGAGAATCTGGGGCCGTGGTCCCGGGTATGTACGGGATACTATTGAGTTACATCGATGATTCATCAATTTGGTTTCAAAGACTTTAGAACAGAAAACCTGATAGAACAGTTTAGTTTACCCACTACACACCACCCTGCACTGCTCTGATTTATATTATTGTTAACCTTACTTTATTCATGTTTATATTCGCATTGCCTGTTTATTATGTTATTACTTGATGACTTGACGCGCTGACGTCTGGGTTTTGCATGGCCCAGATTCTGTACCGCTGTCGCAGTCCGAGCAGGAGTACTTCAGCCGACAGGCTGAGCTCTGAGTGTCAGCAGTAGTTAGTTTTTTTTCCTGCATTTATTTCCTGATGTGAGCCTGCATTATGGGACATACATTCCAGTTATTTTGTATTGGATCTTTCGCTTCCGCATTTTATTATTCTTGACTCATGTTATCTTGGATTATGGACATATTTTAGATAGTTTTATTTTGTTCTTGATATCTCTACAGCCGTAATGTGACTGTGGATGGATACTTCCTACTCACAGGTAGCATGGCTGGCTATGTCACGTGCCCATTTTAGCGTACTCTGGGAAGCGGGGCGTGACATGGTTCTTTTGGTATCAGAGCCATAGGTTAGTCGGGTTGATTCTTTTGTAGTTGGGTATTGTACCCAATACACGAATCAGAATACCCGTGTTTAGGAAACATGTCCTGCCACCTTGCCGTTTACCATTCTTGAATCACATTCTTCCTGATTATATCTGTTACGATGTGCAAATTTCCTTTGCATATCGACTCGAAAACCTGATTCCTTGTTATCTCTAGGACTTAGGCGACTTGGGTGGAGTTATGTAATTGTGGCTATGATACCGCGGCATAGTTACAATGCGGCACTCTATTTAAGTAACTTGGAGTTCTATCCTTGATCTATATTTTGAATCTGTCATCATGGTAATGTTGGGTGTTTTGATTTCAGGAGTATGGCCGGTAAGAATTTGAAGACGTACCAAAGGCGTGTGGACGAAGACGCCATGCTTGGAGTGATAAGAGGATTGCTGGAAAATCAAAAGAAACAGACCGAGCTGATCTAGCAGCAAGCGGAATCGTTTCAGGAAGGTTTGCAGATCGTTCTGCAGTCTGTGAACAATGTTGGAGCTAAACCAGTTGACCGAGTAGGGACTGTAGCAGATTTCAGGCGTTTGGGTCCGTCTACATTTACTGGTTTGGAGGAGCCATTGCCAGCAGAGCTGTGGCTAGTTGACACAGAGAACTTGCTTATTGCGGCACAGATTCCAGATGAGAAAAGAGTTGATGTGGTACGCATTCAGCTAGTGGACTACACCCGAGAATGGTGGCTTGTAGAGGAGAACCGCTTGCCCAAGCCAATCAAGTGGGCGGATTTTTCAAAGAGTTTCCTGGAGAAGTTCTTCCCGCGGACTGCATGGGAGGAAATGGAAGAGAAATTCATCGGGCTAAAGCAGAATGGAGCACCCGTAGATGTGCATGCAGCAGAATGGACAAGACTCAGCAGATTCGCTGGACCTTTAGTTGCCAACGATGCAGACAGGGCACGGAGGTTCATGCGCATCTTGGACGTGGACATCCAGAGGCAGATTGTCTCCCTGGGTTTGACCACTTTCTCACAAGTACTTGTGGCAGCCCGAGAGCAGCAGAGTTTATCTAGGATGAAGGGGAGTTTGCAACAGACAGCAGTTGCGGTAAGGAAGCCAGCATTTGTACCAAACCGAGCTCATGGTCGCAGAGGTATTCCAGTGGACCGTCGAGGTGAAGCACCCATGAAGAAGCCTGTTGACATCGATCGAAGAAAGAGCATGACTTGTAACTACTGCAATTTACCTGGCCACATGAAAATGGATTGTCGAAGGAGGCTGGGACTCTGTTTGGTTTGTGGAGCGGCAGATCACGCTGTTAGTGCTTGTCCGTCGAAGCTTCGTACGAGGGATGATATTCAGAAGCCTCCGCAGAGACCGTTCCAGGGGCAGAAACAGCTGACTCAAGGACCTAATCAGGCTCGAGCTTTTACCTTGACAGCTGAAGAAGCTAAGGCGTCAGGAGAAGTTGTTTCAGGTACTCTACTCGTTCATGGTTTTCACGCATTAGCGTTATTTGATTCTGGTGCATCCCATTGTTTTATGTCATCAAAGTTTATAACTACACACTCGATTGGACACACGACCCTGTCTAGTTTCTGGGACATACACACTGGGAATGGGAAAATCATAGCTAGTAGGGAATGTAAAGATTGTACAGTTATTGTGTGTGGACGGGAACTTTTTGCAGATTTCTTGGTGATTGATACGGGCTGCTACGAAGTCGTCTTGGGAATGGATTTTCTTGGTACTTTCCACGCTCATATTGATTGTAGGGCAAGGAAGGTAATTTTCCAGATTCCCGGACATCCCGAGTTTAGCTTCACCGGAGGAAGCAGTTCTGTCGGGCCAGTCGAGTTTAGGGCTAGGCCGACAAACAATATTCTTGCAGCGATGGAAGTTGATAATAGTGAAGAGCCGGCTATCGTTCGTGATTTTATGGACGTGTTTGAAGATATATCGGGTTTACCGCCGAAGCGAGACGCGGAGTTCGCAATTGATCTTATTCCTGGTGCAGCGCCAGTATCCAAAGCGTATTATCCAATGGCACCAGTAGAGTTGGAAGAAGTCAAGAAACAGGTTGCTGAATTGCTTGAAAAGGGTTGGATTCGAAGCAGTAACTCACCTTGGGGAGCTCCAGTTCTTCTAGTAAAGAAGAATGATGCTACAAGAAGGATGTGCATCGACTATCGAGAATTAAACCGGGTGACTGTTAAGAACAAGTACCCGATCCCTCGCATTGGCGAACTTTTCGAGCAACTTAGTGGCGCGAGGGTATTCCCGAAGCTGGATTTGCGATCCGGATATCATCAGCTCCGAGTGAAAGCAGAAGATATTTGCAAGACGGCGTTCCGAACTCGGTATGGACATTACGAATACCTAGTGACGCCCTTCGGAGTAACGAATGCGCCGGCAGTATTCATGGACTTGATGAACCGAATCTTTTCACGATTCTTGGACCAGTTTATTATGGTATTCATTGACGATATCCTGGTTTACTCGAAGAGTTTTGAAGAGCATACTGAGCATTTGAAGATCGCACTGCAAACGTTGAGACAGGAGAAGTTGTATGCGAAGATGAGTAAGTGCGAGTTTTGGCTGGAGGAAGTGAAGTTTTTGGGGCATGTTGTGTCTGGCGATGGAATTGCCGTCGATCCAGAAAAGATTGCAGCAGTTCGAGATTGGCCGATTCCAAAGAATGTTGCGGAGATAAGAAGTTTTCTTGGACTCGCAGGGTATTACAGGAGATTTGTGGAGAACTTTGCTCGGCTGGCGGAGCCGTTAACCAAGCTTACGCGCAAGGAGGTACCTTTTGTATGGACAGACAAATGTGCGTTAGATTTTGAGACGTTGAAGCAGAAGTTGATAACCGCCCCTATTCTGACCGTGCCAGACAATTCCGGAGGATTGGTGATTCACAGCGACGCATCTGGGAAAGGATTGGGATGTGTTTTGATGCAGCATGGGAAGGTTGTAGCGTACGCATCGAGAAAGTTGAAGACCCATGAGAAGAATTACCCAACTCATGACTTGGAGCTTGCGGCTGTGATTTTTGCTTTGAAGATTTGGAGACGCTACCTTTTAGGCGAAAGGGTCGAAGTTTTTACTGATCATAAGAACTTGAAGTATGTGTTCACACAGAAGGAGCTTAATATGAGGCAGCGTAGATGGTTGGAGCTGATGGCTGACTACGATCTTGATCTTAAGTACCATCCAGGGAAGGTTAATGTCGTGCCGGATGCGCTTAGTCGGTTACCAGCAATTCAGGTGTTAACTACGCAGAAGGAGATCGTTGAAGATTTTCGAAGATTTGACTTGGAGGTTGTGCTACCGCATTCTTCGGGACAGTTGATGCAGCTGCAAGTACATTCATCATTGATCGAGAATGTTAAAGCAGCACAATCGCAGGATCCTAGGCTGCAAAAGTTTCGAGGACAGGTTGAAGCCGGACTACGAACAGATTTATTGATCCACGAAGATGGTTCGTTGAGGTATGGTAGCCGTTTGTGTGTGCCAAAGGGGGATATTCGTGAAGAGCTTATGAAGGAGGCACACAGTTCAGCTTATTCTGTACATCCAGGAGGCACAAAGATGTACCGAGATATTCGACAGCATTTCTGGTGGGAAGGCAAGAAACGGGAGATTGCTCGCATTGTGGCAAAGTGCTTGGCGTGTCAGCAAGTTAAGGCTGAATATCAAAGGGTTGCTGGTTTATTGCAACCACTTCCGATTCCTCAGTGGAAGTGGGAACATATAACCATGGATTTCGTGACGGCTTTACCGCGGAGTCCAAAGGGCAACAATGCTGTATGGGTGATTGTTGATCGATTGACCAAGGCAGCTCACTTCATTCCTTTTCGGGTTGGTCAATCAACAGAGACTTTGTCAGAGCGGTACATGCAAGAGATTGTAAGATTGCATGGAGTACCGGTGAGCATTGTGTCCGATCGGGACACTCGGTTCTTATCACACTTTTGGCGGAGTTTACAGGAAAGTTTGGGGACTCGATTGAAGTTTAGCACAGCTTATCATCCTCAAACTGATGGTCAGTCCGAGAGAACGATCCAAACTCTTGAAGATATGTTGAGGGCATGCATGTTGGACTTCAAGGGTTCTTGGGAGGATCATCTACATTTGGTGGAGTTTTCTTACAACAACAGTTTTCAGGCAACTATCCAGATGGCTCCATTTGAAGCTTTGTATGGTCGCAAATGCCGTTCACCTGTTTGTTGGGACGATGTCGGTGAACAAAGATTGTTGGGACCAGATTTGGTTGTGCAGACAGTTGAGAATGTTAACACTATCAGAAATCATATGAAGGCAGCACAAGACCGACAGAAGAGTTGGGCAGACACGTCAAGAAGACCTCTAGAGTTCGCCGTGGGTGATTTGGTATTTTTGAAGATATCACCGACTAGAGGGGTAATTCGTTTTGGAAGTCGAGGAAAGCTTAGTCCTCGATTCGTTGGACCCTTTGAGATCTTGGAGCATGTTGGTGAGGTAGCGTATCGTTTGGCGTTACCGCAGTCCTTGGCTAATGTGCACGATGTGTTTCACGTATCTCAACTCCGTAGGTATGTTCGAGATGAAACGCACGTATTGGATCATTCGGAGCTGACGGTACGAGAAGACTTGGCTTTTGAGGAGCGACCGGTTGAAATCGTGGATCGAAAGGAAAAGGTTCTTAAGAACAAGGTGATTCCTCTTGTGCTTGTTTCTTGGGGTAATCGCTCGCATGGAGAGTCCACTTGGGAACGAGAAGATGAAATCCGGCAGTAGTTTCCTCACCTTTTCTTGTAGTTATCTATCTTTGTATTCTTGGAATTTCGAGGACGAAATTCTTTTTGTTGTTGGGTATAATATAACACCCGAGCCCAATATTACTAATTTCAGTTACCGTTTGAACGTAGTGTGGCACTTATTTCATTTATCCTGCTTGATTGTTACTCATTGTAATTTTACCCCGTCAATTCATTTCTGCATATAACATTTTAAGGCATCTAAAATAAAATTAAAAATATTCATCATGGCTTGCTTGACACCCCTGACCCCGTTGTAGCGTTCGTGCGTCGTGTTCTCGTCCCGTTCAGTGAAACGGGCGAGTTTGGACGGCTACGCGCACGTACATGTGTCCGTTTTGGGGGTATGCTTTTTGATTGTAAAACACTTCATTTTAAATTTTGGATCCCGCCTAAAATTTTCTTATTTCAATTTTGAATTTTTGGACCCGACCCGGGCGCAATTTGGAAATGTTTTACTTTGCGCCAAAATCCCAATTTCTAATTTATTTTAAAACCGTCGAATATTTTTATATTAACCTAATAATATTTTTATAATTATAAATCTTTTATTTAAATTTTCCTAACCCCCACTTATCCCTCTCCCAACCAATCACAGTTCTCTATCCCGTGGGCCCCACCTCATTTCTCTTTCTCTCGTTTTCTTCCTCTCTCCTCTCAATCTCTCTCCTCTCTCTATCTCTCTCCTCTCTCTCTCTCCCTCTATCTCTCTCTCTCTTCTATATATACTTTCCCCCTCCATTTCTTTCCTTCAGAAACCCAAACCCCACGTAAACCCTACCGTCGTCCCCCTCGCCGCCGCAGCCCCAACGCCGACGCCACCATCACCGGCCTCCTCGCCTCTTCGCAACCACTTCACCTCCTTCCTCCTCTCCCCTCATTCCCGAGCGCCTACACGAGCCACCTGCACACCGCTTGCACATCGCCTGCTCCTCGTGGGATCGCCGCCGGCGATCTCGATCCGCCCCTGGCCTCGCAAGCACCCCCTCAGTGAGCATTGCTTCCCCTCCTCTTTTCCTTTCTTCTTTTCCTTCTCTGTTAAGGTTTTCTTGATCTGCAGTGTTTAGTCGCTGTCATCGTAGGCCACCGCCGGAGCTCCGTCGACTAGGTCGACCGTCACCACCCGTCCCACAGATCCTCATGAGCATTCCCTTCTCCATCCTCCTTCACTTCTTCTTTATTTTCTTTTCTTTTCTTGTTGCAATCTTGATCGTTCACTGTTTTGTTTCTCGCCGGAATCCCGGCGTGCCGGCGACGTGTTCCGACATTCCAGAGTGGAACCCCGACCCGTGTGGCTTCACTGTTCGTTGTTTGGGTTCATTCCGTAAACCGTGCGCCGTAGCGAGTTTTCCCCGCCGATATTTTACGTTCCGTTTTCCCGGTTCGCGACCCGTCGAGGCAAGTACCCCTTGCTACATGCTAAACAATATTTACATACACATTGATGACACCCTAAACCTATAAATTTAACTTTGGTACGATCATTTCTCTTTTTCGTGTTCAATATTGTTATATAACATTTTATCTTTCAAACTTGGAACCAATATATGTAGATATCATTGCATCCATGAAGTCTTAACTTGGTAACATGATTAAACGGCTATAATTGTCATACTGCATTCTTATAATGCTGAAATCATCTCTGTGACACAATTGATATCTGTACTGCTAATTGAATGAATCTTCCTATTGCTTAATTCATTGCTTAGATCATGTTGTTAACCATGCCTGATTATGTAACTGAGTATGAGCACACCCATGATATTGTTTACATCTTGACCTGACTTGCTACATACATATTGATTGACCCGACATGGTACCGTATACTGCTTGACTTGACCTGATGTACCATGACCTGACCCGTTACCTGATCTTGTGTCTAATGCCAACAAACCTGACATGTAGTCCTCATGGACCGTTCCTGTTGTCTATCCAGACAAACCTGTTTACCTGATCCTGTGTTGGCATTAGTTCTTGATTTCGGGATACCTGACTTGACTTACACATATAACTTGGGGGTATGGGGAAATCAAAGGTGAAACCTGACTTGTAACTCAACAGTTCACTACTTGTTCTGATCAGTTTTAGGCAAGGCCAGCCTTGGAATGATGATGCTGACATCATTCATCTGTACACATTCCTGTTTGGTGCCTAGCGGCATGTCTCGGTTTCAGCCCGAGAATCTGGGGACGTGGTCCCGGGTATGTACGGGATACTATTGAGTTACATCGATGATTCATCAATTTGGTTTCAAAGACTTTAGAACAGAAAACCTGATAGAACAGTTTAGTTTACCCACTACACACCACCCTGCACTGCTCTGATTTATATTATTGTTACCCTTACTTTATTCATGTTTATATTCGCATTGCCTGTTTATTATGTTATTACTTGATGACTTGACGCGCTGACGTCTGGGTTTTGCATGGCCCAGATTCTGTACCGCTGTCGCAGTCCTAGCAGGAGTACTTCAGCCGACAGGCTGAGCTGTGAGTGTCAGCAGTAGTTAGTTTTCTTTCCTGCATTTATTTCCTGATGTGAGCCCGCATTATGGGACATACATTCCAGTTATTTTGTATTGGATCTTTCGCTTCCGCATTTTATTATTCTTGACTCATGTTATCTTGGATTATGGACATGTTTTAGATAGTTTTATTTTGTTCTTGATATCTCTACAGCCGTAATGTGACTGTGGATGGATACTTCCTACCCATAGGTAGCATGGCTGGCTATGTCACGTGCCCATTTTAGCGTACTCTGGGAAGCGGGGTGTGACATGGATAAAACATCAATAGAAACAAATACATATATCCTGATAACGACAACTGAAATAATATACTATACAACTGAGCAAGACTGTCATGTACATACATATCCCTAGCATCCACATGTATACAGATACAATAATGGCCTCTACGGCATACATATCCAACAACAAACACGGTTTTGGGATGAAAAAGAAAAACTGGCAATATCTCCGTTTGCACTGCTTTCAAAATATTTTAAAAACGCAACAAAATGAGTCTTTTGTTTTGTGTCCTTGGTGTCTTGAGCAATTAAGTCCTAGGGGTGTCTCTACACCTAATGCCCTAAAACCATCTGGATTGGGAGTCATTGACCCAAAGCTCGCTAAGTATCCAATCGCTAAATAAAACAAGTCAAGCAAGTGTTCTATCCAAGTTCAAAGTCCTCACGGTTGTTTGTGGGAGAATAATCTTGGCAGGGACGAGTTTTCTATTATAAACAGTTTTTTTGCGGAGATATGAAAGTTTAAATTTGAAGGATTATAAGATTTTTTGCACGGTCATGAAAGGTGGGTATGAATGAAGACAGGTGAAAGGTAGAAGTGAAGAATACGACGTTGTTTTCTGTTAAAGATGATATAAATTCTGACTTGAAACTTAACCGGAGAATGAAACTTGAGAACTATTAAGTCTTTTCAAACTCATGTGATCCTTTATAAGTCTTTCCACATTTGTGGCATGATGATCCTAATCGAAGTTTTTAAAACTTAACGACACTATTCGCACAATCATGTAAATAAATATATGAACTTAGGTTAAATGAGATATGAGAAGGGAAAAATAAAGGTTGGACGTTTCTGACTAGGGTAATAGAACTTCTAACTTTGATGCTAAACCTTAAGATTAGAATCAACAGTTTCCTCACGAAACCAGCATGACCGGATTTTGTGGGTGTAATCCGCTGAAAACCCTCAGGAGACAAAACTTCTCTTACTAAGGACACCTAGAGGTTTAACGGCTTGTTGCATGGGCTCAGTGCAATCACGTTTCCTGCGAAAGTGAGATTAGGATTTATGTTTTGCTCGGGACGAGCAAAAGATAGATTTGGGGGTATTTGTTCGGCACTATTTATTACATTTTAATTCCGCTCATTTCCTATCATTTTGTCAATAAATAGTGCTATTTAATCTGTGTCTGCTCATTAGTACAGATTATAGGTACACAGGCAAAAACTCTGGAGACTGTACACAACATACGCAGAAACGACGGTCAACTGCGAACATGACAAATAACATATCAAGTCATTTGGTTTTTGCAAACAAATTAAGTTGTGTAAATAATAATTGGTTTTGGTCCAACATGATACAACATCAACATCAAGTGTGAACCATCATCAAATGGATGCACCATCATGATGCATCAAGTGGGCAAACACCATCATGATGTTTTGCAAGTGGACTCGGGCATGTGGGTACACAAGTGGGCATAGTTATATGTATTTGGAAAAGTGTTGATTTGAAGTGTGAATATAACGCATACCCACTTGATCCCTTCGCTGTCCATTGCTCCAGATTTCACCCATGTGTGAATTAAAAGAAATTGCAACTGCAAGGAGATACTAAAGTGACCAGAAGACTAATGCACCTAGGTGGGCCCTAGACTGCACACTTTGGCCACAAATTTAATCCAATTACCTGCAATTTGTGGTTAGATCATCTCTATTTTGGCTCTTTCAATTTTGGTGGGTCCCTTGTGATATATTTAGTCCACTTGTATAAGCAACTTTTGATTTTGAGTTGCCTAAAAATAGCAGATCACATATTAAGTTCTGGGTTGGATTTTTGAGTGTGTAACATTTGATAGCTTCCTATTCTTCCTTCTTTGAGCTCTCATTTGAGAGCTCTATTAAGCAGGCTGAGGTTATTATCTAACTTGTAGCTCTAATCCCTCCATTTTGTTAATAAAGAATTGCACTTGTTTTCATTTTCTTTACTTATTTCATGTTCTTCATTTCTCTTGTGTTTTGTTTTCTCTTTTAAGCAATATTTGTGTCATTTTATGGTTGTGGTAATGGTGAGGATGTGAGATGAATGACTTTGCCTTCCTCCTCCTCTTGTGAATATTTAATGTGCTTAAAAAGATATTATAACTTCAAGGTTGTTTTATGGCATTGGAGTGATTTGGTATTTTGATTGCATGGTTACTTGGTAACCTCATCATATACCATATTCTCTCTAAGTCTCCATTTTACAATGTTTAAGTTAGAATCAACTAGTGTTAAAATTGCTAAATGTTAGATAGGGTATTTTTTTAACGAGTTGATTGACACCCTTCTTCATTTCATATACCCTATACTATCACAACTCACTTAGCAAGTTTAATGCTAAAACCACTTGCTCTCATGTGCTAATTTGTGTATTTGTTGCTGATGTATGCTTGCTAATCCTTGTGCTTAGTGTTTATACTTCAATCTTGGACATACAAACGGTAAGTGAGAATAATACGGTTCATTTCATTTCTTGCGTTGACATCGACATCTCGATGGTTTGTGCTTCACGAACGCTTTGACAAGCCATGCTTCACGTCATAATCATCACAAGGACGGAACAACTCATGATCAAGCGAGCGTCGAAGAATTTGCCACGATTCAACCATCCGAACCGGAGCCATGACTGTTTTCTTAACTTGGTCTCTAACTTCGTATTTTCTTAATTTCGTGACAAAACTCAATTCTTTCTCTTTGAACCTTTAACGACAACTTCTAATCACCAATTCCCTGTGGATTGACCCATACTTGTCGGCTCGCTACAACGTGCCATGCACTTATGGTTTATAAATTTTAAAACGAGACCGAGCTTGTGTGCACCGCATTTCTAAAAACCTTTTCTTTCAAAACCATCAAAAGCGCACGCAGTGAGGCCCCAATACATAATATATATGCGTGTGTGTGTAATTTCCATAGTTATATAACTACATGAATGAGATATAAATAAATTGTGATAAATACCAGTAAATACATATATCCACTAAATGTGTTAATATATTAAATCAACACTTGATTTTATATCCGTTCTTTCCAAAAAACCTGCTAGTATTTCCATATGTCCGATTACCGTCAGTGTATCCAATACACTAGTTTTAATCGAACCCCAGTACGCATACAATACGCACTGCTACATCATATAGCAAGAGTCGGAAAAACCTCTGTGTTGGACTTTAATGACTTGACAATATGCTGGCAGTGTGTTACCGAATCCAATTCTTAACATATGTTGAGGATTCACTCGCGCGCGCAAATGCGTATGTTTTGGAAATGGAAACATTTTGATGAAATGGAATGCGCACGCGAGATCGTTCTCGTCTTAAATATTTATAAACCGCAAGTGCACGACGCATTGTAGCAAGCCGGCAAGTACGGGTCAATCCGCAGGGAATTGTGTATTAGGTCTTGTTGTTTAAGGTTCAACAAATAATGAATTGGGTTGGTTGTCACAAAAAATAGAAAATACGAAAACAAGGAAAACAAGCAAATAGGCTAAGAAAGAAGCGGTTGTGGCTTTGGCTCGGAAGGTTGAATTGCGACTATTCCTTCGACGCTCTCTTGATCATGAGTTATCCGTCCTTACGTCGATCCCAGCATGAAGCATGACTTGTCAACGCGGTTGCGGAGCACAAGTCATCAAATTCCGATATTCGCCACAAATACGAAACAATTCCGTTTACGTTCACTTACCGTTTGTATGTCCAAGCTTGAGGTATCAACATTAAACACAAGGGTTAGCAAGCATACGGCAACATGAAAAACACAAAGTAGTGAGTGAAAGCAAATGATTTGAATCTTAAGTGTGCAAAGGGTTTGTGATAGTATAAGGTATATGAAAACTGAGGGTTTGTCAAGCACTCGGTCACAAAATACCGCATCCAAACTTAGCAAACTTAACACCGAATTGATTTTACCTTAAACATTGTGAAATAGGGAAGGGGAGTGAATATGGTCTATGAAGAGGTTACAAAGTAACCATGGTTTTAAAATACCATATCACATCAATATATGAAACAATCCTTAAGTTATAATCACATTAAGCACATTAAACATAAACAAGAGGAGGAGGAGGCAAAGCCTTTCATCTCACTTCCTAATATTATTAACACTTGAAGAAGTGGTACTAGATTTTGGTAACTTATTCAACCTCCATAATGAAGCTCTCCAAAGAAAACTTCAAGAGGGAAGAAGAAGAAGAAACCAATTGAAGCCCACTCAACTCTCAGGCTAAACCAAAAACAAAACAAAACAAGAAAATATATTACATGAGAGAATGAGAGAGATGAGAGAGAGGCCTTCCCTTGCTCATTGGTCTGCTTTTATAGGCACAAAAGAAAAATAAACCAGCAATAAAAATAAGGTGACGTGGCAGCAAGGGAGGGACCACGGAAAACTGTGGCTCATTGGAGGCAGGGGGCCGGCCTGATCGGTTTTGGTAGGCATGTGGCCGGCCAAAATCCGAGGAATCATGCTCGTATTTGTTGAGATGGTTTGTGTTCTTCCCAATATCACCCTGGTGCTGCTAGATTTCTCTATAGATGCCTTGGTTGAACTCAGGGATTTGGAGGGAACAAGATGCCATACATCACATCAAATCTTTTTGCATTTATTACCCATGTCCCCCCATATGTGCCATGGGCAGCCCCCACCTAGGCCCAAGAACCAAAGAGCTATATGCACACTTGTGTTGTGTTGGACCAAAAATGTGTACACATGATATTTGCAAAAGGGCTCTTTGGTTATCGGTTGTTTTTCTGTTCCTTTTGCAATGTCAGCTTCCAAACGTTATATCCGTGATTTTGAGTGTGTTTCCAGTCTTTTATCACGAACACCTATAATCTGTAATTCTGAGCAGATACTGGTTAATAGTACCGATATATACAAAATAGATAACGAATGAGGGTATTAAAATGCAGTTTTCTGAGATGAACAAATACCCCCAAACTTATCTATTGCTCGTCCCCAGTAATTCAAAAAATCCTAGCCTCACTTTCACAGGGAACGCGATTGCACTGAGCACGTGCAACAAGTCGTTAAACCTCTAGGTGTCCCTAGTAGGAGGAGTGTTGTCTCCTGAGGGTTTTTAGCGGATTACACCCACAAAATCCAGTCAAGTTAGCGTCGTGGAGAAAACTTGTTGATTGTAATCTTAAGGTTAAGAATCAAAGTTAGAAGTTCTATTACCCAAGTCAGAAACGTTAAACCCTATTTTTCACTCTTCATAATTTGTTTAACATAAGCTCATACGCGTCTTTACGTGATTGTGCGGATAGTGTCCACGAGTTTTTAAGAACTTGATTAGGGTCATCATGTCATCATTACAGACCAGGATAAACTTCTGAAGGATCACACGAGTTTGAAAGGAGTTAAGATTTTCTCAAGTTTTTGTTCTCCAGTTAGGTTTCAAGTCAGAATATATATCATTTTTAATAGAGAACCTAAGTCTGATGTTTCACTCCTACTTTTCACATATTGTTGCTCATACACACCCATCATTATTGTGCAAAACGTCTTATATAAATATACCTTCATATCTCCGTGAAAAAACTGTTTTAATAGAAAACTCGTCTTCACCAAGATTATTCTCCCACAAAGAACCGTGAGGACTTTTAACTCGGAGAGAATACTTTCTTAGCTTGTTTTATTTGGCGATTGGAAAATTAGCGAGGTTTGGGTCAATGACTCCCAAACCAAATGGTTTGGGAGCATTAGGTGTGGAGACAAAAGACTGATTTTATTTTAAATAATTCCGCACTCAGTGAAAACGGAGATATAGCCAGCTTTTTCTTTTAAATCCGAAGACGTTACATGTGGATAAGGTGTGTAATTACTCCAACAAGATTTCAGATGGGTTATTTTTCAGATTTATAGCTTCTATTAAAACCTCAATAATATTCTTCATATTCACCTTACTTTATGAACTATTCTTTGATATTACTTAATTCAGAACAAACCTGTTTGATCCTAAAGATGTTTATCAATTTTAAAAGTTTACAGACATGTCAGAGTTTCATCAAATTCTCAAAAATATATGACACGTGAAAAGTGTTATAAAAGACGTATATTAGCTATGGTTAAACACAAAGGAGGGTTATTTTTCGGGTCGTCAGTCTCTCGAAAAGGATTTAGTTATTTCTAACTTATCAACCGAACCGTTAGACCTCAAATCAAGGTTCCCCCACTAGCTAACATGAAAAAGTTTTTATATTTTAGGGAATTTTTTTTCAATTTTTATAGGTTTTTAAATATGTATGCAATACAGAATATACAATATACACATGAGGCAGCAAAATAAACGCAGTGCTCACCCCCAAACCTAAGTTTTACGATGTCCTCATCGTTGCCCCCGTCTCCGGTAGCTAGACTTAGATATCAGGGTGAGAAATTTATTTAAACAAAAAGAAAAAACCTAAGACTAATTACAACATTTATAAGTTAAAAGATTGTGTTAGTCCAGAAATTAATACCAGCCATTTAAATTTTTGTCTATATAGTGCAATGACTGGTAAAAGAATATGTATATACAAAAGAAAAAGAAAAAGAAAAGGTATACGTTAGATGTTAGTGAAGGGAATGAGCGTGTAAAAGTTGGGATCATAAGATGCTGAAGATGAATGTGAAGTTTTGAAGAGGTTAAAGAATTATTTTCTGGATGAATTGAATGTTCATAAAGCACATGTTGAGTTCCGATGTCAAGTTCGTTTAAAAACTGGAGTTCAACCGCAAAAACTTCGGAAAAAGAAAGGTTCCTAGGATGTTCCAAAATTGATCCTGACTCAAACTCACCCAGAATATCAAATTCATCCGCAAAAATTTCCTCAAAACTCGCTATGAAAAAATATTTTTCAATGCTGTCTTCCTCTCTATGATTTTTCACAATCCTATTCTTATCACTATAACTCACCGACTTTCCCAATGCCGTTTCTTCCTCATCACATTCACAAACGGGTAGGTATATGTCATCCAAAAAAGTAGGTTCCCACACTAACATTTCTTCCGAAACAATATCACTAGGTGATACAAAAATTGTGGGTTCCTGATCATTGATCTCTTCTGACAATCCATCCAAACCATACCCGATAAATTCATAAGGTCCCTCATTTAAAATTGGATTACAAAAATCATCGGTCTGCCTCGGAGGGTTTTCTTGTGTGTCCTGGTAACACTCAGTCAATTCAATCGTATCATCATCTATGAAATTATCAAAATTTGTTTGATCATTTATCTCACTCGGGTGACTTCCTAGATGACAGACATTAACATTATTGGGTTCCGATTGACTGTGTTCACTCCCTAGAATCCTCTCAGATAAATGTTTCGCGTGTTCCTCTATTCTAGCCAATGATTGGGCTTGAGCAAGAAACAATTGCTCATATTGCTGTATGCACAGGGCTAGCGTAGAAGCTGATTGATTCTCGACCGCAGTCATTACTTCAATACCCTTCTCTAAAGTGGTCAACCTAGCATCCATCTCACTATTATACTCTAATGATGTGTCAGTTGTTTCAGGTAAGGAGGGTTGTGATGGCGGTGATGCTAAAGCAGTCAATCTGTCGACCTTTTTCTCTAAATCTTCAATCATTAGTTCTCTAATTGAAGTGGGACAGGGTTCAAGAGTGTTACATGGGTAACCATTATCAAAAAACTGGGACGGTTGGTCACCCCCTAAGAAAGGACAGTTGTCATGAATGTGGGAAGAATCGTGGCAATTTGAACAAATGAATTGGGATTGAGTATAAACAAAAGAATAAGAATCGTGAAAAATTGAATTGAATCGTGTATCACCCATATTAACAAGAATTCATAAATATCATAAAAATAAAGAATATCACACCCTTAGCAGTCTATGGTATGCTAGTCAACTAGACCTGCTCAAGAACCTGATTGTCGAAGTAAAACTGTGTCGAGAAACGGGCTCAAGATATACAGATCACGAAGCCAGGTAAGTGCAAGAGAGAAGGGGAGGTTTTCCAACGCTTTCGCGAAGTTCCTTAATTAGATAACCCTTTCTCTTGAACACTTGCCTAGACACCCTGTGAACGATATACCGTTAAGTGGTATTCTAAACACAGTTAATTTCTCCTAATGAGCGCGATGTCCTTAAAGTCAAAGTTGTAGTTGATTTTAAATTACCGTGGTTATGCAAGAATGCAGTTTTGTGATTTGTGGGCTACGGAAAAAGGTGATAAAATCCTTTACCGTATCTTGTTTGGTTTTTTTGCCCTTAAATCCGTATCAAGATGAAAATGCGTAATCAATAAAAGAATTCAAAAAAATCAAGCAATTCTTTTTCGTTTTAAATTTAAGCGCTGCAAAAAATATGGTTAGTTTTCTGTTCAATTGGTGGCAAGCCTGTGCGAAGAATCCTGCAGAAGATAGAATAGTGGAATGCGTCGGATTCAAGAGGAACGTGTTAGGAAATACGTACCGCTTTGATTTGGTTAAAAACCCCTTTGAAGTGATCCCGAGATTTTGATTGTTCGCTTGCGCGGGTCAAACAACTCGGATCTTTGGCACTGTACTTCACTAACGTTTTGCAATTGAATTTGATCCTCGCTCCGCACGATCGCTGGTCGTAATTCCTTAAAAACTGAAATTTCGGAAAATACGATATTTAATGTCAAAAGCGATATATCTGCCCCAATTCCTGCACACTAAAAATTATAAAAATCAAACAATACCACTAGAATGCAAACACTGCACTGGTGATCATACAAAAAGAAAAAATCACAAACACCACTAATGGGCTGGCGAGCTCGGATTCCTCACTGATGTCGCTGGCCAAATGATGAGTATTTGTGCTCGAATTTTGTATGGATCTTTCAGGCTATATTGGTATTCCAATGGTATAACTTGACTTTTTAATTTATGTTTAGAGTGATTGCAGGGTGCAAAGACAGAGAACAAAATGAAAGAATTTGTTAGTTTGTGTTAGTTTTTTTTGAAAAAAATTGAGTTAGTAGTTAATGAGTTAGTAAGAACCAGAAATAACAATACCCAATACTACAAAATCCCCAGCAACGATGCCAAAAACTTGTTGGGAATTCATCCGCGCGCGCAAACGCGTATGTTTTGGAAATGGAAACGTTTTGAGGAAACGGAATGCGCACGCCAGATCGTTCTCGTTTTAAATATTTATAAACCGCAAGTGCACGGTGCGTTGTAGCAAGCCGGCAAGTACGGGTTGATCCGCAGGAAATTGTGTATTAGGTCTTGTTGTTTAAGGTTCAACAAATAATGAATTGGGTTGATTGTCACAAAAAATAGAAAATACGAAAACAAGGAAAACAAGCAAATAGGCTAAGAAAGGAGCGGTTGTGACTTTGGTTCGGAAGATTGAATCGCGACGATTCTTTCGACGCTCCCTTGATCATGAGTTATCCGTCCTTACGTCGATCCCGGCATGAAGCATGACTTGTCAACGCGGTTGCGGAGCACAAGTCATCAAATTCCGATATTCGCCGCAAATACGAAACGATTCCATTTACGTTCACTTACCGTTTGTATGTCCAAGCTTGAGGTATCAACACTAAACACAAGGGTTAGCAAGCATACGACAACATCAAAAACACAAAGTAGTGAGTGAGAGCGAATGATTTGAATGTTAAGTGTGCTAAGGGTTTGTGATAGTATAGGGTATATGAAAACCGAGGGTTTATCAAGCACCCGGTCACAAAATACCGCATCCAAACATAGCAAACTTAACACCAAATTGATTTTAACTTAAACATTGTGAAATAGAGAAAGGGAGTGAATATGGTATATGAATAGGTTACAAAGTAACCATGGTTTCAAAATACCATATCACATCAATATATGAAACAATCCTTAAGTTATAATCACATTAAGCACATTAAACATAAACAAGAGGAGGAGGAGGCAAAGCCTTTCATCTCACTTCCTTACCATTACTACCAGCAAGAGGATTAGTTAAGCATGATAAAAAGAAAAGCAAGTAAAGAAAAGAAAGCAAGTAAACAAAGAAACACAAATATTATTAACACTTGAAGAAGCGGTACAAGATTTTGGTAACTTATTCAACCTCCATAATGAAGCTCTCCAAAGAAATTTTCAAGAGGGAAGAAGAAGAAACCAATTGAAACCCACTCAACTCTCAAGCTAAACCAAAAAAAACAAGAAATTATATTAAATGAGAGAATGGGAGAGTGATGAGAGAGAGGCCTTCCCTTGCCCACTGGTCTGCTTTTATAGGCACAAAAGAAAAATAAACCAGCAATAAAAATAAGTTGACGTGGCAGCAAGGTAGGGACTATAGAAAACTGGGGCTCATTAGAGGCAGTGGGGCCGGCCTGCTCGGTTTTGGTAGGCATGTGGCCGGCCAAAATCCGAGGAATCATGCTCGTATTTGTTGTGATGGTTTGTGTTCTTCCCAATATCACCCTGGTGCTGCTAGATTTCTCTATAGATGTCTGGGTTGAACTCAGGGATTTGGAGGGAACAAGATGCCATACATCACATCAAATCTTTTTGCATTTATTACCCATGTCCCCCCATATGTGCCATGGGCAGACCCCACCTAGGCCCAAGAACCAGAGAGCTATGTGCACACTTGTGTTGTGTTGGACCAAAAATATGTACACATGATTATTTGCAAAAGAGCTCTTTGGTTATCGGTCGTTTTTCTGTTCCGTTTGCAGTGTCAGCTTCCAAACTATATATCCATGATTTTGAGTGTGTTTCCAGTATTTTATCACGAACACCTGTAATCTGTAATTCTGAGCAGACACTGGTTAATAGTACTGATATATACAAAATAGATAACGAATGAGGTTATTAAAATACAGTTTTCTGAGATGAACAACATACTAGCACGTCAGTGGCACTAGCTGTTCGTAATGGCTACCCAGGTATCTGTAAGTAGATGCTCGTGCTCATGCCGCTAACTAGCGACCAAGGCGGAATACATAACAAAAATTTCTAAACAAAGAGCACGAACTTCTACGACCTAGAATCGAATCCAAATATTAAACTAGTAACTAGAAGGAGTTTAGACTACTCGGTTAGAACTAGCTACCTTTGTATTCATATCCTTCATATTTTTTCCACTTCATACGCTCCTTGGTCCACCGGGAACGAGCTTGGGAGTCGGTCTTCCTTATCGAAGATGATTCACCTGAGAGAACCCTAACCTAGGCTCTAGCTTCACACTAAAATAACAAGTGAAGCAACTAGTGATCAAGACTTGCTAGGAATTGGTCACTATAGATATTGTAGTGTTATTCTCTATGTTTTTCTCTCATTTTCTTTTCCTTTCTTAACTCGCTAAAATTCAAGAGAAGAGGAAGAAGAAGATAATGGTGATGATGATGAAATATCAAGCATGGCAAATGAAAACTTATCCTAATCTCTTTTCTTTTTCTCTTTTTTATGTGTGAAAATGGGTGGAGTTGTGACTCACCATTGTGAGTCACAAGTGTTGGTTAGTTGTGCTCACTCTACATCGAAAGTAGAGTGGCGGAATGCACAAAAATTAAATTTTGAGCAAGCAAAACCAACTAAACCCCTAGTGATCAAACCATAAGCCTAATACAGCAACTAAAAAGAGTTAATCTACTCGGATAAAATTTTATTCCGAATGATCCGTGTCCTTCGGTCTTCTACCTTCTTCCTTAGCTCCATGAGGTCTCCATGATCGGGATTGACCTCCGATCTTTCTCCATCGAAGATGTTCCGCCCGAAGGATGTGGTTTATGGCTCTAGCTCCACACAAAAATCTAATGGAGTAACTAAAAGAGTTAGGTTGCTAATCTAAAGTGTTTAGTGATGTAGTATGTTGTTCTAGTAATTTTTCTACCTCTCTTCACCCTTGATTCTCAACTCATGAGAGGGTAGGGTGAAGAGAAAGAAGGAGCTCTAGAATGGAGAGAGAAAGAGAACGGTGTAATGAAAATCTCATCATAAAACAAATAATGCAAGCATGGTTTTATCAAAATGATTTTTGCATATATAAAAACCAACCATACTTGAATAGTGTTGACAAATGTGTAAGGTTGTTTTCTTAATAAATAGGATTTTATAAAATTTAGCGGAAGCGATTTTGAAAAATTTATAGAGCAAAAACCCTAAGAAACCGAAATCGAACCTAAAGATTACAAATTGAAAACAAAATGAAGAAGCAAAGTTAGAAGTTGGAACTACAACTTTTTTATCATCTTCTAAAGCTTCTTTGTTGGACTCATTCTTCGCTCCAAGTGGTTTGAACAAAGTTGCAAGTCGATCCTCTTCGTCCTAGATGATCCACGCGAAGGAAACCGCAAGTTTGGCTCTAGCTTTACTCTTGTGTGAACTTGGATGATGCAATTTGATTTAATTATTTGCTATGGAATTAAATCAAGAGAAGTAGTAAGGCTCACTTTGTGTTTTCTCTCTTCTCTAAATTTTCTTTTTCTTTTTAGAAAATCTTGGAGGAAGAAGATGAAGTTTAGAGAGTTAAATGAAAATATATCTTTTTAACTCTTTATGCATTCCAATTTGTGGAGAGGGGAGATGTTTCAATGAGTCATCTTATGACTCTTTTCTTAAGCTCACACCCTTCTCCACACTTCTAAAATGATAAGAAAAAAGTGTGTTTTATTTAATATATTTACATATACATACATACATACATAGACACACACACACACATACATACATACACACACACACAAACACACACACATAATTATATTAAATACCTGCACATGTTTATGTATCATATACATATACCCGTATTCGTATCAAAATACGAATACCGTAGAGAGAGAGAAAATAAAAGATATAATACCATTGATATTAAATCAACACTTGATTTAATATCCGACAAGTGTTATCAAAATGTTCGATTAAAATACTTGCATCATATACATGTGTTTAATCGAACTCCCGCGCGCATCATCATACGCACACTACATCATTTCGCCAAAGCTAAGAAACCTTCTGTGTGGGACTCTAAAGACTCGACAATACGCTGGCAGTAGTTCAGGATCATATCCATAACCACAAGCATGTCAGCGGTACTTGCTGTACGTAACGGCTACCCATGTATTTACTGAAAGAAAGCTCGACAAGAAAGCTCATCCTAACCCTACAAAGCCTATCAGTGACACTCATCGTACAGTCCGGTCTCTTCGTTTAAGAGTGTCACATATCAAGTCTGGAGGGTGGAATCCGTCAGAACACCACACACCCGATAGTCGTGCCAATCATTAACCTATAACCACTGTAGATATAACGGATACATTTATCAGTTTATCTTATCTTCCCTGGCCAGGGACTTATGGTTACAGTCGATCAGGCACAATACAATATCAACTTCCCATACCGGGAGAGAAGAAACCCTTCCGATTGCTCACTACCTCCATGTGGTTCGGGACTGTACCTAACTAAAACCTATTTACACGGCTCTTTAAAACCGTGGTAGGGTAATAATCAAAGCACAATGGGAAACACATAAGACACTATGACAATCTCAGGTCTACAGACAACCTTGTACTTATGTCACCAAAGAACTGCTATCTGACGATAGGTATAATACCATCCAGGAGTTCTCTATCAGTCCGTTCAGTAAAACTCATTCTCCAATGAGCACCTGTATACAATCTTGGGTGTCAAATACCGATGGCTATGGGAACAACCATTCCTCGGTTAAACGTATACACTAGTCTACTCTAGAGTATCGATGTCCATTCTCGATACTCCCTCGACTAGGAATATTTAAGGATGTACTTATAGACTACCCAGGCCCCACTAGTACGATCTTTATCATAATCTTGGGAGTCAAGCAAAGATCGTACGGGCTTTATCAACATGTATTAGCGATAGTAATCACAAGTATAAACTTTACATATGAATGATAAAGGCAAACTAAATAGCATATTATCATATCGAGCAAGATTTTCCTATACATATATATGTCCAACAATTACAATAATTTCCTCCAGGGCATACATATCTAACAATTTACCACTTGCACTAAGGCAAATTATTGGTATATCGTATACCCAACATCTCAAAAAGTCGTTCGAACTGTATCTGAGGGAGGGCCTTGGTGAGTGGATCCGCTATATTATTCTTCGTGTCTACTCTCATAATCTCGATCTTGCGGCGATCAACTATCTCCTGGATCAGGTGATACCGCCTCAAAATGTGTTTGGAATTCTGATGGGACCGGGGTTCCTTGGCGAATACCATAGCTCCATTGTTATCACAATATAAGGGTATTGGATTTGTAAGTCGATGTCGCGCACCCCGCGGGTTCATAGGGAGGCGGAAAACGTAAGAAAACGTTCTTTACAAAGCTCGCAACACCGATTCGAACTCCACGATCGATACTTAACCCTAACTAGCATACTACTATGAGGTAAATTACATGAATACAATGTTATACCTCATGATTTCAAGCCCTTCAGGTCTTCTTGACGCTGTCCTCCTCCTCGTCATAAGCTACAAGGATCGTAACGGATCGACGCTTCCTCGTCGGCCTCCTCGAGTCAAAGATGATCCACCCGAGAGTCTATAGTGCAGGCTCCAACCTCAAATCCAAGGAAACTAGGGCACCTAGTTCGCTACACTAGATGACCTAGGTGATGTAGAGAGTATATATGGATTGGTATGTCTCTCATAGCCTTAGGTTTACCAACACATGAAACATGAAAGGCTAGAGGTAGGAGAAGATCAACTTGAGATAAAGCTAGTGAAGTGTTAGCATGAAATGGAGAGTGTACTCTCTTGTGTAAATCTGAACCATTCTCATTTTTCAATAGAATAACTCTAATAAAAAATCAAGCATGGTTCATATTTCATCTTAGTGAGTCATGGCTTCAAAATCCTCCATGTGTCACCAAGTGGCATGCTCCATATTATGCAAATTTCCACCTCATTTCCTCCACCTCTTAATGCATTAATCATTTAACCAGAAATGTTTAATACTTAATATGAGGCGTCTTCTTCTAGAAGCATCTTTGAACAAATTACGAAAATGCCCCTCATCCGTATATACATACGAATACTAAAGAGACAAAAATAATCCATCAGTATAATGCTAGGATCCGGCTTAAACCAAAGCCCACTAGTATTATCTGTTCGAATCATCATCCATGCACAAGTACACGTTGTAAGTCTACGCTAGCGCCCCGGCAGTCTACAGACGCCAAATGCGGAACAAAAACTTTTAACTTGGCGCTATCGTATACTTTAACCCGGATCTGCCATTATTGCTAAACTAACAAACTGTAAAGAGTGTAGGAATGTTATACCGAACGATCCGAGTCCTTCGTTCTTCAACCATCATCCCACGCTCCGTTGCGGCTGCTCCGATCTCGTCGATCGCCGATCTCCTCGTCGAGGTGGCACCACATGATCGGTTCTTTAAACGGGCTCCCGCCTCTGACTCGTGGCAACTCGATCGTCAAGTTTGCTAAAAGAGACGACCAAGATTGATGTAGAGAATGAGTAGATGACTTTGTCTCACTTCGTCCAAATCCGTGGACGACCGGTTAATGAAGTTGCCGTGGAAATTGGGTGATGGAATGAAATGAACTGTGAATTCCATACACCCCAAAACTATCATATCTTTTCTAACCGAAATGAAACCTCAAGTGAGAGTGAGAATCAGGAGAGAGAGAGGGCAAGCCATATATAGCAAGAGGGAGGTGACCGTAGGAGAAGGGGGTGACCACAAGAAAGCTTCTCACTTAAAAGATCAAGAAGAAAAGATCTTAAGGAAAACAAAAAGCATTAAGGTTAAAGCATGACTCACAAACCTAGTCATCATGCATTAATGAACCCTTAAATGCAACCAATGAAAACTTAACACCAATTAATCCTAGTCACCTCATCTAGAACCTTCTAGAAGAATCCACACTCATCTCAAGAAAAGACAAATCCGTCTTTAACCGAATGTTAAAAGACGGCTGATAGAAAACTGGAAACTGGCAACTTCCAAAAGTGATCCTGAAACTACTTTCAGGATAACCCCGAAACTGTATAAATATACCCGCATTTGTATTACGACCGAATACAAATGCAACTGAGACAAAGATATTATACCTACTCAATATAATACTCGGATCCGGCTTAAACCAAAGCCGACCAGTATCATCTGTCCGAAAATCGACACGTACGTAAACGCACGTGCATTTTCCGAACCCTGCCATAAAACCATACGGCCTCTACAACGTTTCGCCCGAACTTGGGAAACTGTCTGTGGGGGACTCTAATGACTCGTCAGCACCCTGGCAGTGGGTTTAACCACAAACCGTCAGCGGCACTAGCAATGCGTAACGGCTGCCCACGGACTGACGTCAAGGGTGGCCGAGGAGCGAACTCAAGGGAGACCGATGAGCGAACTCCTCCGAAAACCCTACTGAGCCTAACAGTGACAATGTATATACAGTCCGGTCCGTTCGTCAATGAGTATCGCATATCCGCCTAGAGGGCTAGTAACGTCAGACCCCCAGAAGCAGTATAAGTCGTGTCGGAGTGAAGCCCAATAACACCCTGAGATACTACTGGAGTACCTACCAGTAAATCTCCTGCCACGGCCGTGGGCTTTGTGTAATGGCTCTCCTAGACACAGCACGATCTCGCCCCCAATACCGGGAGAGACGAATCCCCTGCCGATCCGCTCACGTGCCTCCATATGGCTCGGGACTGTACCCAAAAGCTACCTGTTTGCACGACTCCTTTGAGCCGTGGTAGGGTAGAAATCAAAGCACAGTGGGAACTCACACGAGACAAGTGACGACCTCAGGTCGATGAACTAACCTGTACACATGTCACCAGGGAACTGCTATCTGACGGTAGATATAATACTAACTAGCAGATTCCCGGCGAGTCCTGTCCGGTGTACTCATAACCCAATGAGCACCTGTATACATCTTAGGTGATCCAACTGACACCAGTGGCTTGTGAGACCGGCCACCGCCCCTCGTCGGGGTCTCGACTGTACACACTAGTCTACTCCGGAGTATCGATGCCCTGTCTCGAAACTCCCACGACTAGGGACCACAATTAAGGATATGCATATAAACTACCCAACTCTCACGTATATGATCGCCATCATACTGTTGGTAGTAAAGCAAGATCCTAAGGGCTCTATCAAAGTGTAACATGCAATCAGTCACCTGAACATGTACACGACTGATAAAGGCAAACCAGATAGCATACTATCATCTTGAGTAAGACTGTCCTACCGGGATAGGTCCTCCGCAATCCTTGCAATCACGTACCTGCGATCCAATAATTGACTATGAGGGCACTATCTCCAACAATCTCCCACTTGCACTCAAGGCTAATATTGCGATGTCGACTACTCACAGCCCGTGTGAAACCGAACATTCAACTCCTCTACTAATCAGTTTCACAAAGCCCGTTTGTAAAACTATTGTGTTCGAGAAATAGCCTCAGTGAGTGGATCCGCCTAGAAGTTTCTTTCTGTATCTCTCTTAATCTCAAGTTCGCGGAGAAAGCCATCTCCCGAATTGAGTAGTACCTGTCTTAGAATATGTCTGGATATCTGATGGGACCTTAGTTCATAAATGAACTCCATATCCAAACTTCTTAGACCGTATGGATCACTGAACCTAATCAGTATCCGGCACCACGCCACCCACAGTATCCTCTGGAACCACCTGTCCATAATACTGTCCTTCGTCAGAAGGAAAACTAAAACTCTGACAATCACTCTGTCATCCATGTCACCTTTGAAGCCTGGAATGATAACCGTCCCCCGAAAGAGGCTGCCGTTATCAAATCCATAGAACATGTACTAATGTTCTAAAACCGCTTCCTTATGTTTCTCCAGGATTGGATTAATACAAACTTATTGCATCTAGTGCAAAACCAACATTTGGTGTGGTACTTGACATCTCATGATTGACTCAATTGCCTAAGCAAGTGATCTGCCAATCATGCACATCCCTCTCCCCTTTAGTCTATACGACAGTTTTAGAGAGGGTGACTCCATCACCTGCAGGTACACCACCATGCTAGGAGTCTACTATTCTAAAAACCATTAGAATATCTGTCAAAGTACCTACATTGGGAAACTACCCAAATCCAGATCTAAAACCATAGATCTAGAAACCAGAATGTCAAATATTATATCCATATCCTGTCTGGAGAAACAACTGTGTGACGACCACAGTACAACCGATCGTAGTATAGGAATTTTACTTCCTACTCTGTGTATGTCATCCAGATACCATGACATCACACCCTACTGCTTTCTTAACTGATCCATCCCCTATTCTGATTGAAGTCAAACCCATGACTGTCACATCAAAATTAGATGATCTATCTCCGCTATAACTGCTCAAGTCTATAAATAGATATAAGCATCTTGCCCACTATGCTTCTGCTGCTCCCACTGACTACGACAACCCTCCTACCGGGTCTCATAGCCTGGAACAACAGTAGTGTCAAGTCTGGGTAGATAAGAACCTCCCTGTCACCGTCCTTGAGGCTACCGGAGTACCTCTCGGGTGTCTGAGGTTACCTACCAAATCTGCGGAGTGGCTATTGGAATGTCAAACCTGATTGAATGTATAGGTCCTATTAAATTTTTCCGTAATCGTTCGCGGTTCTGGAATCACTTCCAGTTCTACCATACTCCCACTACTGTTTTCTGAAAAAGATCAATTTTTACTAAAACTGTGGCGAGTCAAGAACAATATCACTATTGATCTTCCAAATGGTAGAATATCAACCCTCGTCATAGCCAGGGTTAACCCACAAACAGCCATTACAGAAACGTGCCCTGAGTTATCCAGTGTCTGGTTTTAATCATAAGCTGGACAACTCCCCGTACCTTAATTTCTTTTAAGGTACGAACTATTCTATATCCAATACAGAAACTTTGGCACTTATTTAATTGGAACCATATTCAATCCATGCATCTGTCTCCAGTGCATATCAACTTAATGGAAAGAGGCTAATCAGCATTACTCAACTTAGGAATCCATCCAATTATGAGTAACCTGAAAAAGAAACACGTTTCTCAAAACCATCACTATCATCTGAATACCAATCACAAGAATCTACATCTTCGATCTCTTTGAAGAATCCCGATACTTGTGATACCTGGTTCTCTACTTTATTCTTATACCCACAACTTCTCAAAACTTAGACCTTGTATTTCTACGAAACACTCGTCTAAATACTAGAGAAGTTATAAGTAAACAGAACATAGTACGAGGACCTACCCCCTTTGTCCTGATGGACACTGGACAACATACAATACTCTGTATAAGTCCGCTGAGTTAGACAACTCAAAACCTGTGCGTTGTAGGTGGAAAACTGTACCCTGGTGATTTCCTCAAATATCACCAATTACAACGAATTCCGATATAATGAGGATAATCACCTAATTCCCAATATCTTACTCCCACTCATCATCTGTAAAACCATACAGATATGAGAATGAAACCTGGTAAATACATACCCTTGGAGTAAGTGTCTAATCGGGAAAACAGTTTTTCTTTAACAATGCACTGAAACATGAAAATGTTTCATAGGGGTATCCTGGTATTCATAGTAATGCCTCTTCCATAATCCAATTCATGACTTCAACCGTATATTTTATTGCCATCTCTCCAAATCCCTTAATTTGTCTTTAGTCGTTACCTTCTGTACACCATCGTTAGGCTAATTGGTTTTCTTCCTTCCCTACCGTTCGGCACCAGCCTATGGTTTGGAAGAAGACTATCCAGTAAGCATAATAGGTGTACCCTCCTAAACCAAGGAGTACTCGCATCTCGAGAGAAGGTGACGATAAAAGACAACTGAATAATACCTTATTCTTCTTAAAGGTGAAATAGGAGCGGCGATGAAGTACGCGGTTTTGGTCGTGAATGATATCAGTCGCAATTTACTTTGCCCTCTTTCTAATCCCTTTATTTTGTCTTTACATATTACCTTCTGCACACCCTACTTAGGCTAATTGGTTTTCTTCATTCCCTACCTTTCGGCACCAGCCTATGGTTTGGAATAAGACTATCCAATAAGCGTAATAGGTGTACTCTCCTAAACCAAGGAGCTCTCGCAACCTGAGAGAAGGTGATAATAAAAGACAACTGAATAAACCAATTCTATTTCTCCTGAACCTGGATCCATCCCCGAAGAAGTCCCTTCGAGTTCGTATATAACCATACGATGGATCTATCCAATGGAAGTGGATATCCGTAGTAATACGGGTGTTCTGAGAAATGCAAAGGGTAAAAAGAAGGAGTGGCAATGACCTATGCAACTCAGACAATCCAAAAGCCAGTATTTTAAGAAGGTTCGGTCAACCTGGTCACAGAGTTATAGTCTAGGGTCGGTCAAAGGTCGCTGCCAAAGAGAGAGAGAGAAAAGAAACACTCTGCGTGCACTCTAACCTAGATCAGAATGGTCATCAATTTATCTAATCCGGAAACCTCCCACTGTCCTGTCAAATTCTCCTCCAAACCTAAAGAAGAATCAATCGGGATCACCCGAAGAGTAAACCAACTCATCAGTGGGAATCGGGATCCAACTCTCATCGCATGATAACGTGATGGAATGCATCCACGTTACTCATACTCCAGAAGGTATGCGCATACTCGGCAAGTTTCAGTTTCTTTAGAAACTCCTGATATCAATTTTGCCCCATGCTCTTATAACCTTGGCGTTGGTCAAAATGTCATAAGTCACATGCCAAGTTCTACCCATCACTATCTTGTCAATTTGAACCCACCCGCACATGCCCCTGACGTTGGCCAATCGGCAGAACGACTGTCCCAAACTAACTCATCTATCTATGCAACAATTGAATACCCAGCAGCTACCAAACACTATGCCTTGGCGTTGGTCAAAATGCGTAGCTTGAATACTACTGAATACCCAAAAGAAGTGACGGAGGGCTACGGCTGGTTTTTGGCGAAAAACCTTTAGCGTAGTGAACTTGATATCGCTGAAGGAACCTGATAGCTTTTTAAAATATAGTGGCGAAAACCTTTTGCTAAAGAGGTCACTCCCGGTAAAGGGATCTCGGCTCTTTCCTCGTGGAATGAGGTGCAGGATATTCCACTGAATACCGCTATGCAAAGCAACTTGTAATCGACTATAGTAAAGTTATTACTCTGACGCAATCTTCTGTCCAAGGGGTCAGTCCCGGTGAAGGGATATCGGCCCTTGCCCCGTCGAATGAGGTGCTGGATATTCCACTGAATACCGCTATGCATAACAAAAGAAAACGTCTTTGCAATAACACTTTTTAAATTGTTCCAACAACTGTATACAGGTTTGTTTTTACTTTGCGTTGATCAGAATCAACGCAGTCCCATCAATCAATCACACCAGAAAAGAACGAAAATAAAATGTACGTATATGCCATCCGCATTCGTCACTGGGTCCCGTCATCACCCGTTAGGTTACTTAACTAACGACAGAGCGGGGGCTGGACTAGCGCGGGTGTAAAACATATACAACATCTAATAGTATATAAACCAATATACATAATCGCTCCAGGCGTGATAATATGCAACATTACAGAAAAGTAATAAGCATCACAGAACAATACAGATATCTGGGATCCCCGAGTTTCACAGAGCCGCTGCTGAAACTCGACGTTCCCCTGTCGTGTGGATAGCCTGTGCAATGAAACCTAGACCCCTACGGGTGCGGCAAGTTACCCGCCAAAACCTGAAGCGAGGTAGTCCCCACAGCATAGTGAATGGAACACCCGGCACTTCACGGAATCCGGTAAATTGAGCACCCCTCCTTGGGTCAACCGTACCCCCTACGAGTGCGGCGAATAGTCTGCCAATTCTGAAGTGGGGCCCCTCTGCCTCTCAAAGCCATGAGATGCGGACCCGTTGCTTTCCCGAACCCGGCTATCCGTGCACTCCGTCGCGGGGTAAAACCTAGTACAGTAATGAAAAATAGTACAATAGGTACATCGACCGCAACCTGGTCGTGCCCCAAAAGAATATTATACAACAGGCAGTGACGGCAGTCCACAAGTTGGACGCTCGCCCCGCAATATCAAATGTACAAATAAACTCAAACTGTACTATCATTGCACACTGCTATCCACCACGACAAAACCGCAACAATACAGCACAACACAGAACATCAACGCGAATGTCACGTTCGCAAACCCGTCTAAAAGAACTATAGCAGTTAAACGCGGTTTACCGATCAAATGACATTCCCGGTCGGAGATATAATGTAAGCACTGTAAACTAACGTGTTTAAATTACGATCGACCAAAGACCAAATATCAAAAAGTGGGCCCCACGGCTTACTGGTGAACAGTAACAAAACCTGGGCGTAAATGATACATACCAAAAATCACAAAATCCCAAATAAAGCCAACTGAGAAAAACTGGTGCACTGTTCCCTCTGAAGCGCGGCGGTTCCGCGGTCAAACCCTAGGTTTGACCGCGGAAGCGCGGCGCTTTAGTGGGATCATGTGACCGTCTTTTCTCAGATGTCTTAGAAAACCCTGCACTGATTTTTAAGATATACAGAAATCAATTTTGACACCGTTTAAAATTAACAGAAACTGTCGGCTAGGATTTTTGTGTTTTTCGATTTTCGGTCGGATCGATGTTTTAAACGCGTTAGCACAAGTTAGTATAGCAAAATGGTGAGGCTCTGATACCACTGTAAGTCTACGCTAGCGCCCCGGCAGTCTACAGACGCCAAATGCGGAACAAAAACTTTTAACTTGGCGCTATCGTATACTTTAACCCGGATCTGCCATTATTGCTAAACTAACAAACTGTAAAGAGTGTAGGAATGTTATACCGAACGATCCGAGTCCTTCGTTCTTCAACCATCATCCCACGCTCCGTTGCGGCTGCTCCGATCTCGTCGATCGCCGATCTCCTCGTCGAGGTGGCACCACATGATCGGTTCTTTAAACGGGCTCCCGCCTCTGACTCGTGGCAACTCGATCGTCAAGTTTGCTAAAAGAGACGACCAAGATTGATGTAGAGAATGAGTAGATGACTTTGTCTCACTTCGTCCAAATCCGTGGACGACCGGTTAATGAAGTTGCCGTGGAAATTGGGTGATGGAATGAAATGAACTGTGAATTCCATACACCCCAAAACTATCATATCTTTTCTAACCGAAATGAAACCTCAAGTGAGAGTGAGAATCAGGAGAGAGAGAGGGCAAGCCATATATAGCAAGAGGGAGGTGACCGTAGGAGAAGGGGGTGACCACAAGAAAGCTTCTCACTTAAAAGATCAAGAAGAAAAGATCTTAAGGAAAACAAAAAGCATTAAGGTTAAAGCATGACTCACAAACCTAGTCATCATGCATTAATGAACCCTTAAATGCAACCAATGAAAACTTAACACCAATTAATCCTAGTCACCTCATCTAGAACCTTCTAGAAGAAACCACACTCATCTCAAGAAAAGACAAATCCGTCTTTAACCGAATGTTAAAAGACGGCTGATAGAAAACTGGAAACTGGCAACTTCCAAAAGTGATCCTGAAACTACTTTCAGGATAACCCCGAAACTGTATAAATATACCCGCATTTGTATTACGACCGAATA
Source organism: Agapanthus africanus (assembly GCA_030015575.1). Lineage (NCBI taxonomy): Eukaryota > Viridiplantae > Streptophyta > Magnoliopsida > Asparagales > Amaryllidaceae > Agapanthus > Agapanthus africanus. The sequence continues at coordinate 220,285,303 of JASDDO010000008.1, forward strand.
CAAATGCAACTGAGACAAAGATATTATACCTACTCAATATAATACTCGGATCCGGCTTAAACCAAAGCCGACCAGTATCATCTGTCCGAAAATCGACACGTACGTAAACGCACGTGCATTTTCCGAACCCTGCCATAAAACCATACGGCCTCTACAACGTTTCGCCCGAACTTGGGAAACTGTCTGTGGGGGACTCTAATGACTCGTCAGCACCCTGGCAGTGGGTTTAACCACAAACCGTCAGCGGCACTAGCAATGCGTAACGGCTGCCCACGGACTGACGTCAAGGGTGGCCGAGGAGCGAACTCAAGGGAGACCGATGAGCGAACTCCTCCGAAAACCCTACTGAGCCTAACAGTGACAATGTATATACAGTCCGGTCCGTTCGTCAATGAGTATCGCATATCCGCCTAGAGGGCTAGTAACGTCAGACCCCCAGAAGCAGTATAAGTCGTGTCGGAGTGAAGCCCAATAACACCCTGAGATACTACTGGAGTACCTACCAGTAAATCTCCTGCCACGGCCGTGGGCTTTGTGTAATGGCTCTCCTAGACACAGCACGATCTCGCCCCCAATACCGGGAGAGACGAATCCCCTGCCGATCCGCTCACGTGCCTCCATATGGCTCGGGACTGTACCCAAAAGCTACCTGTTTGCACGACTCCTTTGAGCCGTGGTAGGGTAGAAATCAAAGCACAGTGGGAACTCACACGAGACAAGTGACGACCTCAGGTCGATGAACTAACCTGTACACATGTCACCAGGGAACTGCTATCTGACGGTAGATATAATACTAACTAGCAGATTCCCGGCGAGTCCTGTCCGGTGTACTCATAACCCAATGAGCACCTGTATACATCTTAGGTGATCCAACTGACACCAGTGGCTTGTGAGACCGGCCACCGCCCCTCGTCGGGGTCTCGACTGTACACACTAGTCTACTCCGGAGTATCGATGCCCTGTCTCGAAACTCCCACGACTAGGGACCACAATTAAGGATATGCATATAAACTACCCAACTCTCACGTATATGATCGCCATCATACTGTTGGTAGTAAAGCAAGATCCTAAGGGCTCTATCAAAGTGTAACATGCAATCAGTCACCTGAACATGTACACGACTGATAAAGGCAAACCAGATAGCATACTATCATCTTGAGTAAGACTGTCCTACCGGGATAGGTCCTCCGCAATCCTTGCAATCACGTACCTGCGATCCAATAATTGACTATGAGGGCACTATCTCCAACACACGTACGTGATCGAATCCTGTCGTAAAACCATACGACCTCTACATCTTTTGCCCGATGCAAGGAAACGCTCTGTATGGGACTCTAAAGACTCGACACTACGCTGGCAGTGGGTTTAACCACAAGCCGTCAGCGGTACTAGCTGCACGTAACGGCTACCCAGGTATCTGTCGATAAGAAGGCCGATGAGAAAACTCATCTGAACTCCTACTGAGCCTATTTGTGACAATCTCCATATAGTCCGGTCTGTTCGTCTAAGAGTATTGCATATCGGGCCCAGGGGGCGGTAATCGTCAGACCCCTAATAGCGTAATAAGTCATGTCGGAGAGTAGCCCAAAACACCCTAAGAAACTACTGGAGTAACTACCAGTAAATCTCGCTTGCCTTGGCCAAAGACTTTGTGTAATGGCTTTCCGAACACAGCACAATATCAACCCCCAGCACCGGGAGAGGCGAATCCTTTCTAACCGCCACTGGCTCCAAGTGCTTCGGGACTGCACCCAACTACTACCTGTTTGCATGACTCCATTGAGCCGTGGTAGGGTAGTAATCTAAGAACAGTGGGAACACACTCGAGGCGAAGTAGCAGTGCCAAGTCAACAGACTATGCTGTACTCATGTCACCTGGAAACTGCTACCCGACGATAGGTATAACACCCACCAGCAGTTCCCTACGAGTCCTGTCCAATGTACTCATAACCTAATGAGCACCTATATACTATCTCTTGTATGACGTACTAATGGCTGTGGGACAGACCATCTCCCCTGCTGGGATGAGAAGCATATACACTAGTCTACTCTGGAGTATCGATGCCCTGTCTCGAGAATCCTATGACTAGAGACCTGTATAAGGATGTGCTTATAGACTACCCAGCCCCAACTAGTGTGACTGCCATCACAACGCTGGCAGTCAAGCAAAGATCCTAAGGGCTCTACCAATATGTATAAGCGATATGCAAAAACACATACACATATTGAGGTAGAAATAAACCAGGCAGCATACTACCATTTCGAGCAAGACTGTTACTATATCCGTGTATATCCCAAGCTTCCATTAAGTAATACACAAACTAGTATGATACAATAATGGCCTCTAGGGCATATATCACTAACAATCTCCCACCTGCACTAAGGCCATATATTGGCGTATCGCAGACCTATGATCTCGAATAGCCTCTCGAACAGTGTCTGAGAGATGGCCTTTGTTAGTGGATCTGCAGTGTTGTTCTCCGAATCTACTCTCCTCACCTCGATCTCCCGGCGATCAACGATCTCCCTGATCCGGTGGTACCGCCTCAAGATTTGTATGGATCTCTGATGGGACCTGGGTTCCTTGGCTAAAGCTATAGTACCGTTGTTGTCACAATACAGAGGTATTGGACCAACAATGGTCGGAACCTCCTGAAGTTATGTTAAGAACTTCCTCATCTGGATTGCTTCTTTTGCGGCGTCTCAAGCAGGGATATACTCTGCTTCCATCGTCGAGTCAGCAACAGTGTTCTTCTTGGAGCTCTTGCAACAGACCGCCCCTCCATTGAGGGTAAAGACATAACCCGACATGGACTTGGAGTCATCCTTGTCACTTTGGAAGCTGGAGTCAGCAAAGGCCTCGATCTAGAGGTCTTATCTGCCATACACCAAGAACATCTCCTTAGTCCTTCTCAGATACTTGAGAATATTCTTTAATGCTATCCAGTGCTTCTCCCCTGGGTTTGATTGATACCGTCTTACCACGCTTAGTGCGTAAGCAACATCTGGTCTGGTACATAGCATTGCATACATTATAGAGCCTACCGCAGAAGCAAAGGGTATAATCGACATGCGAGCCTTTTCCAAATCAGCCTTGGGAGATATCTCTTTGGAGAGGGTGATTCCGTGACAATCCGGTAAACTACTGCGCTATGAATCTTCCATACTAAATCTTTTCAGTATGGTGTTGATGTACCTGGACTGCAAAAGTTCCAACATCCTCTTAGATCTATCACGATAGATCTGGATCACCATAGTGTAGGAGGCATCACCCAGGTCATTCATGGAGAGCCTCTGTGATAAAAATCCTTTGACTGATCGTAGCATAGAATGTCATTTCCTATCAAGAGAATGTCATCCACATACAAGATGAGGAATACCACAGTTCTCTCTACAATCTTACTATAGATGCATGGTTCATCTAGATCTTTGATAAAGTCGAATTTTTTGACCATCTCATCAAAACAGATATTCCAACAACGCGATGCCTACTTTAGTCCATAAATGGACTTAACCAACTTGCACACTTTCCCGCTGCTCCCAGTTTGATTGAAACCTTCTGGCTGATCCATATAGACTCACTCATCAAAATATCCATTTAGAAAAGTCGTCTGTATGTCCATCTGCCAGATCTCATATTCTTGGAAGGCAGCAATGGCAAGAAGGACCCGAATGGATTTGAGCATAGCCACTGGAGAAAAGGTTTCATGATAGTCCAAACCAGATCTTTGACGAAAACCTTTTGAAACAAGTCTAGTGTCATGACCTGAAAGGCACGTGACTGACACTTGAATCATGTGAAGTCTATAGGTCTCCACCTAATCCAAGTAAGCCAAAATCCCAGAAATATAAACCTTTTAGGGAAAATTGTAGTGGTGGAATTTTGAAAGAATCATAAAATGAAATCAAGTTCTTTCTTTAAGTACATAAGTAATAGTATATGATTACATAGTCTTTATATATAACTTTAAAAAAAATTCGCCATTGAAAATTTGGGCAACGCCTCCTTTGTAAAACTTAATCCGAAAATGGTACAACAATATAATATAAGGCATCTCCAAGCGGGAGCTAGCTCTTCGCTAAATGGCGGAAACAACCATGCAAGTAAAGCAAATATACAACGCCGAAGGCGAGGATCATAACTCAGAAAGAAAGTAATGAAAACAGGCATCATCAAGAAATCTAGAAAACAATAACGTATACATGAGCGTGACTCTAAGGCCGAAAGAATATACAATACCGGTTTCTATGTCAACCAAAAATACATAGTCTGGTTGATGGAGCTTTACTAGATACAACCGAAGTAAATATATAAATACAATGGTAGTCATAATGTAACAGTATCCCACCTATCAAAGCAATCACACGGAAGAAGTAATGTGCCAGCAAGCCGCTATGGAATCTGTAAGGCCAAACATGCAAGAAACTGTGGCACAACGGGGGTGAGTTGCCAACTCGTGAGTAGAAGACATCACCGAGCAGAAACCGAATGTATGATTACATCCTAGGTCATACAATAAGTAATAACAATATAAATAGACAACGAGTAACAACGAGGTTAGCATTATAAGCATGTGCATAAGAATAATACCAAGTACTCGTGTCAGTATCATAAGATAGTAACCTGTCACCTATCTGATGTATGAATGCATCATGAATGAATGATCAAACATGAAATCTGGATATATCCGTATGAGAAAACTGTGTTCTTATCTTATTAAAATTTTAGTATTTTAAAACTGGAGTATCATCAAATGAATTCGACAGAAATCCGTGTCAAATATCGACATAATATATCTATCAATATCTCGGTAGCCGTCTCTCAGATCGGCTCTCAAATCTGTCAAATCACACAACTCCGGTCGGTATCCTCCGGATGACCGCCGGGTCAACAATCACTAGTAGGTAATACTCCCCCGCCGGGCTCAACGCCTTCTCAATACGTCCATCTTGCCCCGGGGTACCTCACCGGGCCCACCATGTACCCGCAGACGGTGCATCCCCCTCCTCGAATCGGGTATGTGTACATACGTGGCTCAAGAACCGAGAAAACTTATGGTGGACGCCACACATATCATATCACGAGAAAAACGCACTTTGCATTTGAAAATGATAATTAGTTTATAAATTCCCTTGCGGTTTTCCCCAAATCCAGAAAATCTCATGAATACAGAAATCTCGAAATCGTTAGCTAAATAATGAACAATGAATATCGGCATAGAGCCCAACTGCAGTATATAATTAGAATGTATATATGCGAATGCATATGGCATCTAAATAAGGAATGCAAAGTCTAAACTAACATATAATATCACGAATACAAAACAGTACCACTTAGCTACAATTATCGGTGTACACAATGGAATAACGGTTACTATAGTGTATGTGACATGGCTATTACCGATACTGATGTGTGTGAGCCGGCAAGAAAGTATATGTGTAACATGCACATCATTGGTAATGGTGCAGGTGTCCTAGCAGTCGATATCATAAAAACGAATAAAACACAATTAAGTCTACAATGCAATGAATAACAGGAAACAAGCAATAAATGCAGCATTATAAAACATAAATCTATATACGAGCCATACAGTGATAGTGTTGGAAATAGCACGAATCGTTTTTTTAGAAAAGTAGGGGCTATGGTATTTTTAGGAGAAAGAATACCATTTTGAAAATCCGTAACATCCCTCGGTTGCCCATTTGAAAATACCCACGATTCGCTAGTTTGAAAATATGTATGACTCGACTATACTCTAACATCTACTTAATAATTAAGAAACTAAGTAAAAGTTGAACTAAAACCAGGGTCAAAGTAGTGGAAGACTATACGCATCCGAGTCGATATATATCTAGTAGTCCGCGATCCAGCCTCATATCATCACGTACGGTAATATCTATCGTACGTCATCCTCGAGTCAAGAGTGCGGATCAATCATCATATACATCTCGTATGGTAATATCCATCATACGACATCCCCAAAATCGAGGGTAGGGGTCAAATATCATTATATATCATATAGTTCGTACGGTATCAATCGTTGTACAATATCATAATCAGGGGTACGGATCTAAGGTCTCGCGCAATCTATTTTATCATCAAGTCACATATTAGCACATGTTTGAATATATCGCCCAACGATCTTTTAATATATCATAACGTGTACAGTGTCTCGACTCAATCACATATCAACCTCACGGCATCATGCCCGATCATATCGACTCATAACCTTACAACATGTACTATGCTCATCTCACGTGTGTGTGTGTGTGTGTAACATACATGCGCGCGCACACACACACACATACACCCAAATACCAAGTGCAAGTGGGTGTGTGTGTTCGGATGTGAAACAACACATAACCTATGATTCACGACTACGGTAATAACACTAAGGGTAGGTCTTCCTGAGATTACGCCTAATGTAACCGAAGGTCTCCTAGAAACCCTAATTTCTAGGTATTCATATATTACATCAACATATATAAGTAATATAGGATATCCTATGCTACGGTTGCGGGGGTGCTACACACCATCCACTCGACTTCCTCCGTAGATATATATCTACTCACCTCGATCCTCGCTTGCTGAAGTCGATGACGCCACGCTCTCCTCTTCGTCCCGAAGTCCACACGAAGGTACCTACATTTCAAATACGTCACATCTTAAACAAGAAATCAAGTACGAAAAACTGAAACGGTACACGAAACACACATAGATTAGAACCTATGGTCTATGCATGCAAGAATAACAAAAACTCTCGATGTCGACGTACAAACGTCAAACGACCGAGTCAAAACCCAAATACCAAAACTCAAGTTAAAACAAAGTCGCAAAACGAAGCAGCAACTCAAGAAAACACCTCCGGATTTTACCCTAGGTTGAATTAGCCAATTTTGCATATAGGAGATGTCTAATTATCAGATGATTGATCTATTCACAAAAGATCACAACTTAACTCAAAAATAGCCGCAAATTACGGCCTTATCAGATAAATCTGCGGCCCAAGTTTGGGTATAGGGGCTCGAGTTTCAGGGGTAGTCTTCTGGTCACCTGCACATATCACTGTAATTGCTAAAAAAAATTCCAAGTCTCCGGGTCATAGCAGATCTCTAAAAGTCATCAAAATTCTCACAAAAACCCGATATCGACAAATCTAAAATTCAAGACTTGGGGTTAAGTCTCTGGTTTTGGTCTGGAATTCTATCACTACAGGGTTTTGTGGCCTCTACTAAACCTCAATTACACTTCACAATTCATACATTCCCTTAATCCTCATCTAGGAATTTTCTAAGATCATTAAACCTCAATTTATCAACTCTAAACTACTATGGAAGTTTAAGGAATTCAAATTCTAAACTAAGGATGTAGAGATTACCTCATTTGGAAACTCAAGAATTTTCTTGAGTTGCTCAAAATCTTCAAAATCTTGGCTTGATCCTACCAATAGGTTTGTAGTGAAGTTTGGAGTAGTTTTTGTGAAGGAAATATAGTATTTTGGCCAAGTTTTGGAGGTGGTATAGGGTGGTAGAGGAGGTGGAGGGAGATGAAAGAGGAGGTGGAGAAGAAAGGAAGTGAAGAAAATGATGAAGGAAGAATGAAGTGGGAAAATATCAAGCAGCCATACAATCCTCTCTCTCCTTCTCTCAATGCCCGTACCCCTTTGTCTCCCTCTCCAAAATATCTGCTCTCTTTTTCTTTTTCTTTTTTTTAAATCAAGAACAAAAACCACATACACATGCACATGAAGAAATAAGGCCATGGTTTCAGAAAAAAATTGTAACAAGTTGTTTTGAAACATGACATGGTGCATGTCATATGCATAATCAAGCTTTATGCATAATTAGTAAATATTAATCAAGTTTAGTATTAAACTTGTATATAATCAATTGTATAGTAATTCTTAAAATGTCTAAATCAAATGAATACCTTCAAAATCAATAATTCATATTGATTTCCAAATATTTTCCAAACTATCGGTATATAATTATACCATTTCATTTAAAACCAATCTCCATGCTTTTAAAATAACCATAATATTTATTATTTAATTTTCCTAAATAATATTTTATTTTCTGAAATGTTACAATCTTCCCCCCTTAAATAAATTCAGTCTCCGAATTTAAAATTTAAACTCCCCCAAATACTAAAAGATTTCAGCAAATGATCAAGTCGTCGGGGCTCCGAAATCACGAATACATAAAACATTTCATAGCGCAATGTATGCGCGTGAAAACGAGTGCAAAACTCAAAATCAAAACCCCTTCAAGCATCTCTCCATCCTAGGAGTTGATGCGAAAATCTCAGTCTCTAAAATTCATTGTGAAGATCAAGCATAACGTAGTTAAGACTATATCATATATATATATATATATATATATATATATATATATATATATATATAGTGCGCATCAATATGAAATCGTCAAAACAACTGAATGAAAGTGCATGCAAAATCCTGTTCAAATCGCCGTACGATGCGCTATTCACGGCACAAGTAGCAGGCGTTCATTTTGTAAAGAAATAGCTACATATATAAATATATAACCTTCGTTTAACATATACGTCCCGCCTTTTGAAAACGACTTAGAAGGGTTTTTCTTTATAGAGTTTCGTGTCATCATGGACACGTAGGAAAATATTGAGACTATAGCTCCTTTTTGAAAATCCTTTTAGTAAATATCAATGCATGCAAAATAGTCAGGTACTGTCCTCAGACCAGTCCTGTTCGGTTACTAAACCGTATAGTGCATACCGTAAAAACATGATGCTCGAAATGAAATCAATTTCAATAGAGTATACTAAAATGCCACGTGCGTTTGTTGCGCACGGAAATCAAAATCAATACAGGTGCCACGAATGTGCATAGAAACAAAACTAAGTGTGACGGGTGTGCACGAAAACATCTGTCAAGTGCAACGGATGTGCACGACAACAATATCCGGTGCATCTGATATGCACGAAGAATCTCGATTTAGTGCATCTGGTGTGCACAAAATCGCATCAATTGCGCCATGTGTGTGCAAAAATCCCAATCAAGTGCACAAGGTGCATGAAAACATAAATCTAGTGCACTAGGGTGCACGAAAATGAATATTGAGTATCAAAATCGAAATCAACGGTATACGACATACACCAATTCAAAATCAAGTATACCGCGGTATATAAACTCATAAACATGTGCGTCTGTGAGCACAAAACCATATCAAATACTAAAAGTGTGTGTAAACTACACCGAATGCATAAGTCGAAATTGTTAGTAATATGTGTGCCCTAGAGGCCATTACTGTACATACGATGTATATTGTAGTGGATGCTTGGACATATATGTAAGTGCACGGCGGCGCCCCGGCCGTCAATCCGAGGCCGGAATGCGGAAGCGGTGATAAACTTTAATTTTGCGGACTTAGCAAACCGGCACCACCGCGCACTAAACATCCGGATCGTAACCATTAACAAGTCTAAGCTACTAACTAGATAGGGAAAAGAAGTATACCGACAGATTCGAGTCCTCCGGTCTTCTCGTCGTCGTCCCGATCTCCTGCGGAATGTGCCGTCTCCGCCTCGTCGCCGGAAGTGCACCACATCGCCTACTTCTTTTACGGGCTCCCACCTCAATGCCGAGGCAACTCGGGCACGAAGCCGGCTACTCGACGTGCCCAAGATTTGCTGTAGAATGTGTGAAGAACCATGTCTCACTTTGGGGATTGTGGAATTGCCATTGGTGGAGGAAAAGAGAGGAACTTTTGGAAATGAGCTAGAGGACTTTTCTAGCAAACATGAGAAGCAAAAATACCACACCTCAAAAAGAATCCCATTCCATTCCCTTCCATAGGAATGGCCGGCCCCCCCTTCTCAAGTGTGATTGGAGAGAGAAAGAGAAAGGTCAAGGGGGGGTGGAATGCAATGATGAAAAGAGATGATGAGAGAACAAAACCCAACACTCCAAAAGGCAATCATAACCTACAATGGTCAAGCCATCATCATAAAGCTAGAAGTCAAAGGATGGGCTCCATCATGAAACCAGAATATGCAAGGAACCCCTTCACAAATACTTATTTGCAACAATGCAAATAAGCCCTCCTCCACCAATCTTCGGCCAATGAACGGAACAATGGAAATCGGCCGAAACGGAAAGCAAACTGGCAACTCCAGAAAACTGGTCCCGTAATAAATTACAGGAAAACCCCGATACTGTGCATACACACCCGCATCTGTATTTCGACCGAAATACAAAATGCAATGAGACAAAGTCTACACTGTACTATACTAGGATCCGGCTTATACCAAAGCCGGCTAGTTAATATCTGTTCGATCCTGATCCGTGCAATACCGCACGTATCTGATCGAACCCTGCCATACATCCATACGGCCTGTAGTACAAACTGTCCGATCCTGATCTGTGCAATACCGCACGTATCTGATCGGACCTTGCCATATCTCCATACGGCCTCTACAACCTTTCGCTCGAAAGCTGAGTAACTGAATGTGGGGGACTCTAAAGACTCGTCAACACCTTGGTTGTGGATTTAACCACTAGCACGTCAGAGGTATAAGCCAATACGTAACGGGCTACCAGGTATTGACTAAAAAGGGATGTCTGTGAGTGAACTCAGCCTGACAACCCTACTGAGCCTGTCAGTGACAATATCCGTACAATCCGGTCCGTTCGTCTATGAGCATCGCATGGCGGGCCTAGGGGGTTGGTAAAAGTCAGACCCCCAAAAGCGGTACAAGTCGTGTCGGAGTGTAGCCCAGAACACCCTGAGATACTACTGGAATACCTACCAGTAAATCTCCTTGCCTCGGCCGAGGGCTTCGTGTAATGGCTCTCCTAGACACAGCACGACCTCACCCCCAATACCGGGAGAGACGAACCCCTGAAGATACGCTCACTGCCTCCATGTGGCTCGGGACTGTACCCAACTAAAACCTGTTTGCACGACTCCTTTGAGCCGTGGTAGGGTAGTAATCAAAGTACAGTGGGAACTCACACGAGACAAATGACGATCCCCAGGTCGATGAACTAACCTGCACACATGTCACCAGGGAACTGCCATCTGACGTCTGGTATATGACCAACTAGCATGTTCCCGGCGAGTCCTGTCCGGTGTAATCATAACCCAATAAGCACCTGTATACATCTTAGGTGATCCAACTGACACCAGTGGCTTGTGAGACCGGCCACCGCCCCTCGTCGGGGTCTCGACTGTATACACTAGTCTACTATGGAGTATCGATGCCCTGTCTCGAAACTCACACGACTAGGGACCATTTAAGGATATGCTTATAGACCCCAGCTCCCACTTATATGATCACCCTCATACTGCTGGTGGTCAAGCAAGAATCCTAAGGGCTCTATCAACGTGTAATAGCGACTTGTTAGGTCACCTAAAACAGTACACGATGATAAAGGTAAACCAGATAGCGTACTATCATCTCGAGTAAGACTGTCCTACCGGGATAGGTCCTCCATCAATCATTGCAATCACGTACCTGTGACCTAATAATTGACTCTGAGGGCACTATCTCCAACAATCTCCCACTTGCACTCAAGGCTAATTATTGCGATGTCGCATACTCACAGCCCGTGTGATACCGAACACCCAACTCCTCTACTAGTCAGTCTCACAAAGCTCGTTTGCGAGACTATTGCGTTCGAGGAATAGCCTCAGCGAGTGGATCCGCCTGGATGTTTCTTTCTATGTCTCTCTATATCTCAAATTCGCGGAGAAACCCATCTCCCGAAAAGAGCAATACCTGTCTTAGAATGCGTCTGGATGTCTGATGGGACATAGCTCATAAATGAACTCCAAATCCAAACTTCTTAGACTGTATCGTCAACTGAACTTAATCAGTATCCTGCGCCATGCCACCCTCAGTATTGCCTTGGACCACCTGCCCAAAATACTGCCCCTCGTCGGAGGGAAAACTATAGCTCTGACAACCTCCTTGTCGTCCATGTCACCTTGGAAGCCTGGAATGATAACTGTCTCCCGAATGAGGCTGTCGTTATCATATCCCTAGAACATCCACTTATGTTCTAAAACTGCTTCTTACCGTTTCTCCAGGATTGGATTAATGTCAACTTATTGCATCCAGTGCAAGAACAACATCTGGTGTGGTACTAGACATGTCATGATTGACTCAATTGCCTAAGCAAGTGATCTGCCAATCATGCACATCCCTCTCTACTTTAGTCTGTAAGACACCTTTAGAGAGGGTGACTCCATCACCTGCAGGTACACTACCGTGCCAGGAGTCGTCCATTCTAAATACTCTTAGAATGCTGTCTAAGTACCCAGATTGGGAGACTACCCAAATCTAGATCTAAAACCATAGATCTAGTAACCAGAATGTCTGATACAAAATCCATTTCCTTTGTGGAGAAACCACTGTGTGACGACTAAAGTATGACCGATCGTGGTATAGGAGTTTCCTTTCCTATTCTGTGTATGTCATCCTAATACCAGGATATCACACCCTACTACCTTCTCAACAGATCCATCCCCTATTCTGATGAAGTCAAACCCATGACTGTCACGTCAGAAATAGATGATCTATCTCCGCTACACCTGCTTTAGTCTATAAATAGACATAAGCTACCTGTCCACCAATGCTTCCGCTGCTCCCACTGACTACGACAACCGTATGGCAGAGTCATATAGACATACACTTCTAAAACTAGTTTAGAACGACGCTATACTCATCCTCCCGCCGGGTCTCGCAGCCTGGAACAACAGCAATGGTAATTGTGGGTAAACAAGAACTTCCCTGTCACCGTCCTTGAGGCTACCGTAGTACCTCTCGGGTGCCTGAAGTTACCCACCTTATCTGCGGAGTGGCCAATGGAATGTCAAACCAGATTGAATCTTTAGGTTTCTTATCAAATCTTCAGTAATCGTTTGTGGTTCTAGAATCACTTCCAGTTCTACCATACTCCCACTACTGTTTTCTGAAAAAATCCATTTTTAATAAAACTGTGGCGAGTCTAGAACAATATTGCTATTGTTCATCCAGATGGTAGAAAGTCAACCCTCGTCATAGCCTGGGTCAACCCACAAACAGCCATTACAGAATCGTGCCTTGAGTTGTCCAGTGTCTGGTTTTAATCATAAGCCGGAACAACTCCCCGTACCTTAACATCGTTAAGATACAAACTGTTCTATATCCCATATAGGACCAGAGGCACTGATTTAATTGAACCAGATTCAAATCATGCAGCTGTCTCCAGTGCATGTCTACTAAATGGAAGGAGGCTGATCAGCGTTACTCAACTTAGGAATGTTTCCAATTATGAGTAACCTGAAAGAGAAGCAAGATCTCTTTATCATTACTATCAATTGAATACCATACACAAGTATCTACATCTTCGATCTCTTTGAAGAATCCCGATACTTGCTATACCTGGTTCTCTACTCTATTCAAATACCTATAACTTCTCAAAATTCAGACCCTGTGTTTCCGCGAAACACCTGTCTAAAAACTAGAGAAGTCATAAGTAAACCGAATATAGTACGAGGACCAACCCCTCTGTCCTGATGGACCCTGGACAACATACAATACCCTGTATAAGTCCCTTGAGTCTCATAACTCATTCACTGTGTGTCGTAGGTTGAAAACTGTACTTATGGTTAAGAAGAATTACACCGATGTTTAATGCTCCTTACCTAACCATCCACTGATATAGGTAAATGTCGTAGACATAATTTCAGAAAGGTATATCTCACTCTATGAAAATAGACGTACAGATATATCAATTTGAAATTGGTGCATAACAGCGGATATTCAAAACCAAATATTTGCCGACCGCAAACAGCCCAGGTGATTTCCTCAAATATCACCGATTACAACGAATCCCGATATATTGAGGATGATCACCCAATTCCCAATAACTTACTCCCACTCATCATCTGTAAAACCATACAGATGTGAGAATCGTACCTGGTAAATACATACCCTGGAGTAAGTATCTAATCGGGAAATCAGTTTTCCTTTAACAGTACACAGTGAGACTGAAACATTGAAATGTCTCGTTGGGGTATCCTGGTATTCCTAGTAATGCCTCTTCCAGATTCACGTCTGTAACCTTGTAATTCTTTGCCACCTCTCCAAATCCTTTCATCTGTCTTTAGTCTTTACCTTCTGCACACCCCTTTAGGCCAAATGGTTTTCTTCCTTCCCTACCGTTCGGCACCAGCCTATGGTTTGGAAGAAGACTATCCAATAAGCATAATGGGTGTACTGTCCCAATCCTAGGAACACTCGCAATGTGAGAGAAGATGAAGATAAAAGACACCTGAAGAAATCTTATTCCTATTTCTCCTGAACCAGAATCCATCCCCGAACTGGAACAAGTTCCTTTCGAGTTCGTATATAACCATACGATGGAGTATCCAATAAACTGTGGATCTTCGTAGTGATACGGAGAGTCCTGGAGAAATTGAAAGGTGATTTTAGGATTGGCGAAGAAATACCTGGTTTGGTCATGAATATCTGTTGCAATTTACTTTGCCCTCTTACTAATCCCTTGCTTTGTCTTAACTTAATACCTTCTGCACACCATCGTTATGCTAATTGGTTTTCTTCATTCCCTACCGGTCGGCACCAGCCTAAGGTTTGGAAGAAGACAATCCAATTTGCGTAATAGGTGTACTACCCCTAAACCAAGGAGTACTCGTAACCTGAGAGAGGGTAAAAGGAAAAGACAACTGAATAATCCTATCCGTTTTCTCCAGAACCTGAAACCATCCTCGAATAAATTCTTTCGAGTTCGTATCTAACCATACGATGGTTTTGTCCAATGGAAGTGGACGGTCGTAATAATACGGGGTGTCCTGGAGAAAAGGGTAAAAGTAGGAGTGGCATTGAGGTTCGCAACTCTGACAATCCAAAAGCCAGTGTTTTAAGAAGGTTCGGTCAACTTGGTCACTGAGTCATAGTCTTAGGGTCGGGTCAAAGGTCGCTGCCAAAGAGAGAGAGAAAAGAAACACTCAGCGTGCACTCTAACCTAGATCAGAATGGTTACCAATTTATCTAATCTGGAATCCTCCCACTGTACCTCAAATTCTCCTCCAAACCTGAAAGAAGAATTAGTCGGGGTTACCCGAGGAGTAAACTAACTCATCAGTGGGAATCGGGATCCAACTCTCATCGCATGACAACGTGACGGAATCCGCTCACGGTATCACACTCCAGAAGGTATGCGCATATCTGGCAAGTTTCAGTTCTTTTGAAACTCCCGATGTGATTTCTGCCCCATGCTCTTATGACCTTGGCGTGAGGTCAAAATATCATAAGTCACATGTCAAGTTCTACCCATCATTATCCAGGTTAATTTGAATCCACCCGTACATACCCTTGACGTAGGCCAAAATAGTAGTACGACTGTCCCAAACCAACGCATCTATCTATGCAACAGATAAATACCCGGCAGCTACCAATCACTATGCCTTGGCGTGAGGTCAAAATACATAGCTTGAATACTACCGAATATTTAACTGAAATGATGGAGGGCTACGAATGGTTTCTGGCGAAAACCTTTAACGTAAAGAACTTGATATCGTCGAAGGAACGGATAGCTTTTAAAAAATATAGTGACGAAAACCGTTGCTAAAGAGGTCACTCCCGGTGAAGGGATCTCGGCTCTTTCCCCGTAGAATGGGGTGCAGGATATTCCAAATGAATACCGCGATGCAAAGCGAAAGTAATCGGCTATAGTGAAGTTAATGCCCTGACGCAAACTTCTGTCCAAGGGGTCACTCCCGGTGAAGGGATCTCGGCCCTTGCCTCGTCGACTGAGGAGCAGGATATTCCAACTGAATACCACGATGCAAAACAAAAGTGAGCGTCCTTGCAATAACAGCTTTTTGAAAAGTGTTCCAACAACATCAGTTTAGGTTTGTTTTAACTTGCATTGATCCGAATCAATGCAGTCCCATCAATTGATCACACCAAAAAGAACGAAAATATACTGATGTACGTATATGCCATCCGCATTCGCCACTGGGTCCCGTCATTACCCGTTAGGTTAGCTAACTAACGACAGAGCGGGGACTGGACTAGCGCGGATGTAAAACATATACAACATCTACTAATATATATACCAATATATTATATTTCGCTCAAGGCGTGAAAAGAAATGCAACATCACAGAAAATGTACAGCATCACAGAACAATACAGATATCTGGGATCCCCGGGTTTCACAGAGCCACTACTGAAACCCGACGTTCCCCTGGTCGTGTGGATAGCCTGTGCAATGAAATCCTAGACCCCTACGGGCGCGGCAAGTTACCCGCCAAAACCTGAAGCGTGGCAGCCCCCTTCAGTGCCGTGAATGGACCACCCAGCACTTCACGGAATGCGGCAACTTGGGCACCCCTCCTGGGTCAACCTGTACCCCCTACGAGTGCGGCGAATAGCCCGCCAATCCTAGAGTGAGGCCCCCTCCGTCTTAATGCCATGAGATGCGGGCCCGTTGCCCTCTAGAACCCGGCTATCCGTGCACTCCTCCGCAGGGTAATCCTAGTACAGAAAGTAAAATATACATACAACGGGTACATCGACCGCAACCAGGTCGTGCCCCAAAATAATAATACAAACAGACAGTGATGGCAGTCCACATGTCGGACGCTCGCCCCGCAATATCAAATGTCCATAATACAACCACAACTGTACTAGCATTGCATCCAGGCTATCCCCACGACCAATCCGCAACATCACAGCAAAAACAGAACATCAACGTGAAAGTCACGTTCGCAAATCCGTCTAACCGGGCTATAGCAGTTAGACCGGATTTACCGATCAAGTGACATTCACGGTCGCAGATATAATGTAAATACTGTGAAATAATGTGTTTAAATATTCGATCGATCAAACATTAACAAGTGGGCCCCAAGCGATACTGTAAGAGATCAAGAAATCCTGGGCCCAAAATTAATATTCCAAAACCCATGAAATCACCCCAGAAGCCCACTGTAAAAACCCAACCCACTGAATCATCCATACTGCGGCGGAACCGCGGCAACAAGTAGGGTTTTGCCGCGGTTCCGCGCTCTACTGTAGAGATCAGTGCGTCGAAATTTTGCAGAACTCTTAGAATCACCAGTACATCAATTTTATACAACCTGAAAAAATTTTCGAGACCAAAAATTTTCAACAGAAACTGATGCGAAGGTAAAATGCAGTTTTGGAACTTTTTGATCGATCGGAAATGCAAACACATTAAACCAAGCTAGACTAAGTTAATGGCGATGCTCTGATACCACTGTAAGTGCACGGCGGCGCCCCGGCCGTCAATCCGACGCCGGAATGCGGAAGCGGTGATAAACTTTAATTTTGCGGACTTAGCAAACCGGCACCACCGCGCACTAAACATCCGGATCGTAACCATTAACAAGTCTAAGCTACTAACTAGATAGGGAAGAAAAGTATACCGACAGATCCGAGTCCTCCGGTCTTCTCGTCGTCGTCCCGATCTCCTGCGGAATGTGCCGTCTCCGCCTCGTCGCCGGAAGTGCACCACATCGCCTACTTCTTTTACGGGCTCCCACCTCAATGCCGAGGCAACTCGGGCACGAAGCCGGCTACTCGACGTGCCCAAGATTTGCTGTAGAATGTGTGAAGAACCATGTCTCACTTTGGGGATTGTGGAATTGCCATTGGTGGAGGAAAAGAGAGGAACTTTTGGAAATGAGCTAGAGGACTTTTCTAGCAAACATGAGAAGCAAAAATACCACACCTCAAAAAGAATCCCATTCCATTCCCTTCCATAGGAATGGCCGGCCCCCCCTTCTCAAGTGTGATTGGAGAGAGAAAGAGAAAGGTCAAGGGGGGGGGGGAGGGTGGAATGCAATGATGAAAAGAGATGATGAGAGAACAAAACCCAACACTCCAAAAGCCAATCATAACCTACAATGGTCAAGCCATCATCATAAAGCTAGAAGTCAAAGGATGGGCTCCATCATGAAACCAGAATATGCAAGGAACCCCTTCACAAATACTTATTTGCAACAATGCAAATAAGCCCTCCTCCACCAATCTTCGGCCAATGAACGGAACAATGGAAATCGGCCGAAACGGAAAGCAAACTGGCAACTCCAGAAAACTGGTCCCGTAATAAATTACAGGAAAACCCCGATACTGTGCATACACACCCGCATCTGTATTTCGACCGAAATACAAAATGCAATGAGACAAAGTCTACACTGTACTATAATAGGATCCGGCTTATACCAAAGCCGGCTAGTTAATATCTGTTCGATCCTGATCCGTGCAATACCGCACGTATCTGATCGAACCCTGCCATATATCCATACGGCCTGTAGTACAAACTGTCCGATTTTGATCTGTGCAATACCGCACGTATCTGATCGGACCTTGCCATATCTCCATACGGCCTCTACAACCTTTCGCCCGAAAGCTGAGTAACTGAATGTGGGGGACTCTAAAGACTCGTCAACACCTTGGTTGTGGATTTAACCACTAGCACGTCAGAGGTATAAGCCAATACGTAACGGGCTACCAGGTATTGACTAAAAAGGGATGTCTGTGAGTGAACTCAGCCTGACAACCCTACTGAGCCTGTCAGTGACAATATCCGTACAGTCCGGTCCGTTCGTCTATGAGCATCGCATGGCGGGCCTAGGGGGTTGGTAAAAGTCAGACCCCCAAAAGCGGTACAAGTCGTGTCGGAGTGTAGCCCAGAACACTCTGAGATACTACTGGAATACCTACCAGTAAATCTCCTTGCCTCGGCCGAGGGCTTCGTGTAATGGATCTCCTAGACACAGCACGACCTCACCCCCAATACCGGGTGAGACGAACCCCTGAAGATACGCTCACTGCCTCCATATGGCTCGGGACTGTACCCAACTAAAACCTGTTTGCACGACTCCTTTGAGCCATGGTAGGGTAGTAATCAAAGTACAGTGGAAACTCACACGAGACAAATGACGATCCCCAGGTCGATGAACTAACCTGCACACATGTCACCAGGGAATTGCCATCTGACGTCTGGTATATGACCAACTAGCATGTTCCCGGCGAGTCCTGTCCGGTGTACTCATAACCCAATGAGCACCTGTATACATCTTAGGCGATCCAACTGACACCAGTGGCTTGTGAGACCGGCCACCGCCCCTCGTCGGGGTCTCGACTGTATACACTAGTCTACTATGGAGTATCGATGCCCTGTCTCGAAACTCACACGACTAGGGACCATTTAAGGATATGCTTATAGACCCCAGCTCCCACTTATATGATCGCCCTCATACTGCTGGTGGTCAAGCAAGAATCCTAGGGGCTCTATCAACGTGTAATAGCGACTTGTTAGGTCACCTAAAACAGTACACGATGATAAAGGTAAATCAGATAGCGTACTATCATCTCGAGTAAGACTGTCCTACCGGGATAGGTCCTCCATCAATCATTGCAATCACGTACCTGTGACCTAATAATTGACTCTGAGGGCACTATCTCCAACAATATATAGGGATGACTTTCTTGTTCGACATGATAGTATGCTATCAGGTTGCTCTTTATCTTAACATGTACATTGATAGTCTCTATAATACATGTTGATAAAGCCCTTAGGATGAGTAATTGACTACCAGGACTATGATGCAGATCATACTAGTGGAGACAGAGTATTCTTTAAGTACATCCTCAAATTTTCCTAGTCGAGGGTGTATAAAGACAGGGCATCGATATACCAGAGTAGACTAGCGTATACGCTTCTCGACCCATATGATGGGTGATCGATGATCCCATATCCATTGGTGTTTGACATCAGAAAAGGTATGTGGGTGCTCAGTGGAGACTGGGTACACTGGACGGACTCGCCGAGAACTCCAAGATGGTATTGTACCTATCGTCAGATAGCAGTTCTCTGGTGACACTGGTATAGGTTAGTCTGAAAACCCGAGATCGTCATAGAGTCTTGTGTGATTCCCACTGTGCTTTGATTTCCACCTTACCACGTTCAAGAGAACGTGCAAAACGGTGGCTTTTGGGTACAGTCCCGAGTCACATGGAGGCAATAAGCGATAGGAGGGGTTTCGTCTCTCCCGGTACAGGGAGTTGATGTTGCGTTATGCTCGATTGGCCATAACATGAAATCCCTGGCCAGAGTTGCTGAGATCTACTGGTACGTGTTATCAGTAGTTTCTCGGACCGTTATGGACCTTGCATCAGCATGACTAATCAGGCTATTGGGGTCTGACGTTATACCACCCCCAGGCTGTGATATGCGACATATAAGACGAAAAGATCGGACTGTACGGTAGTGTTACTGATTGGATTCATAGGAGTACGAACAGGCTTTCTTGTTGATCTTCTGATCGCTCAATACTTGGGTGGCCGTTACGTTTAGCAGACCGCTTGCGGCTTGTGGGTGTTTGATATGATCATCACCTACTGCTGGCGTATTGACGAGTCTTTAGAGTCCTACACAGAGGTTTCCTGGCTTAAGCGAAACGGAGTAGGAGCGCATATGTGATATGTTCAGGACCGAGATTAATGCGTGTATGTGATACTGCATTCTATTCTCGCGATGTGTGACATTATTGGTTATATGTGATATAGCCGAGTTATCGGATCAAGCGTTGATTCGATAAGATGTTGCATTTGATATTAGTCGGTTATATGTGATATAGCCGGATTATTAAATCAAGAGTTGATTTGATAATTTAATGTATAATTATATATTTGATATATTATATTACATTAACTAATATTTAGCTCACTAATGATTTCTTTTCTCACTTGATGTGCACATTGTATATATGTGATATGTATATTTGTGTACATGTATTGTGTAATGATGATTCATACAAGCTGGGTGTATGAGACTTATACCATGCTAGGGTTAAATTAGGATTTTGATTATTTCTTAAGTTATTACAAAAGAGCAAAAGGCTTGGTCAAAGTTTTCAAGCTTGGAGAAATTTGTAGAACTTTCTCAAGGTCAACTCTTTTGTCATTCCTTAGCATATTTTTCCTTAACCCAACCTTTAACCATAGCCTTGGGTTTATTCTCTACAAGAATTAGGCATGATAGCTTTAACTCAACCATGGGTGCAATAATTCATTTGGATGAATTATTCATGAGTCCTTCTTCTTCTTCTTCTTCTTCAAGCTCCATGAAATGATTTCTAGCTTCAATGGAGGTATGAGAAATAATGTGAGAAAATCAATTCTAAAGTGAGCCCACTTCCTACTTCTTCATCCTCTGCCACTTGCCATGTAGTAGAGTGTGTTCTCTTCACAAATTTCATGACCTAGTGAAGGAATAGCTTGAGTTAGTGTCTTCTCGACGTAGATCATCTTCGGCCTCGAAGTCATCGAAGCAAGCACGTCCGTTTCTTCATAGAGCCTCTCTAGAGTCCGGAGTTTATGATCACAGCGAAGGTGACTACTACACGGAGCTATTTAAAGTGAAGGACCGGTCTACAAAGGTTGTATTCCTTGCTCACTACTTATTTCAAAGTGTTTGTATATATTTACCGTATATTTCTAGTTAACGATTCATGGTTAGGGTTAGCTAGAACGGCAAATTTTTGAACATGGCATGGATGATGCCTCCCGAAACCTTACTGTCGTGCTAGGCAACCCAACAGTGGTATCAGAGCCTAGCTATAAAATTTTATGGATAATGTTAGATTATGAAAACGAAATGAACTCCGAAACTCGAAATACTAAAACCTGCTTGATGTCGTTTTTAAAAGGTTGTCAAATTTTTTTTCAAACAAGTGCAGAATGACATTTGAGCAAATATAGGAGCATGGAAGAAACTTGGGACTATGTGCTCGAATTTTGGCCGAGCACATAGCCACCAAAACCGAGGAGGCCGGCCTGGGGGTGGAGTCAGGGTCCCAAATTTTTTTCATGCTCTGTGCTTAAGGTTTTAGTATTTCAGGTGTGGTTTATTTTTGCTACTTTTTCATGTGATGATTAATTCAATGCAAAGGTAACTCGGAGTGTTTCGTATTCGTAGTTTTAACATTGTTTCGGGTGTTTCACGTATTGTCTAGACGAGGCTAAATGGTTCGATCGATTGTTAAAATCCTATTTTTCGAAGTTTAACGTACTCGGAAAAACATGCATGTGATTCCGTGGACCCTCTAGAAGAACGACACCTTAACTAGATTATGTGGCTGTCAAAACCGCCACTGAACCCTAGGGTTTGTGGTAGTTTAGCGTTCCATATGTGAGGCGTTGGTTTGACCCTTCGACGGCTGGTTCATAGGTACTGTGGCATCTTCTGGGTATTATTAAAACTGTGCTCAAGTGTTGAGCTGTCGGAAAATTGTGGGACTTTGATGAATTGATCGAAGAGTTTATCGTCGTCCGGATATTATGTGATGGGATACAATATTTGGAATCCACAAGTAGTTATGAGATAACTAATTTGAATGTTATAAATCTAGTAGTTTAGTCTCAGATGATCGGTTGCTACGGGATTTTGATGAGATCCAAAGTCCGTCGCAATCACGTAGCGTACACGGATACACGCCGGGTAAACTTAATAGATAGCCATGCCCCATAGCCATGACCAAGTGACTGTAGGAGAACCCCGTCGCCAAAAGCATCCGTTTGGGTGCTTGTGGCAGCGGTGTTCCGCCTAGTGCACTTCGTTGACGGTATCGGGGGTGCTGCCGTCTACTAAAGTTTTCGACGAGCATTCGATCAGGATGTCGGGAATCTTGTTGAATTTTCCGACTTGTTATTGAAAAGTGTTTTCGGTATCGAGACTAAAATGCAGGGTTTATAATTGTTAGGCATGTGATGTCTAAGGAATTCATTTGGTTAGGCATGTGATGTCTAAGGTGGTTGTGGATTCCAACTGTTGTAGTTTTTAACTTTCTTTTCTGCGACCGTAAGTGTAATATGTAGTGTATCGCCAGTTTTGGTGCTATATGTCAACGGCAATTGGGATACGCATATTTACTTACGTTTATGACATGTGATGTTATGTGTTGCTATGATATGTTATATTGGATCGTCGTGTTTTGAATAGCCGGGGGTTTTATGTGAGATGAGAGTTTTTCATTTTCATTCATGTAAAATTCATTGTTTGTAATATTCTTTTATTGGGGCACTTCCGGGTTTTGGTTGATGTCACCATTGTATATTATTTACTTTTCCGCATTAGGATAGACCCAAGGCGGGGAGCACAAGTAACAGGGTTCTAGGGTCTAGTGGGAGACCATCTCGGGGAGTCGAGACCGGGTCTCCTAACTCTAGAATTGATAGGGTTACTTGCCGCTATCACAGGGGTTTAGGGATGTGGGTTTGGCTATTCATCGCGACAGTGGAATCCGTGTTTTATATTGGCTTGATATAAAACACGGAAAACCTAGTATATCCAATATTTCATATATGTTCTTCTGCTGCAATGTTCTGTGATGAGATCATATTACTGCCTGAGATGAATGTTTATATTATATATATGAGATATATATTATATATTATTGATTTCGTTTCAAATGTGATGCTTGTGAAGCATAATAAATGAGACTTCATTAATGAGATTAATGAAATAAAAGAAACCAAAAGATGTTGTAGAAACTTGTCTTGAAAACTGGTAGCTCTAGTTCTTGCTTTGCATAGCGATATTCCTTGTAGAATATCCAGCACCTTATTCGATAAGGAAAGAGTCGAGATCCCTTCACCGGGAGTGACCTCTTTAGCGAAACTAGCAGATGCTACACACTCTGTTTGTCTTTTGATTGCTTCTATAGTTTTTGCTTTGCATAGTGGTATTTGTAAAATATCATGCACCTTATTCGATAAGGAAAGAGCCGAGATCCCTTCACCGGGAGTGACCTCTTTAGCAAAACTAGTAAAGGCCTCAAAAACACCCCATTTAAAATTCACTCGATTCTACAACGATATCAAGTTCATTACGCAAAGGGTTTTCTTAAAAACTTGTCGTAGCCCTCCGTCATTTCAGATAAGTAATAGTTAGTATTTGTGCTGCGTTTGTTGACCTTGTCAAGGCGTAGTGTGCGGTAGCTGATTAGTGCTTATCTGTATAAGCATATGATGCGATTGGATTAAGGAAGTCGTGCAACTTTGTTGACCTTGTTAAGGGTTGTGCGGGTGGGTTTAATTCAATCGGGAAATGACGGGTTGAATTCGGCTAGCGCTTATGATTTGTTGACCTTGTTATGGTCATAAGTTGCTAGGGGAAAAATATTATTGGGAATTTCAAATGTTGAAATTTGCAATGAGATTGCATACCTTCTATGAGATAGTTGGATCCCGATACCCACTGCGAGTAAAAGTTACTCCTGAGAGAGTTTTACACATTACAAATAGCCGATCAAGTAGGTGTCTAGAAAAGTGTCAATGGGGTTACGCCTCTTGGAAAATGAGGTTTATTTTAATTAGGTCTGTGCGAAAGCACGGGGAACCTCCCTCACAGTACCGACACTGGCCTGGCTGAAAGATTGGCGAACTTGTAGGGTGTAATTAATCCCGGCTACTCTTTCCTTTTAGGGTTTGAAGGAAGATTTGACTAAAATAGTGGGTGCCATCCTGATTAGATATAATAATAACCAATATAATCTTGCAAGAGCATACGCTGAGTGTTTTCTTCTCTCTCTCTCCAGGTAGCGACCATGTCACGCCTTAATCAAGATAATAATATGGATGTATTGACCGAACCCGCTTGTTATACTGAGCTGGGGAACGTTGGTCCCGCTCCAACTTATAATTTTTGTAAGACCGAGCAGGATATATGGGATTGCCAGGATTCCCGTGCCTCCCAAACGAACAAAGTGTATGTTGATAAATCTTCTTCGGGTGTGTTCATTACCGAGAACTGTTTCTCAGTATCCTCTACGTCCTGGGTATGTGATACCGGATCAGGATCCCAGATATGTAATTTGTTACATGGGCCGCAGATAAGTAGAGAACTGAGAACGGGTGATAAGTTTCAAGAGTTGGAAATGGTGCAATTGTTGCAAGCCAAGCAGTTGGCAGTTATCACCCTGTATTACTAAATACATTGATTCTGAACGAATGTTATTAGATACCGAACCTGATATACAACATCATATCCGTCTCTTTATTTTGTAAAGAAGGATATAATTTTGTATTGTTGGATAATGTTTTGAACATTTCCTATATCAAGAGTTGATCGGTTCAGTCACGTTATCTAAAAGCATATACGTTCTAAATCAAACCATAATTCTTAACGTATAAAACACACACAAGAGGAAGAGTTCAGAAATGAACGAATCCTTCTTGAGGCATTGTAGACCAGGTCATATCAATGCGTCCCGACTAGCTGAAGTTACATAAAGATGCATATTTAAATCAGTTTGAATTTACATCTTATCAAACTTGCCAGTCATGTCACAAAGATAAGATGACCATAGCTCTGTTTATTAGAAACAGAGAAAGAGTTAGTGAACTTTTGGGATTGATACATGATGATGTATGTAGGTCCCCTGTCTACACATGCCAGGACTGGTTCTTTGTATTTTATTATATTCACTGAGGATCTCTCAAGATTCGCACATGTGTTCCTGTTGAAACACAAGTATGAACCTTTTGAGAAATTCAAAGAATATAAGTTAGAGGTAAAGAACCAAAAACAGGTATAAGTATTATGTCCTATGATGAGATCAGGGAGGAGAATACTTGAGCACGGAATTCCTGGACAATTCTAAAAGATAATGAGATTCTCTCTCAGCATTACTCCTCCGTATACACAACAGCATGTCGGTGTATCTGGGCGGAGCAATCGCACCCTTTGTGATAAGGTGTGTTCTATGATGAGTACTACTGAGTTGCCTATTTCCTTTAGGGGTTATGCACTTGAGAAGCTGCATATCTATTGAATTGGGTTCCAATCAAATCAGATGCCTACCACTTCATATGTGATATGGTATGGAAAGAGCCTATCTCTTAAGGATGTTAAGATTTGGGGTTGTCCGGCCTATGTCTAAAGCAAAATCCGGAGAAGCTCGAGGCAAGGTCAATTCTGTGGAAGTTTGTTGGATATCACAAGCATTCGCAAGGGAATATCTTCTACCACACTGAGGAACAAAAAGTGTTTTGTTTCTCAGCATGCCACCTTTTTGGTGGTCATGAGGTAGAACTGGAAGGAGTTCCAGCTATACAAACTACATCTGACGATTTGGTAGAACCAACGGATTCAATAGTTCCTGACGAACCACAGCCTCTCCGCCGATCTGGTTGGGTTCCTTATCCGCCTGAGAGATACTTTGGTTTTCTCTATGACAGTGGGAGTGAGGATTGCATCATGAGATGATGACCCAACTAGTTTCGAGCAGGCCATCAGGAGTAGAGACTCTATAAGAAAGGCTGGATGCTAAGCGATTTGAGATGGAATCTTTATACACCAACAAAGTATGGACTTTGGTTGCTTTATCTGAAGGGTTAAATCCCCATCAGGAGCAAGTATATCTTGAGAAGATTACTTGGTGTACATAGAAAAGTTGAGACTTTCAAAGCTATGCTTAAGTCCATTCAGATCCTACTTGCCATTGCTACATACCATAACTACGATATCTGGCGGTTGGGTGTCGTGACTGCTTTTCTAAATATTGATTTAGAAGCGAGCATCTATAAGTACACAGCTAGAGGGCTTCGTAGACAGTGAGAGCAGCGGAAACGTGTGCAAGTTGCTTTATGAGTTAAACAGGCATCGCGGAGTTGGAACATCTGTTTTGATGTGGTAGTCAAAGCGTTTGACTTCATCAAACTGGTAGATGAACCTTGTATATACAAAAAGGTAGTAGGGAGTATGGTGGTGATCCTCGTATTGTACATGGATGACATACTCTTGATAGGAAAGGAGTTTCCTATGCTACGCTCGGTCAATCTCCTCTTATCACAAGGATTCTCCATATAGGATCAAGTTGATATCTCCTAAATCCTGGGTTATGAATCTATGAGATAGATCTATTTGGATGTTAGGATTCTCACTAGCTGTAGTAAGATGGTATCAATCGATCGTGGGAGAATCGTTGGAAAGGTTCCAGGGTGATAAGGACGACTGAATGTCAGTCACAGGCATTGTCTTTACCCTCAGTAGAGAGACGATGTGTTGGAAGAGTTCCAAGCTAGATACCGTGACATACTAGACGATAAAGGCTGGATACATAACTACCAAGGATGCTACCAAAGAAATAGTATGGATGTACACTAGTTCATGAGATGAACTTCGTTCCTACCATTGTGTGACAATGGAGTTGTGACTTAGGCCTAGGAACCCCCGTCTTATATGTGATCCATACATATTCTTAGGCAGTATCACCTGATCAGTGGAGATAGTTGATCTCTAGGTAGATCCAGGTTTAGGAGAGTAGACACATAGGACAGCACAGCGGATCCACTCACAAAGGCCTATTCCTAGGAGAGACTTTTATGGGATGGTTGAGTATGAGATACTTCAACCACTGCTGCTTGTTGGGTATGAGATACTACAACAGATGGTCCTAGTGCAAGTAGGAGATTGTTAGTAATATGTATGCCCTAGAGGCCATTACTGTACATACGATGTATATTGTAGTGGATGCTTGGACATATATAGGGAGGACTTTCTTGCTCGACATGATAGTATGCTATCAGGTTGCTCTTTATCTTAACATGTACATTGATAGTCTCTATAATACATGTTGATAAAGCCTTTAGGATGAGTACTTGACTACCAGGACTATGATGAAGATCATACTAGTGGGGACATAGTAGTCGTTAAGTACATCCTTCAAATGTTCCTAGTCGAGGGTGTATCGAGACAGGGCATCGATATACCAGAGTAGACTAGCGTATACGCTTCTCGACCCATATGATGGGCGATGGATGATCCCATATCCACTGGTGTTTGACATCAGAGAAGGTATGGGGTGCTCAGTGGAGACTGGGTACACTGGACGGGCTCGCTGAGAACTCCTAGATGGTATTGTACCTATCGTCGGATAGCAGTTCTTTGGTGACACTGGTACAGGTTAGTCTGTAGACCCGAGATCGTCATAGAGTCTTGTGTGATTCCCACCGTGCTTTGATTTCCACCTTACCACGTTCAAGAGAATGTGCAAAATGGTGGCTTTTAGGTACAGTCCCGAGTCACATGGAGGTAATGAGCGATAGGAGGGGTTTCGTCTCTCCTGGTATAGGGAGTTGATGTTGCTCTATACTCGGTTGGCCAGAACTTGAAATCCCTGGTCAGGGTTGTTGAGATCTACTGGTTAGTGTTATCGGTAGTTTCTCGGACCGTTATGGACCTTGCTTCGGCATGACTTATCAGGCTATTGGGGTCTGACGTTATACCACCCCCAGGCTGTGATATGCGACATATCAGGCGAAAAGACCGGACTGTACGGTAGTGTTATTGATTGGATTCGCAGGAGTACGAACATGCTTGGTTGTTGATCTTCTGATCGCTCAATACCCAGGTGGCCGTTACGTTTAGCATACCGCTTGCGGCTTGTGGGTGTTTGATATGACCATCACCTACTGCCGGCGTATTGACGAGTCTTTAGAGTCCAACACAGAGGTTTCCTGGCTCAAGCGAAACGGAGTAGGAGCGTATATGTGATATGTGCAGGACCGAGATTAATGCGTGTATGTGATACCGCATTCTATTCTCGCGATGTGTGACATGATTGGTTATATGTGATATAGCCGAGTTATCAGATCAAGCGTTGATTCGATAAGATGTTGCATTGATATTAGTCGGTTATATGTGATATAGCCGGATTATTAAATCAAGAGTTGATTTGATAATTTAATGTATAATTATATATTTAATATATTATATTACATTAACTAATATTTAGCTCACTAATGATTTCTTTTCTCACTTGATGTGCACATTGTATATATGTGATATGTATATTTGTGTACATGTATTGTGTCATGTTTGATGATACATACAAGATGGGTGTATGAGACTTATACCATGCTAGGGTTAAATTAGGGTTTTGATTATTTCTTAAGTTATTACAAAAGAGCAAAAGGCTTGGTCAAAGTTTTCAAGCTTGGAGAAGTTTGTAGAACTTTCTCAAGGTCAACTTTTTTGTCATTCCTTAGGATATTTTTCCTTAACCCAACCTTTAACCATAACCTTGGGTTTATTCTCTACAAGAGTTAGGCATGATAGCTTTAACTCAGCCATGGGTGCAATAATTCATTTGGATGAATTTTCTTGAGTTCTTCTTCTTTTTCTTCAAGCTCCATGAAAAGATTTCTAGCTTCAATGGAGGTATGAGAAATAATGTGAGAAAATCAATTCTAAAGTGAGCACACCTCCTACTTCTTCATCCTCATCCACTTGCCATGTATTAGAGTGTGTTCTTTTCACAAAGTTCATGACCTAGTGAAGAAATAGCTTGAGTTAGTGTCTCCTCGACGTAGATCATCTTCGGCCTCGAAGTGATCGAAGCAAGCACGTTCGTTTCTTCATAGAGCCTCTTTAGAGTCCGGAGTTTACGATCGCAGCAAAGGGGACTACTACACGGAGCTAATTGAAGTGAAGGACCGGTCTACAAAGGCTGTATTCCTTGCTCACTACTTATTTCAATGTGTTTGCATATGTTTACCGTATATTTCTAGTTAACGATTCATGGTTAGGGTTAGCTAGAACGGCAAATTTTTGAACTTGGCATGGACGATACCTCTCGAAACCTTGCTGCCGTGCTAGGCAACCCAACAGAAATCATGTGCAACCCATATGCACGAAATCAAATCAATATCTCAGAATGTATAAAAACCAAAATCAAGTGCAATGGGTATGCACAAAACGAACATCAATACAACTGATATATGAAACACGAATCGAGTGCAACCATGGTGCACATAAATTCCAATCAAGAAACTAAATCATCAGAATACCGAAATAAAATGATGAAAATGTGATCTTTAAATCTCCAAGACGCAATATAATAACAGTCGTCGAGGTGCATCCAAGGCTGGCAGAGCAAGAATATTGACTTGCCTCTTGCCCACGGTCTGGCATCCTCTGCTCTTAGGTCCTCATTTCCTACTGCGGACCACCAGTTACATGACTCCTCGGCTCAACAGCCCTATTTGGAGTAATGACAGAACGGTTCCGTTCTGGCGCTTCTATGAAGATCTCCTGACCAATTAACATGGTCACTCGTAACGTATCTCGTCAATGATGGCAAACTCCGGCCCACTGAGTGTGCATGATACGATCGATCCTGGGTCATAGTCTTCTCGTGTAGTATTCCAGAAAGATCTTATCGGAGTCTCTCCCAAATCTCATCTTTGCAGGACTGCTCGGAAGTTTGCACTCTTTACTTAATCCATTTCTTGTTCCGAAACAGCTGCATTCTATTCATGACTTCCCTCTGGAATTATGGAAGCATTCAACGCGTCTTCATGCGTATCGAGTCTCTGATGTAAATGGAGTGGAACGTCATCTCGTCAAGATCTCATATGAACCTCTCACTCAGCTTCCCTTCAGTATAGACCAATTCTGAATCATCTCTTCGTAACTATGTGGACGGCGCTCCAATTGACTGTACTCATATCTAGTGTCTTTTTCCGAAGCTACGAACTCGACATCTCTAATATCCTATAGAGGGCATCTGGCCAATTACGTCCTCGGGGACTCGTCCAATTCATCAGAGTGATCTGCTTTTGCTTGTCCTTCTTGATCGACTCACCATACGTCTGAGTGAGGTCCTCATCTAGCTGAAGCTAGGCAATTGATGAATTCACATCGGAGAATCAAAACGAACAAACTGTCCTAGTCATTTATCCAGGGATGACTAGCGATCCTTTATCACGTTCCTGAGTGTAACCTCATGCTCCAATAGCTTTTAAACGTCTGGGGGCGATATCTTATCAATCACAGCAACAGCTGGATCATCTGTCCATACGGTAGACAACGCCTTAATCATCTAGAGTTGACGGTGCATCAGCAGTCTTCACATTCAGGCTGGCCTCAAACCATGGCCGGATCATCTGGTACAGATCTCGAAAGCTCGTGTCAACAAGAAATCTTAATAAAATAATAAATCAATGCATTCATGTATCACCGAAATACGTCTTGGTCAGTCCTCGTCCATGACGAGCTCGCCCTGACGCACCTCTAGCCGCAGCTCTCTCTGCTCATGTAACCAAGGTAACAGAAATCACGATCTAATATTGATGAGGATAGATCATAGGAACGGATAGAAATACAGTGCATAAGAAAAGTACATCCTAAGGCTTCTTAAGCGGAGTAGCGTATCGTAAGTATGCCGCTGAACATACACATGGTACATCACTCTACTTAAGTCACCTACTCCATCAACCAAGGTCAACCTACGCGATGAAAGTTCGGGTCTAATACCCCCTCAGCCAAGTCTAAGTTCCGTAAGGTCAAGCCTAGGTTCCGAATATATATAGGCCTTAGACTCCGCATAGTCAAATCTAGACTCGAACCAAGGTTAAACCTAACGCTCTGATACCAATTTTGTCATGACCCGAAAGGCACGTGACAGGCACTTGAATCATGTGAAGTCTATAGGACTCCACCTAATCCAAGTAAGCCAAAAGCCCAAAAATCTAAACCTTTTAGGGAAAATAGTGGAGGTGGTGTTTTGAAAGAATGGTATAATGAAATCAAGTTCTTTCTTTAAGTACATAAGTAATAGTATATGAAAACATAGTCTTTGTATCTAACTTTAAAACATTTTCCTCATTGAAAATTTGGGCAAAACCTCCTTTGTAAAACATAACCCGAAAATGGTACAACAATGTAATATAAGTCATCCCCAAGCAGGAGCTAGCTCTTCGCCAAATGGTGGAAACAATCACTCAATTAAAGCAAATATACAACGCCGAAGGCGAGGATCAAAACTCAGAAAGAATGTAATGAAAACATGCATTATCAAGAAAGCCAGAAAACAATAACGTATACATGAACGTGACTCTAACGGTGAAAGAATATATAATACTGGTTTCTAAGTCTACCAAAAATATATAGTCTGGTTGATGGAGCTTAACTAGATACAACTGAAGTAAATATACAACTACAATGGTGGTCACGATGGAACAGTATCCCACCTATCAAAGCAATCACCCGGAAGAAGTAATGTATCAGCTGTTAGTTATACGCAAGCCCTAGATGCTAAAACTGTACATGTGATGTATATTGTAGTGGAAGCTTGAATATATATAGGGAGGACTTTCTTGCTCGACATGATAGTATGCTATCCGGTTGCACTTTATCTTAACATGTACACTTATTGTCTCTCTATTACTTGTTGATAAAGCCCTTAGGATGAGTACTTGATTACCAGGATTATGATGCAGATCTTACTAATGGGGACAGGGTAGTCGGTAAGTACATCCTTCAAATGTTCCTAGTCGTGGGAGTATCGAGACAGGGTATCGATACTCCAGAGTAGACTAGCGTATACGCTTCTCGACCAATGTGATGGACGATGGATGATCCCACATCCATTGGTGTTTGACATCAGAGAAGGTATACGGGTGCTCAGTGGAGACTGGGTACACTGAACGGACTCGTCGAGAACACCTAGATGGTATTATACCTATCGTCAGATAGCAGTTCTCTGGTGACACTGGTACAGGTTAGTCTGTCGACCCAAGATCGTCATAGAGTCTTGTGTGATTCCCACTATGCTTTGATTTCCACCATACCACGGTCAAGATATCGTGCAAAAGGTGGTTTTTGGGTACAGTCCCGAGTCATATGGAGGCAATGAGCGATAGGAGGGGATTCGTCTCTCCCGGTATTGGGAGTTGATGTTGCGCTATGCTCGATTGGCCATAACAGGAAATACCTGGTCAGGGTTGCTGAGATCTACCGGTAAGTGTTATCAGTAGTTTCTCGAACCGTTATAGAACTTGCATTGGCATGACTTATCAGACTATTGGGGTCTGACGTTATACCACCCCCGGGCTGTGATATGCGACATATCTAACAAAGAGACCTGACTGTACGGTAGTATTACTGAGTGGATTCACAGGATTATGAGCATGCTTGCTTGTTGATCTTCTGACCGCTCAATACCCGGGTGGCCGTTCTATTTAGCAGACCGCTTGCGGCTAGTGGGTGTTTGATATGATCATCACTTTCTGCCGGCGTATTGACGAGTCTTTAGAGTCCTACACAGAGGTTTCCTGGTTCATGCGAAAGGAAGTAGGAGCACATATGTGATATGTGCGGGACCGAGATTAATGCAAGTATGTGATACTGCATTCTATTCTCGCGATATGTGACATCGGTCGGTTATATGTGAAATAGCCGGGTTATCAGATCAAGTGTTGATTCGATAGTTTGTTACATTTGATATTAGTCGGTTGTATGTGATATAGCCGGATTATTAAATCAAGTGTTGATTTGATAATTTAATGTATAATTATATATTTGATATATTAACTTACATTATCTAAAATTTTCTCACTAAACATTTCTTTTTCTCACTTTGTGCCTCAGTATATATGTGATATATATTAATGTGCATTTCATTTGTGTCATACTTGATGCCACATGCTACATGAGTGTATGAGATTTACACCATGCTTATGATAATCCTAGGGTTTATATTTATCCAAGTAATTCATAAATTGATGGAATTACCTCATGGCTAGAAGCTTGGAGAAGCTTCAAGTGTTCATTGACTTAGTCCACTAATTTGTTTTGCTTAAGATATTTATTAACCTAACCATTATCAATAGCCATAGTTAAGTCTCTACATGAGTTAGTGTATGACACTAACTCACCCACGGTTGCTATTCTCACCTCATGAGTTTCATTTGTTCATCTTCACTTCATCTTCTTCTTCCTCATGAAAAGCTTTCTAACTTTCGAAAAAGTGAGAAAATATTGTGAGAAAAAAGAAATCTAAAGAGAGCCCAATTCCTACTTCTTCATCCCCTACTATTAGCCATTTAGTTTAGGGTGTTTGCTTCACTAAACCCTAATTTAGTGAAGAGGTAACATGAGTTTGAGTCTCCTCGACGTAGATCATCTTCGGCCTCGAAGATTTCGAGCAAATTTGCATCTTTCACCTTGTAGAGCCTCTAAAGAGTTCGGTAGATCATTACTCACAGCGAAGGGATTTCTACACGGAGCATTTGAAGTGAAGGACCGGTCTTGTAACATTTCAGAAAAATAAAATATTATTTTGGGAACTTTTATAATTAAATAATAAATATATTGAATATTTTAATAGGGCGGTATAATTAAATACCGTTAAATTGGGAAAAATTTGGAAAATTATGGAAATTACTAAAAAAGAGGGTGTTTTATTGGATTTAAGCAAATTATGAAATTTTATGATTAATTATACACTATTAAATGCTAATCACGATTAAATATCGCTAATCACGCATTAATTCGGTTTTGTGCACATGAGATGCACCATGTCACATTTTAGAACTTGTTACATTTTGTCTTGGCTTTTCTTTCATTTTTATGCAAGGTTTTGTTTTAAATTGAGAGAAGAAAAGAAAGGAAAATGAAAAGAAAAGAAAACAATAAAGAAAAAGGTATAGGCATGAGAGAGAGAGAGAGGGTGAGGGGTCAACCATTGTCATGGCTCATCACTCTCACTTCATTATCTTCATCTTTTCTTCTTCTTCTTCCTCTCATGGCAGCACCTCACTCCTCCTCCACTTCAACCCTCAAAACATCTTCAAAACAACACCAAAAGTCCATGTCCATTTCACAAAAAACATGCATAAGCTCACAAGCTGTACTTTGGACAAAGAAAAATAGGATTTTGATGCTAATGAGGTAATTCTTTCACTTTAAGTGGAGTAATTCAACTCTTTTAGCATCCTTGCATGTTTAGATGTGTTAAAGTGGGATTTAGTGCACTTTGGAAATTCCTAGATGAGGTTTGAGGGAATTTTGAGTTGTGTTAGTGTAATTGGACTTTAGTGATGACCTAAACCCCCCCATAGTGTTATAAACCCAGAGCATACACAAAATAAAACCTGAAACCCAAAAACATAACTTTCCAATGTCGGTTTGTGAATTTTTTGAGGGTGCAGGGAAATCTGGGTTGACCTGGGATTTTTTACTAGAAAAGCAAACAACTTCAGAAGCCTAGTTAAAGCACTACGAGACCACCCAGCCAAAACAAACCAATTCCAAGACCCCAAAACTGAGCAGGCCGGATTTTTAGGGCTTGGGGCCGGCCACTTTGGTGAGTTGGGTGCCCAGGTTGCTTCTGTAGGTCATATACCATATATACTTCACCCCTGTATTGTTTGTGCACCTTGTTTTCACCTTAAACAAAATCTGGGACTATTTTCACGAGTTGCTGTTTTGATTCGGGGTTATGTTTTATATATTTTGAATCTGGATTTTTGTAATTTTTATTGTATTCGATCACTTGACGTTTGTACGTCGAAATCGAGTGTTATTTGGTTGATTTGCGAGAGCAAACCATAGGTTTTGACCTGTGTGAGTTTCGTGCGTCGTTTCAATTGCGGATTGGATTTTAATGCGTTATGATGTGTATGATGTGTAGGTACCCCATGAGAACTTCGAGATGACAAGCAAGCACATGGCAACGTCGGCATCGGCAAGCGAAGATCAAGGTGAGTAGATATATATCTACGGGGGAAGTCGGGTGGGTGGCGTATAGCACCCCCGCAGTTCGTAGTATAGTTTATGATATATATATATATGTTTATATATGTGTTTTATGATACGTGGATGATTATCAAGATATGATTATGTGTTCATGGTTTAGTTTAGGGTAATTAGAAGTAACTTAGTTTAGCTTCTTAGTCGCAAACCCTAGAGTAGTGATTTGTATACACGCACACACACACTTGCATACTTTTATTTACCTGTGCGTATATGGGGATACGCACACACACATGGGTTTGGGACTATGTGTGTGTATATATATATATATATACGTATACATATACATGGATTATGAGGATAGTATACGATACTTGGAGATGAGTCGATGAGATTGGGCTTGAAGACATGAGATCGGTGATGTGACATGGTTCGTATTTGAGATACGACATGATATTGTAGCGGGTCCTTTAGGCGATGTGTTTCATACACACGCATATATATATATATATGTGGATGGTATCAGTAGTGTACTAGACGTAGATCAGTACCCCCAGATCATGACATATGATAAAAGGATACCAAATGAATAAAGAGATAAATGTGATATAGACCCGTACCCAGATTTGGGAGGCCGTACGATGGATTTACCGTACGAGCTATATATTGATGTTTGATCCGCACTCTTGACTCGAGGATGTCATATTATATAGGTTATCGTATGGATACTATTGAGGCGGGATCACCGACTATTATATATATATATATATATATATATATATATATATATATATATATATATATATATATATATATATATAAACTCAGATTAGGTGGTTTCCCTTACCCTTTGATTAGTCTGTTAGTTAGACCTGTAGTTACTTGTAGACTCGTTTATTTAGATGCATATTATTTATTTTTGTGATTATTATTCAGCTCCCGCATATTCTTGTTGTTCGCATCGGATCGCATGCTTATATTGTGTTTTCATATGCTAGTATTGAAATTATACTGTCAGGACACCAGCACCATTACCGATGATGCGTATGTTCCTCATACACCTTCTTGCCGGCTCACACACATCATCATCGGTAATTGCCATGCCACGTACACTTTAGAGAATATTAATTCATTGATATCGCTTGTTAGCTGATAGTTTCGACATATCATTATTCTGCTAGTTTAGATATCGCATTCATTACTGTTATACTTCATGCATATTTATTATTCATAGTCATGCATTATATTTTTGGGACAGTTCGGATTGCCGGAGTCCAATACTTTAAATTCATTGTTTATTTATTCTCGAGATTGGGATTTCCATGAGATTTCTGGATTTAGAGAAACCGCAAGAATTTTATGAAAACTGTTTATCATTTTAAAATGAAAGTTGCGGTTTTTTGATGATATGATTTGAGATATGTCCACCCTGAGTTTTCTTGGCTCTTGAGCGATATCATACACCCAATTCGAGGAGGATGAGGAAACCGTCTGTGGGTGCATGGTGGACCCGGTGCGGTATCCCGGGACAAGAAGATCGCAGATGATGTCGTTGACCCTGTGACAGGGGAGCATTGCTGACCGGTGATTGTATTATGACTCGACGGATATCCGGAGGATACCGATCGGAGTCGGGCCAGTCCGGATAGCCGGAGCCTAGGGGCCAGTCCGGATTGCCGGAGCCCAGGGGCCAGTCCGGATAGCCGGAGCCCTAGATATTGATATTTGAGGTACGCGAGATTTTATGATATGGGCCAGTCCGGATAGCCGGAGTCCGAGATATTGGATATTGGGATTTATGTTTTGTGCCGATACTAGACACTAATTTATATTGATTTATTGATGATACCTCATTTTGAATATACAGAAATCTCACTAAATTAAGAAAACAGTTTTCTCATACATGATGCATTCTGTTTTCATATTATTACCTTCATACCTCATACATATGATATATTGCTACCTGAGACACTGACACGAGCACATGGGATTACACTTATGTATAGCTGTTTACCCTTGCCACCTTTTCATACTTCAGACTTTATCATTAAGGATTTATATATATTGATCGTATTGACCTAGGATTGAGTCATACATACGATTTCTGCTCGGCGATGTTTTTTACTCGCGAGTTGGCAACTCACCCCCGTTGTGCCACAGTTTCTTGCAGGTTTCGCCGTACAGGTTTCATGCGGCTTTGCTGGTACAATGCTTCCATTCCTGGTGATTTGCTTTGGTAGGTGGGTTCACTTGCATCGTGACCACCATTGTACCTTTTATTTATTTCAGTTGTATCTAGTAAACTCCATCAACCAAACTTGTATATTTATTTCAGACTTAAAGACCAGTTGTATATTATTTTTGACCTTAGAGTCGCGCTTTGTATTATTATGGTTTTCACGTTGATTTTGAGTTTCTTTTGAGTTTTGATACTCGCCCTTCGGCGTTGTATATTATATTGCTTGCGTGGTTATGACCGTCGATTGACGAAGAGTTAGCTCCCTCTTGGGGATGCCTTTTATCATTCATGTATGTATTATTCATGTTGTACCCCGTTCGAGGCCAGTATTGATAAAGTAAACTCTGCCGAAATTTTCAGAAAAGACTTGATGTTTTAAAAACGCATATTTCGGCTTATTTTAATAAAACACTTCTCTAAATGGTTTTAGATTTCTGGGATTTTTGGCTTGAATTAGATGGGGTCCTATAGACTTCATATGATTCAAGGGCCAGTCACGTGCCATTTCGGGTCATGACAAAGTTTGTATCAGTGCGCTAGGTTAACCTTAGTTCGAGTCTATGTTTGACTATGCAGAGCCTACGGCGTTTGTATATATACGGAATCTAGGCTTGACCTTAAGGAACGTTGACTTAGATGAGGGGGTATTAGACCCGAACTTTCGTCGCGTAGGTTGACCTTGGTTGATGGATTAAGTGACTTAAGGAGAGTGACGTACCATGTGTATGTTCCGCGGCATACTTACGATACGCTACTCCGCTTAATAAGCCTTAGGATGTACATTTCTTTGCACAACATTATATTCATTCATGATCTATCCTCATCGATGTCGGTTTATGGTTTTGCAGCCACGATTTCACGGGCAGAGAGAGCCATGGCTAGAGTTACGGTCAGCACAAGCTCGTCACGGACGAGGACTGACCAGGGCGTGATTCCATGGGCATACGATTGCATAGAGGCGTCGTTTTATTATGTTTTCATGCCACGAGCGTTTGATGGATCGCTTTTACGAAATTTCTCGGACGTGCAGATCAGCACCAGAGGATTGAGCCACTGATAGAGGCCAGCCAGAATGTGATGACCGTCAATGCACATATTATTCTTGATGATTGAGGCACTGTTCAACGTTCATACGAATGAGCCAGTTGCTGCTGCGAATGACGAGATATCGCCCCAGACGTTTGGAGCTATTGTAGTACGAGTTATACTTAGAGATATGATAGAAGGTCTCTAGTCATCAAGGATGAATGACTAGGACATGTGGTTCGTTCGCTTACCCCGATGCGAGGTCATCAGATTGATTGATTCCTGCTTGAGGAGACTTCACGCAGGTATATTGAGAGTCGATAGAGACGATCGAATGTCAGAAGCACATTTTTCAAAGTTTAAAGTATTCAGAGACAAATATAAGTAATGCTATGGACCCTTTAGAAGAATGAAACCCTAACTCCACATAATGACCATGAGAACGCTTTTAAACCTTAGGGTTTGCGGCAGTTCAGCGGTGCCATTAGTGAGGCTTGAGTTTTCCCTTCTACGGTTGGTCCACAGGTACTGTGGCATATACTGGAATACTATTAAACTGTGCCCAAGATGTTGAGCTCTTGGGGGATTATGGAACTTTGACGAATCGATCGAAAAGTTCGACGTCGTTCGGATATCAAGTGATAGGATAAATTGCTTGGGAGACTCCAGATACGAGTATAGCCGTTGGAGCACAGTCCATGCAGCCATGAAGAGAAGAGTCCGAATCAGTCGATATTAGAGAAAGGTGGAGTAAGAGGTTCGTACGAGATCTAGATGAGATGACGTTCCACTCCGCTGACATCAATGATGTGACACGCATACAGAGGCGTTATATATGGATAAATCTTCCAGAAGGAGTCGTGATGAGTACGCAGCCGTTCCAGAACAAGAAACTGATTTAGTAAAGGATGACGACTTCCGAGCAGTTCGGCAGAAACAAGATTTGTGCGAGAGCTCGACAAGACCTTTCTGGAATACTACACGAAAATACTTGGACCCAGGAGCGGTCATATTGTGCACACCCAGCAGGCCAGAGTTCGGCTCCGTCGACGAGACATGTTATGAGTGACAACGACAGTTGGCCAGTGATTCTTATAGGATGTGCTTGAGCGGGACTATTTCACCATACTTGATTTCGGTATTTTGGGCGATCTATTCGCACGATTGAGTTTTGATGACTGAGTTCCATGATATTTGTTTTCGTGCACCATGGTTGCACCTACTGGGTATTTATATTTTGTGCATAGTTATTACACTTGAGATATGCTTTCTACACCGTTGTGTTGATTTATGATTTATGCATAGTTATTGCACTTGATATCGTTTTTGACCCCTGGCTGCACATGTTTATGATTTCATGGATTTCATACAGTTGGGTGGATTTCGTGCATATGGTACGCACTCAATTTGGTTTTTGCACTCGGTATAGTTCACATATACTTGCAGTGCATTGATACATATTTTGTGCACCACAGTTGCACCTGACTTCGTTTTGATGTCATTCGAGACATTGATTTTGATTTTATGCTTATGTTATGCATGTGATTTGACATATGCTTTCGGCATAGTTTTCATACACTTTTAGCATTTGATATGTATTTTGTGCACGCGGTTGCACATTGTTATGAGATTATATACCACGGTATACCTGATTTGGATTGAGATTTGTTGTATACCGTCGATTTTGATAGTGATACACGATATTTGCTTTGTGCACCTTGTGCACCTGTTTGGATTCTTGCGCACAATTGATGCGCTTGGATTGGATTTTGCACATGTTCGGCGCTTGATATTGGATTCGTCCATAATGGATGCTCTTGATTTGGACTTCACGCATGTTGGGCGCATGATATGAGATGCGATTTTGGTGCACTCCAGATACACTAAATCAGGATTCTTGGTGCATATCAGATGCATCTGATATTGCTGTCAGGCACACCCGTTGCCTATAACAGGTGTTTCGTGCACACCCGTTGCACTTAGATTTTGTTTCTGTGCATATGTATGGCACATTTATGGATTTCAATTTTACGTGCGCACCAGACGCATGCGGCATTCTTATGCACATTTTGGATTTGATTTCTGCTGGAGCAGTACGTTTTTATGATATTTACTATTTGATATAG
Organism: Agapanthus africanus; assembly: GCA_030015575.1. NCBI lineage: Eukaryota > Viridiplantae > Streptophyta > Magnoliopsida > Asparagales > Amaryllidaceae > Agapanthus > Agapanthus africanus. The sequence continues at coordinate 220,326,254 of JASDDO010000008.1, forward strand.
TGACTGAGCAGGACTAGTCAGAGGACAGTACCTGAATATATTTTGCATGCATTGATAGTTATCGAAGGGATTTCCAAAAAGGAGCTATAGTCTCAGTATTTACCTACGTGTCGGAGATGACACGAAACATTTAAAACGGGGGAACCCTTCTAAATTGTTTTCAAAACGGCAGGACGTGCATATTAAACAAATGATATATGAATATATATATAGTTTATTTCTTACAATAGACGTCCGCCACCGTGCAGTGTTATGCGCATCGCACAACGACTTAAAAAGGTTCGGCATGCATTTCCTTCAGATGTTTACATGTATAGTTTCGATGTATTTCATGTTGGTTTTTGTGTTGGTCTTTGACATTGACGTCATCCCCATGACTCCAATAATTGCGGGATGCTTGACAGAGTTCTGATTTTGATTTTTGGTTATATACTCGTTTTCATGCGCACATATTGCGCTACGATGTGCTTTATGTATTATGATTTCGGGACCCCGACGACTTAGTCTTTTTACTGAAATGTTTTAGTATTGAGGGGTTTAAATTTAAATTCTGGGACCGAATTTATTTAAGGGGGAAGAATGTAACATTTCTGAAAAATAAAATATTTTTTGGGGAATTTTTTTAATTAAATTATAAATATATTGAATATTTTAATAGGGCGGTATAATTAAATACTGATAAATTTGGAAAAATTTGGAAAATTATGGAAATTACTAAAAAGAGGGTGTTTTATTGGATTTAAGCAAATTATGAAATTTTATGATTAATTATACACTATTTAATGCTAATCGCGATTAAATATCGCTAATCACGCATTAATCCGGTTTTGTGCACATGACATGCACCATGTCACATTTTAGCACTTGTTACATTTTGACATGGCTTTTTTTCATTTTTATTCAAGTTTTTTTTCTAAATTGAGAGAAAAAAGAAAGGAAAATGAAAAGAAATGAAAACAATAAAGAAAGGGGTATGGGCATGAGGGAGAGAGGGTGAGGGGTCAACCATAGTCATGGCTCATCACTCTCACTTCATTATGTTCATCTTTTCTTCTTCTTCCTCTTCTCATGGCAGCACCTCACTCCCCCTCCACTTCAACCCTCAAAACATCTTCAAAACAACACCAAAATTCCATCTCCATTTCACAAAAAACATGCACAAGCTCACAAGCTACACTTTGGACAAAGAAAAATGGGATTTTGATGCTCGAGGGGATTCTTGGGTCCCAAATGAGGTAATTCTTTCACTTTAAGTGGAGTAATTCAACTCTTTTAGCATCCTTGCATGTTTAGATGTGTTAAAGTGGGATTTAGTGCACTTTGAAAATTCCTAGATGGGGTTTGAGGGAAGTTTGAGTTGTGTTAGTGTAATTGGACTTTAGTGATGACCTAAACCCCCCCATAGTGTTATAAACCCAGAGCATACACAAAATAAAACCTGAAACCCAAAAACATAACTTTCCAATGTCGTTTTGTGAATTATTTGAGGGTGCAGGGAAATCTGGGTTGACCTGGGATTTTTACTAGAAAAGAAAACAACTTCAGAGGCCTAGTTAAAGCACTACGAGACCACCCAGCCAAAACGAACCAATTCCAAGACCCCAGAACCAAGCAGGCCGGATTTTTAGGGCTTGGGGCCGGCCACTTTGGTGAGTTGGGTGCTCAGGTTACTTTTGTTGGTCATATACCCTATATACTTCACCCCAGTATTGTTTGTGCACCTTATTTCCACCATAAATAAAATCTGGGACAATTTTCATGAGTTTCTATTTTGATTCGGGGTAATGTTTTACATATTTTGAATTCTGGATTTTTTTAATTTGTTATTCGATCACTTGACGTTTGTACGTCGAAATCGAGTGTAATTTGGTTGATTTGCGAGAGCAAACCATAGGTTTTGCCCTATGTAAGTTTCGTGTGTCGTTTCGATTGGATTTTAATGCGTTATGATGTGTATGATGTGTAGGTACCCCATGAGAACTTCGAGACGACAAGCAAGCGCGTGGCGATGTCGGCATCGGCAAGCGAAAATCAAGGTGAGTAGATATATATCTACAGGGAAAGTCGGGTGGATGGCGTATAGCACCCCCGCAGTTCGTAGTATCGTTTATGATATATATATGTGTTTTATGATACGTGGATGATTATCAAGATATGATTATGTGTTCATGGTTTAGTTTAGGGTAATTAGAAGTAACTTAGTTTAGCTTCTTAGTCGCGAACCCTAGAGTAGTGATTTGCATACACGCACACACACACTTGCATACTTTTATTTACCTGTGCGTATATGGGGATATGAACATATATACACACACACACACACACATAGGTATGTGACTATGTATGTATGTATGTGTGTGTGTGTGTGTGTGTGTGTGTGTGTGTGTGTGTGTCTATACGTATACATATACATGGATTATGAGGATAATATATGATACTTGGAGATGAGTCGATGAGATTGGGCTTGAGGCCATGAGATCGGTGATGTGACATGGTTCGTATTTGAGATACGACATGATATTGTAGCGGGTCCTTTAGGCGACGTGTTTCATACATACGCATACATATATGTAGATGGTATCAGTAGTGTACTAGACGTAGATCCGTACCCCCAGATCATGATATATGATAAAAGGATACCAAGTGAATAAAGAGATAAATGTGATATAGAACCGTAACCAGATTTAGGAGGCTGTACGACAGATTTACCATACGAGCTATATATTGATGTTTGATCCGTACTCTTGACTCGAGAATGTCATATTATATAGGGTATCGTATGGGATACTATTGAGGCGGGATCACCGACTATTATATATATATATATATATATATATATGTATCGACTCAGATTAAGTGGTTTCCCTTACCCTTTGATTAGTCTGTTAGTTAGACCTGTAGTTACATGTAGACTCGTTTATTTAAATGCATATTATTTATTGTTTTGATTATTATTCAGCTCCCGCATATTCTTGCTGTTCGCATTGCATCGCATGCTTATATTGTGTTTTCATATGCTAGTATTGAAATTATGCTGTCAGGACACAAGCACCATTACCGATGATGCGTATGTTCCACGTACACCTGCTTGCTGGCTCACACACATCATCATCGGTAATTTCCATACCACGTACACTTTAGAGAATATTAATTCAATGATATCGCTTGTTAGCTGATAGTTTAGACATATCATTATTGTGCTAGTTTAGATATCGCATTCATTACTGTTATACTTCTTGCATATTTATTATCCATAGTCATGCATTATATTTTAAGGCCAGTTCGGATTGCCGGATCCCAATACTTTAAATTCATTGTTTATTTATTCTCGAGATTGGGATTTCCATGAGATTTCTGGATTTAGAGAAACCGCAAGAATTTATGAAAACTGTTTATCATTTTAAAATAAAAGTTGCGGTTTTCTCATGATATGATTTGAGATATGTCCACTATGAGTTTTCTCGGCTCTTGTGCAATATCATACACCCAATTCGAGGAGGAGGAGGAAACCGTCTATGGGTGCATGGTGGACCCGGTGCAGTACCCCGGGGCAAGAAGATCGCAGATGATGGCATTGATGCTGTGACAGGGGAGCATTGCTGACCGATGATTGTATTGTGACTCGACGGATATCCGGAGGATACCGATCGGAGTCGGGCCAGTACGGATAGCCGGAGCCCTAGATATTGATATTTCAGGTACTTGAGATTTTATGATATGGGCCAGTACAGATAGCCGGAGCTCGAGATATTAGATATTGGGACTTATGTTTTGTGCCGATGCTAGACACTGATTTATATTGATTTATTAATGATTCCTCATTTTAAGTATACATAAATCTCACTAAATTAAGAAAACAGTTTTCTCATACATGATGCATTCTGTTTTCATATTATTACCTTCATACCTCATACATATGATATATTGCTACCTGAGGCACTGCCACGAGCACATGGGATTACACTTATGTATAGCTGTCTACCCTTGCCACCTTTTCATGCTTCAGACTTTATCATTGAGGATTTATATATATTGATCGTATTGACCTAGGATTGAGTCATACATACGATTTCTGCTCGGTGATGTCTTCTACTCACGAGTTGGCAACTCACCCCCGTTGTGCCACAGTTTCTTGCAGGTTTTGCCATACAGGTTTCGTAGGGCTTTGCTAGTACAATGCTTCCATTCCGGGTGATTTGCTTTGGTAGGTGGGTTCACTTGCATCGTGACCACCATTGTACCTTCTATTTATTTCAGTTGTATATAGTAAACTCCATCAACCAAACTTGTATATTTATTTCAGACTTAGAGACCAGTTGTATATTATTTTCGACCTTAGAGTCACGCTTTGTATTATTATGGTTTTCACGTTGATTTTGAGTTTCTTTTGAGTTTTGATCCTCGCCCTTCGGCGTTGTATATTATAGTGCTTGCGTGGTTGTGACTGTCGATTGACGAAGAGTTAGCTCTAGCTTGGGGAAGCCTTTTATCATTCATGTATGTATTATTCATGTTGTACCCCGTTCGGGGCCGGTATTTACAAAGGAAACTCTGCCGAAATTTTCAGAAAAGACTTGATGTTTTAAAAACGCATATTTCGGCTTATTTTATTAAAAAACTTCTTTAAATGTTTTTAGATTTCTGGGATTTTTGGCTTACATGAATTAGATGGGGTCCTATAGACTTCATATGATTCAAGGGCCAGTCACGTGCCATTTCGGATCGTGACAGGTCTACAAAGGTTGTATTTGTTAGTGTATATGCCCTAGAGGCTATTATTGTATCATACTGGATTGTATATTACTTAATGGAAGCTTGGAATATTCACAGTAGTATTGACAGTCTTGCTCAAAATGGTAGTATGCTACTTGGTTTGTTTCTACTTCAATATGTGCATGTGTTTCTTTTAACATATCGCTTATACATATTAGTAGAGCCCTTAGAATCTTTTCTTGATTACCAGCGTTGTGATGGCAGTTACACTAGTGGGGGCTGGGTAATCTACAAGCATATCCTTATACAGGTCCCTAGTCGCAGGATTATCGAAACGGGGCATCGATACTCCGGAGTAGACTAGTGTATACTTTTCTCATCTCAGCAGGGGAGATGGTCTGTCCCACAGCCATTAGTACGTTGTACTGGAGATAGTATGCAGGTGCTCGTTAGGTTACGAGTACACCAGACAGGACTCGTGGGGTACTGCTGGTTGGTACTATACCTATCGTTAGTTAGCAGTTCCCAGGTGACATGAGTACAGCTTAGTCCGTTGACTTGTCACTGCTACTTCGCCTCAAGTGTGTTCCCACTGTTCTTAGATTGCTACCCTACCACGGCTCTATTGAGTCATGCAAACAGGTAGTAGTTGGGTGCAGTCCCGAAGCACTTGGAGGCAGTGGCAGTTAGATATGATTCGTCTCTCCTGGTATTGGGGGTTGATGTCGCGCTGTGTTCGGACGCCATTACACAAAGTCCCTGTCCAGGGCAAGTGTGATTTACTGGTAGGTACTCCAGTAGTTTCTTATGGTGTTTTGGACTGTACTCCGACACGAATTATACCGCTATTAGGGGTCTGACGTTTACCGCTCCCTAGGCTCGATATGCGACACTCTTAGACAAACAGACCAGACTGTACGGAGATTGTCACAGACAGGCTCAGTAGGAGTTGGATGAGCTTGATCGTCGGCCTTCTTATCGACAGATACCTGGGTAGCCGTTACGTACAGCTAGTGTCGCTGAAGTACTTGTGGTTAAACCCACTGCCAGAGTACTGTCGAGTCTTTAGAGTCCCATACAGATGGTTTTCCAGCTTTGGGCGAAACGATGTAGAGGTCGTATGGTTTTACGACAGAGTTTGATCACATGTACTTGTGTGCGTGTGATGTTCGAGCGGACAATACCAGTGGGCTTTGGTTTAAGCCGGATCCTAATATTTGATTATTGGATTAGCTTCGTCTCATAGTATTCGTGTTTTTCGGAACACGGATGCGGGTATGTATATACGGATGAGAGGGGGTATAGAAGGAGACATATCATTAGGGTTTTGACCATTGACTTGGTCAAAACAAATATGAGGTGGAGAAAAGATATTTTTATTTTTGGTAAATGATTATTGTATGGCATGGCTACTTGGGTTAACCTTTTGACTTAGCTTGACTTGTTGACTCTAGATATTTTTGGTGAGATATTTTGAGACCTAAATATTTTTGTTAAAATATTATTTTCATGCCATGCTTGTTGTCATATCATGGAGCCATGCTATTTATCAATTATCATTATCCAAATACATTTCTCTTTCCTCAAGCTTGCTCTCTCCTTCTTACTCTAAAAACCATAGTGTCTCATGAGTTGAGAATCAAGGGATTAGTGAGGCTAAGCTACTCAAAATCGTACTCTACACACTCTAGGTTACTTTGTTTAGCACACCAAGTGATCTAGTTTCCTCATCTTGGAGGTTTAGCTCAAGGTTGGAACTCTCGGGTGGATCTTCTACTACTTCGAGAAGCCGACGAGGAGGTGCTTTCCATTTCTACTCCAAGGAGCTTGCAAGGAGAAGGAGGACAGCGGAAAGAAGAGAAAGACTTGGAACTTTAGGTATAATCTTCTTACCGAGTAGATAATACCTCTAGTTAGTTTGTTAGTTGTGGTTTAACAAAGATCTTGGTGTTAAAGTCAATGTTACCTTGTTGTAAAAATCGTTTTTTACCTGTTCCGCCTCCCCGCAAACCCGTGGGGTGTGTAACGTTGACTTACAGTGGTATCAGAGCCGACTAAACCATAGTTAACAGTTTAAACGACAAGTTAAACCACGAAACCAAAATAACACGAAAACATCGAGGCGTAGATTCAAGTTTTTGTCGATTTTTAATGAGACTCTAAAAATTATTTTAACAACTGCAGAGTACTCTTTGAACTGTAAAATAGACACACACAAAAAACGAGACAATTTGCTCAAAATCTGGCCGGCCACATTGTTGATTTTTCCGAGCTCGCCGGTCCAAATACAGGGGATTGCTTTGTATTTTGGTGTGTGGCTTTGTGACTTGAATCTAGGGCTTTAGGAGTTGTTTGTTTTTGCTAATTTTAATTTTTTTGTCAATTCTTCACTGTGGCAATACCGGGTGTTTCGAAGTCGCAGTTTAATGTCAATTAATGTTTCAGGTTCTGTTAAATGTGTTTGTAAACTTCCGCTAATTGCTATATGTCAGTTAGTTAGGGGTTGCACATTTCTGTGATAATTATATTGGTTTGTGTATATGAACTTGTTGGATCGTCGTGATGAATAGCCGGGTATGTGAGATGAGGGTTTTCATTGTTTCATTCGATGTAAAATTTGTAAAGTGATGTAATATTATTTTTGCGGGACACATCCGAGTTGAGGTTGTAGCCACCGTTGTATTATTTGTTTTACTGTTTTTTCTCCTAGGATAGACCCAAGGTGGGATGCACAAATTACCGGGTACTTTGAAGTGCCGAGTGGCCTACTTACTTTGTTGAGGGAGTTTGCTTCACTTCGGGTATTTGGCGGATAGTTTGCCACACCCGTAGGGGTCTAGGATGGGGTTTGGCTATTCATCACGACCGTGGAATCCGTCTTTCGTTGCAGGCCCAAACCAAACGCGAACTCCTAGTATATCCAATGTATTCATCTGTGATCTGAAATGCCTATCATTGCGTCTGAAAAATGTATATATCTATATATGATATCTATTAGACGTTGCTTATGTTTTACATCCGCGCTAGTCCAGCCCCCGCTCTGTCGTTAGTTAAGCAACCTAACAGGTGATGACGGGGACCCGTGGCGAATGCGGATGGCATAAGCGTACGTTATATTTTCGTTGTTTTCTGCAATGGTAGGATTAATTGAGGGACTGCATTAAATTAATGCTAAGAAAACAAGCCAAAGTTGAATCATTGGAATAATTTCAAAACCGCTCGGTTTTTTCAAAACAGCAAAACTTTTAAAATGCGGAGCTTAAACCACTCCTTTTAAAAGCTATCAGGTTCCTTCGATTATATCAAGTTCACTACGTTCACGATTTTGCTAAAACCATTCATAGCCCTCCGTCATTTCATATGAATATTCAATAGTATTCAAGCTATGTTTGTTGACCTTCGTCAATGCATAGTGATTGGTAGCTGCTAGGTGTTCATATGTAGCATAGATGGATGCGTTGGTTTGGGGCAGTCGTATTACCTTGTTGACCTTCGTCAAGGGTATATACGGGTGGGTTCAAATTAACCTGGACAATGATGGGTAGAACTTGACATGTGACTTATGATTTGTTGACCTTCGTCAAGGTCATAAGAGCATGGGGTAAAAGTCCACATCGGGAGTTTCTAAAGAAACAGAAACTTTCTAGTGTTGCATACCATTTGAAGTTTGATAATGTTGGTAGGATTCCTTCAGCATTATCACACAATGATATTTGGATCCCGATCCTACTGTGAGTATCCGCTACTTCTCGGGAGATTTTTTCACCTAACGATCAATGCTATAAACCAAGTAGGTGTCTAGAACGGTGTTAGCGGGGCTACGCCTTCAGGGAAAAGAGGTTATTTAATTATGGAACTTCGCGAAAGCATCGTAAAACCTCCCTCGAAGTACCGACACTAGCCTGGCCGAACGGTTAAGCAAGAATTGTACGGTGAGATCAATCCTGACTAATTCTTCTTTTATGGATTGAGGAAGGATTCGAGAAACAGTGGGAGCCATCCTGTTTAGATAAATTAATAACCAATCTAAAGTTGCAAGAGCATCATGCTAAAGTGTTTTCTTCTCTCTCTCTTGCAGCGACCCAGTGGCCAAAACTAGGTTACATCTAGATAATAAAATGACTGAATTTGACTATAATGACTGGAAAAGGTCTGTCCAGATGTCCATTAGCTATAACAAGCTGGGACACCTCTTTACTACTCAAGCCCCCGCCGTCCCAGGTCCAGTTTCCACCGTGATGGATGTTGATATCTGTAAGACATCGGAAAAGAATAGTACGAATGCCAAGTGCCTCGTGTTGGCCTCAGTAGATGGTGTAAACCGGAGGAAACAAGAGAAGATGAAATTAGCTTCCATCTTTCTCCATAACAAAGATTTATATGGAGAGCAATCTCGTATCGCAAGATATGAGACCTCGAAGGAATTGCTTCAAGCGAGGTTGGCTATCGGGTCATCTGTAGGGGACAACGTCCTTACAATGACTAGCTATGTTGATGATCTCACGAACCTGAAGACCATGTTGGAGAACGAGTCTCATACTGACTTGATTCTACAGTCCCTACCCTCTACTTGCACCCTGAAGGAAACCAGGGAGACACCCGCTCTGCTTATTGGGTAATCTTCCTCTTCTGCATCCAAGGCGAAAGCAGAGGGTGAGATGAAGAAGACCTCCACAAAGCCGATATGCGGTGTTAGGAAGGTAGAAGGAAAGGGAAGGGCAAAAGTTTCGGGACTAAAAGTAGGGAAGGAGGGACGTTCCTATTATTACGGGAAAAGTCATTGGTAGAAGAATTGCATGGCTTAGAAAGCCAGTACCCAGGATTCGAAGCATGTTGTGGCTTCGGCTTCAGGTGTGTTTGTAATTGAAAAGTGTTTGTCAATTAACCCTACTTTCTGGGTACTAGATACCGGATCAGGATCTCATATCTGTAATTCATTACAAGCTTTGAGAAACCGCAGAGTTATTAGGGAAGGTGATATGACTCTCAGGGTTGCGAACGGAATGAGTGTGAACGCTAAATCCGTAGGTGAATATCACATAGGAGTGACAAGTGGGCAGATATTGATTCTACGTAACTGTTTATATGTACCTAGTCTAGCTTGTAATATCATATCTGTATCCTTACTTTCTAAGGAAGGATATGATTTTACATTTGTATGCGATGTGGTCCACATCCACCTAAATCAAGTTCTGATTGGGTCAGGTACATTAGAAAACGGAATATACGTATTAAATCAAGCTCAGGTTTTCAGTGTCCAGAACACACTTAAAAGAAAGCCTCCGGAAACAAATTAGGCTTTTTTACGACATTGTAGACTGGGTCACATCAATGAAACACGGTTGACAAAGTTATATAGAGAGGGATATTTGAATCCGTTCGAATGTCAATCTTATGCTACGTGCGAATCTTGTCTCATGGGAAAGATGACAAAGACTTCGTTTACTGGACACGGAGTAAGAGCAAGCGAGCTCTTAGGACTCATACACAGCAATGTGTGTGGTCCAATGTCTACACATGCGCGAGGTGGTTATTCCTATTTCATTACTTTTACGAATGATTTATCTAGGAATGGACATGTCTTCTTGATGAAGTATAAATCCGAGGCCTTTGAGAAATTCCGGGAATACAAGAATGAAGTGGAAAAACATATAGTCAACATTATCAAGACACTGAGTTCTGATCGAGGTGGTGAATACTTAAGTGCCGAGTTCCTGGGGTACTTAAAAGAGTATGGAATTCTCTCTCGGCTTACTCCTCCATACACACCTCAACACAACGGTGTATCGGAAAGGCGGAATCGAACTCTATTGGATATGGTTCATTCCATGATGAGTAAGGCTGAGTTACCGCGATCCTTCTGAGGTTATGCACTAGAATCAGCTGCATATCTTTTGAATAAGGTTCCAACCAAGACTTTGCCTACCACACCATATCAGATGTGGAGTGGGAAGAAACCCTGTCTTAAGTACCTTATGACATGAGGATGTCCAACTTTTGTAAAACAGCAAAATGCGGACAAGCTCGAGGCACGCTCAGTACTGTGTAAGTTTGTGGGATACCCTAAGAACTCAATAGGGTATCTTTTCTATTACGTAGAGGAACAAAAGGTTTTTGTTTCTCAACATCCCCACTTCTTGGAAGCTGAATTTTTAGAAAATCAGAAAAGTGGGAGCGCAGTAGAACTGGAAAAAATTCCAGAACCACAAGATATTACCGAAAGCTTGGTAGAACCAAAGGTTTCAGAAGAACCGGACATCCCAGCGCCACTCCGCAGGAGTAGTAGGAAGTCTCATCCGCCCGAGAGATACTATGGTTTTCTCGTAGACGAGAATCGAGAGGATTGCATCATTGACAATGATGAGCCTACTAGCTTCCAGTAAGCCATTTAAAGCTGCGACTCGGTAAAATGGCTGGATGCAATGCAGACCGAAATGGAGTCCATATACACCAACAAAGTATAGACTTTGGACATTGCTCCAGAAGGGGTAAAACCCGTAGGCTGCAAATGGATCTTCAAAAAGAAGATTGGTGTTGATGGACAGGTTGAAACCTATAAGGCTAGAGTTGTTGCAAAGGGTTTTCGTCAAAGACCTGGTTTGGACTATGTCAAAACCTTTTCTCCAGTGGCTATTCTCAAATCCATTCGAATCCTTCTTGCCATTGCTGCCTTCCACGATTATGAGATCTGGCAGATGGACGTAAAGACGGCTTTTCTAAATGGTAATTTAGAAAAGGGAGCCTATATGGATAAGCCAGAGGGTTTCTTTCAGAGTGGGAGCAGCGGTAAAGTGTACAAGTTGCTTAAGTCCATTTATGGACTAAAGCAGGCATCGCGGAGTTGGAACAACTGTTTTGATGAGACGGTCAAGGAATTCGAATTTATCAAAAATCCAGATGAACCATGCATTTACAGTAAGATTGTAAGGAGAACTGTGGTATTCCTCGTCTTGTACATGGATGACATTCTCTTGATAGGAAATGACATTACTACACTACAGTCAGTCAAAGGATTCTTATCACAGAGGTTCTCCATGATGGACCTGGGTGATGCTTCCTACATTCTGGGGATCCAGATCTATCGTGATAGATCTAAACGGATAGTAGGACTTTCACAGTCAAGGTACATCGACACCATACTGAAAATATTCAGTATGAAAGATTCCAAGCGCAGTAACCTACCGGCTTGTCACGGAATCACCCTCTCCAAAGAGATGTCTCTCAAAACTGATTTGGAAAGGGCTCGCATGTCATCTATACCCTACGCATCTGAGGTAGGCTCTATAATTTATGTGATGTTATGTACCTGACCAGATGTAGCATACGCATTGAGCGTTGTAAGCCGGTATTAGTCGAACCCAGGGGAAAAGCACTGGATAGCAATAAAGAACATTCTCAAGTACCTGAGAAGGACTAAGGAGATGTTCGTGGTTTATGGCGGAAAAGACCTCCAGATCGAAGCCTTTGCTGACTCCAGCTTCTAGAGTGACAAGGATGACTCCAAGTCCATGTCGGGTTATGTCTTTACCCTCAATGGAGGGGCGGTATGTTGGAAGATCTCCAAGTAGGACACCGTTGCTCACTCGACAATGGAAGCGGAGTACATAGCTGCTTGCGATGCCACGAAAGAAGCAGTCTGGATGAAGAAGTTCTTGACAGAACATCAGGTGGTTCCGTGCATTGTTGATCCAATACCTTTGTATTGTGACAACAACGGGGCTATAGCTTTAGCAAAGGAACCCAGGTCCCATCAGAAGTCCAGACACATCTTGATGCTGTATCACCTAATCAGGGAGATCGTAGATCGCCGGGAGATCGAAGTTCGGCGAGTTGCTACTGAGGAAAACACAGCAGATCCATTCACAAAGGCCATCCATCGGACGCAGTTCGAGAGGCTATTCGAGATGATAGGTCTGCGATATGCCAGCACATGGCCCTAGTGCAAGTGGGAGATTGTTAGTGTATATGCCCTAGAGGCCATTATTGTATATTACTTAATGGAAGCTTGGGATATTCACAGTATTATTGACAGTCTTGCTCAAAATGGTAGTATGCTACTTGGTTTGTTTCTACTTCAATATGTGCATGTGTTTCTTTTAACATATCGCTTATACATATTAGTAGAGCCCTTATGATCTTTGCTTGATTACCAACATTGTGATGGCAGTCACACTAGTGGGGGCTGGGTAATCTACAAGCACATCCTTATACAGGTCCCTAGTTGTAGGATTATCGAGACGTGGCATGATACTCCGGAGTAGACTAGTGTATATGCTTCTCATCCCAGCAGGGGAGATGGTTTGTCCCACAGCCATTAGTACGTCGTATTAGAGATAGTATGCAGGTGCTCGTTAGGTTACGAGTACACCGGACAGGTGTCACGACCCGAAAGGTACGGAACGTGACTGGCACTTAACTTACGAAACGTCTCAAGGTGTACGTAAAATAAGTAAGCCAAAGCCTAGAAATCAAAACCCGTTTAATAGAGTGAAGGAAAACCCAATTTATTGAAAGCGAATTTTTATCAAATAAGTCACCTCAAGCATTTTAAAAGCAACATCCATTTTTCCTAAAATTTCGGCAGAGTCTCCTTTGTAAAAACTGGCGCCCAAACGGGTACAAAAACAGGAGTATGTATGAATAACATGAAATAAGGCATCCCCAAGAGGGAGCTAGCTCTTCGCCGAAGCGGACTCAAATCCCACGCAATATAAATCAGCAATGTGCAAAATAAGTAATAAAGGCACAAGTAATAAGCATCTTGTCGGCTCAAGTGAGCTCGACCCAGAGAAATAACATAAAAGTCCACAAATCTCACTGTCTCGTCTCTAGGTCAATATACATCAATACAATAACATGTACAGTAGATGGAGTACTCTAGATAAAATGAATATACAAGGTGGAAACCAAAATGATATCATAACCCACCTACGAGCAACGGCCTCAGGTCCGGGCAAAAGGAGAAAAAGGAGCAAGTGCCTCCGCCGCTACTGTACTGACGGAGCGGACCTGCAAAAAAACTGTAGCACAACGGGGGTGAGTTGCCAACTCGTGAGTAATAAATAACATCTATAGAGGCTATCTTGTATGCACGCAAGTGTCATAATATCAACAATACTGATATGGCATGATATACTAGCAGATATGTATGCAACATGAATAATTGTACAATGCAAATCCGGCATGATGTACTAGCAGGTATGTATGCCACATGAATCAATGTACAATGCTAATCTGGCATGATGTACTAGCAGGTATGTATGCCACATGAATCAATGTACAATACTAATCTGAATCTGTTGATATAAGAAAAACATTATTTTTTCCTTAGAAAACTCTTTTTGAAATATCAGCATGATATCAATAGAATCAACAGGAATCCGTGTCCAGCATCGACACCTCAAACAACTGTCTCAAATCTCATGTATCCATATCACAGTATCTCAGGCCCCAGCCGTCCGGCTGACCCATATCAAAATATCAATATCTCAACATCTCACGTCCACGGTCGGCATCCTCTGGATATCCGCCATGCCAACAATCACCGGTAGGTAGTCTGCCCCTGCCAGGCTCATCGTCTACACCTCGATCTTCTTGCCCCCGGGTACCTTACCGGGCCCACCATGTACCCGAGACGGTTCATCTAACTCCTCGAAACGGGTCTCCAAAACCAACAGAAAAACTCATGGTGGACGACACATGTATCGTATCACGAGAAAAACCACAACTTTCAATGTTTAAAATAATATCAGGTTTATTAAATCCTTGCGGCTTTTCCCCAAAATCTCATAAATCTCAAGTGCCGAAATCCTCAAGAAAATCATCATAAGTGCACATGTCAATGATAATGAATGCCCATAGTATCAACAAATCGAACTGCAATGTATGACTAATATGCTAGGCATGAACGAATGATGTAATGAGGTACATGCATATGACTAGCAATCCTACGTGTTCATCCTGAGGAATTGAAATGCATTAGCACAGATTTAAGCATCATATATGGTGAAATCGTTCTAGATTTCAGGTTATACAAGTTATCTAGTGTTGTGGAATAGCAATTACCAAGGCGTGTGTGTCCTTATGAATAGTGCTCGTGCTGCATAAAACCCTGGCAATAGTGCAAGTGTCCTATGAAATGAGTTCGCACATGTATGTAAATATATAGGATCATGGTTGCAGCAAGATGTTTAAGAAGGCACTATACTCATAAATACTAGTACCACTAGAAATATTTTATATTTTCCAAACTATCGGGCGTCTTGCGCCATCCAAACGATTTTTCCCCGTACATCTACTCACCCGTGATCTTGTGCTAGGTGTATCCGACCACCTGCTTTCCTTTCTCCGCGGCGCTCGAAGTCCCCGCCCGCGAACCTAGAATTTACACAAAGTACACACATAAGGCAAAATCCTGCAAAAACGTGATGTCAAGATTACACGAAAAACTAGCGTCGCAAGCTAAACGCGTGCGTATACGTAACGTGTGTGCATACGTCAAAAACCATCGCGACACGCTGTAACACACAACACACCAATTCGATTCGTATCGTACGTGTCGCGCAAGTCCCGCTATGCTAAATATAGGTAAACGGTCCCAGATTTAATCTGGAGCAAAAACAAGAAAATCAAACAAGACCAAACCCCTCACAAAACTTACAGACAACAACCTACAAAAATTCAACAAGATCCCAAAAATTTGGGCCGGCCACTAGGGGTAGGATATCGGCCAAATTCAGGTGAAAAAAGGTGCAGGTTTCTACCCTATATTTCTAACACAATGTATAGGCTAATGTATATGTTTGGTTACAAAAATTACTACCCTAGATACAGAAGATTCTACGTATCCTAAAGTTTAGTTTGACAAAACGTTTTAAAACACATAGTTTGCAACATAGGGTGCATTGGTGATAATTAGGTGAAATTTCAGTAACCAAGTGATACCAACAACACATATTAGAGCTAATCTAACCTTAAAAACCCTAGCCTACCCTATTCTCCTACTAAACCATCAAAATATCGTCAAAGTCCACAAAACACTAAAACTAACCAAACTCTCCCAGATTTCACCAACAGCAAAAAACCCAAAACCCAAACAATACCAAACACAGACAAGAACCTACAGGCACCACTCAGCACAGCACCAACACTCAACTCACTAGGGGGGCCGGAGACGCCGGAATCCATTGGGAAGTCGCCGGATTTTTGGGAAGGGGATGGGCTCGAAATTCAACACAACACTCTATAAGGCCTGCATACTATTCTGTAGGTGTTTGCTAAACTATAAAATTATCACAGTTGTAGCAGATATCAAATATCCTACAGTTTGCTCCAAAACCGCATTTTAAAATTTCAAATTTGCGACTTTAAAGTGATTTAGCGAAAAGTAGTGATATTACTAGGTTAAAACAGCACTAATAACACCTATCTAAGTCAGTTAAGCCATAAAAATCCCAACTTAGCTTAAACCCCACTTAAACCACAAACTAGCACAAAGATCCACATTAAACACTAACCGAAGCTAAAATAACCACATGCTAGCAATAGAAAGGAGTGGAGTTTAAGAAATTATACCACACTTGATCCTAGGATGCAGGAAGAAGGAGAAGAAGAAAAGAAGGGGATTCTGCTGCTGCTGTTGCTTGCTGTTTCTGTTGCTGCTTGCTACTGTTGTTGCTGTTGTGTTGTTGTTGTTGTTGTTGCTGTTGCTAGTGTTGTTGCTGCTGCTTATGCTGAAGCTGGTGCGGATGCTATTGCTTCAGATGCTGCTGTTGCTGTTGCTTCAGCTGTGTGTGTGTGTGTATGTGAGAGGGAGAGAGAAGTGAGAAAGAGAAATGAGAGAAAAATTGATTTGAAAAGAAAAGAAAAGAAAAGAAAGGTGTGAGAGTCAACCCCTCTCTCTCTCATCATCACCCATCATGGCTCATGCCATCAAGCGCTCTCTCTCTCTCTCTCTCTCACTCACAAGTCAACCCCTAACAGAAAATATATTTTTAAAAAACTAATACACTTAATTAAATCCTATTAACCTAATTAAACGGGTTAGACCACCATGGCTATCTAAGCATGGTTTTAACCCTAAACTTAACCCTAGTTAACATGCACAAGTGTGTGCAGTCCAAATTAAATTCTAGAAAAATGTTCATTAAATCTTATAAAATATTTGAAAACCGATTTGGTAAACTTCTTACTAAAAACCCTACATTAAGGCATAATAAGCCTTAATCACAACCTAAGGTGTTACAATCTTCCCGCCTTAAAGAAAATTCGTCCCCGAATTTAAAATATAGCTACGCGTACCTTTAAAGAGATGAAGGAATTTCTTCCGCATCTCACCCTCGGCCTCCTAAGTGATCTCTTCACCATTCGGGCTGCGCCAAAGAACCTTCCCAGATGGCAAAACCTTTGATCGAAGTTTCTTCACCTGCCGATCCAATATAACTACTGGCTGCTCGGTGAACGAAAGATCGCGCTCAAGCTGAACGGTCTGATGCTTAATCATGTGAGAAGGGTCATGAAAATATCTGCGAAGTATCGACACATGGAATACGGGGTGAACGCCCGGAAAGCTGGGTGGAAGAGCCAAACGATATGCAACCGCGCCGACATCTCGAGGATCTCGAAGGGACCCACAAATCTAGGACTAAGCTTTCCTTTTCGCCCAAATCTCATCACGCCCTTCATAGGAGAGACCCTCAGAAAAACGTGATCGCCAACTGCGAACTCTAGTCTGCAACGGGGTCTGTCCGCATACGATTTCTGCCTGCTCTGAGCCACTCTCATCCGATCTCGAATCAACTGTACTTTCTCGGTCATCTCCTGCACGATCTGCGGCCCCAAAATACTACTCTCCCTAAGCTCAGTCCAACAGACGGGCGATCTACATCTCTTCCCATACAAGGCATAGAAAGGTGCCATCTGAATTGTATCATGGAAGCTGTTGTTGTAGGAGAACTCTACCAAGGGTTAATGATGATCCCATCTACCACCGAAGTCTAATACGCACACTCGGAGCATGTCCTCGAGAGTCTGAATAGTCCGCTCTGACTGGCCTTGGTCTGCGGATGAAATGTTGTGCTGAAAACTCAAACGGGTGCCCAACGCCTCCAGAAGTCTCTGCCATAGTCGGCTGGTAAACCGGGTGCCTCGGTCTGACACGATACAAGTCGGGACGCCATGCAATCGTACGATCTCGTCGATGTAAATCTGGGCATACTGAGCAAAACCGAAAGTGGTCTTCAGTGGAAGGAAGTGAGCCACTTTCGTCAATCGATCCACGATCACCCAGATAGAGTCATACCCTTTACTGGTCCTGGGTAGAACCATCACGAAGTCAATAGAAATCTGCTCCCATTTCCACTCCGGAATGGGCAAAGGCTGCAACTCTCCAGCGGGCCTCTGGTGCTCGGCCTTGACTTGCTAACAAGTCAGGCATCTTGACACGAAGTCTGGGACGTCCTATTCATTCCGTCCCACCAATAGACATCTTTCAGATCGCGGTACATCTTGGTGGAGCCTGGATGAACGCTAAATATCGATCTGTGAGCCTCCTCAAGAATCTCACGCCGCAGTCCCTCAGAATCTGGTACGCACAATCGAGTCCAAAATCGCAGTACTCCCTGATCATCGATCACGAACTCAGAATCTCTGCCCTGCTTAATCTGCTCCATGATCTCTGAAAGACGGTCATCACTGGGCTGTGTCTCGCGAATACGGTCAAGCAACTGCGGACGTCCACGAATATGCGCAAGCTGTCCCACTGTCGGAGTGAACTCGAACTTAACTCGGCTGTCGCATAAAATCTGCCAATCTGCTGACGACTGCCTCTGCACGGCGCTCAAATAAGATAGACTACCTCCGGGCCTCCTACTCAAAGCATCAGCCACCACGTTCGCCTTGCCCGGATGGTAGAGGATCTCGCAATCTTAGTCTTTCACCAGCTCCATCCAACGACGCTGTCTCAGGTTCAAGTCTCGCCGCTGAAATATGTACTTCAAGCTCTTATGGTCCGTGAATATCTGGCACGACTCTCCGTATAGGTAATGCCTCCAGATCTTGAGTGCAAACACCACTGCAGCCATCTCTAAATCATGTGTAGAATAGTTCTGTTCATGCATCTTCAGATGCCGAGAAGCATACGCGATAACTCTATCGTGCTGCATCAACACACAACCTAGTCCCACACTTGAAGCGTCGCAATAAACCACGAATCCGCCCGATCCCGACGGCAATGACAACACTGGTGCAGTAGTCAGACGAGTCTTCAACTGCTTGAAACTATGCTCGCACGCCTCGGTCCAATCAAAAGGAACTCCCTTCCGGGTCAACCCGGTCAACGGTGCAGCGATACGGGAGAAGTCCTGATAAATCGTCGGTAGTAGCCAGCCAGGCCTAGGAAACTGCGGATCTCCGTAACTAATGTCGGTCTGGGCCAATGCTGAAGGGCCTCGATCTTCCTCGGGTCCACATATATGCCATCTCTTGTAATCACGTGACCCAAGAAATCAACGCTGTCAAGCCAAAACGCGCACTTGGAAATTTCAAGAACAGCTGGTGCTCCCTCAAAGTCTGCAATGCGATCCGCAGGTGCTGCTCGTGCTCCTCTCGGCTTTGGGAATACACCAAAATGTCGTCAATAAACACGATGATGAACAGATCTAGATATGGCCTAAAAATGCAGTTCATCAAATCCATAAACGCGGCTGGTGCATTGGTGATTCCGAACGACATCACCAAAAACTCATAGTGTATGTAACATGTGCGAAAAGCCGTCCTCGGAATATCCTCCTGTCGCACCCGCAACTGATTGTAACCCGATCGCAAGTCAATCCTCGAAATGTATCCCGCACCCTGAAGCTGGTCGAACAAATCATTGATACGTGGTAAGGGATATCTGTTCTGTATGGTAACCCTGTTCAGCTGGAGGTAATCAATGCACAAGCACAAACCGCCGTCTTTCTTCTTGACGAACAGGACATGAGCACCCTACGGAGAAACACTAGGTCGAATAAGCCCTTTATCTAACAAATCCTGCAATTGATCCTTCATCTCTTTAAGCTCCGCCGGGGCCATCCGATAAGGCGGTATGGAAGTAGGTCCCAAGCCGGGAATCAAGTCAATGCAGAAAGCAACATCGCGCTCATGCGGTAGCCCAGGCAGCTCGTCAGGGAAATCATCAGGGAACTCATTAACAATCGGGACCTGGTCCAACCGAACCTCTGCAGCTCGAGTATCACAAACAGATGCTAAGAATCCCTGACATCCCTTCCGCAAGAGCTGACCGGCGTGAAGAGACGAAATCAAGCTGGGAAGGGTGACGCTGCGGTCTCCCTGAATAACAAGGACTGGCTCTCCTGGAAAGCTAAATCTGGCTGCCTTCTCACGGCAGTCCACAGATGCATAACAAGTGGCTAGCCAGTCCATGCCCAGAAGCACATCAAAGTCCAACATATCGAGGAGAATCAAATCAACCGATGAATCCCTCTCCCCGATACGAATGGAACACAAACGAAACAAAAAACGAGCGACAAATGACTCGCCTACCGGAGTAAGAACAACAAGCGGCTGATCTAACGATGATGGCTTATGGCCCAACGTCGGTGCAAAGTGTGTAGATACATATGAATGTGTGGAACCTGGGTCGAATAAAACTCGCGCGTCGAAAGAACATACTAGCAAGGTACCTGTCACAACGGCATTGGATGCCTACGCATCCTGGGGTGTCAAACCGAATACTCGGGCCTGTCCCCCACCAATAGCTGGCTGTCCTCTGCCTCGGCCTCTGCCTCCTCGTCCTCTCTGAATAGGGCCGCGGCGCCCACGGCCTCAGGGGGTGTCTAACTGACCTGGAGCACCACCGGGGGTAGGAAGTAGAGCTCTTTGAGGAGGTGGTGAAGGTGGTAAAGTCACGTGTGGGACTGTCGCCGCTCCCTGTCGTCTCACCATACAGTCTCTGACACGATGGTGCGGACTGCCGCACCCAAAACATCCTTGCAACGCCTGTTGTCCCTGCGGATAAGAACCAAATAGCTGACCTTGTCCAACTCCTTTGCCGCCACCATCTCTCTGAAAGAATCTGGCACGATGCCTCTGAGCTGGCATATCGGTACGAATCCTCTTCAGCCCAGAAATGGCCGAAGTCTCAGAAATGCGCGCCTCCATCCGTAAGGCCGTGTCCATAACAGCTGCATAAGTGTCGAAGTGCTGGGCGCCGATGGCAAGAAATAACTGGGTGTCAAGTCCCTGCATAAACCTCTTTACCCTCTTCTCTTCCGTATCAACCAAGTACGAAGCATATCTGGATAACTGTGTAAACTGGACATCATACTCGGACACTGTCATCCCTGGAGTCTTGCGCAAAGCCTCAAACTACGAGCTCTAGCATCACGAATGCTCTCGCGAAGGAAACAGGCTAGAAATATTGCTGTGAACTCGGCCCAAGTCATAAGAGGTAGACCTGCAGCTCGACCTCTCTCGACCGACTCACACCATGTCTGAGCAAGGCCATCTAGACGGAAACTCGTAAGCTCTACCCATCTGTCGTCGGAACATCTGAACGAAAGGCAAATCCTGGCTAATTTGTCAAGGAATGTCTGCGGATCCTCCGCTGCATCTGTACTGGTGGAGACTGGGGGTCTCAGCCTCATGAAATCCTGTAGCGATACTGGAATAGCCACGATAGTAGTAGTAGGCGCAACTATCTAAGCAGCTGGTACTATCCTAGTCTGTGCTGTGGTAGGTACCTCATCCGATCTCGGTGCACGACTGGCCTCTACCAAGGATCCCACCATCTGTCGTAACTCCTGCATACCCCCCATCATCTGTCGTAGCTCCTCCATACCAGACTCTAGTCAATCCATGCGTCCTAGGGAAGGCGGATCAGTCTGTCCCTAGGGAGTAGGTACACCGTCCTGCTCGGTCCTCGTCTCGGACGAGCCTACTCGGATCTCATCTCGGGTGGCAGCCCTCTGCGCTCTCGTAGCCTTCGGCGGCGTAGTGGCTGGTACAAGAAACAGGATAATAAGAACAGTGCAATAGAATCATAGGATACACGGAATTGAAGAAGGAATTTCAAGCAAGTATACCCTAAAGTCACCTAGGCGGAGTACCGTATCGCAAGTATGCCGCGGACATACACACGCTACGTTACCCTGCTTAAGTCACTAACTCCATCTACCAAGGGTCATCCTACACTCAGAAAGGTAAAACCTAACGCTCTGATACCAACTTTGTCACGACCCGAAAGGTACGGAACGTGACTGGCACTTAACTTACGAAATGTATCAAGGCGTACGTAAAATAAGTAAGCCAAAACCAAGAAATCAAAACCCGTTTAAGCAATAGAGTGAAGGAAAACCCAATTTATTGAAAGCGAATTTTTATCAAATAAGTCACCTCAAGCTTTTTAAAAGCAACATCCATTTTTCCGAAAATTTCGGCAGAGTCTCCTTTGTAAAACTGGCCCCCAAACGGGTACAAAAATAGGAATATGTATGAATATGAAATAAGGCATCCCCAAGCCGGAGCTAGCTCTTCGCCGAAGCGGACTCAAATCCCACGCAATATAAATCAGCAATGTGCAAAATAAGTAATAAAGGCACAAGTAATAAGCATCATGTCGGCTCAAGTGAGCTCGACCCAGAGAAATAACATAAAAGTCTACAAATCTCACTGTCTCGTCTCTAGGTCAATATACATAAATACAATAACAGGTACAGTAGATGGAGTACTCTAGATACAATGAATATACAAGGTGGAAACCAAAATGATATCATAACCCACCTACGAGCAACAGCCTCAGGTCCAGGCAAAAGGAGAAAAAGGAGCAAGTCCGTCCGCCGCTACTGTGCTGACGGAGCGGACCTGCAAAAAGGCTGTGGCACAACGGGGGTGAGTTGCCAACTCGTGAGTAATAAATAACAACTATAGAAGGTATCGTAAGCATGCACGTAAGTGTCATAACATCAACAATACTGATATGGCATGATATACTAGCAGATATGTATGCAAAATGAATCAATGTACAATACAAATCTGGCATGATGTACTAGCAGGTATGTATGCCACATGAATCAATGTACAATACTAATCTGGCATGATGTACTAGTAGGTATGTATGCCACATGAATCAATGTACAATACTAATCTGAATCTGTTGATATAAGAAAAATATTATTTTTTTCTTAGAAAACTCATTTTGAAATATCAGCATGATATCAATAGAATCAACAGAAATCCATGTCCAGCATCGACACCTCAAACAACTGTCTCAAATATCAAGTATCCATATCACAGCATCTCAGGCCCCAGCCGTCCGGCTGACCGATCCGAAAATATCAATATCTCAACATCTTACGGTCACGGTCGGTATCCTCTGGATATCCGCCGCACCAATAATCACCTGTAGGTATTCTTCCCCTGCCAGGCCCATCGTCTACACCTCGATCTTCTTGCCCCGGGCTACCTTACCGGGCCCACCATATACCCGAGACGGTTCATCCAACTCCTCGAAACGGGTCTCGAAAACCAACAGAAAAACTCATGGTGGACGACACATGTATCATATCACGAGAAAAACCGCAACTTTCAATGTTTAAAATAATATCAGGTTTATTAAATCCCTACTGCTTTTCCCCAAAATCTCATAAATCTCAAGTGCTGAAATCCTCAAGAAAATCATCATAAGTTCACATGTCAATGATAATGAATGCCCATAGTATCAACAAATCGAACTGCAATGTATGACTAATAGGCTAGGCATGAACGAATGATATAATGAGGTACATGCATATGACTAGCAATCCTACATGTTCATCCTGAGGAATTGAAATGCATTAGCACAGGTTTAAGCATCATATATGGTGAAATTGTACTAGATTTCAGGTTATACAAGTTATCTAGTGTTGTCGCATAGCAATTACCAAGGCATGTGTGTCCGCATGAACAGTGCTCGTGCTGCATAAAACCCTGGAAATAGTGCAAGTGTCCTATGAAATGAGTTCGCACATGTATGTAAATATATAGGATCATGATTGCAGCAAGATGTTTAAGTAGGCACTATACTCATAAATACTAGTACCACTAGATGTCTTTTATATTTTCCAAACTATCGGGCGTCTTGCGCCATCCAAATGATTTTCCCCCGTACATCTACTCACCCGTGATCTCGTGCTAGGTATATCCGACCACCTGCTTTCCTTTCTCCACGGCGCTCGAAGTCCCCACCCGCAAACCTAGAATTTACACAAAGTACACACATAAGGCAAAATCCTACAAAAACGTGATGTCAAGATTACACGAAAAACTAGCGTCGTAAGCTAAACGCGTGCGTATACGTAATGTGTGTGCATACGCCAAAAACCACCGCGACACGCTGTGACACACAGCACACCAACTCGATTCGTATCACACGTGTCGCGCAAGTCCCGCTACGCTAAATATAGGTAAACGGTCCCAGATTTAATCTGGAGCAAAAACAAGAAAATCAAACAAGACCAAACCCCTCACAAAACCTACAGACAACTACCTGCAAAAATCCATAAGATCCCAAAAATTTGGGCCGGCCACTAGGGGTAGGATATCGGCCAAATTCAGGTGAAAAAAGGTGCAGGTTTCTACCCTATATTCCTAACACAATGTATAGGCTAATGTATATGTTTGCTTACAAAAATTACTACCCTAGATACAGCAGATTCTACGTATCCTAAAGTTTAGTTTTATAAAACGTTTTAAAACACTTAGTTTGCAACATAGGGTGCATTAGTGATAATTAGGTGAAATTTCAGTAACCAAGTGATACCAACAACACATATTAGAGCTAATCTAACCTTAAAAACCCTAGCCGACCCTATTCTCCAACTAAACAATCAAAATATCGTCAAAGTCCACAAAACACTAAAACTAACCAAAGATTTCACCAACAGCAAAAACCCAAAACCCAAACAATACCAAACACAGACAAGAACCTACAGGCACCACTCAGCATAGCACCAACACTAAACTAACTAGGGTGGTCGGCGATGCCGGAATCCATGGGGAAGTTGCCGGATTTTTGGGAAGGGGATGGGCTCAAAATTCAACAAAACACTCTATAAGGCCTGCATACTATTCTGTAGGTGTTTGCTAAACTATAAAATGATCACAGTTGTAGCAGATCTCAAATATCCTACAGTTTTCTCCAAAACCGCATTTTAAAATTTCAGATTTGCGACTTTAAGGCGATTAAGCGAAAACTAGTGATACTACTAGGTTAGAACAGCACTAATAACACCTACCTAAGTCAATTAAGCCATAAAAATCCCAACTTAGCTTAAACCCCACTTAAACTACAAACTAGCACAAAGATCCGCATTAAACACTAATCGAAGCTAAAATAACCACATGCTAGCAATAGAAAGGAGTTGAGTTTAAGAAATTATACCACACTTGATCCTAGGATGCAGGAAGAAGGAGAAGAAGAAGAGAAGGGGGTTCTGCTGCAGCTGCTGCTTGCTGTTGCTGTTGCTGCTTGCTACTGCTGCTGTTGTGGTGTTGTTGCTGTTGCTGTTGCTAGTGTTGCTGCTGCTGCTTATGCTGAAGCTGGTGCTGCTGCTGTTGCTTCAGATGCTGCTGCTGTTGCTTCAGTTGTGTTTGTATGTATATGTGAGAGGGAGGGAGAAGTGATAAAGAGAATTGAGAGAAAAATTGATTTGAAAAGAAAAGAAAAGAAAAGAAAGGTGTGAGAGTCAACCCCTCTCTCTCTCTCTCATCATTACCCATCATGGCTCATGCCATCATGCTCTCTCTCTCTCTCTCTCACTCACAAGTCAACCCCTAACACAAAATATATTTTTAAAAAACTAATACACTTAATTAAATCCTATTAACCTAATTAAATGGGTTAGACCACCATGGCTATCTAAGCATGGTTTTAACCCCAAACTTAACCCTAGTTAACATGCACAAGTGTGTGCAGTCTAAATTAAATTCTAGAAAAATGTTCATTAAATCTTATAAAAAATTTATAAACCGATTTGGTAAACTTTTTACTAAAACCCCCACATTAAGGCATAATAACCCTTAATCACAACCTAAGGTGTTACCACAAGACTCGTGGGGTACTGCTGGTTGATACTATACCTATCGTCAGTTAGCTGTTCCTAGGTGACATGAGTACAACTTAGTCCGTTGACTTGACACTGCTACTTCGCCTCAAGTGTGTTCCTACTGTTATTAGATTGCTACCCTACCACGGCTCTATTGAGTCATGCAAACAGGTAGTAGTTGGGTGCAGTCCCAAAGCACTTGGAGGCAGTGGCGGTTAGATAGGATTCGTCTCTCTCGGTATTGGGGGTTGATGTCGCGCTGTGTTCGGAACGCCATTACACAAAGTCCCTGGCCAGGGAAAGCGAGATTTACTGGTAGGTACTCCAGTAGTTTCTCAGGGTGTTTTGGACTGTACTCCGACACGACTTATACTGACGTTTACCGACCCCTAGGCCTGATATGCGACACTCTTAGACGAACAGACCGGACTGTACGGAGATTGTCACAGACAGGATGAGTAGGAGTTTGGATGAGCTTGCTCGTCGGCCTTCTTGTCGACAGATACCTGGGTAGCCGTTACGTACAGCTAGTGCCACTGACGTGCTTATGGTTAAACCCACTGCCAGAGTACTGTCGAGTCTTTAGAGTCCCACATAGAGGGTTTCCCAGCTTCGGGCGAAACGATGTAGGGGTTGTATGGTTTTACGACAGGGTTTGATCACATACATGTACTTGTGCGCGTGTGATGTTCGAGCGGAAAATACCAGTGGGCTTTGGTTTAAGCCGGATCCTAGTATTTGATTATTAGATTAGCTTCATCTCATAGTATTCGTGTTTTTCGGAACACGGATGCGGGTATGTATATACGGATGAGAGGGGGTATAGAAGGAGACATCTCATTAGGGTTTTGACCATTGACTTGGTCAAAACAAATATGAGGTCGAGAAAAGATATTGTTGTTTTTGGTAAATGATTATTGTATGGCATGGCTACTTGGGTTGACTTGTTGACTCTAGATATTTTTGGTGAGATATTTTGAGACCTAGATATTTTTGTTAAAATATTATTTTCATGCCATACTTGTTGTCATATCAAGGAGCCATGCCATTTATCAATTATCATTATCCAAAAACATTTCTCTTTCCTCAAGCTTGCTCTCTCCTTCTTCCTCTCAAAACCCTAGTGTCTCATGAGTGGAGAATCAAGGGATTAGTGAGGCTAAGCTACTCAAAATCACACTCTACACACTCTAGGTTACTTTGTTTAGCACACCAAGTGATCTAGTTGCCTCATCTTGGAGGTTTAGCTCAAGGTTGGAACTCTCGGATGGATTCTCTACTACTTCGAAAAGCGAACGAGGAGGTGCTTTCCATTTCCACTCCAAGGAGCTTGCAAGGAGAAGGAGGACAGCGGAAAGAAGAGAAGGACTTGGAACTTTAGGTATAATCTTCTTACCGAGTAGATAATACCTCTAGTTAGTTTGTTAGTTATGGTTTAGCAAAGATCTTGGTGTTAAAGTCAATGTTACCTTGTTGTAAAAATCGTTTAAACGACAAGTTAAACTACGAAACCGAAATAAACCGAAAACATCGAGGCGTAGATTCAAGTTTCTGTCGATTTTTAAAGAGACTCTAAAAATTATTTTAACAACTGCAAAGTACTCTTTGAACTGTAAAATAGACAAACACAAAAAACGAGACAATTTCCTCAAAATCTGGCCGGCCACATTATTGATTTTTCTGAGCTCGCCGGTCTAATTGCAGGGGATATTTTGGTGTGTGGCTTTGTGACTTGAATCTAAGGCTTCGGGAGTTGTTTGTTTTTGCCACTTTTGATTTTACTGTCAATTCTTCACTGTGGCAATACCGGGTGTTTCAAAGTCGCAGTTTAATGTAGTTAAATATTTCAAGTTCTGTTAAATGTATTTGTAAACTTCCGCTAATTGCTATATGTCAGTTAGTTGGGGGTTGCACATTTCTGTGATGATTATATTGGTTTGTGTATATGAACTTGTTGGATCGTCGTGATGAATAGCCGGGGATGTGAGATGAGGGTTTTCATTCTTTCATTCGATGTAAAATTTGTAAAGTGATGTAATATTATTTTTGCGGGGCACATCCGGGTTGTGGTTGTAGCCACCGTTGTATTATTTCTTTTACTATTTTTGCTCCTAGGATAGACCCAAGGTGGGGTGCACAAACTACCAGGTACATTGAAGTGCCGAGTGGCCTACTCACTTTGTTGAGGGAGGTTGCTTCACTTCGGGTATTTGGCGGGTAGTTTGTTTCGCCCGTAGGGGGTCTAGGGTGGGGTTTGGCTATTCATCACGACCTTGGAATCTGTCTTTCGTTGCAGGTTCAAACGAAACGCGAACTCCTAGTATATCCAATGTGTTTATCTGTGATCTGGAATGCCTATCATTGCGTTTGACGAATGTATATATCTATATATGATATCTAGTAGACGTTGCTTATATTTTACATCCGCTCTAGTCTAGCCCCTGTTGTGTCGTTAGTTAAAGTAACCTAACGGGTGATGACGGGACCCCGTGGCGAATGCGGATGACATAAGCGTACGTTATATTTTCGTTGTTTTCTGCAATGGTAGGATTAATTGATGGGACTGCATTAAATTAATGCTAAGCAAACAAAACAAAGTTGAATCGTTGGAACAATTTAAAACCGCTCGGTTTTTTCAAAACAACAAAACTTTTAAAATGCGGAGCTTAAACCACTTCTTTTAAAAGCTATCAGGTTCCTTCGATTATATCAAGTTCACTACATTCACGGTTTCACAAAAACCATTCATAGCCCTCCATCATTTCATATGAATATTCAATAGTATTCAAGCTATGTTTGTTGACGTTCGTCAAGGCATAGTATTGGTAGCTGCTGGGTGTTCATATGTAGCATAGATGGATGCGTTGGTTTGGGACAGTTGTATTACCTTGTGGACCTTCGTCAAGGGTATATACGGGTGGGTTCAAATTAACCTGGACAATGATGGGTAGAACTTGACATGTGACTTATGATTTGTTGACCTTCGTCAAGGTCAAAAGAGCATGGGGCAAAAATCTACATCGGGAGTTTCTAAAGAAACTGAAACTTGGTAGTGTTGCATACCATTTGGGGTTTGATAATGTTGGTAGGATTTCTTCAGCATTATCAAACAATGATATTTGGATCCCGATCCTACTGTGAGTATCCGCTACTCCTCGGGAGATTTTTTCAACTAACGATCATGTTTTCTGGAGGGTTTCTCCAATAAAGGGCGTGTTGAGAATCGGAAAGAAATGGATGCTTAATCCCAGATATGTGGGTTCCTTAGAGATTATGGAGCGTATCGGCACAGTTGTGTATCGTTTGGCTCTTCCACCCAGCTTTCTCGATGTTCGCCCCGTGTTTCTTGTATCGATACTGCGCAAGTATCTTCCGTAACCCGCTCACGCGATACAGCATCAGACTATCTAGCAGGAGCGCAATCTTTCTTTAGCCGAGTAGCCGATAGTCATTCTAGATCGGTAGATGGAGAAACCGAGGTCCGAGGTCATACCGACCGTTTGTTTCTTTGGCGTAGGCCGAGCGGCGAAGAGGTCACGTAGAAAGCCGAGGTCGAGATGTGGGTGGAATATTCCCATCTCTTCGAGGGTACGCGTAGTCAGATTTTAAATTCGGGGACCGAATTTCTTTAAGGGTGAAGACTGTAGCGTTTTAAAAAAAATATAAAAAAATAAATATCGTTTATGAGAATTTTCTGATAATCGGTAAATAAATTGTATTTTCCGTAAAACGTAACAATGATTATTTTTCATCATAGACTTAAATACGCTTATTTTAACTATGAAATTGCTAGTAATTGGTATTTATAAGGTCACTTATGGATTTCTAGTTATTTAAATATTTTTTCTTTATTAATTATTTTAAATAATATTATAAGCTTTTAATTATACATTTAATTAGTGGTAATTACAAATTGGAATGGGTCAATTGGACAATGTGAACCATGACATATTGGAATCAAGTGTGTAACTTGCAAATTCTTTCTCAAATTTACTCCATGGTTCTAGATTTTTCTTGGGTTAAAGAATTAAGAAAATAAAATAAAACAAGAATAGGATTCGAGCTCACCAATGCCCCAGCGGCATTTATAGATTGGATGAAACGAATATCCAGGCCGTTCTTGATCAGTTTATCATAGTGTTCATTGAGGATGTCTTAGTGTACTTTTGGAGCCGAGTTGAGCCTGGGCAGTAATTGAGGATTTCGTTGCAGACTTTGAGGGAGCGCCAGCTATTCGCATATAGCTATTGATATTTCATACAGGATTTTTTTGCATATAGCTGCAACGTTTACCGGGTTGACCCGGAAGGGAGTTCCTTTTTCTTTGAACTGAGGCATGCGAGCAGAGCTTTCAGCAGTTAAAGACTCGTTGGACTACAGCGCCAGTTTTATTTTTGCCTTTAGGGTCAGACGATTTTGTTGGTTATTGCGATGCTTCTCGAAAATTGAAGAAACGTGAGCAGAACTATTCCATGCATGATGTTGAGATGGCTGCAGTGATTTTTACACTTAAGATTTGGAGACGAGTCATGCTAGATATTTACGGATCACAAGAAGCTTAAGGTATATCTTTCCGCGGCGAGATCTAATTTTAAGACAGCGCCGATGGGTGGAGCTAGTGAATGTATGCCCTAAAGGCCATTACTGTACATACGATGTATATTGTAGTGGATGCTTGGACATATATATGGAGGACTTTTTTGCTCAACATGATAGTATGCTATCTGGTTGCTCTTTATCTTAACATGTACTCTGATTGTCTCTATGTTACATGTTGATAAAGCCCTTAGGATCAGTACTTGACTACCAGGATTATGATGCAGATCATACTGGTGGGGACAGTGTAGTCGCTAAGTACATCCTTCAAATGTTCCCAGTCGTAGGTGTATCGAGATAGGGCATCAATATACCAGAGTAGACTAGCGTATAGCTTCTCGACCCATGTAGATGGGCGATGGATGATCCTATATCCATTGGTGTTTGACATTAGAGATAGTATACGCGTGCTTAGTGGAGACTGGGTACACTGAACGGACTCGCCGAGAACTCCTAGATGGTATTATACCTCACGTCAGATGGCAGTTCTCTGGTAATACTGGTACAGGTTAGTCTGTAGACCCGAGATCGTCATAGAGTCTTGTGTGATTCCCACTGTGCTTTGATTTCCACCTTACCACGTTCAAGAGAATGCGCAAAACGGTGGGTTTTGGGTACAGTCCCGAGTCACATGGACGCCATGAGCGATAGGAGGGGTTTCGTCTCTCCCGGTATTGGGAGTTGTTGTTGCGCTGTGCTCGATTGGCTATAACAGGAAGTCCTTGGCCAAGGCTGCTTCAGAGATATACTGGTAAGTGTTATCAGTAGTTTCTCGACCCGTTATGAGCCTCACATTGGCACGACTAATCGAGTTACTGGGGTCTGAAGTTTACCACCTCTAGACTAGATATGCGACATATCAGACGAAGAGACCGGACTGTATGGTAGTGTTACTGATTAAATTCGTAGGAGTGTGAGCAGGCTTGCTTGTTGATCTTCTGATCGCTCAATACCCGAATGGCCGTTACGTTTAGCAGACCGCTTGTGGCTTGTGGGTGTTTGATATGATCATCACCTACTGCCGGCGTATTGACGAGTTTTTAGAGTCCTACACAGGGGTTTCCTCGCTCAAGCGAAACGGAGTAGGAGCATATATGTGATATATGCGGGACCGAGATTGATACGATATGAGATACCATATTCTATTCTCACGAAATGTGACATTGGTCGGGTATATGCGATATAGCCGTGTTGTCGGATCAAGTGTTGATTCGATAAGTTGTTACACAAGATATTAGTCGGTTATAGCCGGATTATTAAATCAAGAGTTGATTTAATAATTTAATTATAATTATATATTAGATATATTACATTACATTAACTAGTATTAGCTCACTTAAGATTTCTTTTCTCACTTGATTGTGTATATTGTATATATGTGATATATGCAAGTGTACATGTTTGTGTCATGCTTGATACATACAAGATGGGTGTATGAGACTTAGACCATCCAAAGGTTAAATTAGGGTTTTGTTTATTTCTTAAGGAATAACAAAAGTGAGAAGACTTGGTCAATGTTGTCAAGCTTGCTTGAAGCTTGTAGAAACATTGACAAAGTCAACTCTTTTGTCAATCCTTAGGATATTTCTTAACACAATCCTTAACCTTACACCTTGGTTAATTCTCTACATGAGTTAATCATGATGACTTAACTCACCCATGGTTACATAATTTTTTTGGATGAATAATTGACTTGAGTTCATCTTCTTCTTTTTCTTCCTCCTCAAAAGCTTTCTAACTCTAATGGAGTTATGAGAAAAAGTGTGAGAAAATCAATTCTAAAGTGAGTCCACTTCCTACTTCATATCCTCTACTACTTGCCATTTAGTATAGGGTGTTCTCTTCACAAAGTTCTTGACCTAGTGAAGAAATAGTTTGGGTTAGTGTCTCCTCGACGTAGATCATCTTCGACCTCGAAGACATCGAAGCAAGCTTGTTCGTTTCGTCATGGGAGCCTCTCTAGAGTCCGGAGTTCACGATCACAGCGAGAGGGACTACTACACGGAGCTATTAAAGTGAGGGACCGGCCTACAAAGGTTGTATTCCTTGCTCACTTATATTTCAAAGTGTTTGCATAAGTTATTCCGTATATTTCTAGTATAGGATTCTTAGTTAGGGTTAACTAAAACAGCAAATTTTTGAATTTGGCATGGACGATGCCTTCCGAAACCTTGCTGCCGTCTTAGGTAACCCTGCAGTGGTATCAGAGCCATGCTAGAAATTTATACAGATTTTGTTAAGATTACGAAACTGAAACGACTCCGAAACTTGAAATGCGATAACCTAGTTTCTGTCGATTTTAAAATGAGCTCCAAAATTTTTTCAAACAAGTGCAGAATCATATTTGGGCATAGAGATGAACATGGGAGAAAATTGGGACCATGTGCTCGGATTTTGGCCGAGTACATGACCACAATTTCCGAGGAGGACGGCCCTATAGGGGTGTTTTGGTCCCAATTTTTTTCCATGCACTGGTCTCTGGGTTTTGGTGTTTCAGGTGTTGTTTATTTTGGCTAATTTTGCATGTGATGTAATCTTACACTATAAGCAATTCGGAGTGTTTCGTATTCATAGTTTTAACATTGTTTCGGGTTTGTCTCATATTGTCTTGACGAAGTTAGAAAGTTCGATCGAATGTCAAAAACCCATTTTTCCAAGTTTAACGTATTCGGAAAAACATGCAAGTAATTCTGTGGACCCTCTAGAAGAACGTAAACCTTAACTCGATTATGTGACCGTCAAAACCACCACTTAAACCCTAGGGTTTGTGGTAGTTTAGCATTTTCACATGTGAGACATTGGGTTGACCCTTCTACGGCTAGTTCATAGCTATTGTGGCATCTTCTAGGTATTACTAAAACTGTGCTCAATTGTCGAGCTGTCGGGAAATTGTGGTACTTTGATTAATCGATCGAAGAGTTTATCATCGTCTGAATATTATGTGATGGGATACAATATTTGGAATCCATAAGTAGTTATGAGATAACTAGTTTGAATGTTATAAATCTAGCAGTTTAGTCTCATTTGATCGGTTGCCACGGGATTTTGATGTGATCAAAAGTCCGTTGCAATCACGTAGCGTACGCGGATACTTGCCGGGTAAACTTAAAAGATAGCCACGCCCCATAGCCCCGACCAAGTGACCGTAGGAGAACCCCGTCGCCAAAAGCATCCGTTCAGGTGGCGGTGTTCCTCCTTAGTGCACTTCGTCGACGGCATCGGGGGTGCGGCCGTCTATTAAAGTTTCTGATGAGCATTCGATCAGGATGTCGGGAATCTTGTTGAATTGCCCGACCAGAATTGAAAAGTGTTTTTGAGATCAAGACTAAAATGCGGGGTTTATAATTGTTAGGCATGCGATGTCTGAGGTATTCATTTGGTTAGGTATGAAATCCAAAGTATGTGATACATTGGGGTTATGATGTCTAAGGTGGTTGCGGATTCCAACTGTTGTAGGTTTTCACTTTCTTTTCTGCGACCGTAAGTGTAATATATGGTGTATCGCCGGTTTCATTGCTATATGTCAACGACAATTGGGATACGCATATTTACTTACGTTGATGACATGTGATGTTATGTGTTGCTGTGATATGTTATATTGGATCATCGTATTTGAATGGCCGAGGGTTTTTTTTGTTAGACGAGAGTTTTCTTTTTCATTCAGGTAAAATTCATTGCATGTAATATTCTTTTATTAGGGCACTTCCGGGTTGAGGATGATGTCACTATTGTATATTATTTACTTTTCCGCATTAGG
This sequence comes from Agapanthus africanus, assembly GCA_030015575.1. NCBI lineage: Eukaryota > Viridiplantae > Streptophyta > Magnoliopsida > Asparagales > Amaryllidaceae > Agapanthus > Agapanthus africanus. The sequence goes on from JASDDO010000008.1 coordinate 220,360,403, forward strand.
ATAGACCCAAGGCGGGGAGCAGAAGTAACCGGGTTCTAGGGTCCAGTGGGAGACCATCTCGAGGAGTCGAGACCGGGTCTCCTAACTCTAGAATTGGTAGGGTTGCTTGTCGCTGCCGTAGGGGTCTAGGGGTGTGGGATTGGCTATTCATCAAGACCGTCGAATCCGTGTTTTATACAGGCTCAAAATAAAACACGGACAACCTAGGATATCTAATATTTCATATGTTTTTTCTGCTGCAATATTCTGTGATGAGATCATATTACTGTTCTGAGATGAATGCTTATTATATATATATATATATGATATATATTATATATTACCGCTTTCGTTTCATATGCGATGCTTGGGAAGCATAATAAATGGGACTTCATTAATGAGATTAATGAAATTAAAGAAACCTAAAGATGTTGTAGAAACTTGTCTCGAAAACTGGTAGCTCTAGTTCTTCCTTTGCATAGAGGTATTCCTTGTAGAATATCCATCACCTTATTCGATAAGGAAAGAGCCGAGATCCCTTCACTGGGAGTGACCTCTTTAGCAAAACTAGTAAAAGCCTAAAAAACACTCCATTTAAAATCACGCGATTCTACAACGATATCAAGTTCATTACGCAAAGGGTTTTCTTAAAAACCCGTCGTAGCCCTCCGTCATTTCAGATAAGTACTAGTTAGTATTTGTGCTTCGTTTGTTGACTATGTTAAGGTGTAGTGTGCGGTAGCTGATTAGTGCTTATTTGAATAAGCATATGATGTGATTGGATTAGGGTAGTCTTGCGATTTTGTTGACTATGTTAAGGGTCGTGCGGGTGGGTTTAATTCAATCGGGAAACGACGGGTTGAACTTGACTAGCACTTATGATTTGTTGACTATGTTAAGGTCATGTAGCTGCCAGGGGTAAAATATTATTGGGAATTTCAAGTGTTGAAATTTGCAATGAGATTGCATACCTTCTATGAGATAGTTGGATCCCGATACCCACTGTGAGTAAGAGTTACTCGTGGGAGAGTTTTACACATTACAATTAGCCGATTAAGTAGGTGTCTAGAAACTTGTCAACGGGGTTACGCCTCTGGGAAAACGAGGTTTATTTTAATTAGGTTCGTGCGAAAGTACGGGGTACCTCCCTCAAAGTACCGACACTGGCCTGGTAGAAAGATTGGCGAACTTCTAGGGTGTAATTAATCCCGGCTAGTCATTCCTTTTAGGGTTTGAAGGATGATTTGACTAAAACAGTGGGAGCCATCCTGATTAGATAAATTAATAACTAATCTAATCTTGCAAGAGCATACGCTGTGTGTTTTCTTCTCCCTCTCCTGGTAGAGACCATGTCATGCCTTAATCAAGATAATAATACGGATGTATTGACCAAACCCTCTTGTTATACTGAGCTTGGAACGTTGGTCCCGCTCCAACTTATAATTGTTATAAGACCGAGCAGGAAATAGGGGATTACCAGCATTCCCGTGCCGCCCAAACAAAGAAAGTGCATGATGATGCATCTTCTTCAGGTGTGTTCATTACAGAGAACTGTTTCTCTGTATCCTTTACGTTCTGGGTATGAGATACCGGATCAGGATCCCACATATATAATATGTTACATGGGCTATAGATAGGTAGAGAACTTAGAATGGGTGATAAGTTTCAAGAGTTGGAAACGGTGCAAGTATTGCATTACCCCATGACACCAAGGATCAAAGCCCTCATCAAGAGGCCACCGAGCAGCTTCCCTGCTCGGTCCATCCTTGGCAAGAAGCTCCTTGCACTCCCGGGCTAAGGATTGAAGCCCTCATCAAGAGGCCACCAAGCAGCTTCCCTGCACGGCCTATCCTTGGCTGGTAATCCCTTACCCCACGACGCCAAGGATCCAAGCCCTCATCAAGAGGCCACAGAGCAGCTTCCCTTCTCGGTCCATCCTTGGCTGGTAATCCCTTACCACACGATGCCAAGGATCCAAGCCCTCATCAAGAGTCCACCGAGCAGTAACCCAGCTCGGTCTATCCTTAGCAGGCAACTCTTTTCCCTCCAGCGCTAAGGATCGAATCCCTCGTCAAGAAGCCACCGAGCAGCTTCCCTGCTCGGTCCATCCTTGGCTGGTAATCTCTTACCCAAAGAGTCTAAGGATCAAAGCCCTCATCAAGAGGCCAATGAGCAGCTTCCCTGCTGGGTCCATCTTTGGCTGGTAATCTCTTACCCAACGACGCCAAGGATCAAAGACCTCATCAAGTGGCCATCGAGCAGCTAACCTGCTCGGTCCATCCTTAGTAGGAAACTCTTTGCCCTCCCGCGGTAAGGATCGAAGCCCTCATCAAGAGGCAACCGAGCAGCTTCCTTGCTCGGTCCGTCCTTGGCTGGTAATCTTTTACCTCACGACGCCAAGGATCCAAGCCCTCATCAAGAGGCCACCGAGAAGCTTCCCTGCTCGGTCCGTCCTTGGCTCGTAATCTCTTACCCCACGACGCCAAGGATCGAAGCCCTCATCAAGAGGCCACCGAGCAGCTTCCCTGCTCGGTCCATCCTTGGCTGGTAATCCCTTACCCCACGACGCCAAGGATCTAAGCCCTCATCAAGAGGCCACCGAGCAGCTTCCCTGCTCGGTCTATCCTTGGCTGGTAATCCCTTACCCCACGACGCCAAGGATCCAAGCCCTCATCAAGAGGACATCGAGGAGCAACCCTGCTCGGTCATTCTTTAGCAGGAAACTCCTTGCCCTCCCGCGCTATGGATCGAAGCCCTAGTCAAGAGGCCACCGAGCAGATTCCCTGCTCGGCCCATCCTTGGATGGTACTATCTTACCCAACGACGCCAAGGATCAAAGCCCTCATCAAGAGGCCACCGAGAAGCTTCCCTGCCCGCTCCATCCTTAGCTGGTAATCTCTTACCCAATGACGCCAAGGATCAAAGCCCTCATCAAGAGGCCACCGAGAAGCTCCCTGCTCGGTCCATCCTTAGCAGGCAACTCCTTGCCTTCCCGTGCTAAGGATCGAAGCCCTCGTCAAGAGGCCACCGAGCAGCTTCCCTGCTCGGTCCATCCTTGGCTGGTAATCTCTTACCCAACGACGGGAAGTATCAAAGCCCTCATCAAGAGGCCAACGAGCATCTCCCCAGTTCAGTCCATCCTTGGCTGGTAATATCTTACCCAACGACGCCAATGATCAAAGCCCTCATCAAGAGGCCACCGAGCAGCAACCCTGCTCGGTCCATCCTCAGAAGGAAACTCCTTGCCCTCCTGCGCTAAGGATCGAAGCACTTGTCAAGAGGCCACCGAGCAGATTCCCTGCTCGTTCCATCCTTAGCAGGCAACTCCCTACCCTCCCGCGCTAAGGATCGAAGCCCTCATCAAGAGGCCACCGAGCAGCTTCCCTGCTCGGTCCATCCTTGGCTGGTAATCTCTTACCCAACGACGCCAAAGATCAAAGCCCTCATCAAGAGGCCACCGAGAAGCTTCCCTGCTCTGTCCATCCTTGGCTGGTAATCTCTTACCCAACGATGCCAAGGATCAAAGCCCTCATCAAGAGGCCACCGCGCAGCAACCCTGCTCGGTCCATCCTGAGCAGGTTACTCCTTGCCCTCCCGTGCTAAGGATCGAACCCCTTGTCAAGAGGCCACCGAGCAGCTTCCCTGCTCGGTCCATCCTTGGCTGGTAATCTCTTACCCAACGATGCCAAGGATCAAAGCCCTCATCAAGAGGCCACCGAGCAGCTTCCCTGCTCGGTCCATCCTTGGCTGGTAATCTCTTATACAACGACGCCAAGGATCAAAGCCCTCATCAAGAGGCCACCGAGCAGCAACCCTGCTCGGTCCATCCTTAGCAGGAAACTCCTTGCCCTCCCGCGCTAAGGGTCGAAGCCCTCGTCAAGAAGCCACCGAGCAGCTTCCCTGCTCGGTCCATCCTTGGCTGGTAATCTCTTACCCAACGACGCCAAGGATCAAAGCCCTCATCAAGAGGCCACCAAACAGCTTCCCTGCTTGGTCCATCCTTGGCCCATAATCTCTTTCCCAATGACGCCAGGAATCAATGCCCTCATCAAGAGGCAACCGAGCAGCTACCCTGCTCGTTCCATCCTTAGCAGGCAACTCCTTGCCCTCCCGCGCTAAGGATCAAAGCCCTCATCAAGAGGCCATCGAGCAAGTTCCACGCTCAATCCATCCTTAGAGGATGACTTCCTGCACGTTTTTACTAAGTGATCTCCACCTCAAATTCGGGGCCATGGAGATACCGACCCTGCAAATGGTTGAATTCAACTCGACGTGCGATCGCTAGATGAAAAACCGATCTTTGACCTAACGCATCCAGATAGCAGTACCGCGCAAATAAAATTTTTACCACAAACAAAGGGAAAATATGTACGCAAAGAACACTGCAAAAAGATTTCATTCACAAAAGTCGGAAGTCTTTACAATAGTATTATGGGCTCCCAAGCCTTACAAAAACGCCCATAGGCTTAAAAAATTTCAGCGCAAAAGAAAATAAGGAGACAAGCAGATTCAGGCCTCGGGGCCGGGGAGAACCTTGATGAGTTCCGCATCCACCACCACAACCGGGGTGGCGTCTTGAAGGTCGGCGCTCACCGCAGGAGCCTCAGCACTGGGAGCCAGGGCGACCGACATCTCCCCAATGCTCCCAGCAGGGGCCTTTCCCCCGGCAGCACTTCCAGGGGCATTCCCCTGCACCTCGCCCCTGAGGTGGTACTCATCCCGGAGCTCGCCGTCAGGAAACTCCGGCATCAGGGCCTTGACGGTGTCGAGGGCGTCATGCCAAATGAGGGCAGCGGCTCCAGCGAGGTCTGGGTAGTACTGGTCCGACTTCTGGTAGTTCTCCACCGCCTTCGACGCTCGGAGGTCTGCACACCTCACTCCTTCCCTCGCCGCCTCGCTCTCCCTCCGGAGTGTGTTTGCCGACTTCTTCAGGGTGGCGACAAGCACCCTGGAATCTTCAAACTTAGCCTCGGCGGCTCGGACGACCTCTCGGCAGCTCGCGATCTTCCGATCCCCGGCCGCCACCCAGTCTTCGAGGGCGGCGACCATCTCCATCGCCGCTTGCAGCTCTAGCCTTGAGCTCTCCTCCCGCGAGGAGAACTCGCCTGCGGCCTGCATGGCCGGGGCAATTTCCTCGTCCTCCATGTTGACGACGAGGGTGCAGTGCTGGAGGACCTTAAGAAAACAAAGGAGGGTCAAAAAGAGAAGGGGGCACCCAATCTTGCGAAAAAAGTACTGAATGAAAACCCGAGTGAGGTGTTAGTTGTTGCGCTACGGCAGCGCCCCGGCCGTCTTACCGAGGCCAAAATGCGGAATCAAAAATTTTCCTTACTCGGAAACTGGCGCTACCGCGGACAATAAAACCTGGATCGTAAACCATTAACCTAATGCTAGCAAACAATAGATAGGAAGAGAAGTATACCGAGTGATCCGAGTCCTCCGGTCTTCTCGACATCGTCCCAATCTCCCGCGGAAAGTCTAGTCTCCAAATCATCGCCTCCTCGCCGGAAGGGCACCACATCGCCTGCGTCTTTTACGGGCTCCCGCCTCAATACCGAGGCAACTCGGGCATGAAGCCGGCAACTCGACATGCTCAAGATATGCTGTAGAATGTGTAGTGTAGAGGCTATGTCTCATTTGGGGTTTGTTGCCTTTGAAGATGATGGAGGAATCAAGACTAGAAAAATGGTGCTTGCATTTTTCTAGCATGAAAATGAGATCAAGAAATGAAACTCTCAAGAATGAAAACTCTCATCTTTTTCTTTCTCTCAACCATGAAAAAAACTTCTCATCTTAGAAAATGGTGGAGGAAAGAATATCAAGCATGAAGGGAGGTGATGGTAGGAGCACAAGTGGTGACCACATCCAAAACATCATCATAACCATCTCACATCAAACTCTAATCACTTCTAATCAACAAAAAGCAAGTGATAATGATGGATAAGAATGGTATCTAAAGATGCTATCATAATAAATACATCTGCAAGAAAACCCTCCACAATGTGTTATTTGCAAACTTGCAAATAACACCCTCCATCGGAAAAGTCCGGCCGGGAAGGAACAAAGGAAAAACCGGCCGGAACGGAAAGCAAACTGGCAACTCCAGAAAACTGGTCCCGTAATAAATTACAGGAAACCCCCGATACTGTGCATACACACCCGCATCTATATTCCGTCCGGATACAAATGCAATGAGACAAAATCTACACTGTACTGAACTAGGACCGGCTTAAGCCAAAACCGGCTAGTAATATCCGTCCGATCCTGATCCGTGCAATACCGCACGTATCTGATCGAACCCTGCCATATAACTATACGGCTACAAGTACAAAACTGTCCGATCCTGATCCGTGCAATACCGCACGTATCTGATCGGACCCTGCCATATCTCCATACGGCCTCTACAGCGTTTCGCCCGAAAGCTTGAGTAACTGTAAGTGTGGTGGACTCTAAAGACTCGTCAATACTATGGCTGTGGATTTAACCACTAGCACGTCAGAGGTATTAGCCAATACGTGACGGGCCACCAGCTATTGACCAAAAGGGACGTCGATGAGCGAACTCATCCTGACACCCTACTGAGCCTGTCAGTGACAATATCCGTACAGTCCGGTCCGTTCGTCTATGAGTATCGCATGGCGGGCCTAGGGGGTTGGTAAAAGTCAGACCCCCAAAAACGGTACAAGTCGTGTCGGAGTGTAGCCCAGAACACCCTGAGATACTAATGGAATACCTACCAGTAAATCTCCTGCCTCGGCCGAGGGCTTTGTGTAATGGCTCTCCTAGACACAGCGCGACCTCACCCCCAATACCAGGAGAGACGAACCCCTGCAGATCCGCTCACTGCCTCCATGTGGCTCGGGACTGTACCCAACTAAAACCTGTTTGCACGACTCCTTTGAGCCGTGGTAGGGTAGTAATCAATGCACAGTGGGAACTCACACGAGACAAATGACGATCTCAGGTCGATGAACTAACCTGTACACATTTCACCAGGGAACTGCTATCTGACGTCAGGTATAAGACCAACTAGCATGTTCCCGGCGAGTCCTGTCCGGTGTACTCATAACCCAATGAGCACCTGTATACATCTTAGGTGAACCAACTGACACCAGTGGCTTGTGAGACCGTCCACCGCCCCTCGTCGGGGTCTCGACTGTATACACTAGTCTACTCTCGAGGATCGATGCCCTGTCTCGAAACTACCACGACTAGGGACCTTTTAAGGATATGCTTATAGACCACCAGCTCTCACGTATATGATCGCCATCATACTGCCGGCAGTCAAGCAAGAATCCTAGGGGCTCTATCAGCGTGTAATAGCGACCTGTAAGGTCACCTGAAGCAGTACACGATGATAAAGGTAAACCAGATAGCATACTATCATCTCGAGTAAGACTGCCCTACTGGGACAGGTCCTCCCTCAATCATTGCAATCACGTGCCTGTGATCCAATAATTGACTCTGAGGGCACTATCTCCAACAATCTCCCACTTGCACTCAAGGCTAATTATTGCGATGTCGCATACTCACAGCCCGTGTGATACCGAACACCCAACTCTTCTACTAGTCAGTCTCACAAATCTCGTTTGCGAAACTATGGCGTTCAAGGAACAGCCTCAGTGAGTGGATCCGCTGTGATGTTTCTTTCTATGTCTCTCTATATCTCAAGTTCGCGGAGAAAGCCATCTCCCGAAATGAGCAATACCTGTCTTAGAATGTGTCTGGATGTCTGATGGGACCTAGCTCATAAATGAACTCCAAATCCAAACTTCTTAGACTGTATCGGTAACTGAACTTAATCAGTACCCAGCGCCATGCCTCCCTCAGTACTGCCTTGGACCACCTGTCCAAAATACTGCCCCTCGTCAGAGGGAAAACTATAACTCTGACAGCCACTCTGCTATCCAGGTCACCTTGGAAGCCTGGAATGATAACCGTCTCCTAAAGGAGGCTGCTGTTATCATATCCCTAGAACATCAACTTATGTTCTAAAACTGCTTCCGACTGTTTCTCCAGGATTGGATCAATATCAACTTATTGCATCTACTGTAAGAACAACATCTGGTGTGGTACTTGACATCTCATGATTGACTCAATTGCCCAAGCAAGTGATCTGTCAATCATGCGTATCCCTCTCCCCTTTAGTCTGTAAGACACCTTTAGAGAGGGCGACTCCATTACCTGCAGGTACATTACCGTGCCAGGAGTCGTCCATTCTAAATACTCATAGAATGCTGTCAAGGTACCCAGTTTGGGAAACTACCTAAATCTAGATCTAAAACCATAGATCTAGTAACCAGAATGTCTGACATAATATCCAAGTCCTTGTGTGGAGAAAACACTGTGTGGCAACCAAAGTATAACCGATCGTAGTATAGGAATATTACTTCCTACTCTGTGTATGTCATTCAAATACCAGGACATCACACCTACTACCTTCTCAACAGATCCATCCTCTATTCTGACGAAGTCAAACCTATGACTATCACATCAGAAGTAGATGATCTATCTCCGCTATATCTACTTAAGTCTTTAAATAGACATAAGCCTGATGTCCACCAATGCTTCCGCTGCTCCCACTGACTACGACAACCCTCTGCCAGAGTCATATAGACGTGCACTTCTAAAGCTAGTTTAGAACGACGCTATATTCATCCTCCTGCCGGGTCTCACAGTCTGGAACAACAGCAATGGTAAGTCTGGGTAAACAAGAACCTCCCTGCCACCGTCCTTGAGGCTACCAGAGTACCTCTCGGGTGCCTGAGGTTACCCACCAAATCTGCGGAGTGGCCAATGGAATGTCAATCCAGATTGAATCTTTAGGTTCCTTATCAAATCTTCAGTAATCGTTTGTGGTTCTGGAATTACTTCCAGTTCTACCGTACTCCCACTACTGTTTTTTGAAAAATCCATTTTAATAAAACTGTGGCGAGTCTAGAACAATATTTCTATTGATCTGCCAGATGGTAGAAAGTCAACCCTCGTCATAGCCTGGGTCAACCCACAAACAGCCATTACAGAAACGTGCCTTGAGTTGTCCAGTGTCTGGTTTTAATCATAAGCCGGACAACTCCCCCTACCTTAACAACGTTAAGATATGAACTGTTCTATATCCAATATAGAAACATAGGCACTGATTTAATTGAACCAGATTCAAATCATGCAGCTGTCTCCAGTGCATGTCAACTAAATGGAAGGAGGCCGATCAGCATTGCTCAACTTAGGAATGCTTCCAATTATGAGTAACCTGAAAGAGAAGCAATTTCTCTTTATCATTACTATCAACTGAATACCGTACACAAGTATCTACATCTTCGATCACTTTGAAGAATACCGATACTTGCTATACCTGGTTCTCTACTCTATTCAAATACCTATAACTCCTCAAAACTTAGACCCTGTGTTTCTACGAAACACATGTCTAAGAACTAGAGAAGTTAAAAGTAAACAGAAAATAGTATGAGGACCAACCCCTCTGTCCTAATGGACACTGGACGACATACAATACTCTGTATAAGTCCGCTGAGTCTAACAACTCTTTCACTGTGCGTCGTAGATTGAAAACTGTACTTATGGTTAAGAAGAATTACACCGCTGTTTGATGCTCCTTACCTAACCATCCACTGATATAGGTAAATGTCATCGACATAATATCAAAAGGTATATCTCACTCTATGAAAATAGACGTACAGATATATCAATTTGAAATTGGTGCATAACAGCGGATATTCAAAACCAAATATTTGCCGACCGGCAAACAGCCCAGGTGATCTCCTCAAATATCACCGATTACAACGAATCCCGATATAATGAGGATGATCACCCTATTCCCAATAACTTACTCCCACTCATCATTTGTAAAACCATACAGATGTGAGAATCATACCTGGTAAATACATACCCTGGAGTAAGTGTCTAATCGGGAAATCAGTTTTCTTTTAACATTATACAGTGAAACTGAAACATTGAAATATTTCGGTGGGGTATTCCGGTATTCTTAGTAATGCCTCTTCCATTATCCAGATTCACAACTGTAACCGTATATCTCTTTGCCATCTGTCCAAATCCCTTTATATGTCTTTAGTCATTACCGTCTGCACACCCCTATAGGCCAAAAGGTTTTCTTCCTTCCCTACCGTTCGGCACCAGCCTATGGTTTGGAAGAAGACTATCCAATAAGCATAAAAGGTGTACTGTCCTAATCCTAGGAGCACTCGCAAAGCGAGAGAAGGTGAAGATAAAAGACAACCGAATAAACCCTATTCCTATTTCTCCTGAACCAGAATCCATCCCCGAACTGGAACAAGTTCCTTTCGAGTTCGTATATAACCATACGATGGAGTATCTAAATAAACTGTGGATCTTCGTAGTGATACGGAGTGTCCTGGAGAAATACAAAGGTGATTTAGGATTGGCGAAGAAATACTTGGTTCGGTCGTGAATAGCAGTCGCAATTTACTTTGCCCTCTTACTAATCCCTTGCTTTGTCTTAATTTAATACCTTCTGCACACCATCGTTATGCTAATTGGTTTTCTTCATTCCCTACCGGTCGGCACCAGCCTAAGGTTTGGAAGAAGACTATCCAATTTGCGTAATAGGTGTACTATCTCCTAAACCAAGGAGTACTCACAACCTGAGAGAAGGTAAAAGGAAAAGACAACTGAATAATCCTATTCGTTTTCTCCAGAACCAGAAACCATCCTCGAAGTCCTTCGAGTTCGTATATAACCATACGATGGTTTTGTCCAATGGAAGTGGACGTTCGTAGTAATACGGGGTGTCCTGGAGAAAAGGGGTAAAAGTAGGAGTGGCAATGAGGTTTGCAACTCTGACAATCCAAAAGCCAGTGTCAAGAAGGTTCGGTCAACTTGGTTACTGAGTCATAGTCTTAGGGTCGGGTCAATGGTCGCTGCCAGAGAGAGAGAAAAGAAACACTCAGCGTGCACTCTAACCTAGATCAGAATGGTTACCAATTTATCTAATCAGGAAACCTCCCACTGTACCTCAAATTCTCCTCCAAACCTGAAAGAAGAATTAGTCGGGGTCACCCGAGAAGTAAACTAACTCATCAATGGGAATCGGGATCCAACTATCATCGCATGATAACTTGACGGAATCCACTCAAGTCACCACACTCCAGAAGGTATGCGCATGCCTGGCAAGTTTCAGTTCTTTTGAAACTCCCGATGTGATTTTTACCCCTAGGACCCAAGTGACCTTGACGAATAATCAACAAATCGAAAGGTCCTAGTCAAGTTCAACCCGTCATTATCTTGATTGCGTTAAACCCACCCGCACGACCCTTGACGAATAATCAACAAAGTCGTACGACTGTCCTAACCAATCCATATATCCATACGACATAAAGCATTACAGAGCTACCGCGCACTACGCCTCGGCGAATAGCAACGACAAACGTAGCGCGAATACTAAGCAATACTAATCTGAAATGACGAAGGGCTACGGCTGGTTTTTGGCGAAAAACCTTTAACGTAATGAACTTGATATCGTTGAAGGAACCAGATAACTTTTTATAAAAATATAGTGACGAAAACCTTTGCTAAAGAGGTCACTCCCGGTGAAGGGATCTCGGCTCTTTCCCCGTAGAATGAGGTGCAGGATATTCCAACTGAATACCACGATGCAAAGCAAAAGTAATCGGCTATAGTGAAGTTAATGCCCTGACGCAAACTTCTGTCCAAGGGGTCACTCCCGGTGAAGGGATCTCGGCCCTTGCCTCGTCGACTGAGGAGCAGGATATTCCAAATGAATACCACGATGCAAAACAAAAGTGAACGTCCTTGCAATAACAGCTTTTTTTAAAAAATGTTCCAACAACATCAGAATAGGTTTGTTTATCTTGCATTGATCCGAATCAACGCAGTCCCATCAAATGATCACACCAATAAAGAACGAAAATAATGATGTACGTATATGCCATCCGCATTCGCCACTGGGTCTCGTCATCACCCGTTAGGTTACTTAACTAACGACAGAGCGGGGACTGGACTAGCGCGGATGAAAAACATATACAACATCTACTAATATATATACCAATATATAATTTTCGCTCAAGGCGTGATAAAATGCAACATCACAGAAATGTACAGCATCACAGAACAATACAGATATCTGGAAGCCCCGGGTTTCACAGAGCCGCTGCTGAAACCCGACGTTCCTCTGGTCGTGTGGATAGCCTGTGCAATGAAATCCTAGACCCCTACGGGCGCAGCAAGTCACCCGCCAAAACCTGAAGCGAGGCAGCCCCCTTCAGCACCGTGAATGGACCACCCAGCACTTCACGGAATCCGGTAACTTGGGCACCCCTCCTGGGTCAGCCTGTACCCCCTACGAGTGCGGCGAATAGCCCGCCAATCCTAGAGTGAAGCCCCCTCCGTCTCAATGCTATGAGATGCGGTCCTGTTGCCCTCTAGAAGCCGGCTATCCGTGCACCCCTCCGCGGGGTAATCCTAGTACAGAAAGTAAAATATACATACAACGGGTACATCGACCGCAACCAGGTCGTGCCCCAAAAGAATAATACAAACAGGCAGTGACGGCAGTCCACATGTCGGATGCTCGCCCCGCAATATCAAATGTACATATAAAACAAACTGTACTACCATTGCATCCAGGCTATCCCCCACGACCGATCCGCAACAACACAGCATAAACATAGAACATCAACGTGAAAATCACGTTCGCAAATCCGTCTAAACGGGCTATAGCAGTTAGACAGGATTTACCGATCAAGTGATATTCACGGTCGCAGATATAATGTAAATACTGTGAAATAATGTGTTTAAAATATCCGATCGATCAAACAATTAACAAGTGGCCCCCAAGCAATACTGTAGCAGTCACAGAAAATCTGGGCCCAAATTTAATATCCCAAAACCCCCAAAATCAGCCCACAAGCCCACTGGAAAATTTTGACACAGTGAAGACACCAACACGCGGCGGAACCGCGGCCCAAGGGGGGATTGGCCGCGGTTCCGCGCTTAAGTCAACGACTGACTGCGTCGAAATTTTACAGCAGTCTTATAATTTTCAGTACATCAGTTTTATACAACCTGAAAAATTTTTTGAGACCAAAAATTTTCAACAGAAAACTGATGTGAACAAAATGAGGTTTTTTGGAATTTCGGTCGATCGGATAAGCAAAACACATTAGAACAAGCTAGGTAAGGTTAATGGCGTGGCTCTGATACCATGTTGCGCCACGGCAGCGCCCCGGCCGTCTTACCAGGGCCAAAATGCGGAATCAAAAATTTTCCTTACTCGGAAACTGGCGCTACCGCGGATAATAAAACCCGGATCGTAAACCATTAACCTAATGCTAGCAAACAAGAGATAGGAAGAGAAGTATACCGAGTGATCCGAGTCCTCCGGTCTTCTCGACATCGTCCCAATCTCCCGCGGAAAGTCTAGTCTCCAAATCATCGCCTCCTCGCCGGAAGGGCACCACATCGCCTGCGTCTTTTACGGGCTCCCGCCTCAATACCGAGGCAACTCGGGCATGAAGCCGGCAACTCGACATGCTCAAGATATGCTGTAGAATGTGTAGTGTAGAGGCTATGTCTCATTTGGGGTTTGTTGCCTTTGAAGATGATGGAGGAATCAAGACTAGAAAAATGGTGCTTGCATTTTTCTAGCATGAAAATGAGATCAAGAAATGAAACTCTCAAGAATGAAAACTCTCATCTTTTTCTTTCTCTCAACCATGAAAAAAACTTCTCATCTTAGAAAATGGTGGAGGAAAGAATATCAAGCATGAAGGGAGGTGATGGTAGGAGCACAAGTGGTGACCACATCCAAAACATCATCATAACCATCTCACATCAAACTCTAATCACTTCTAATCAACAAAAAGCAAGTGATAATGATGGATAAGAATGGTATCTAAAGATGCTATCATAATAAATACATCTGCAAGAAAACCCTCCACAATGTGTTATTTGCAAACTTGCAAATAACACCCTCCATCGGAAAAGTCCGGCCGGGAAAGAACAAAGGAAAAACCGGCCGGAACGGAATGCAAACTGGCAACTCCAGAAAACTGGTCCCGTAATAAATTACAGGAAAACCCCGATACTGTGCATACACACCCGCATCTGTATTCCGTCCGGATACAAATGCAATGAGACAAAATCTACACTATACTGAACTAGGACCGGCTTAAGCCAAAGCCGGCTAGTAATATCCGTCCGATCCTGATCCGTGTAATACCGCACGTATCTGATCGAACCCTGCCATATAACTATACGTCTACAAGTACAAAACTTTCCGATCCTGATCCGTGCAATACCGCACGTATCTGATCGGACCCTGCCATATCTCCATACGGCCTCTACAGCGTTTCGCCCGAAAGCTTGAGTAACTGTAAGTGTGGTGGACTCTAAAGACTCGTCAATACTATGGCTGTGGATTTAACCACTAGCACGTCAGAGGTATTAGCCAATACGTGACGGGCCACCAGCTATTGACCAAAAGGGACGTCGATGAGCGAACTCATCCTGACACCCTACTGAGCCTGTCAGTGACAATATCCGTACAGTCCGGTCCGTTCGTCTATGAGTATCGCATGGCGGGCCTAGGGGGTTGGTAAAAGTCAGACCCCCAAAAGCGGTACAAGTCGTGTCAGAGTGTAGCCCAGAACACCCTGAGATACTACTGGAATACCTACCAGTAAATCTCCTGCCTCGGCCGAGGGCTTTGTGTAATGGCTCTCCTAGACACAGCGCGACCTCACCCCCAATACCGGGAGAGACGAACCCCTGCAGATCCGCTCACTGCCTCCATGTGGCTCGGGACTGTACCCAACTAAAACCTGTTTGCACGACTCCTTTGAGCCGTGGTAGGGTAGTAATCAAAGCACAGTGGGAACTCACACGAGACAAATGACGATCTCAGGTCGATGATCTAACCTGTACACATGTCACCAGGGAACTGCTATCTGACGTCAGGTATAAGACCAACTAGCATGTTCCCGGCGAGTCCTGTCCGGTGTACTCATAACCCAATGAGCACCTGTATACATCTTAGGTGAACCAACTGACACCAGTGGCTTGTGAGACCGGCCACCGCCCCTCGTCGGGGTCTCGACTGTATACACTAGTCTACTCTCGAGAATCGATGCCCTGTCTCGAAACTCCCACGACTAGGGACCTTTTAAGGATATGCTTATAGACCACCAGCTCTCACGTATATGATCGCCATCATACTGCCGGCAGTCAAGCAAGAATCCTAGGGGCTCTATCAGCGTGTAATAGCGACCTGTAAGGTCACCTGAAGCAGTACACGATGATAAAGGTAAACCAGATAGCATACTATCATCTCGAGTACGACTGTCCTACTGGGACAGGTCCTCCCTCAATCATTGCAATCACGTGCCTGTGATCCAATAATTGACTCTGAGGGCACTATCTCCAACAATAGTTATATGTATGCCCTAGAGGCCATTACTGTACATGCGATGTATATTGTAGTGGATGCTTGGACATATATAGGGAGGATTTTCTTGCTCGACATGATAGTATGCTATCTAGTTGCACTTTATCTTAACATGTACACTTATTGTCTCTCTATTACATGTTGATAAAGCCCTTAGGATGAGTACTTGACTACCAGGATTTTGATGCAGATAATACTAGTGGGGCAGAAGTAGTCGGTAAGTTCATCCTTCAAATGTTCCTAGTCATGGGGGTATCGAGACGGGGCATCGATATTCCAGAGTAGACTAGCGTATACGCTTCTCGACCGATATGATGGGCGATGGATGATCCCATATCCATTGGTGTTTGACATCAGAGAAGGTATACGGGTGCTTAGTTGTCACGACCCGAAATTTAGTTCATCTCCGGCACTTAAATCATGCAACATATCAAGGCGCAACGTAAATTAAGTAAGCCGAAGCCCAGCAATCTAAATCTTTTTAAGAAAATAAAAGAGGTGAAATTTTGAAATAAAGGTATGATGAAATCAAAAGTTTTCTTAAATGCATAGATAATGGAACATGAAAAATGCAAGTGGATTTTTAGTAGTTGAAAAACATGTTTCGTCTTTTAAAAATTTTGGCTGCACCTCCCTTGTATATTTTGTTCTAAAACCACACATACATGATAATATAAAAGGTATCCCCAAGCGGGAGCTAGCTCTTCGCCAATCGGCGGAATCACAACCACGCAAGACAGAAATATAAGTATACGACGCCCAACGGCGAAGATCAACATAAAAAATAATGTAAAGCAAGACATCAAATCCACCAAGCGAACATACAACCCATCGCTTTATGTCTCGCAACCACAAGTCTGTCTAAGTATTACTACTTATACAAATACTAGTTTCTGATTGATGGAGTTAACTAAATACAACAGGAATAATAATACAATAGTGGGCACGTTCCAATATGTCCCACCTACCAAAGCAAATCACCCAAATGCAAGCTGCGTGCCAGCGATGCCGGTACTGATCCATGCGGTCAACCTGCAAGAATGTAACATTTCAGAAAAATAAAATATTATTTTTTGGGATTTTTATAATTTAATAATATTATACTGAATATTTTAATAAGGCGGTATAATTAAATACCGATAAATTGGGAAAAATTTGGAAAATTATGGAAATTACTGAAATGAGGGTGCTTTATGTGATTTATGCAAATTGTAAGTTTTTATGATTAATTATACACTAATTAGTGCTAATCGCGATTAAATATCGCTAATCTCGCATTAATCCGGTTTTGTGCACATGACATGCACCGTGTCATTTTTCACACTTGTTACTTTCTTTCATGGTTCCTTCTCTTTATCATGCTTGATTTTAATTTTAAAAAGAGAAGATAAGAGAATATAAAGGAAAAGAAAAGAAAAGGATAAGGGATTAGAATATTAGGCATGGGCAAGAGAGAGAGAGGGTGAGGGGTCAAACCTTGGGCTATTCTCTTCATCTCTTCACTCTTTTCTCATCATTCTCACCTCCTCTTTCTCCCATGGCTACCTCATCTCCCCCACCTACTCCAAACCTTCAAAATGCCATCAAAACAACCCCAAAACATCATCTCCACTTCACAAAATACATGCACAAGCTCACAAGCTACACTTTGGACCAAGAAAGTTTGCATTTTGGGCTCTTGGGCAACTCAAGAACTTTTTTGAGTTGCCAAATGAGGTAATCCTTTCACAAATTGTGTAGCATTTCATTTTCTTTAGCCTCTATTCAAGTTTAAATTCAATTTCGTGTAGTTTTGTGCACTTGGAAATTCCTAGAGAGGGTTAGGGTTTAAGTTGAGTTGTGTGGTGAACTTGAGTGTATTTAGTGACCCTAAACCCCCGCATGGTGTTACAAACCCAGAACATACACAAGATAAAACCTGAAACCCAAATTTCTGAAAAACTGAAACTGTTCACATCGGTTTTATGAGGGTTTAGGGTGTACAGGGGAATCTGGGATGACCTGGAACATTTTTAAGTTAAGCAAACAATACCACAAGCCTAGATTGACCACTACGAGGACACCCTACCAATACGAGACCCCAACCCCCCTAAAAAAACCGAGGAGGCCGGATTTTCATGGGGAGTGGCCGACCACTTGGTGGGTGAGGGTGCCCAGGTTGCTTCAGTAGCTCACATACACCCTATATATCACCCCAGTGTTGTTTGTGCACCTTGGTTTTCCCTGAACTAAAATCTGGAGCATGTTTTCTTGGTTTCTGCCTTATGTTTTGAGATGGTTATGGATTTAAGTTTTGGTATTTGGTATTGTATTTGATTACGTGACGTTTGTACGTCTATATCGATTGTTATTTGGTTGATTTGCGAGAGTAGACCATATGTTTTGACCTATGAGCGAAACGTGTGTCGTTTTGGTTTCCGACTTGATTCTAATATTCAATTGCAATGTGTTATGATATGTAGGTACCCTACGGGGATTTCGAGACATTGAAGAAGAGGATGACGGCATCGACATCGGCAAGCAAGAGCAGGTGAGTAGATTATATCTACGGGGGAAGACGGGTGGATGGCGTATAGCACCCCCGCAGTTCGTAGTATAGTGTATGGTATATATATACATTATATGGATATATTTATATGTTATTATGAGGTTATGATTATCTACATAGACTTTGGGAGTCATGGATAATTTTAGTATCATTGGATGATGGTGTCGCTAGTTAGCTTAGTCGCGAGCCCTAGAATAAGGTTTACACCCACACGCACACACACACACACATGTTTACATTATTTTACTTGTGCGTTATGGGGATATGTATATACACACACACACATACACACACACATGGGTATGGGACTATGTATATATATATATATATATACATATACATATACATGGATGATGAGGATTGTTATGGTATTTGGAGATGAGTCGATGAGATTGGGCATGATGCCATGAGATCGGTGATATGTTTTGATTCATATTATGAGATACAACATGAGATTTTAGCGGGCCTTTAGGTATGTGTTTTCATACACGCATATATTTATCCAGATGGTATCAGTTTGTACTAGACTTAGATCAGTACCCCAAGTTCATGAGATATGATGATAAGGATATCGGATAATTGATGAGATATATATGATATTCGACCCGTACCTAGATTGGGATGCCGTACGATGGATTTACCATACGAACATTATATTGATGATAGATCTGCACTCTTGACTATAGGATGTCATATTATATATTGTATCGTATGTGATACTATTGAGGAGGGATCACCGACTATTATATCTATATATATATATATATATATATATATATATATATCGACTCAGACTTAGATAGTTTTCCCTTACCCTTTTGGTTAGACTGTTTGTTTAGTCCGGTAGTTTACTTGTAGATGTTAGACTAGTGTCACGACCCGAAGTACGGAACATGACTGGCAGTTAGGCTACGAACACCTCAAGGCGTACGTGCTCTAAGTAAGCCGAGCCCAGAAATCCAAACCAAGAAAATTAGTAGAGTGTAAGAAAACCACAATAAGTCAACCAGCTAGCAATATAATATACAACGCTTAAAGGCGAGGATCACAACAGAAAAGAAATCGACAGCATGAAATCCATAGAATACAACGCGCGACTCTAAGGTCGAAAGAATAAACATCACTGGTCTCTGTCTCAAATAAGTACATGTTTGGTTTATGGAATTCTAGATACAACTGAAATATAATATACAATGTATAATGATGGGTATGATACAAATAACCCACCTACTAGCAAGTCACCTGAAAGAAGCTGTGCCCGCAAAGCCGTAATGAATCCCGTACGGAAACACCTGCAAGAAACTGGGGCACAAAGGGGGTGAGTTGCCAACTCGTGAGTAGAAAAAGATCTACGAACAGAAAATCGCATGTATGATGCAATCCTAGGTCATACGATAATAATATATAATCCTCAAATATATAACCAACAATCTATAACCATGGCTGGGGTAACTATCTAACCCCAAATGTAATCCCAGGTGCCCGTGTCAGTGCATCAGGTGGCAATGTATCATATGGATGATGTATGAATGCATGAAAAAGTATGATCAATGTAATCAAAGTCTGTATGTATGTCTGTATATAGGTGGATCCCGTCCACGTGCCACCCAATGAAAATAAGCATCATGCATGTAAATATGAGGATATAGTCAAAATCATAGAAAAACATCATGAAACCTATGCCCAGTATCGGCACAAAACATTGCCTCAATCTCAACATCTCAATATCTCTGATAAGTCTCACTATCTAGGGCGCAGTCAATCCAGACCGGCCCCTACCATCAATCTCAAGACCACGACGGTATCCTCCGGATATCCGACGCGTTGGGTAAAATCACCGGTCGGTACTGCTCCCCTGCCAGGCTCAACGCCATCTCCTGCGATCTTCTTGCCCCGGGGTACCGCACCGGGCCCACCATGTACCCGCAATCGACCCCATCCGCCTCCTTGAATCGGGTTTCACATGTCGCTCTCAGCATCGAGAAAACACATGGTGGACGCACTAAAATATCATATCAAGGGTAACCGGGTTTTTAAAACAATTACATAATCTCTTTGAAATACCATCGGTTCCCAAATCCAGAATATCATAGAAACAACATATCTCAATGCGCATAATCAGAAAACATGATGTATGTGGCATATCAATGAAGTGCAAGTATAACAGTATATCATGCAACACGGAATAATAGTATGCACATACAAGGGTCATATCCTGCTGCAATAATACTACTGTGTAGTGACATGGCAATTACCGATGAAGATGTGTGTGAACCGGCAAGTAAGTGTACGTGGTACATACGCATCATCGGTAATGGTGCTGGTGTCCTAACATCATGATATCAACAATAGATTATGAATCACAATAAATATGCGATGCAGAGCAACAATAATAATGTGCGGGAGCTGAATACCAAACGCAATGATAGCTAAACTGCATCTAATGTCATAAGAGTCATATAGCTACACCACTATAAGGCTGAGCTAAAGCTAACAGTAGGTAAGGGAAACCGCCTAATCTCTGAGTCGATACATATAAATATATATAGTCGGTGATCCCGCCTCGATAATATCACATCTGGTACCATATCCCTATAATCGGTTATTCCCAAGTCAAGAGTGTGGATCAAACATCAAAATATAGCTCGTACGTAAATCCGTCGTACGGCATCCCCAAATCTGGGTACGGGTCAATATCACATTCGTCATATCACTCATCGTGTATTCTCTATATCAAATATCATAATCTGGGTACTGATCTACGTCTAGTACAAGCTAACATCATCACTATCATCATGATCCGACTACTGATCAACAGCCTCGTATGAATCGATATCATCAGCACATATCATCTCAAGGAGTAAACATCGCCGAAGGCGGCCTATCATACTAATCTTGTCATATCATATCATGTCATATCTCGTAACATAATCACATGTCGACCATTTTATATATATCACTATTCCTATGGCATTATTATCCCAAAATCCGCTAAAGCATCAAGACGTATCTCAAATATGAATTTTACCATATCACCGATATCATAATCTCGGATCAAATATCATCGACTCATCTCAAACCCAAGTATCATCCTCAAATCCGTATGTGAACACATAGTCCCATACCCACGTGAACACATAACAATATAGAATCCCATAACCACATATGAAATAAGGATGTATGCAAGTATGTATGTGTATATGTATGTGTAGTGCACCCACTACCTAGGGTTCCGTAACCTTTCACCAATCCAACACACCAATATCCATCCTAAACATCAATAATTAATCCCAAACAACATATAATAATTGTTAGTGTGTAATCCGTATACATCACTACGAACTACGGGGGTGCTATACGCCATCCACCCGACTTCTCCCCGTAGATATAAATCTACTCAGCTGGCTTTATGCGTGCCGGTACCAATGTCCCCATTTGCATCTCCAACACCTCGACGCCACGTGGGGTACCTACAAGGATATCACACGCTAAAACAGATCAAAACCATGTCGGAAACCAAAATGGTGCACGCTACGCCCATAGGTAAAATCCTATAGCATCGCGTGCAAACATGGCCAATATCCACTTGTCGTTGACGTCCAAACGCCACCCGTCAAAACGAATCATCAAATACCAAAATCCATGCTAAAACAAGTCGTAAATCATGCGCCAACTTAAGAAAATCAACCCAGATTCTACCCTAGTTGGAACCAGACAAAACTAGACATACCCAGGGTCAAGTTTACAGGTAAAAGAGCCGTGCACAAAAAACGAGGCAGTTCCCTACTGCTCTGGCCGCAAATTGCGGCCAGAGGGAATTTATCTGCGGCCAAAGGAAGGTTGTTTGGGCTAGGGTTTTGGGTGTTGGTTTCTATCTGCCTGCACAACCTACTGCCAAGTCAAAATTATTTTAGGAGGTCCGGGTTGTTAGCAGTTTCCAGAAAGACTACAAGTCGACAAAATCGATAAAATATGCCAAGTCGAAACTTTCAGGTAACTAACTGGGAAGCTGGGATAATCTTGGTTAAAATGGTCTCAAATACACTTAATAAGGTTACCCTAATGATCAAAACCATCACTTGGTCACATCTCACTCAAAATCACTAAAACTAGCACTAGATCACAAATCACTAAAACTAACACTAAATTTCAGCCTACTACCCATAACTTGCAAGATAGGAGTTGGGTTGCAAGATTATACCTCAAGGGGTCCTAGAATGAAGGAGAAGGGAAGGAGGAAGGGCTGATGCTGCTGGGGAGCTGTTCTATTTGCTCCAGATGATGCTGCAGTAGCTGATGCTGATGCTGTTTTCTGGGCTGAAGCTGCTGCTGTTGTTTTGTTTTTGTGTAGTGTTGTGGCAATGGTTGTGGTGGTGTGGTGGTGTTGTTTGATGGTGAGGTTGAAGTATATGATGGTGTGTTGAGGTTGTTGATGGGGTTGCTGCTGATGCAGCAGGGGTTTGGGCTGATGCGTTACATCAGCTGCTGTTGCAGCAGTTGATGTGGCTGTTGCTTTTGTTTTGGGCTGAGGTTGTTGCTGTAGCTGTAGCAGCAGCAGATGTAGGGGGGCTGTTTTTTGGCTGATGTAGGGTGTTGTTGTGTGGGGTGAAGGATTGATGGTTGTGTGGTGTTTGAGTGAGAGGGAGAGATGTGATAGTTATTAAAAAGTTTTGAAATGAAAAGGGATTGTGACACAACCTATAGCCACCTCTCTCTCTCTCTTAATAGATGCTAGCATGACAACCTTCATGGCTCTCTCTCTCTAGCCACAAGTCAACCCCACCCTAATCACCCTTAAACAAAGCTAAAGACCCTTAATTAACCCCAATTATCTTAACCAAATGGTTAACCTACCATGGTCGGCTAAACATGGTTAACCTACCATGCTCATCTAAACATGGTAACCCTCGACTTAACCCAAGCTAACATGCACAAGTGTGTGCAGTCGAGATAAAATTCCAATAAAATATTCATAAAACCAGATAATATATTTAAAAGCCGTTTTGGTAAACTTTTTACCAAAAACCCTACATTAAACACAATTACCTCTAAATAACATATTTTAGAATTTCCATAATTTTTTTGTCCAGAATTTTCCCAACATAATATTTTATATTTTTTTTTGAAATGTTACAGTCTTCCCCCCTTAAAGAAATTCGGTCCCCGAATTTAAATTTAAACTCCCAAATTCTAAAACATTTCAATAAAATGTCCAAATCAACGGGGCTCCGAAATCATCAATACATAAAAGGCATCATAGCGCAATACATGCGCATGAGTAACGAACAGATGACTCGAAGACAAAACTCCGTCAAGCATCTCGCAATCATCGGAGTCAAGGTGAAAACACGAATGCCAAATCCAAGGAAAAACCGATATGCTAGAAATCGGAGATATACATGTAAATATCAAATCTGCACATGTGAATATCTGAAGGAAATGCATGCCAAATTCTTTAAAGTCGATGTACAATGCGCATAACACTACACAGTGGTAGACGTCTCTATAAGACAATAGCCATATACGTATATATCTTTTGTTTAGTATGCATGATCCGCCGTTTTGAAAACAATTTAGAAGGGTTTCCTCATTTTACATGTTTCGTGTCATATCGGACACGTATGTAAATAATGAGACTATAGCTCGCTTTTGGAAATCCCTTGAAATCTAATGAATGCAAAACACACTGAGGTACTGTCATCTGACTAGTCCCGCTCAGTACGAAAACAATGATGAAACCTCACAAAAACGTACTGCTCCATAAGAAATCAATCCCAAAATGTGCATATTAATACTACGTGCGTATGGTGCGCACGGAAATCAAAATCCATACATGTGCAAAGCAGGTGCACAAAACGATACCAAGGTGCAACAGGTGTGCACACAACATCGGTCATACGCAACGTGTGTGCCTGACAGCAAAATCAGGTGCATCTGATATGCACGAAAAATCTCGATTTAGTGCATCTGGTGTGCACCAAATCTCATCTCATAACATGCGCCCAACATGCGCTAAAATCCCAAATCCGGTGCATCCATCATGCACGAAATGATGAAATCCAATATCAAGCGCCGAACACGCGCAAGTCTAATCAGGTGCATAAAATGCACAAAACATATATCGAGCATCACCCTCGAAATCGAAGTCCAGTGCATCCAAGTGCACAAAATACATGTCATTGCATTGCAAGCATATGTAAACTATACAGAGTGCAAAATCCAAATCGTGTGCGTGCATACGCACAAAATCGACTCAAATGTCTAAAACCCATAAAATCACAAACATGTGATGTAAGTCCATGCCGCCTCTCCCGGTACTTACGGGCATGCGGAATTTGATGAAAAACAATTTTCTAGAGGCGGCAACATGGACTCAAACCGGATCTTTGTTAAACTATCTACCTAACAACCTAACTAGAAGTAGTTAACTACTCGGTTAGGGGGTTATACCTTGCTTTCTTGAACTCCTTCGTCTTTTACACTTGATGGTTGTACGGATCGTCTTCACCCCGTCGTCTCCTTGCGCCGAAGATCGATCCACCCGAAAGCTTCTACCTTTGGCTTCTTCTTCGAGCTTTGAAGAAACTAGTTCACTCGGTTTGCTAAACCTTGTGAACAAGAGTGAGTAGAGGAGAGTGTGTTGGGATTTTTCTCTATGGTTCTTGCTTCTCAACTCATGAGACAAATGAACCATAGACTAGAGAGAAAGGGAGAGCAAGAGGAAGAGGGTGAGAGCTCAAGCCAAGAGAGAAAAGAAATGAGAGAATGAGCAAGACTTTTTTTTTCTCTTGGCTCTCATAATCCAAAGCCATCATAACCAATAATAGCAATCAAGTATTAGTGATGGTTTAAGCTACAATAGCCATATCATTTCATGCACTCATTTTGCACAAGTGAAACAAGCAAGCAAAAGTCTTTGCGATGAAATTATAGCCATTGTCATCATGATGGTCAACTAGTCCAACCTAGTCAACCGGTCAACAAAGTCAACAAGTCAACAAAGTCAACCCCTCAACAACCATGTCACTATAATACTTAATTAATATTATTGTTAATCATATATCATATTCTCATTAGGGTTGAGCAAAAAGTCAACAGTCAACAGTCAACAACCCTAATGAAAATCCTCTGCCTCTGTCTCTCCGTCAACTGTGCATACACACCCGCATCCGCGTTTCGAGGAACACGAATACATACTAGAAAAAAACCAATCCCAAAACGTACACTAGGATCTGGCTTAAACCAAAGCCCGCTAGTGTTAACTGTCGGGACACTGTACGTGCATAAGTGCACGGATGTGACCGAACCCTGTCGCAAAACCATGCGACCTGTCGCAAAACCATGCGACCTCTACTCTTTTGCCTAAAGGAAAATAGCTTTCTGTGTGGGACTCTAAAGACTCGACACTACGCTGGCAGTGGGTTTAACCTCAGACCGCAAGCGGCACTAGCTGTGTGTAACGGTCCCCAGGTAGATGCCGACAAGAAGACTGACGAGGTGAAACCCATCTGAACTCCTACTGAGCCTGACTGTGACAATCTCCGTACAGTCCGCTCTGTTCGTCTGATACATTGCATGGCGGGCCTAGGGGGGCGGTACACGTCAGTCCCCTAATAGCGGTACAAGTCGTGCCGGAGTGAAGCCCAAAACACCCTGAGATAACACTAGAAGCCTACTAGTATATCTCGCTTGCCCTGGCCAAGGACTACTTGTGTAATGGCTCTCCTAGACACAGCGCGATGTCAACCCCCAATACCGGGAGAGACGAATCCTGTCTAACCGTCACTGCCTCCAAATGGTTCGGGACTGCACCCAACTACTACCTGTTTGCACGACTCCTTTGAGCCGTGGTAGGGTAGTAATCAAAGTACAGTGGGAACACACTCGAGGCGAAGTGACAGTGTCAAGTCAGCGGACTAAGCTGTACTCATGTCACCTGGGAACTGATAACTGACGATAGGTATAATACCAACCAGTCAGTTCCCGACGAGTCCTGTCCAGTGTACTCGTAACCCAACGAGCACCCGCATACTATCTCCAGTACGACGTAATGATGGCTGTGGGACAGACCATCTCCCACACTGGGATGAGAAGCGCATACGCTAGTCTACTCCGGAGTATCGATGCCCTGTCTCGATAGTCCTGCGACTAGGGACCTGCATAAGGATGTGCTTATAGATTACCCAGCCCCCACTAGTGTGACTGCCATCACAACGCTGGTAATCAAGCAAAGATCCTAAGGGCTCCACTAATGTGTATAGGTGATATACTAAAATAAACACATGTACACATTGAAGTAGAAACAAACCAAGTAGCATACTACTATTTTGAGCAAGATTGTATATACAAGGTGAATATCCCAAGTTTCCATTAAGTAATATACAAACTAGTATGATACAGTAATGGCCTCTAGGGCAAATACACTGACAATCTCCCACTTGCACAAAGGCCATGTACTGGCGTATCGAAGACCTATCATCTCGATCAGCCGCTCGAACTGAGTCTGGGGCAAGGCCTTGGTGAATGGATCTACAGTGTTATCCTCTGAAGCAACCCTCCGAACCTCGATCTCCTGGCGATCCACTATCTCCCTGATCAGGTGATACCGCCTCAAGATGTGTCTGGATCTCTGATGGGACCTGGGTTCCTTCACTAAAGCTATACCCCCGTTGTTGTTGCAATACAGAGGTATTGGATCAACGATGGACGGAACCACCTGAAGTTCTTTCAAGAACTTCCTCATCCAGACAGCTTCTTTTGCGGCATCAGATGCAGCGATGTATTCCGCTTCCATCGTCGAGTCTGCAACGGTTTCTTGTTTGGAACTCTTCCAACACACCGCCCCTCCATTGAGGGTAAAGACAAAACCCGACATGGACTTGGAATCATCCTTGTCACTCTGGAAGCTGGAGTCAGCAAAGTCCACGATCTGGAGGTCTTTTCCGCCATACACCAAGAGCATCTCCTTAGTCCTTCTCAGGTACTTGAGAATGTTCTTTACCGCTATCCAGTGTTTCTCCCCAGGGTTTGACTGATACCGGCTTACTACACTCAGTGCATATGCTATATCCGGTCTGGTACACAACATCGCATACATTATAGAGCCTACCGCAGAAGCGTAGGGTACAATAGACATGCGATCCCTTTCCAAATCAGTCTTGGAAGACATCTCTTTGGAGAGGGTGATCCCGTGACAAGCTGGTAGATTACCGCGCTTGGAATCTTCCATACTGAATCTTTTCAGTATGGTGTCGATGTACCTGGACTGTGAAAGTCCTAATATCCTTTTGGATCTATCACGATGGATCCGGATCCCCAGGATGTAAGAGGCATCACCCAGGTCTTTCATGGAGAACCTGTGTGATAAGAACCCCTTGACAGATTGTAGCATAGGAATGTCATTTCCTATTAAGAGAATGTCATCCACGTATAAAATGAGGAATACTACAGTTCTCGCTACAAATCTACTATAGATGCATGGTTCATCTGGATTTTTGATAAAGCCAAATTCCTTGACCGTCTCATCAAAACAGATGTTCCAACTCCGCGATGCCTGCTTTAGTCCATAAATGGACTTAAGCCACTTGCACACACCTTTCCGCTGCTCCCACTCTGAATGAAACCCTCTGGCTGGTCCATATAGACACACTCCTCTAAATTTCCATTTAGAAAAGCGGTCTTTACGTCCATCTGCCAAATCTCATAATCGTGGAAGGCAGCAATGGCAAGAAGGATCCGAATGGATTTCAGCATAGCTACTGGAGAAAAAGTCTCGTCACAGTCCAAAGCAGGTCTTTGACGAAAACCCTTTGCAACCAGTCTAGCTTTATAGGTCTCAACCTGTCCATCTACACCAATCTTTCTTTTGAAGATCCACTTGCATCCTATGGGTTTTACCTCGTCTGGAGCAACGTCCAACGTCCATACTTTGTTGGTGTACAAGGACTCCATTTCGGTCCGCATTGCATCCAGCCATTTTACCGAGTCAACGCTCTGAACGGCCTGCTGGAAGCTAGTAAGCTCATCATAATCAATGATGCAATCCTCTCTATCCCCGTCTATGAGAAAACCGTAGTATCTCTCGGGCGGATGAGACTGCCTACTACTCCTGCGGAGCGGCGCAGGAATGTCCTGATCTTTCGAACCCTCTGGTTCTACTAAGCTTTCAGTAATAGCTCGTGGTTCTGGAATTTCTTCCAGTTCTATTGCGTTCCCACTTATCTGATTTTCCAAAAATTCAGTTTCCAAGAAGTGGGCATGACGAGAAACATAAATCTTTTGTTCCTCTTCGCAATAGAAGAAATATCCCTTGGAGTTCTTTGGATATCCCACAAACTTGCACTATACTGAGCGTGCCTCGAGCTTGTCCGCATGCTGCTTTTTGACAAAAGCTGGACATCCCCATGTCTTAATGTGATTAAGATAGGGTCTCTTCCCACACCACATCTCATATGGTGTAGTAGGCACAGTCTTAGTTAGAACTCGGTTCAAAAGGTATGCAGCTGATTCTAGTGCATATCCCCAGAATGATCGCGGTAACTCAGCGTTACTCATCATGGACCGTACCATATCCAATAGGGTTCGGTTCCGTCTCTCCGATACACCGTTATGTTGCGGATTGTATGGAGGAGTAAGCTGAGAGAGAATTCCGTTCTCTTTTAAATAGTCCAGGAACTCGGCACTCAAGTATTCACCACCTCGATCTGATCTTAGAATCTTGATACTTTTTCCGGTTTGTTTTTCTACTTCATTCTTATATTCCTGGAACTTTCCAAAGGCTTCGGATTTATGTTTCATTAAGAAGACATAACCGTACCTTGAAAAGTCATCCGTAAAAGTAATGAAGTAAGAATAACCGCTTCGCGCATGTGTAGACATTGGACCGTACACGTCGCTGTGTACGAGTCCCAAGAGCTCGCTCGCTCTTACTCCGTGTCCAGTGAACGGAGTCTTTGTCATCTTTCCTTTGAGACAGGATTGACAAGTGGCATACGATTGATATTCGAACGGATTCAAATATCCTTCTGTATGTAACTTCGTCAACCTTCTCTCATTGATGTGACCCAGTCTACAATGCCATAAGAAAGTCTGATTTATTTCCGGAGACTTTCTTTTGTGTGTATTCTGGACATTGAAAATCTGTGGTTGGTTTAATACGTATATACCATTGCTCAATGTACCTGACCCAATCAGAACTTGATTAAGGTGAATGTTTACAACATTGCTTACAAACGCAAATTCATAACCTTCTTTAGAAACCAAAGATACAGAAATGATATTACAAGTTGCGTTGGGTACAAAAAGGCAATTACGCAAAACCAAAACATGTCCATCTGACATTCCCAGGTGATAGTCCCCCACGGCCTTAGCATCCATGCTAGCTCCGTTTGCAACTTTGAGGGTCATGTCACCTGCCTTCAAAACCCTACAGTTTCTCAACGCCTGTAAAGAATTACAGATATGAGATCCTGATCCGGTATCCAATACCCAGGAAGTAGAGTTTATTGATAGACAGTTTTCAATAACATACACACGTGAAGCTGAAGCCGCAACCTACTTCAGATCCTGTGTTCTGGCCTTCCAAGCCCTGCAATCATTCTTCCAGTGTCCCTTCTTATGACAATAGAAGCATTCTTCTTTATCCACAAGCTGCCCCGCTTTCTTTGTTGCTTTTGCTTTTGCTTTTCCCTTCGTGTCCACTTTACTAACACCGCCCTTAGTTTGGCGGGGGCTTTCTTCTTCTTTCCCTTGGCTTTCGCCTTGGACTTAGAAGAGGAAGATCCTCCTATAAACAAAGTGGATGTTTCCCTACCTTTCTGTAGGGTGCCCTCTGCGCTCCTCAGCATGTTGAGGAGTTCTGAAAGTTCAACTTGCTTTTCTTGTAAGTTGAAGTTCAGGATAAACTGGGCGTAAGTGGAAGGAAGGGACTGGAGAATCAAGTCCGTATAGAGCTCATTCTCCAACGTGGTCCCAAGGTCCGCGAGATCTTCTATGTAGCCAATCATCTTAAGCACGTGTTCCGCTACCGATGATCCGACGGCCAACCTTGCCGAAAATAAATTCTTCGACATTTCGTATCGTGCGATACGAGACTGCTCTCCATACAGTTCTTTTGTATGGAGAAATATGGATTCGAGGTCCATATTTTCGTGCCTCCTCTGATGTTCGTTGTCCATAGAGGCAAGCACGAGGCACCTGGCCTTCGCATAATCGATCTCCCAAGTCTTACGGATTTCCTTATCCGCGACGCTGGAGGTGGGACCTGGGACAGGGGGAGCTTTGTTGGTAAGAAGATACCCAAGCTTGTCGTAAGTGATTGCCACTTTGACATTCCTGAGCCAATCTTTGTAGTTTGGCCCTGTCAGTATGTTTTTATCTAGAAGTAACTTAAGTCCGGTCATGTCGATTGGTCACTGCAATTAGGAGAGAGAAGAAACACTCAGCATGACGCTCTTGCAAGTTTAGAGTGGTTTTTAGTTTGTCTAAACAGGATGGCTCCCACTGTCTCTCGAATCCCTCCTCAAACTAAAAATGAAGAATTAGTCAGGATCAATCTCACCGTACAATTCTTGCTTAACCGTTCAGCCAGGTCAGTGTCGGTACTTCGAGGGAGGTTTTCCAACGCTTTCGCGAAGTTCCTTAATTTAAGAACCTCTTTTCCCTGGGGGCGTAGCCCCGCTAACACCTTTCTAGACACCTACTTGGTTTATAGCATTGATCGTTAAGTGAGAAATTTCCCGAGGAGTAGCATATACTCACAGTAGGATCGGGATCCAAATATCATTGCATGATGAAACTGAAGGAATCCTACCAGAATCATCACACTCCAAATGGTATGCAACTCTAGCAAGTTTTCAGTACTTATGAAACTCTCGATGTGGATTTTTGCCCCATGCTCTTATGACATTGACTTTGGCCAACAAATCATAAGTCACATGTCAAGTTCTACCCATCATTCTCCAGGTTAATTTGAGCCCACCCGCACATACCCTTGACTTTGGCCAACAAGGTAGAACGACTGCCCCAAACCAACACATCTATCTATGCTGCACATGAATACCCAATAGCTACCAATCACTATGCCATGATTTTGGCCAACAAACATAGCTTGAATACTATTGACCATTCATGTGAAACGACGGAGGGCTACGTATGGTTTTGGCGAAACCGTGAACGTAGTGAACTTGATATAATCGATGGAACGAGATAGCTTTCAAAAGGAGTGGTTCATGCTCCGCATTTAAAAGTTTGGTTTTGAAAAGAACTGAGTGGTTTTCAAAGTGTTCCAATGACTTTTACTTGGTTTATTTTTCTTTGCATTAGTTCTTTTAATGCGTATTTTTCTTGCATTAGTTAATGCATCCCATCATTTAATCCTACCATTGCAGAAAACAACCAAAATATGACGTACGCTTATGCCATTCGCATTCGCCACGGGGCCCCGTCATTACCCGTTAGGTTACTTAACTAACGACAGAGCGGGGGCTGGGCGCGGCTGCAAAACATAAGCAATGCCTAAATAATATCATATATAGATATATATTGCAATGATAGCCATTTCAGATCACAGATGAACACATTGGATATACTAGGAACCCGCAATTCGTACGAGCCTGTAACGAAAAGCAGATTACACGGTCGCGGTAAATAGCCAATACCCCACCCAAGACCCCTACGGGTGCGGCAAACTACCCGCCAAGTACCCCAAGCGAAGCAACCTCCCTCAACTCCGTGAGTAGGCCACTCGGCACTTCGGGATACCCAGTAGTTTGTGCACCCCCTCCATGGGTCTATCCTAGGAGCAAAAATAGTAAAAAGAAATTATACAATGACGGCTACAACCCCGAGCCGGTTGCACGACCATATAAATAATTTTTACATCAATTTACAAATTTTCATGAATTGAAAGAAAAGAAAACTCTCGTCTCACAACCCCCGGCTATTAACCCGCGACAATCCAATGAATTCATATACACATACCAATAACATTACAGATCACAGATTTGTATAACCCCCACTAATCGACATATAGCGATTAGCAGACGTTCAATACAAATATCACATCACAGAAATAAACCCGTCAGCTTAAGTCATAAGAAACTCGATCAAAATACGGTTTTTAAAGCCCCAAAAAGAAAATTTTCTTTCTGGAAAATCTGGGCTGAAAAAACATATACCAAAATTCCCAAAATACCCCACTGAATATACTGCAGCAAAGACGATCCAGAGAAGAGCCAAGATGGCCGCGGAACCGCGGCAATAGCAAGCTATTGCCACGTTTCCGCGGCGGTTTGATGGAATCTCTGCATCGTTTTTCTACAGTATCTTTAAAAAACCCTGAGTCGATTTTTTAAAGCATGATTTATTATTTTTACCGATTTAAAAAAATCGACAGCAAGTTGGATTTTTGGGTGTATTTCGTGACTTTTTCTCCGATCGAATTTCTAGTTACTATGCTAACATGTTAGGTAGTGTTTAACTAGGCTCTGATAGCACTGTAAGTCCATGTTGTCTCTCCCGGTACTTACGGGCATGCGGAATTTGATGAAAAACAATTTTCTAGAGGCGGCAACATGGACTCAAACCGGATCTTTGTTAAACTTTCTACCTAACAACCTAACTAGAAGTAGTTAACTACTCGGTTAGGGGGTTATACCTTGCTTTCTTGAATTCCTTCGTCTTCTACACTTGATGGTTGTACGGATCGGCTTCACCCCGTCGTCTCCTTGCGCCGAAGATCGATCCACCCGAAAGCTTCTACCTTTGGCTTCTTCTTCGAGCTTTGAAGAAACTAGTTCACTCGGTTTGCTAAACCTTGTGAACTAGAGTGAGTAGAGGAGAGTGTGTTGGGATTTTTCTCTATGGTTCTTGCTTCTCAACTCATGAGACAAATGAACCATAGACTACAGAGAAAGGGAGAGCAAGAGGAAGAGGGTGAGAGCTCAAGCCAAGAAAGAGAAAAGAAATGAGAGAATGAGCAAGACTTTTTTTTCTCTTGGCTCTCATAATCCAAAGCCATCATAACCAATAATAGCAATCAAGTATTAGTGAAGGTTTAAGCTACAATAGCCATATCATTTCATGCACTCATTTTGCACAAGTGAAACAAGCAAGCAAAAGTCTTTGCCATGAAATGATAGCCATTGTCATCATGATGGTCAACTAGTCCAACCTAGTCAACCGGTCAACAAAGTCAACAAGTCAACAAAGTCAACAAAGTCAACCCCTCAACAACCATGTCACTATAATACTTAATTAATATTATTGTTAATCATATATCATATTCTCATTAGGGTTGAGCAAAAAGTCAACAGTCAACAGTCAACAACCCTAATGAGAATCCTCTGCCTCTGTCTCTCCGTCAACTGTGCATACACACCCGCATCCGCGTTCCGAGGAACACGAATACATACTAGAAATGCTTCGGGACTGCACCCAACTACTACCAGTTTGCACGACTCCTTTGAGCCATGGTAGGGTAGTATTCAAAGTATAGTGGGAACACACTCGAGGCGAAGTGACAGTGTCAAGTCAGCGGACTAAGCTGTACTCATGTCACCTGGGAACTGATAACCGACGATAGGTATAATACCAACCAGTCAGTTCCCGACGAGTCCTGTCCAGTGTAATCGTAACCCAACGAGCACCCGCATACTATCTCCAGTACGACGTACTGATGGCTGTGGGACAGACCATCTCCCACACTGGGATGAGAAGCGCATACGCTAGTCTACTCCGGAGTATCGATGCCCTGTCTCGATAGTCCTGCGACTAGGGACCTGCATAAGGATGTGCTTATAGATTACCCAGCCCCCACTAGTATGACTGCCATCACAATGCTGGTAATCAAGCAAAGATCCTAAGGCCTCTACTAATGTGTATAGGTGATATACTAAAATAAACACATGTACACATTGAAGTAGAAACAAACCAAGTAGCATACTACTATTTTGAGCAAGATTGTATATACAAGGTGAATATCCCAAGCTTCCATTAAGTAATATACAAACTAGTATGATACAGTAATGGCATCTAGGGCATATACACTAACATGTGAAACCAAGGCACGAAAACGATATCAAGTGCAACAACTGTGCAAAAATCGTAAATTCTCAATCATCAAAATCAAATCATGCGAATAAATCGCCCAAAACTTCGAAATCTAGTATGGCGGAATAGTCCGCTCGAGCACATCCTCCAAGGATCTCTGGCAACTATCGCGGTTACTCATAGCATATCTCATCGACAATCCTGAATTCTGGCCTGCTGGTGTGCGTAACATGACCACCCCTGGGTCCAAGTCTTCTCTGTGGATTACCAATCTCACGATCCATCGGCTCGTCGGCCCTGTCAGGTGTGCTAACAGGGACGATTCTGTTCTGGCACTTCTCTGGTCATCTCTTGGTCAATCCTCACGTCCACTCGTAAGGCAGTATGTCACTGGCGTCGGCATCTGGCTCTCTGAATGCACATCACACATCTGATCCTGGATGCAAATGTCAATGCAGCTGTGTCCTGGAAGGAATCCCGCTCAAGGTCTCTTCCGATCTTGCCTATGCCGGGAGTCCTCATCCTTTACTATATCTGTTTCTAGTTCCGGAGCGGCTGCATACTCATCGCGACTCCTTCTGGAAGGTATATCCAGTACAGTGCCTCCGCATGCGCATCGCATCTCTGGTGTCGGCGGAGTGGAACGTCATCATATCCAGATTTTGTACGAACCTCTTACTCCACTTTTCTCCGATGTCGACTGCTTCGGACTCGTCTCGTCGTGGCTGCATGGACTGAGCTCCAACGGCTATCCTCGTATCTGGAGTCTCCCAAGAAATGCATCTCACCACCTAGCATCCGAATTAAGTCGAGCCATCCGATCGATTTGTCAAGACCTCATAATCCCCAAGATCTCAACATCTTGGATACAGTATAATAGTATCGAGTACATACCACAACATCGGTGGTCCAGCCGTAGAAGGGCAAACTCAAGCCTTACTAATGGCGCAACAGAACTGCCGTAAACCCTAAGGTTCAAAGGCTTTCACACGGTCATTAAGTCGAGTTAGGGTTTCATTCTTCTAGAGGGGCCATAGAATTGCCTGCATGTCTTCCCGAATACTTTAAACTTGGAATAATAGGTTTCTGACATTCGATCGTCTCTGTCGACTCTCAACGTCTCCGCGTGAAGTCGTCTCAGCTGGAATCAATATATCTGATGACCTCGCATCGGGGTAGCGAACGATCCACATGTCCTAGTCATTCATCCTTGGTGACTAGCGTCCTTCTATCTTCTTTTAGTACAACTCGTACCGCAATAGCTCCAACATCTGGGACAATATCTCATCGTTCGCAGCAACAACTGGCTCACTCGTCTGCACGCTGAACTGTGCCTCAATCATCATGAATAAGTCATACCTCGACGGTCATCAAAATCTGGCTGGCCTTTGTCAGTGGCTCAATCCTCTGGTGCTAATCTGCACGTCCGAGTAATCTCGTACAGCGATCCATCAAACGCTTGTAGCGCAAAAACACAGTAAAAGACACATCTCTGCAATCGTGTGTCGCCGGAATCATGCCATGGTCAGTCCTCATTCGTAGCGAGCTCGTGCTGACCGCAACTCTAGCCGTAGCTCTCCCTGCCCGTAATCGTGGCAGTAAAACATAACGGGTACCGATGAGGCTAGATCAGGAATGAATATGATACTGAACAAATAAATGTGCATCCTAAGGCTTCTTAAGTGGAGTGGCGTGTCGTAAATATGCCGCGGAACATACCCACGGTACGTCAGTCTACTTTAGTCTCCTATTCCATCAACCAAGGTTCATCCAACGCTCCGAAGGTAAAACCTAACACTCTGATACCAACTTTGTCACGACCCGAAGTACGGAACATGACCGGCACTTAGGCTACGAACGCCTGAAGGCGTACGTGCTCTAAGTAAGCCGAGCCCAGAAATCCAAACCAAGAAAAGTAGTAGAGTGTAGGAAAACCACAATAAGTCAACCGGCTAGCAATATAATATACAACACCTAAAGGCGAGGATCACAAAAGAAAAGAAATCGACAGCATGAAATCCATAGAAAACAACGCGTGACTCTAAGGTCAAAAGAATAAACATCTCTGGTCTCTGTCTCAAATAAGTACATGTTTGGTTGATGGAACTTCTAGATACAACTGAAATATAATATACAATGTATAATGATGGGTATGATACAAATAACCCACCTACTAGCAAGTCACCTGAAAGATGCTGTGCCCGCAAAGCCGTAATGAATCCCGTACGGCAACACCTGCAAGAAACTGGGGCACAACGGGGGTGAGTTGCCAACTCGTGAGTAGAAAAAGATCTATGAACAGAAAATCGCATGTATGACGCAATCCTAGGTCATACGATCATAATATATAATTCTCAAATATATAACCAACAATCTATAACCATGGCTGGGGTAACTATCTAACCCAAATGTAATCCCAGGTGCCCGTGTCAGTGCATCAGGTGGCAATGTATCATATGGATGATGTATGAATGCATGAAAAAGTATGATCAATTTAATCAAGTCTATATGTGATCAATGTCTGTATATAGGTGGATCCCGTCCACGTGTCACCCAATGACAATAAGCATCATGCATGTAAATATGAGTATATAATCAAAATCATGGAAAAACATCATGAAACCTGTGCCCAGCATCGGCACAAAATATAGCCTCAATTTCAACATCTCAATGTCTCTGATAAGTCTCACTATCTAGGGCGCCGTCAATCCAGACTGGCCCCTCCCATCAATCTCAAGACCACGACGGTATCCTCCGGATATCCGACGCGTCGGGTAAAATCACCGGTCGGTAGTGCTCCCCTGCCAGGCTCAACGCCATCTCCTGCGATCTTCTTGCCCCGGGGTACCGCACCGGGCCCACCATGTACCCGCAATCCGCCTCATCGGCCTCCTCGAATCGGGTTTCACATGTCGCTCTCAGCACCGAGAAAACACATGGTGGATGCACTGAAATATCATATCAAGGGTAACCGGATTTTTAAAACAATTACATAATCTCTTTGAAATACCCACGGTTCCCAAATCCAGAATATCATAGAAACAACATATCTCAATGCGCATAATCAGAAAACATGATGTATGTGGCATATCAATGAAGTGCAAGTATAACAGTATATCATGCAACATGGAATAATAGTATGCACATACAAGGGTCATATCCTGCTGCAATAATACTACTGTGTAGTGACATGGAAATTACCGATGAAGATGTGTGTGAGCCGGCAAGTAAGTGTACGTGGTACATACGCATCATCGGTAATGGTGCCGGTGTCCTAACAGCATGATATCAACAATAGATTATGAATCATAATAAATATACGATGCGGAGCAACAATAATAATGTGCGGGAGCTGAATACCAAACACAATGATAGCTAAACTGCATCTAATGTCATAAGAGTCATATAGCTACACCACTATAAGGCTGAGCTAAAGCTAACAGTAGGTAAGGGAAACCGCCTAACCTCTGAGTCGATACATATAAATATATATAGTCGGTGATCCCGCCTCGATAATATCACATCCGGCACCATATCCCTATAATCGGTTATTCCCAAGTCAAGAGTGCGGATCAAACATCAAAATATAGCTCGTACGTAAATCCGTCGTACGACATCCCCAAATCTGGGTATGGGTCAATATCCAATTCGTCATATCACTCATCGGGTATTCTCTATATCAAATATCATAATCTGGATACTGATCTACGTCTATTACAAGCTAACATCATCACTATCATCATGATCTGACTACTGATCAACAACCTCGTATGAATCGATATCATCAGCACATATCATCTCAAGGAGTAAACATCGCCGAAGGCGGCCTATCATACTAACCTTGTCATATCATATCATGTCATATCTCGTAACGTAATCACATGTCGACCATTTTATATATATCACTATTCCTATGGCATTATTATCCCAAAATCCGCTAAATCATCAAGACGTATTTCAAATATGAATTTTACCATATCACCGATATCATAATCTCGGATCAAATATCATCGACTCATCTCAAACC
Organism: Agapanthus africanus; assembly: GCA_030015575.1. NCBI lineage: Eukaryota > Viridiplantae > Streptophyta > Magnoliopsida > Asparagales > Amaryllidaceae > Agapanthus > Agapanthus africanus. The sequence continues at coordinate 220,398,464 of JASDDO010000008.1, forward strand.
CAAGTATCATCCTCAAATCCGTATGTGAACACATAGTCCCAAACCCACGTGAACACATAACAATATTAAATCCCATAACCACATATGAAATAAGGATGTATGCAAGTATGTATGTGTAGTGCACCCACTACCTAGGGTTCCGTAACCTTTCACCATTCCAATACACCAATATCCATCCTAAACATCAATAATTAATCCCAAACAACATATAATAATTGTTAGTGTGTATACGTATCCGTATACATCACTACGAACTACGGGGGTGCTATACGCCATCCACCCGACTTCACCCCGTAGATATAAATCTACTCACCTAGCTTTATGTATGCCGGTACCGATGTCGCCATTTACATCTCCAACGCCTCGACTCCACGTGGGGTACCTACAAGGATATCACACGCTAAAACACATGAAAACCATGTCGAAAACCAAAATGGTGCACGCTACGCCCATAGGTAAAAACCTATAGCCTCGCGTGCAAACACAGCCAATATCCACTTGTCCTTGACGTCCAAACGCCACCCGTCAGAACGAATCATCAAATACCAAAATCCATGCTAAAAAAAGTCGTAAAACACGCGCCAACATAAGAAAATCAACCCAGATTCAACCCTGGTTGGAACCAGACAAAACTAGACATACCCAGGGTCAAGTTACAGGTAAAAGAGCCATGCATAAAAAAAGAGGCAGTTCCCTACTGCTCTGGGGAATTTATCAGCGGCCAAAGGAAGGTGGTTGGGGCTAGTGTTTTGGGTGTTGGTTTCTATCTGCCTGCACATCCTACTGCCATGTCAAAATTATTTTAGGAAGTCCGGGTTGATAGCAGTTTCCAGAAAGGCTACAAGTCGACAAAATCGATAAAATATGCCAAGTCGAAACTTTCAGGTAACTAACTGGGAAGCTGTGGTAATCTTGGTTAAAATGGTCTCAAATACACCTAATAAGGTTACCCTAATGATCAAAATCATCACTTGGCCACATCTCACTCAAAATCACTAAAACTAGCACTAGATCACAAATATAACACTAAATTTCAGCCTACTACCCATAACTTGCAAGATAGGAGTTGGGTTGCAAGATTATACCTCAAGAGGTCCTAGAATGAAGGAGAAGGGAAGGAGGAAGGGCTGATGCTGCTGGGGAGCTGTTCCATTTGCTCCAGATGATGCTGCAATAGCTCATGCTGATGCTGTTTTCTGGGCTGAAGCTGCTGCTGTTGTTTTGTTTTTGTGTAGTGTTGTGGTAATGGTTGTTGTGGTGTGGTGGTGTTGTTTGATGGTGAGGTTGAAGTATATGATGGTGTGTTGAGGTTGTTGATGGGGTTGCTGCTGATGCAGCAGGGGTTTGGGCTGATGCGTTACGTCAGCTGCTGTTGCAGCAGTTGATGTGGTTGTTGCTTTTGTTTTGGGCTGAGGTTGTTGCTGTGGATGTAGCAGTAGCAGATGTAGGGGGGCTGTTTTTTGGCTGATGTAGGGTGTTGTTGTGTGGGGTGAAGGATTGATGGTGGTGTGGTGTTTTAGTGGGAGGGAGAGATGTGATAGTTATGAAAAAGTTTTGAAATGAAAAGGGATTGTGACACAACCTATAGCCACATCTCTCTCTCTCTTAATAGATGCTAGCATGACAACCTTCATGGCTCTCTCTCTCTCTAGCCACAAGTCAACCCCACCCTAATCACCCTTAAATAAAGCTAAAGACCCTTAATTAACCCCAATTATCTTAACCAAATGGTTAATCCATCATGGTTGGCTAAATATGGTTAACCTACCATGTTCATCTAAACATGGTAAACCTAGACTTAACCCAAGCTAACATGCACAAGTGTGTGCAGTCCAAATAAAATTCCAATAAAATATTCATAAAACCAGATAAAATATTTAAAAGCCGTTTTGGTAAACTTTATACCAAAAACCCTACATTAAACACAATTACCACTAAATAACATATTTTAGAATTTCCATAATTTTTTTGTCCAGAATTTTCCCAACATAATATTTTATATATTTTTTTTGAAATGTTACAACTAGACTCGAGTCATACCTATTTCAAAACTAACGAATCATGAGTATTTTAAAGACAGGCCAAGGGATTCTACGGATATTTTCAAAAGACGCATCTTTTCTTAAATACATCATAGCCCTTATTTTTCTAAACACCACAATTCGTGTTATTTCAAATGGCAAAACTGTATGACTCATATATATTGATGTAGATTCTTCACCGTTGCGTTTATTATTCATTTTCCGCATATTCTTGCTATTCGCATCGCATTGAATGTTTAAATGTGGTTATTGTTATATTAAACCCATGATGTTAGGACACCAGCACCATTACCGATATTGCGTATGCCCCACGTACACCTGCTTGCCGGCTCACACACTTCGTCATCGATAATTTCCATGTCACAACACAGTAGGATTGATGCATCAGGATATGACCCTTTGCTTGACATACTTGCGTATATACCTACTTGTACATCTATATTGGCGCACAGGCATATTGCACACTCATACTTGCGTATATAACTACTTGTACATCCATATTGGCGCACATACATATTGTACACTCATACTTGTATATATACCTACTTGTACATACATATTGGCGCACAGGCATATTGTACACTCATACTTGCGTATATACCTACTTGTACATCCATATTGGCGCACAGAAATATTGTACAGCCATACTTGCATACATACGTATTTGCACATCCATAGATGATTCTGGCTTGATTTTGGAGATTTGGGAACCGCAAGGTATATTTTAAAACTGGATTCATTTATAAGAGCGGTTTTCCTTCGATGTGTACATATTACTGTTCCATATTGCATGATATACGGATATGCTTACGTTTCTGTTACATGTCGCATACATCATGCTTTACGCTTTTACGCATTGAGATATGCCGTTTTCATGAGATTTATGGATTTGAGAACCGTGGCGATTTCAAAAGAAAGCATGTACTATTTTAAAAACCCGGTTTCTCTTGATATGATATTTCAGTGCGTCCACCATGTGTTTTCTCGGTTCGGAGAGTGACATGTGAAACCCGATTCGAGGAGGCGGATGATTCCGATTGCGGGTACATCGTGGACTCGGTATGGTACCCCGGGGCGAGAGAGAGATTTTGTGTGGATGACGATGAGCCTGGCAGAGGGACCACTACCTACCGGTGATAGTATTTAGGCTCGGCGGATATCCGGAGGATGCCGACCGGATTCGAGAGACGATATGTGCCGATCAGGACTAACGGAACCCGTTGGCCGATCCGGACTGACGGATTCCGATATATGAGGATTTACGTGCCGATGCTGGGCACGAGTTTCATGATGTTTTCGAGTGTCGATGCTAGACACTCAGGTTCCACGATTTTGGTGTGTCGCGAGGGACACGTTGATTTATATCCTCATACCTTCTTGCATATGCTTTATGATATTTACATGCATGATGTTTTGTGTCATTGGTTGACCCGTGGACGAGATCCACATGCATACAGGCATTGATTACATAGTTGGATGATATCCACATACTTATAGACTTCATGATATAGTTGACACTGATTTCATGTTGATTACATTGATCACACCTCATATTTATGATATGTTGCTTCCTGAGGCACTGACACGAGCACTTGGTATTACACTTATGTGTAGATGTTTACCCTTTCCACCTTATCACGCTTCAGATTTTATCATATTGAGGATATATATTACTGATCGTATTGACCTAGGATTGAGTCATACATACGATTTCTGCTCTATGATGTTTTCTACCCACGAGTTGGCAACTCACCCCCGTTGTGCTATAGTTTCTTGCAGGTTTTGCCGTACAGGTTCGTTGCGGCTTTGCTGGCACACTGTCCTTTTTCGGGTGATTGCTTGGTAGGTGGGTTCACTTGTATCGTGACCACCATTGTACTCTATTTATTTCAGTTGTATCTAGAAACTCCATCAACCAGACTTGTATATTGTTTCAGACTTAGAAAACCAATTGTATCTTCTTTCGACCTTAGAGTCGCGCGTTGTATTATTATGGTTTTCTTGATGTTTGAGTTTTCTTTTGAGTTTTGATCCTCGCCCTTCGGCATTGTATATTATATTGCTTGCGTGGTTGTGGCCGTCGATTGATGAAGAGCTAGCTCCCGCTTGGGGATGCCTTTTATCATTGTGCATATATTATTAATGTTGTACCCCGTTTTGGGCCAGTATTTACAAAGGAAACTCTGCCGAAATTTTCAGAAAAGACTTGAGATTTTAAAAATGCATACTTCGGCTTATGTTATTGAAAGCCCTTGTTTTAAAACATGTTTTCTTCACTTTTTTCTTTAAATGGTTTAGATTTCTGGGATTTCTTTGCTTACTTGAATTAGATGGGGTCCTATAGACTTCATATGATTCAAGTGCCAGTCATGTGCCATTTCGGGTCATGACAAAGTTGGTATCAGAGCGCTAGGTTAACCTTGGTTTGAGTCTAAGTTTGACTATGCGGAGCCTAGAGAGTTTGTATATATTCGGAACTTAGGCTTGACCTTACGGAACTTAGACTTTGTCGAGGGGGTATTAAACCCGAACTTTCGTCGCATAGGTTTACCTTGGTTGATGGAGTAGGTGACTTAAGGAAAGTGACGTACCGTGTGTATGTTTCGCTGCATACTTACGATACGCTACTCCGCTTAAGAAGCCTTAGGATGTACATTTCCTTGCACAGTATTATATTCATTCCTATGATCTATCCTCATCGATATCGGTTTATGGTTTTGCTGCCATGATTACACGGCAGAGAGAGCTACGGCTAGAGTTGCGTCAGCATGAGCTAGTCGCGGACGAGGACTGACCAGGGCGTGATTCCAGGGACATACGATTTGCATGGATGCGTCGTTTTATTGTGTTTTCGCGCCATGAGCATTTGATGGATTGCTTTGACGAGATTTCTCGGACGTGCAGATCAGCACCAGAGGATCAGGCTACTGCTTGAGGCCAGCCAGCATGTGATGACCGTCGATGCACCGATTATTTGATGATTGAGGCACTGTTCAGCGTGCGGACAAATGAGCCAGTTGTCGCTGCGAATGACGAGATATCGCCCCAGATGTTTGGAGCTATTGCCACACGAGTTGTACTTAGGGATGTGATAGAAGATCGCTAGTCACCTATGGAGGAAGGACTAGAACATGTGATTCGTTGCCTACCCCGATGCGAGGTCATCAGATTGATTGATTCCAGCTAGAGACAACTTCACGCAGGTATGTTGAGAGTCGATAGAGATGATCGAATGTCAGAAGCCCATTTTCCAAGTTTAAAGTATTCAGAGACAAATGCAAGTAATGCTATGGACCCTCTAGAAGAATGAAACCCTAACTCGACATAATGACCATGAGAACGCTTTGAAAACTTAGGGTTTGCGGAAGTTCAGCAGTGCCATTAGTGAGGCTTGGATTTACCCTTCTACGGTTGGTCCATAGGTGTTGTGGCATGTACTCAATATTATTAAACTGTACTCAATATGTTGAGCTCTTGGGGGATTATGAGGTTTTGACGAATCGATCGAATGGTTCGACATCTTTTAGATATCATATGATGTGATGCATTGCTTGGGAGACACCAAATATGAGTATAGCCGTTGGAGCACAGTCCATGCAGCCATGAAGAGACGAGTCCGAAACAGTCGACATTAGATAAAAAGTGGAGTAAAGAGTTCGCACGAAATTTCGACAAGATGACGTTCCACTCCGTTGACATAAGAGATGCGATACACATGCAGAGGCGTTGATTATTGATATATCTTCCTGAAGGAGTCGCGATGAGAATGCAGTCGTTCCGGAACAAGAAACAGATATAGTAAAGGGTGGTAACTTCCGGGCAGTTTGGAAGAAACGAGATTTGAGAGAGACCTCGACAGGACCTTTCTGGAATACTATACGAGAAGACTTGGACCTAAGAGCGGTCATATTGCACACACCCAAAAGGCCAGAGTTCGGCATCGACGACGAGACATATTATGAGTGACCATGATAGTTAGCCTAAGATCTTTAGAGGATGTGCCAGAGCGGACTGCTTCCATTATCGTTTCCATATTGGACCGTTGAGCCGAGGAGATATGCACTTAGAAATCTGCAGTGAGAGACGAGAGCCTAAGGGTACGAGACGACAGGCCACGAACAGTAGGCAAGTAGATATATTGCTCTGCTAGCATTGGATGCACCGACACCTTCTCGACTTTGAAGGAGGAAATATCGACGACGGTATTTATGATTTGTGATTTGGTGATTCGGTTATCACGTATCTGTCACCTTGGATTTCGGTATTTTGGGCGATCTATTCGCATGATTTAGTCTTGATGACCGAGTTTCATGATATTTGTTTTCATGCACCATGGTTGCACCTACTGGGTATTCATATTTTGTGCATAGTTATTACCCTTGAGATACACCGTCATGTTGATTTATGATTTGTGCACAGTTATTGCACTTAATATCATTTTGTGCCTTGGTCGCACATGTTTATGATTTCATGGATTTCATACAATTGGGTTGATTTTGTGCATATGGTACGCACACGATTTGGTTGTTGCACTCGGTATAGTTCATATATGCTTGCAGTGTATTGATACGTATTTTGTGCACCACGGTTGCACTTGACTTCGGTTTGATGTCATTCGATATGTCCATTTTGATTTTATGCCTATGTTATGCATGTGATTTGACTTATGCTTTCGACATAGTTTTCATGCACTTTTAGTGTTTTGATTTGATTTGTGCACGCTGATGCACATGGTTGTAAGATTATATACCGCGGTATACCTGATTTGGATTGAGGTTTATTGTATACCGTCGATTTCGATTATGATATTGATGTTGATTTTGTGCACTCTGTGCATTTGATTTGGATTCTTGCGCATATTTGGCACGCTTGGATTGGATTTTGCGCATGTTCGGCACTTGATATTGGATTTCGTGATTTCATGGATGTTGGATGCACATGATTTAGATTTTATTCGTGCATGATGGATGCACCTGATTTGGATTTTCACGCATGTTGGGGCGCATGTTATGAGATGTGATTCTGGTGCACACCAGATGCACTAACTCGGGATTCTTCGTGCATATCAGATGCACCTGATATTGTTGTCAGGCACACCCGTTGCACTTAGATTTTTTTTTTGTGCACATGTATGGAACATTCATGGATTTCGATTTCCGTGCGCACCAGACGCACGTAGCATTCATATGCACAATTTGGGATTGATTTCTTATGGAGCAGTACGTTTTTATGATATTTGCTATTTGTTTTCATACTGAGCAGGACTAGTCAGAGGACAGTACCTGGGTATATTTGCATGCATTGATAGTTATCGAAGGGATTTCCAAAAAGGGGAGCTACAGTCTCAGTATTTACCTACGTGTCTGAGATGACATGAAACATTTTATAAAGGAAACCCTTATAAATTATTTTCAAAAACGGCAGGACATACATATTAAACAAAGGATAAGTATATATATATATAGTTATTTTTTTACAATAGACGTCCGCCGCTGTGCCGCGATACGCGCATCGCACAGCAACATGAAAGGTTTGGCATGCATTTCCTTCAGATGTTTACATGTATAGTTTTGATGTATATCATATTGGTTTTCGTATTGGATTTGACATTTGTGCCTTCACCATGACTCCGATGATTGCGGGATGCTCGACGGAGTTTTGATTTGGAGTTATCTGCTCAGTGTTCATGCGCATGCATTGCGTTATGATGCGTTTTATGAATTGATGATTTCGGAGCCCCGACGACTTGGACTTTTTACTGAAATGTTTTAGTATTTGAGGGGTTTAAATTTAAATTTGGGGACCAAATTTCTTTAAGGGGGAAGATTGTAACATTTCAAAAAAATAAAATTTTATTTTTGGGGATATTTATAATTAAATAATATTATACTGAATATTTTAATAAGGCGGTATAATTAAAAACCGATAAATTGGGAAAATTTGGAAAATTATGGAAATTACTGAAATGGGAGTGCTTTATCTGATTTATGCAAATTGTAAGTTTTTATGATTAATTATACACTAATTAGTGCTAATCGCGATTAAATATCGCTAATCTCACATTAATCCGGTTTTGTGCACATGACATGCACCGTGTCATTTTTCACACTTGTTACTTTCTTTCATAGTTCCTTCTCTTTATCATGCATGATTTTAATTTTAAAATGAGGAGAAAAGAATATAAAGGAAAGGAAAGGAAAAGAAAAGGATAAGGGATTAGAATATTAGGCATGGGCAAGAGAGAGAGAGGGTGAGGGGTCAAACCTTGGGCCATTCTCTTCATCTCTTCACTCTTTTATCATCATTCTCAGCTCCTCTTTCTCCCATGGCTGCCTCATCTCTCCCACCTCCTCCAAACCCTCAAAACACCATCAAAAAAACCCCAAAACATTATCACCACTTCACAAAATACATGCACAAGCTAACAAGCTACACTTTGGACCAAGAAGGATTGAATTTTTGGCTCTTGGGCAACTCAAGAATTTTCTTGAGTTGCCAAATGAGGTAATCCTTTCATAAATTGTGTAGTATTTCATTTTATTTAGCCTCTATTCAAGTTTAAATTCAATTTCGTGTAGTTTTGTGCACTTGGAAATTCCTAGAGAGGGTTAGGGTTTAAGTTGAGTTGTGTGGTGAACTTGAGTGTATTTAGTGACCTTAAACCCCCCTCCCCCCAAGGTGTTACAAACCCAGAACATACACAAGATAAAACGTGAAACCCAAATTTCTGGAAAACTGAAATTGTTCACATCGGTTTTTGTGTTTAGGGTGTGCAGGGGAATCTGGGATGACCTGGAACATTTTTAAGTTAAGCAAACAATACCCCAAGCCTAGATTGACCACTACGAGGACACCTTACCAATACGATCCCCAACCCACCTAAAAAAACCGAGGAGACCAGATTTTCATGGGGAGTGGCCGGCCACTTGGTAGGTGAGGGTGCCCAGGTTGCTTCAGTAGCTCACATTCACCCTATATATCACCCCCAGTGTTGTTTGTGCACCTTGGTTTTCCCTAAACTAAAATCTGGAGCATATTTTCATGGTTTATGCCTTATTTTTTGAGATAGTTTTGGATTTAAGCTTTGGTATTGTATTCGATTATGCAACGTTTTTACGTCTATATCGATTGTTATTTGGTTGATTTGCGAGAGTAGACCATAGGTTTTGACCTATGAGCGAAACGTGTGCCGTTTTGGTTTCCGACTTGATTTTAATACACAATTGCGATGTGTTATGATATGTAGGTACCCCATGTAGGGTTCCTAGGCACACTAATGAGGTCTCACAAGGCATCAACCATGCCAAATTCAAAAAATTGCGGTGCCGAGAAACCCTAATGCGATTGTTGACTAGAGATTAGGCGAAACATGCAACTAGTTAACAACTTAACTAAGTAGTGAACGGAAATACAACCTTTGTAGATCCGGTCCTCCACCTCCATAGCTCCGTGATGAAGTTCCCTCGCTGCGATCATCGGATCCCAGACTCTAGCGTCGGCTTTATCGGAGAAATGGGCGGGCTAGGTCGTCGACTTCGATGCCGAAGATGATCTACGTCGAGGAAACTCAAGATCAAGCTCCAACTTCACCAAGTCTTGAAACTTGTGAAGAAAACACCCTATACTACTTGGCAAGTGGTAGAGGATGAAGAAATAGGAAGTGGGTTCACTTTTGAATTGGATTTCTCACTCTTCTTCTCATTTCACCATTGAAGCTAGTAAGCTTCTTTCTTCTTGAAGAAGAAGAAGAAGAAGAAGATAATATCAATAATCATTTTCAAAAAGAAAAATGAAGTGATATCTATCATCTTGCAACCATGGGTTAGCTAAACACATGTAGAGAATAAACTAGGGTTAAGTAAATTGTCAGGGTTAAGGAAAGAAACAAAATGGTCAAAGTCTTTCAAAGCTTCAAGAAGCTTCAAAGAAAATCCAAAATAAGCCACCATTTTCTTTCTTGCCCAAAAAGATAAATGCATAAAGAAATGAGTAATAAAAACCCTAACCATTAACCTAATCATAGTTTAAAGCATACACTAACCCAAGTTTGCATGTATCATCAAACATGATACAAACTTGTGCACAAAAATATATCACATATACAATGTGCACAAACAAGTGAGAAAAACATCTTAAGTGAACCAATATTAGTTAATTTAAAGTAATATATCAAATATATAATTATACATTAAATCATTAAATCAACACTTGATTTAACGATCCGGTCACATCGCATATGACCGACTAATATCCATAGTAACAACTTATCGAATCAACAGTTGATCCGATAACCCGGCTATATCGCATATAACCGATCAATGTCACAAATCGCGAGAATAGAATACAGTATCACATACTGGTATAATTCTCGGTCCCGCACATATCTCATATGTGCTCCTATTTCGTTTCTCTTGAGCCAGGAAACCTCTGTGTAGGACTCTAAAGACTCGTCAATACACCGGCAGCAGGTGATGATCATATCAAACACCCACAAGCCACAAGCGGTCTGCTAAATGTAACGGCCACCCGGGTATTGAGCGATCAGATGATCGACGAGCAAGCCCGCTCACACTCCTGTGAATCCAACCAATAACACTTACCGCACAGTCCGGTCTGATCGTCTGATATGTCCCATATCTCGCCTAGGGGTGGTAAACGTCAGACCCCAGTAGCTCGATAAGTCGTGTCGATATGAGGTCTATAACAGTTCGAGAAACTACTGGTAACACTTACCAGTAAATCTCAGCAACCCTGGCTAGGTATTTCCGGTTATAGCCAATCGAACACAGCGCAACATCAACTCCCTATACCGGAAGAGACGAATCCCCTCCTATCGCTCATTGCCTCCATGTGATTCGGGACTGTACCAAAAAACCACCATTTTGCACGCCCTCTTGGACGTGGTAAGGTGGAAATCAAAGCACAGTGGGAATCACACAAGACTCTATGACGATCTCGGGTCTACAGACTAACCTGTACCAGTGTCACCAGAGAACTGCCATCTGACGTAAGGTATAATACCATCTGGGAGTTCTCGGCGAGTCCGTCCAGTGTACCTAGTCTCCACTGAGCACCCGTATATCATCTCTGATGTCAAACACCAATGGATATGGGATCATCCATCGCCCATCTGTATGGGTCGAGAAGGTATACGCTAGTCTACTCTGGTATATCGATGCCCCGTCTCGATACACCCACGACTAGGGACCTTGAAGGATGTACTTATGGACTACCATGTCCCCACTAGTATGATCCGCATCATAGTCCAGGTAGTCAAGTACACATCCTAAGGGCTTTACCAACATGTAACAGAGAGACAATCAGTGTACACGTTAAGATAAAGAGCAACCAGATAGCATACTATCATGTCGAGCAAGAAAGTCCTCCCTATATATGTCCCAACATCCACTACAATATACATCCTATGTATAGTAATGGCCTCTAGGGCATACATATAACTAACAATCTCCCACTTGCACTAGGGCCATCTGTAGCAGTGGTTGTAGTATCTCATACTCAACCATCCCATAAAAGTCTCTCTCAGGGAAAAGGCCTTTGTGACTGGATCCGCCGTGTTGTCCTCTGAGTCTGCTCTCCTAACCTCGATCCCCTGGAGATCAACTATCTCCATGATCAGGTGATGCTGCCTCAGAATACGTCTGGGTCACTGATGGGACCAGGGTTCCTGGGCCAAAGCCACACTTCCATTGTCACACAATGGTAGGAATCTAGTTCATCTCATGAACCAATATACACCTAAACTGCCTCTTTGGTAGCATCTTAAGTAGCAATGTATCCAGCCTTTATCGTCTAGTATGCCACGGTATCTAGCTTAGAACTCTTCCAACATATCGTCCCTTTACTGAGGGCAAAGACAATGCCTGTGACTGACATTCAGTCGTCTTTATCACCCTGGAACCTTTCCAGTGATTCTCCCTAGGATCGATTGATACCATCTCACTACATGTAGTGAGTATCCTAACATCCAATTACATCTATCTCTTAGATGAAAACTCAGGATTTAGGAGGTATCTCTTTGATCCTATATGGAGAATCATTGTGATAAGCGGAGATTGACCGAGCGTAGTATAGGAAACTACTTCCCTATCAAGAGTGTGTCATCCACGTACTCTACGAGGATCACTACCATACTCCCTACTACCTTTTTGTATATACAAGGTTCATCTACCATTTTGATGATGTCAAACTGTTTGACTAACTCATCAAAACAGATGTTCCAACTCCGCGATGCCTGCTTTATCATCTAAAACATCTTACACACGTTTCCGCTGCTCCCACTGTCTACGTAGCCCTCTGACTGTGTACTTACAGACTCTCTCTTCTAAAACATCATTTAGAAAAGCAGTCATGACACCCAACCGCCAGATATCGTAGTTATGGTATGAAGCCATGGCAAGTAGGATCTGGATGGACTTAAGCATAGCTACTTAGAAAAGGTTTCATTATAATCCATACCTGGTCAATGATGCAAACCTTTAACAAGTCTAGCTTTGAAAGTCTTAACTTTTCCATGTACACCAAGTAATCTTCTCAAGATATACTTGCTCCTGATGGGGATTTAACCCTTCAGGTAAAGCAACCAAACTCCATACTTTGTTAGTGTATAAGGATTCCATCTCAGATCGATAAACATCCAGCCATTCTTACAGAGTCCCACTCCTGATGGCCAGCTCGAAACCAGTTGGGTCATCATCTCATGATGCCATCCTCGCTCCCACTGTCATAGAGAAACCAAAGTATCTCTCAGGTGGGTGAGGAACCCTGCTAGATCGGCGGAGAGGCTGAGGTTCGTCTGGGACTATTGAATCCTTTGGTTCTGTCAAGTCATCAGCTGCAGTTTTGTATAGCTGGAACCTTTCCAGTTCTACAGAACTGACCTTGCCTCGAACTTGTCCGGATTTTGCTTTTGACATAGGCCGGACAATCCCAAATCTTAACTTACTTAAGAGATAGGCTTTTCCCATACCATATCATATATAGAGTTGTAGGCACTGATTTGATTTGAACCCAATTCAATAGGTATGCAGCTTCTCAAGTGCACATCCCCAAAAGGAAATAGGTAACTCAGTAGTACTCATCATAGAGCACACCATATCAAATAGGGTGTATCATCTCCGCCCCGATATACCATAGTGCTATGGTGTATATGGAGGAGTAATTCTGAGAGAGAACCTCATTCTCCTTTAGAATAATCCAGGAATTCCGTGCTCAAGTATTCTCCTCCCTGATCACATCAAAAGACATAATAATTTTACCCGTATTTTGGTTCTCTACTTCTAACTTATATTCTATGAATATCTCAAAAGGTTCGGACTTGTGTTTCAACAGGAACATAGGTCTGAATCTCGAAAGATCATCAGAGAATTTAATGAAGTACAAAGAACCGGTCTTGGCATATGTAGACATGGGACCTACATATATCAACATGTATCATCCCAAGAGTTCACTAACTCTTTCTCTGCTTCCAATAAACAGAGTTGTGGTCATCTTATTTTTGTGACATGACCGACAAGTTTCACAAGATGTAAATTCAAACTCTTTTAAACATGCATCTAAATGTAACTTCAGCCAGTCGGGTCGCATTGATATGACCTAGTCTACAATGCCTCAAGAAGGAATCGTTCATTTCTGAACTCTTCCTCTTGTGTGAATTCTGTATACAAGGAACTGTGGTTTGATTTAGAACGTTAATGCTTTTAGATAACGTGCCTGAACCGATCAACTTTTGAAATCAGAAATGTTCAAAAGATTATCCAACAATACAAAATTATATCCTTTCTTTACTAATAAAGAGATTGATATGATTTTGTATGTCAGGTTCGGTATCTAATAGCATTTGTTCAGAATCAATGTATTGGTAATACAGGGTGACAGTGACCAACAGACTTGGCTGCAACACTTGCCCCGTTTTCTGTCTCATGAAACTTATCACCCGTTCTCAGTTCTTTACCTATCTGTAGCCCATGTAACAGATTACATATCTGGGATCCTGATCCGGTATCTAATACCCAGGACGTAAAGGATACTGAGAAACAGTTCTCTGTAATGAACACACCTGAAGATGATGCATCAATATGCACTTTCTTCGTTTGGGCGGTACGGGAATTCTGGTAATCCCCTATTTCCTGCTTTGTCTTATAACAATTATAAGTTGGAGCGGGACAAACGTTCCCTAGCTCAGTATAACAAGCGGGTTCGGTCAATACATCCGTATTATTATCTTGATTAAGGCGTGACATGGTCGCTACCTGGAGAGAGAGAGAAGAAAACACTCAGCGTATGCTCTTGCAAGATCAGATTGGTTATTATTTTATCTAATCAGGATGGCTCCCACTGTTTTTATCAAATCTTCCTTCAAACCCTAAAAGGAAAGACTAGCCGGGATTAATTACACGCTATAAGTTCATCGATCTTTCAGCCAGGTCAGTATCGGTACTTTGAGGGAGGTCCCCCGTGCTTTCGCACGAATCTAATTATAGTAAACCTCGTTTTCCCAGAGGCGTAACCTCGTTGACACCTTTCTAGACACCTACTTGATCGGCTAATTGTAATGTGTAAAACTTTCCCAGGAGTAACAATTACTCGCAGTGGGTATCGGGATCCTACTATCTCATAGAAGGTATGCAATCTCATTGCAAATTTCAACACTTGAAATTCCCGATAATTTTACCCCTAGCACCCTATGACCTTGACGGAGGTCAACAAACCATATGCTACTAGTCAAGTTCAACCCGTCATTTCTTGATTGAATCAAACCCACCCGCACGACCCTTGACGGAGGTCAACAAGGTCGCACGACTACCCTAATCCAATCTGCATCATATGCATAAGCAGATAAATACTAGTTAGCTACCGCACACTACGCCTTGACGGAGGTCAACAAACGTAGCACGAATACTAAGTAGGACTTATCTGAAATGACGGAGGGCTACGACAGGTTTTTCTGAAAACCTATTGCGTAATGAACTTGATATCGTTGTAGAATCAAATGATTTTAAAATGGAGTGTTTTTGAGGCTTTTCTAGTTTTGCTAAAGGGGTCACTCCCGGTGAAGGGATCGTCGGCCCTTTCCTCATCGAATAAGGTGCGGGATATATCATATATATCACTGTGCAAAGCAGAAACTATAGAAGCAATCAAAAGACAAACCGAGAGTTGTAGCATCTGCCAGTTATTGCTAAAGGAGTCACTCCCGGTGAAGGGATCTCGGTCCTTTCCTTATTGAATAAGGTGCAGGATGTTCTACAAGGAACACCACGATGCAAAGCAAGAACTGTAGCTACCTGGTTTTGTAAATTCGATTCCACAACATCTTTATGTTTCTTTTATTATCATTAATCATATTAATGGAGTCCCATCATTTAAGTACCTAAACATCACAGATAAATATAACGTACGCTTATGCCATCCGCATTTGCCTCGATGTCCCGTCTGCACCGTTAGGTTAGGTAACTAACGGCAGAGCGAGACAGGGCTAGCGCGAGTGTAAAACATAAGCAACGTCTATATAATATATCATATATACTATATACTATATCTATCTGAACATATCACATGATCACATCACAGATAACGCAGCAGAAAATATCATATGAAATATTGGATATACTAGGACGTCCGTGTTTTCAATACGAGCCAGTATAAAACACGGATTCCACGGTCGTGATGAATAGCCAATCCCACACCCCTAGACCCCTACGAGAGCGGCAAGCAACCCTACCAATTCTAGAGTTAGGAGACCCGGACTCGACTCCTCGAGTTGGTCTCCCACTGGACTCCAGAACCCGGTTACTTGTGCCCTCCTCCTTGGGTCTATCCTAGTGCGGAAAAGTAAATAATATACAAACGGTGACATCTTCCGCAACCTGGAAGTGCCCCAATAAAAGAATATTACATACAAGTTTTTACATGAATGAAAATGAAAAACACTCATCTCACATAAAAAAAACCCTGGCTATTCAAACACGACGATCCAATATAACATATCCAGCAACACATAACATCACATGTCATCAACGTAAGTAAGTATGCATACACCGATTGTCGTCGACGTATAGCAATGACAATCGGCAATACCACTACATACTACACTTACGGTCACAGAAAAGAAAGTGTAAACCTACAACAGTTGGAATCCGCAACCTTTTTAGACATCGCATGCCTAATCAAATGAATTCCTTAGACATCGCATGCCTAACAATTATAAACCCCGCATTTTAGTCTCATTATCGAAAACCTTTTCAATATCAAGTCGGGTAATTCAACAAGATTCCCGACATTCTGATCGAATGCTCGTCGCAAACTTTAGTAGATGGCCACACCCCCAATGCCGTCGACGAAGTGCACTAAGGCGGAACACCGCTGCCGCGAGCACCCGAACAGATGCTTTCGGCGATGGGGTTCTCCTACAGTCACTTGGTCGGGGCTATGGGGTGTAGCTGTCTATTAAGTTTACCCGGCGAGTATCCGCGTACGCTACGTGATTGCGATGGACTTTTGATCGCATCAAAATTCCGTGGCAACCGATCAAGTGAGACTAAAGTGCTATGTTTATAACATTCATTCAGTTATCTCATAACTACTTGTGGATTCCAAATATTGTATCACATTCCAGATAAATAGAAAATGTTAAACTTTCCGATCGAACAATCAAACACCCAATGTTTCCCGAAACAGCTGAACACTTGAAATAAGTTCAAAAACATCCACTTCATGCCTCAGTACCAACGGTCCAGCCGTAGAAGGGTCAAGCCAACGCCTCACATGTGGCACGCCGTACTGCCCCAAACCCTAAGTTTCAAAGGGCAGTTCAAGACGGTCACATAATCGAGTTAAGGTTTGTTGTCTTCTAGAGGGTCCATCGCGTTACTTGCACTACTTAGAACGTTCTTAAACCACGGAAAAATCCAACACTTGGAAATTTTCCGGCAGGGGAAAAATTGGGTATTTATATCCAGTCGAACTTTTTAACATATTCTAAATTATCCGGAAAAACATAAACGAAGTTAAATTATCCAATCGAATTAACGAGTCCCCAATAAAACCCTAGAAAACTCAACACTTGAGTGGAATTAAAAAATTCCCATAGAAAATTGCCAAGAAAGGACCTAAGAATAAATATATGAAATTTCAGGGACTAAGTCCAAATTTTGGCCGCGGAACCGCCGCAAAACCCCTGGTTTCGCCGCGGTTCCGCGGTAAAATTATTGACTTAGTGGACCGTACTTCAAAGTAATTCTTAGTTTTTCCTGATTGTTTTTCTGAGCATTTTTAATTCACAAAAATCCACTATTTTGAAAAATGTACAGAGAAGGGTTTACGGGTTCGATCGGACTTCTAACTTCGTCTACACTTCGCCGAAAGCTCTAGTTAGGCTCTGATACCACTGTAGGGTTCCAAGGCACACTAATGAGGTCTCACAAGGCATCAACCATGCCAAATTCAAAAATTTCCGGTGCCGAGAAACCCTAATGCGATCGTTGACTAGAGATTAGGCGAAACATGCAATTAGTTAACAACTTAACTAAGTAGTGAGCGGAAATACAACCTTTGTAGATCCGGTACTCCACCTCCATAGCTCCGTGATGAAGTTCCCTCGCTGCGATCATCGGATCCTGGGCTCTAGCGTCGGCTTCATCGGAGAAATGGGCGGGCTAGGTCATCGATTTCGATGCCGAAGATGATCTACGTCGAGGAAACTCAAGATCAAGCTCCAACTTCACCAAGACATGAAACTTGTGAAGAAACACCCTATACTACTTGGCAAGTGGTAGAGGATGAAGAAATAGGAAGTGGGTTCACTTTAGAATTGGATTTCTCACTCTTTTTCTCATTTCACCATTGAAGCTAGTAAGCTTCTTTCTTCTTGAAGAAGAAGAAGAAGAAGAAGATAATATCAATAATCATTTTCAAAAAGAAAAATGAAGTGATATATATCATCTTGCAACCATGGGTTAGCTAAACACATGTAGAGAATAAACTAGGGTTAAGTAAATGGTTAGGGTTAAGGAAAGAAACAAAATGGTCAAAGTCTTTCAAAGCTTCAAGAAGCTTCAAAGAAAATCCAAAATAAGCCACCATTTTCTTTCTTGCCCAAAAAGATAAATGCATAAAGAAATGAGTAATACTAACCCTAACCATTAACCTTATCATAGTTTAAAGCATACACTAACCCAAGTTTGCATGTATCATCAAACATGATACAAACTTGTGCACAAAAATATATCACATATACAATATGCACAAACAAGTGAGAAAAACATCTTAAGTGAACCAATATTAGTTAATGTAAAGTAATATATCAAATATATAATTATACATTAAATCATTAAATCAACACTTTATTTAACGATCCGGTCACATCGCATATGACCGACTAATATCCATAGTAACAACTTATCGAATCAACACTTGATCCGATAACCCGGCTATATCACATATAACCGATCAATGTCACAAATCGTGAGAATAGAATGCAGTATCATATACTGGTATAATTCTTGGTCCTGCACATATCTCATATGTGCTCCTATTTCGTTTCGCTTGAGCCAGGAAACCTCTGTGTAGGACTCTAAAGACTCGTCAATACGCCGGCAGCAGGTGATGATCATATCAAACACCCACAAGCCGCAAGCGGTCTGCTAAACGTAACGGCCACCCGGGTATTGAGCGATCAGAAGATCGACGAGCAAGCCCGCTCACACTCCTGTGAATCCAACCAATAACACTTACCGCATAGTCCGGTCTGATCGTCTGATATGTCGCATATCTCGCCTAGGGGTGGTAAACGTCAGACCCCAGTAGCTCGATAAGTCGTGTCGATATGAGGTCTATAACAGTTCAAGAAACTACTGGTAACACTTACCAGTAAATCTCAGCAACCCTGGCCAGGGATTTCTGGTTATAGCCAATCGAATACAGCGCAACATCAACTCCCTATACCGGGAGAGACGAATCCCCTCCTATCGCTCATTGCCTCCATGTGATTCGGGACTGTACCCAAAAAACACCGTTTTGCACGCCCTCTTGGACGTGGTAAGGTGGAAATCAAAGCACAGTGGGAATCATACAAGACTCTATGACGATCTCGGGTCTACAGACTAACCTGTACCAGTGTCACCAGAGAACTGCCATCTGACGTAAGGTATAATACCATCTGGGAGTTCTCGGCGAGTCCGTCCAGTGTACCTAGTCTCCACTGAGCACCCGTATATCATCTCTGATGTCAAACACCAATGGATATGGGATCATCCATCGCCCATCTGTATGGGTCGAGAAGGTATACGCTAGTCTACTCTGGTATATCGATTCCCCGTCTCGATACACCTACGACTAGGGACCTTGAAGGATGTACTTATGGACTACCATGTCCCCACTAGTATGATCCGCATCATAGTCCAGGTAGTCAAGTACACATTCTAAGGGCTTTACCAACATGTAACAGAGAGACAATCAGTGTACACGTTAAGATAAAGAGCAACCAGATAGCATACTATCATGTCGAGCAAGAAAGTCCTCCCTATATATGTCCCAGCATCCACTACAATATACATCCTATGTATAGTAATGGCCTCTAGGGCATACATATAACCAACACCCCACGGGGATTTCGAGACAAAGAAGAAGAGGATGGCGGCATCGACATTGGCAAGAAAGAGCAGGTGAGTAGATTATATCTATGGGGGAAGTCGGGTGGATGGCATATAGTACCCCCGCAGTTCGTAGTATATTGAATGGTATATATATACATTATATGGATATATTTATATATTATTGTGAGGTTATGATTATCTAAATAGACTTTGGGAGTCATGGATAATTTTAGTATCATTGGATGATGGTGTCGCTAGTTAGTTTAGTCGCGAGCCCTAGAATAAGGTTTACGCCCACATGCACACACACACACACATGTTTACATTGTTTTACTTGTGCGTTATGGGGATATGTATACACACACACATGGGTATGGGACTGTGTGTGTGTGTGTGTATACACACACACACATACATATACATATACATGGATGATGAGAATTGTTATGGTATTTGGAGATGAGTCGATGAAGTTGGGCATGATGCCATGTGATCGGTGATTTGTTTTGATTCGTATTATGAGATACGACATGAGATTTTAGCGGGCCTTTAGGCGTGTGTTTTCATACACGCATATATTTATGCAGATGGTATCAGTTTGTACTAGACTTAGATCAGTACCCCAGATCATGAGATATGATGATAATGATACCAGATAATTGATGAGATATATATGATATTCGACCCGTACCCAGATTGGGATGTCGTACGATGGATTTACCGTACGGGCTTTATATTGATGATAGATCCACACTCTTGACTCGAGGATGTCATGTTATATATTGTATCATATGTGATACTATTGAGGCGGGATCACTGACTATTATATATATATATATATATATATATATATATCGACTCAGACTTAGATGGTTTTCCCTTACCCTTTCGGTTAGACTGTTCGTTTAGTCCTGTAGTTTACTTGTAGATGTTAGACTAGACTCGAGTCATACCTATTTCAAAACTAACGAATCGTGAGTATTTTAAAGACAGGCCAAGGGATTCTACGGATATTTTCAAAAGACGCATCTTTTCTTAAAAACATCATATCCCTTATTTTTCTAAACACCACGATTCGTGTTATTTCAAATGGCAAAACTGTATGACTCATATATATTGATGTAGATTCTTCACCGTTGCGTTTATTATTCATTTTCCACATATTCTTGCTATTAGCATCGCATTGCATGTTTATATGTGGTTATTGTTATATTAAACCCATGCTGTTAGGACACCAGCACCATTACCGATGATGCGTATGCCCCACGTACACCTGCTTGCCGGTTCACACACTTCATCATCGATAATTGCCATGTCACTACACAGTAGGATTGTTGCATCAGGATATGACCCCTTACATGACATAATTGTGTATATACCTACTTGTACATCCATATTGGCGCACAGGCATATTGTACACTCATACTTGCGTATATACCAACTTGTACATCTATATGGCGCACAGACATATTGTACACTCATACTTGCGTATATACCTATTTGTACATCCATATTGGCGCGCATGCATATTGTACACTCATACTTGCGTATATACCTACTTGTACATCCATATTGGCGCACAGACATATTGTACACCCATACTTGCATACATACGTATTTGCACATCCATAGATGATTCTGACTTGATTTTGGAGATTTGGGAACCGCAAGGTATATTTTAAAACTGGATTCATTTAAAAGAGCGGTTTTCCCTCGATGTGTGCATATTACTGTTCCATGTTGCATGATATACGGATATGCTTACGTTTCTGTTATATGTCGCATACATCATGCTTTACGCTTTTACGCATTGAGATATGCTGTTTTCATGAGATTTCTGGATTTGAGAACCGTGGCGATTTCAAAAGAAAGCATGTACTGTTTTAAAAACCCGGTTTCTCTTGATATGATATTTCAGTGCGTCCACCATGTGTTTTCTCGGTTCGGAGAGTGACATGTGAAACCCGATTCGAGGAGGCAGATGATTCCGTTTGTGGGTACATGGTGGACCCGGTATGATACCCCGAGGGGAGAGAGAGATTTCGTGTGGATGACGATGAGCCTGGCAGAGGGACCACTACCTACCGGTGATAGTATTTAGGCTCAGCGGATATCTGGAGGATACCGACCGGAGTCGAGAGACGATATGGGCCAATCCGGACTGACGGAGCCCGTGGGCCGATCCAGACTGACGGAGCCTAATATATGAGGATTTACGTGCCGATGCTGGGCACGGGTTTCATGATGTTTTTGAGTGTCGATGCTAAACACTCAAGTTCCATGATTTTGTTGTGTCGTGAGGGATACACGTTGATTTATATTCTCATACCATCATGCATATGCTTTATGATATTTACATGCATGATGTTTTGTGTCATTGGTTGACCCGTGGACGAGATCCACACGCATACAGGCATTGATTATATAGTTGGATGATATCCACATACTTATAGACTTCATGATATAGTTGACACTGATTTCATGTAGATTACATTGATCACACCTCATATTTATGATATGTTGCTACCTGAGGCACTGACACGAGCACTTGGTATTACACTTATGTGTAGATGTTTACCCTTGCCACCTTATCATGCTTCAGACTTTATCATATTGAGGATATATATTACTGATCGTATTGACCTAGGATTGGTTCAGACTTACGATTTCTGCTCTGTGATGTTTTCTACTCACGAGTTGGCAACTCACCCCCGTTGTGCCACAGTTTCTTGCAGGTTTTGCCGTACAGGTTCGTTGCGGCTTTGCTGGCACACTGTCCCTTTTTGGGTGATTGCTTGGTAGGTGGGTTCACTTGTATCGTGACCACCATTGTACTCTATTTATTTCAGTTGTATCTAGAAACTCTATCAACCAGACTTGTATATTGTTTCAGACTTAGAAAACCAATTGTATCTTCTTTCGACCTTAGAGTCGCGCGTTGTATTATTATGTTTTTCTTGATGTTTGAGTTTTCTTTTGAGTTTTGATCCTCGCCCTTCGGCGTTGTATATTATTGCTTGCTTCAGTCAGGATCGGTCAGTCCGGATCGGCCCACGGGCTCCATCAGTCCGGATCGTCCACGGGCTCCGTCAGTCCGGATCGGCCCATATCGTCTCACGACTCCGGTCGGTATCCTCTGGATAACCGCCGAGCCCAAATACTATCACCGGTAGGTAGTGGTCTCTCTGCCAGGCTCATCGTCTACTGCACAACATACCTTTCTTTCCCCGGGGTTCCATACTGGGTCCACCATGTACCCGCAAACGGCCTCATCCAGCTCCTCGAATCGGGTATCACATAACTCATAACCGAAAAAACACATGGTGGACGTATCGAAATATCATATCAAGAGAAACCGGGTTTTTAAAGCAGTACATATTTACTTTTGAAACATAACCACGGTTCTCAAATCCAAAATCTCATGAAAACATCATCTCAATGCATATAATCATAAAGCATGATGTATGCAAACATAGAACAGAAATGTGAGCATATCCAATATATCACGCGACAAGGTATAGTGATTTGAACATAGCAAGTAAATCATGCAACATAGCAAAATGATGTGAGCAAAGCAATATATCATACCATGATATAGCAATTCTACTGTGTAAGTGACATAGCAATTATCGATGATGAAAGTGTGTGAGCCGGCAATCTGTGCAAGTGTAACCTACGCATCATCGATAAATGTGTAGGTGTACTAGCACAGGTATATGTAATGCAATGAGAATGTCATGAACGTAGCATAAAGTACATTGTAAGAGAAATGCTATAAGGTATATGTATCAACAACATATCCGAGTCGGTGAATCTATCAATCGGCATCCAGCCTCACAACATCACATACGGTATAATACATTGTACGACATCCGATAGTCAAGGGTATAGATGAATCATCAGTTAATACTCATCATGTACGGAAATCCATCGTACGACGACATTAAACAATTAGGGATTTCTATCAACCTATATGACAATGAGGGCACGGACCTAGCGTCTCGTACGGCATATCACTCATTATTCACATCATTATCCATATCTATATACCTATATCTCAGGTCACATCCGCATCCATCTCATATCATGGGACCGACAAAGGTATCAATTATCACATATTGACTCGCATCCGTATAACGACATATCCAACAAAGTCATCATATCTCATCGTATACCCTTTTCATCATATCAATATCTCACATCAAGTCATTTTAAATATACATTCTATCTTATAAATCTCATGCCATGCTACTCTAAATCTCATACTTAATCTCGTGCACTACATATATATACATACATACATACATATATATATATACATACATACATATATATATAGATACATACATATATATATATACATACACATACATATATATATATATATACACATACATATATATATATACATACATACATATATATATAAATATATACATATATATATATACAT
Organism: Agapanthus africanus; assembly: GCA_030015575.1. Classification (NCBI taxonomy): domain Eukaryota; kingdom Viridiplantae; phylum Streptophyta; class Magnoliopsida; order Asparagales; family Amaryllidaceae; genus Agapanthus; species Agapanthus africanus. The sequence continues at coordinate 220,422,571 of JASDDO010000008.1, forward strand.
ATATACATATATATATATATATATACATATATATATATCGCGATTCCCATTCACAATCCATATCCTCATATATCAGTTCGAGACATCCTCATCAATCATATCATTTCATACTAAACCTTTAATCACATCCCTGGGTTCCTAGAATAGGTTTCTCCGACTATATTCATATATATCGGTTTCCATTTTATAATTGCGGGGGTACTATACGCCATCCACCCGACTTCCCCCATAGATATAAATCTACTTACCTGCGGAACTCCTTGTTCAGCCGTAGTTGATGTGCTTCGTCGTCTCGGAATCCACGTGAAGGTACCTACAATCAATACACAATCGCCATGCTATTAAAATCAAGTCAGGAAAACCGATACGGCAAACGGTGTGTGTTCATATCAGATTTTGCATTTTTACACCGCCCATTTTTTATCACATTGCTTATCGGTAGGTACTCATGATCCGTGTTTGCTAGTTAATTGCAGGATACAGGTTCTCAGCTCTAAACAGTGAAATTCATGGAAAAGCACGACAAATTTCGGATTACTGCCAACCACAGATAAAACACGGGTCTCCGCTCTCTATCTGTGTTGCCGCACACCAGTTTAAGGGACAAAATGGCAAATCGATTGTCATTTTCATGACCAATGTCAACACAAGATCCAACATGTCTACGCGGAGCTCAAGAAAAATCATGGCAAAAGATCCACATCACATCACCTTTTGATCTGCTGAAATTCTGGAAAAATTATGAAGAGCTTCTGAGAAACAATATATACCACACTGAAGAGTACATAAAACAAGGGAAAACCACAAAATTTGAGGAGCCAATTCCTCTATATGGCCGCGGATCCGCGGCCAACATGGGGTCTAGGCCGCGGATCCGCGGCCATGTGGACTCGGCAGCTGACAAATTTCTGAGGGCAATTTTGTAATATCATGTAGGGCCAGAATGTTGCCCTAGGTTTCCAGTTTACTGCCTATAAATAGCCCAGAACATTTCCAAGCCAAGGGTGCTTATTCTTGTGTAAAATTTTAGGATATATTTGGTAGTTCTTCTTCCTCTTTTCATCTTTTCTCCATTAAAACTTTGTAGTGAGCTTTCATGAGTGAAGTGATGAATAAAAGAGTTCTTTTGTTATCATGCTTATCTTGTTATGTTGTTAATGATAATTTCTTGTATTTTTCATTTGCTAATCTAGTTGTTTGTTTCTTTCTTGTTCCCTTTTTCTTTATCCTTAACAACAATGATGCTTAAGCTTGATCCTTGCCAAAGTGAGGTCTCAAATAGCTAGTTGTAATCTTCTAACCTCTTTCTTTCTATCTTCCTCCTTTGTTGTATTTTCTTTTTCTTGTAATGGGTGAGTAGTTTTCTTACTTGTTAGGGTAGGATAAGGAAAGTTTGAGAGAAGGAAATCTCTCTCACTCTTTCCTTGCCCAACATTTTAATTCAGACCCCCATTAATTGAACCACAATCCGTTCCCTACGGCACCCTATCCTACATGATAGCGGTGATTCCTTAGTGAGAGCGGTTGTGGTTGAATTAACCGGAGGTTAAGGCTAAGAGCCAAGAACGGACGGACAAGCACCAAAAGGAAGAACTTAAGCGTTGGAAAGCCTAGCTTATACTCGCAAGTTCCTTCCTAGTCGTGCTAATCCCCGTTGTTGTCGATTACCGTAACACCGATATTAAGAGTGGCAACGAAAGAAGTGAGCGACTCCTAACTCAAACTAACCAAATCCTAACCCTAACAAGCTCTCTTTATATAACATTTTAGCACATAGTTAATCTCAAACAAACCTGGACATTTGGACTTAACTCGTTAAAGCACATAGAAAAAGATTCCCATCTCCCTGCGGACGACCCATACTCAACCGGCTAGCTACAAGCGAAACCGTCTTGATTGTGGTAATTAACTAAGCACACAAAAACTCTATCAATCAAATGGCGCCGTTGCCGGGGAGACGGTAGTTTATTTCTTTGTGTAATTTCGAGTTAATTTGTGAATATAAATATAACCGAAAAAAATATATATTGTAAAAACCATCTTTTTATTTTTGATTAGTTTTTGTGCAAGTGTGCAGGAGAAAAGGAATGGTCGATTTCAGTGCCAAAGACGTGGGAAGTTAGACCCATATCTCGCGGCTACACCGCGTTTGATCAAAACGGAACCAACGGGCTACTGTAAAATTCTGGAGTAGACCCAGTAAGAAAATCAAGATTCAGAGGCTCCAAATAAGAAGAGGACACCCAACCCAGCATTTTCAGTAAATTTAAAAGCCCAAGCCCACTCTCTGACCGCGGAACCGCAGAATAAGCACTCTTAGGCCGTGGAACCGCGGCGGTTTGCTGATATCAGCAGCCCAAATTCCCTGTAAGTCTCTCTCTCATCTTCACCACTCCTCTGAACTCCACTGAACTGTGCTTTCTGCAGCATTCTTTGCGCAAAATCTCTTCCCCTTCCAATAAATTGTTTTTGTGCAGGATTCTTTGCGCCGCGCTAAAAAAATTAAAAAAAATTGATTGCTGTTGATTGTTACCGCTTTGCATATTTTAATCTGACTTTAAGGGGCTTGAAACCAATCCAGATTGGGTGGGGATTTCATCACCCTTCCCAGGAACCCAGAAATCACAAAAAGCATATGCATTGACCATTATTTAATTAAAAAATACTAGACTCAGCCCTAAGGACGTCGCGCTCATTAGGACAGAGGACTGGTTGTAGGCATCGGCCGTTTATCCTATCCTGACTTTGCGATGTCTAGGCAAGTGTGTCCAAGGAAAGTGGTTACTTAATTAGGACCACTACTTACATAGTGGGGAGCCTCCCACTTACCTGGCACTTACCTGGCCGCAATTGGCGGAGAAGAGGCGGGTTGAGGTCCTATTTCTAGCCCTTTGGAACAGTTAGGAGCTGTCTAGCTGACCTAGGTGACCCTAGATCTAGGTGTGATTGTGCATATTTTGTCTGTGATTGTTTTAAGCCATAAGTCCGTACATATTTCTGTAAAGCTCTTTCTAAAATGGAAAAAAAAACACAAAACAAAAACTTTTATAAAAACTTGCCCTTTGTCGCCAGAATCCCATTTTTTCACCCACCTCCCATCATATTTCTCCATTGACGTTTTCTTACCCTCACCTTCTCCGCTTTGACTACACTAAACTAGTTTAGTGTATGTCCGGTTGGACTCGGGACACTAGCGCCCGCCTAGTCCGCATTACGTTGGTCGCTACCGACTACGCGATCGACTCAGACGTCGAAACTCCTTCCATGCCTCTTTCACCCTTACCTTTTCCGGCCAACTCCGACGTTGACCAGAATTCTGTTCATACATCCTCACCTTCACCATCACCAACCTCTTTTTCCGCGATGTCAGGATTTAATCCAAACATCCTTTTGACTCCCCCGGGATTGATTCCACCTCCTATGGATGCGAATAACCCACCACCACCGCCTGTTGTAGCGCCGCAGCGAATCGCGCTCCAGGATCATTTCTATCCCACCCGCTCTGCACTTCCCACCTGTCTTTCCCTTCCACCGGCCAATGGGGATAATTTTGAAATTAAGCCCCACTTCATTAACATGCTTCCGAAATTTCATGGGCTTGAATCTGAAGATGCCTATATCTTCATCAATAAGTTCCAAAATGTTTGTGCCATGATGAAAACTACCCAGCTGTCAGACGATGCTATACGACTACGGTTCATTCCGTTCACTTTATGCGATCTTGCTGAAAAATGGCTGTATAGCACCGCTTCCCACTCTATAACCAGTTGGGACGAGTTTGTGAAAGCGTTTCTCAAGAAATTCTATCCGGATCATAAAACCGCGAGGATCCGTAACGAAATCAACCAATTCTCTCAGCTTCCTGCTGAACCCTTTTGGAAGTGCTTTGACCGGTATAAAGACCTTCTTGTTCAGTGCCCTCACCACGGTATTGAGAAATGGCAACTTTGCCAAATCTTATACGAGGGCCTGAACCCAGCAACCAAGCAGTTGTTGGAAACCATTTGTCAGGGCCACTTCCTATCCAAATCTGACGAGGAAGCATGGCAATTCTTCGACGACCTTGCAGAACAAACGCTTCAATGGGAGAGCACCAGACCAACTTCTTCTTCTTCTTCCTCCACTTCTACTGGTCAGTCTAGGGTAGTCATTCACCAACTCGATGTCTCTATTGCAATGAAAGCTGAAATAGCTGCAATAACGAGAAAACTTGAAGCGATAGAGAGCAAATTTTCATCTCCTGCTCCTGCCCCTGTTCTTCCCCTTCGTACCATTTGTGCTTGTTGTTCCGATCCACTCACTTAACAGAAGAGTGTCCTTATAATCCACCATCTCAAGGACAGGATCAGGTTAATGCTGCATTTCAGTAAAGACCAAGAAACGATCCATACTCTTCTACCTACAATCCCGGTTGGAGGAACCACCCCAACTTCGTCTGGAATCAGAACCAGCGTCAATTCCAAGGCAACAATTTCCATAGGCCCCATCCGCCGCAACAACAAGCTCAGCAACAAACTCAACATCAATTTCAGCAGCCCTTCCAACCCCAACCTTTTCAAAATCAGACGAATAACTTTGCACCCAACAACTCTTTTCCTCAAAACAACTTTGTTCCGTCAAACAACGATAAGGTTTCCTCGCTAGAACGAAGTCTGGAGGCGTTCGTTAAACAATCGACACAATCCACCGCAAACATCCAGTCGTCTATTCAGTCTTTGGTACAACACACTGCTGCACACGAGAAAAGCATCAAGACCATCGAGGCCCAGATTGCACAGCTGAATGCGGCGTGAAGTGAGCGAGAAAAGGGGAAGCTTCCATCTCAACCACTCCCAAATCCTTGTCACCCACATAATGTGCATATTGCTCTTGAACAACAGAACCATAATGTGAGTGTCGTGACTCCATTGAGATCTGGAAGGATGCTGCACAACAACATCGGCACAACAATTGAGGATAATGACACCCCGACCGCTTCGTCTTCTTCTTCTCCTTCCTCATCTTCTGAGCCTATTCTTCATTCTTCAAAAGGCTCTTCTTTTTCTTCTTCTGCTCTGAACGGACCCACTTCTCACTCCACGAAAACACCAGCTCTGGGATCTGTTCCAACTCCACAATCTCATCCACAAGCATTGGACTCAACCAATTTTAAAAACGTTCCGTTTCCAAACCGGTTGAGGTCCAATAAACAAAATCCACAAATGGAGAAGATTCTGGAGTTGTTTAAGCAGGTTAACATCAACATTCCCCTTTTAGATGTTGTCCAACAAGTCCCTTCCTACGCGAAAATCTTAAAGGACTTGTGCACGAAAAAGAGGAAATCTCAGGTACCCAAGAAAGTTTTCTTGGCTAGTGCTGTGAGTGATGCTCTTACCCAATCTTTACCTCAAAAATGGAAGGACCCTGGCTGTCCTACAATTTCTATTACCATTGGGGATAAGAACATCAACCGCGCACTTTTAGATCTTGGTGCCAGTGTTAACCTGCTTCCATACTCTGTATATGAGCAACTAGGTATAGGAGAGCTGAAACCCACACACTGTACTCTCCAAATGGCCGACCGATCAATCACCCATCCTAGGGGTGAGCTAGAGGATGTGTTAATCAAGGTTGGGGACTTCATATTCCCCGTTGACTTCATTGTATTAGACACACAGCCTGTAGCTAACCCCCGGAATCAAATTCCGGTGATACTCGGTCGCCCATTCCTTGCAACCTCAAATGCTGTGATCAATTGTCGAAATGGTTCGATGAACGTATCTTTTGGAAACATGACAATTGAACTCAACATTTTTAGGTTGGAAATCAGCCCTCCGAACCTAATGCTCATATACTAGACGTTAGCTTAATCCAGGAGATCACCCCGGAGGAGTGTGAGTTCGAGGAGTTTTTGTTCGATCACGATAACCTTAACGCCACTAGTGCGTTCCTCTTCGAACCTGCTGCTGTTTCTGCTACGCCTGACAATGACTATGAGTGTTTCACTTTCTCGAACGATCTTAGCCACTCACCACCCGAGTTTGAATTCTTCGAATTTCCGGATGAGTTACCTGAACCATCCGACTCGGTCGCTTACACTCGATTTGAACCTCTGCTGGAATCCTTTGAGTTCGAGACCTTTTCACTAATCTTGCCTTCAATCGTTTCACCTCCAACGCTCGAACTCAAGCCCTTGCCGTCTCACCTTAAGTGCACTTACTTGGGTGAAAACGAGACCCTCCCTGTTATCATCTCGGCTTCTCTAGCTCCCGAGCAAGAGAGAGCCCTTCTTGCGGTCTTGCACAGCAATAGGCAAGCTTTTGGTTGGTCCATGGCGGACATCAAGGGGATTAGTCCCCTGATCGTTGAACATCACATTCATCTGATGTATGATGCCAAACCAGCCAGGGATCCACAAAGGAGACTCAACCCAGTCATGAAGGAGGCTGTGAAAAAGGAGATCGTGAAGTGTCTAGATAGTGGTATCATTTAGCCTATCTCTGATAACCAGTGGGTTAGCCCCATTCACGTTGTTCCCAAGAAATTAGGCATAACGGTCATAACTAACGAGGCGAACTAGTTAATCCCTACTCGCACCCAGACTGGGTGGCAAGTATGCATCGATTACAGAAAACTCAACGCCGCAACTCGGAAGGACCACTTTCCGCTACCTTTCATTGACCAGATGCTTGAACGATTGGCTGGACATGCGTACTACTGCTTTCTTGATGGCTACTCCGGCTATAATCAGATTCCCATCGCCGAAAAAGACCAGGACAAGACCACATTCACTTGTCCTTTCGGCACGTTTGTATATCGTCGCATGCCCTTTGGGTTATGCAATCCGCCCGCTACCTTCTAGCGGTGTATGATGGGAATCTTCTCAGACATGGTGGAAAAATTCTTGGAGATCTTTATGGATGATTTCTCCATCTTCGGCGATTCCTTTGATGAGTGTTTGCTGCATCTCGACGCTGTCCTTACCCGGTGTAAGGATAAGAATCTCACTTTGAACTGGGAGAAGTGCCACTTCATGGTGCGCGAAGGTATTGTCTTAGGACATATCATCTCGCAAAATGGCATTGAGGTAGATAAAGCAAAGATTGAAGTCATTTCCAATCTCCCTCCTCCCCGATGCGTCAGAGATATCTGAGCCTTCCTTGGACATGCCGGTTTCTATAGATGGTTCATCAAGGGCTTTAGCAAGATTGCTAGGCCCTTGACTCTTTTGCTGGCCAAGGACACGCCATTCGACTTCAACTCGTGCTGTGTGACTGCGTTCGAGTCATTAAAAAGCTCACTCACTTCTGCTCCCGTTCTTTCTTCTCCTGACTGGACGCACCCATTTGAGATTATGTGCGATGCATCCGAATTTGCCATCGGTGATGTCCTTAGACAACACATCAACAAGATGCCGCACGTAATCTATTATGCTAGCCGAACCCTGAACGACGCCCAACCGAATTATACAACAACTCAGAAGGAATTCTTGGCTGTTGTATTTTCTTTAGAAAAGTTCAGGCCCTACCTCATCGGCTCTCCAGTTATCATCTATACGGACCAATGATGATGCAAAATCAGATTCGGTTGTTGTATCATCATTGGATCCTCTTGCTGATACATTGGATCCTCTTGCAGATTCGGTTGTTGTATTTGCGAAGAAAGATGCAAAATCTCGGCTGATACATTGGATCCTCTTGCTTCAAGAGTTTGACCTTGTCATCAAGGACAAAAGAGGATGTGAAAACGTAGTCGCCGACCTTCTCTCACGACTTCCTTCTTCGTCGTCGCTTCAAATTCCGATCAACGACGTTTTTCCGGATGAACAGCTCTTGACAGTATCTTGCGAACCCTGGTTCGCAGATATTGTGAACTATTTGGCCACAGGATTACTACCGACTGAATGGTCATGTCAAGACAGACTTCGATTCTTATCCCAAGTAAAACACTTTTACTGGGAAGAACCCTATCTGTTCAAGTACTGTCCCGACCAGATTATTCATCGGTGTGTCCCTGATAATGAATTCAAGAGTGTGCTGTCGTTTTGCCACGATCAAGCATGTGGCGGGCATTTTGGCCCCAGAAAGACAGCCGAGAAGATCTTGCAGAGTGGTTTCTACTGGCCACAACTCTTCAAAGACGCTTATGACTACTGCAAGACTTGCTCCCGGTGCTAACACTTGGGCCGGATATCTAAGAGGAACGAGATGCCGCTCCAACCAATCTTGGTTGTGGAGATTTTCGATGTTTGGGGGATCGATTTCATGGGGCCGTTTCCCAGCTCTTTTGGGAACTTGTACATCCTTCTCGCTGTTGATTATGTCTCTAAGTGGGTCGAGGCTGTGCCCAGCCGGACTAACGACAACATGGTTGTCGTTATATTTCTTAAGGAAAACATTTTCTCCCGGTTTGGGCACCCCCGAGCGATCATTAGCGACAATGGAACTCATTTCTGCAATAAGACTTTCGAGGCCTTGATGCGGAAATATTCCATTAATCATAAGCTATCTACGCCCTACCACCCCCAAACCTGCGGGCAAGCCGAAGTTTCAAATCGGCCAATCAAGCAGATACTGGAGAAGACGGTTTCTAAGAACCGTAAGGATTGGTCGTTGAAACTCACTGATGCCCTTTGGGCATTTCGAACTGCTTATAAGACTGATCTTGGCATGTCTCCCAATCGGCTTATTTACGGAAAGGCTTGCCACCTCCCTGTGGAAATAGAGCATCGCGCATTTTGGGCGATAAAGGAGCTGAATCTGTCTCTCGAAGATGCGGGCAGCCATCGGAAGCTGCAGTTGAACGAATTGAGAGAGCTTAGGGATGAGGCTTACGAAAACGTGGTTGTCGTTAAGAATCGAACGAAGGTGTTTCAAGATAAACACATTTTGCGCAAAACTTTCGCACCTGGCCAACAGGTACTGCTTTACGACACCCGGCTACATTTCTATCCAGGTAAGCTCAAATCTCGCTGGAAAGGGCCATATTTTGTCCGGAATGTGTATCCGCATGGCGCTGTGGATTTGGAGAATCCAAAGGACGGTTCATTTTTCAAAATAAACGGACACAGACTAAAACCGTACCTTAGCGCCGAACCAACAGAGGAGCTCCGGTCTTACATGAGCCGGTTTACCCTGCATAATCTTCCTCTGCCTACCACCAAACTTCGGTTATCCAGCCAAAACAGTGGACACTGTTTCAAATAAGTTTGGGGGTATGTATATACCATTTTGTATATATATGTGGATATTCTTGTCCGGTGCATATCCATTTTTATTATTTTTCTTTTCTTTTTAAAAATAAAAAATAAAAAAAATAATTATTTTTTTGTATATCTAACCGACAATTTTGACCCTTCAATGATTTCTTCATCCAATGACAGTGAGGACACTGTCCAGTTTAAGTTTGGGGGTACGCTCGGTACGCATTTCTAACCTTCGCTTTCATATGTATATTTTGCATCTGCATACTAAAATCCATAAAAATCAGAAAATTTTCTAAAAACATATAAACTTTTTCGTCAAGTTAGCTAGTGGGAGAACTCAGATTCAACATTTCAACGGTTTTGTTTGATAAGATAAGAATAACTAAATCTTATTTTTAGATTTTGAAAACCTGAAAGATAACTCTCCTTTGAAGTTAACTATAGCTGATACGTCTTTACATCACACTACACGTATCGTGAGTTTTGGAAATTAGATGACAACTCTATTATGTCTAAAAACTTTTAAATGGATAAATGATTTTCTGATGATCAAATAGGTTTGTTCTGAAATAAGTAATATCAAGAATAGTTTATGAAGGGAAGCGAATATGAAGGGATGTTATTGATGCCTTAATTGGAACTAATTCTGAAAAATAACCCATCTGAAACTTGATTGGAATGATTACACACCGAACCCACTAAACATGTCTTTTATCCAAAAAAATAATTGAACTGCCGGTTATATCTTCGTTCGCATTAAATCATCATGATTTTCACGCTAAATTGTCTTTTGTTTTTGGGCCCAGGTAACTTGAGTAATTAAGTCCGCTGGGGTGTCTCTACACCTAATGCCCTAAAGCCAACTGGTTTGGGTGCATTGGCCCAAAGCTCGTTAAGAAGCCTATAAAGTCCAGACTAAAACAAATTCAAGCAAGTGTTCTCTCCGAGTTAAAATTCCTAACGATTCTTTGTATGAGAATAATCTTGACAAAAGACAGGTTTTTATAAAAAAAAAAAATTAGCGGAGATATGAAGGTTTTATTCTATGATAAAGACTATTGCACGTTCACAGAGGTGTGTATGAAATGAAAACAACAAAAAGGTGGAGTGAAAAATAAGACCTAGTTTCCTGTTAAGGAAGATATAAATTCTGAAATTGAAACCTTACTGGAAAACGAAACTTGAAAAATACTTAACTCTTTATAAAACTTATGTGATCCTTTAAAAAAAATTTATCTGGGCTTTATTTTGTGACATGATGACTTTAATCGATCCTTCTGGAACTTAACGACACTATTTGCACTGCACGTAAAGACAAATAAAATCTTATGTTAAATGAGAAGCAAGGTGTGAAAAATAAAGGTTTGATGGTCTAGACTTAGGATAGTAGAATTATTATTTTTAAAACAAAACCTTAGGGTTTGAATCATAGTTATTTTGCAAAACTAGCTTGACCGGATTTTGTCGGTAGTATCCGCTGAAAACCCTCAGGAGACAACACTCCTCCTACTAGGGACACCTAGAGGTTTAACGGCTTGTTGCACATGCTCAGTGCAATCGCGTTCCCTGTGAAAGTGAGGTTAGGAATTTTTATGAATAAACTGGCTTTTCTCGGGACGAGCAAATGATAAGTTTGGGGGTATTTGCTCATATCAGATTTTGGATTTTTATACCGCCCATTTTATATCACATTGCTTATCGGTAGGTACTCTTGAGCCGTGTTTGTTAGTTAATTGCAGGATACAGGTTCTCAGCTCTAAACAGTGAAATTCATGGAAAAGCACGACAAATTCCGGATTACTGCCAACCACAGATAAAACACGGGTCTCCGCTCTCTATCCGTGTTGCCGCACACCAGTTTAAGGGACAAAATAGCAAATCGATTGTCATTTTCATGCACAATGCACAATGTCAACACAAGATCCAACATGTCTACGCGGAGCTCAAGAAAAATCATGGCAAAAGATCCACATTACATCACCTTTTGATCTGCTGAAATTCTGGAAAAATTGTGAAGAGCTTCTGAGAAACAACATATACCACACTGAAGAGTACAGAAAACCAGGGAAAACCACAAAATTTGAGGAGCCAATTCCTCTATATGGCCGCGGATCCGCGGCCATGTGGACTCGGCAGTTGACAAATTTATGGGGGCAATTTTGTAATATCATGTAGGGCCAGAAAGATGCCCTAGGTTTCCAGTTTCCTGCCTATAAATAGCCCAAAACATTGCCAAGCTAAGGGTGCTTATTCTTGTGTAAAATTTTAGAATATATTTGGTAGTTCTTCTTCCTCTTTTCATCTTTTCTTCATTAAAACTTTGTAGTGAGCTTTCATGAGTGAAGTGATGAATAAAAGAGTTCTTTTTTTTATCATGCTTATCCTGTTATGTTGTTAATGATAATTTCTTGTATTTTTCATTTCCTAATCTAGTTGTTGTTATTTTTTGTTTGTTTGTTTCTTGTTCTCTTTTTCTTAATCCTTAACAACAATGATGCTTAAGCTTGATCCTTGCCAAAGTGAGGTCTCAAATAGCTAGTTGTAATCTTCTAACCTCTTTCTTTCTATCTTCTTCCTTTCTTGTATTTTCTTTTTCTTGTAATGGGTGAGTAGTTTTCTTACTTGTTAGGTTAGGATAAGGAAAGTTTGAGAGAAGGAAATCTCTCTCACTCTTTCCTTGCCCAACATCTTAATTCGGACTCCCGTTAATTGAACCGCAATCCGCTCCCTATGGCACCCTATCCTACATGATAGCGGTGATTCCTTAGTGAGACCGGTTGTGGTTGAATTTACCGGAGGTTAAGGCTAAGAGCCAAGAACGGACGAACAAGCACCAAAAGGAAGAACTTTAGCGTTGGAAAGTCTAGCTTATACTCGCAAGTTCCTTCCTAGTCGTGCTAATCCCCGTTGTTACCGATTACCGTAACACCGATATTAAGAGAGGCAATGAAAGAAGTGAGCGACTCCTAACTCAAACTAACCTAATCCAAACCCTAACAAGCTCTCTTTATATAACATTTTAGCACATAGTTAATCTCAAACAAATCTGGACATTTGGACTTAACTCGTTAAAGCACATAGAAAAAGATTCCTATCTCCCTGTGGACGACCCGTACTCAACCGGCTAGCTACAAGCGAAACCGTCTTGATTGCGGTAATTAACTAAGCACGCAAAAACTCTATCAATCAGTGTGCTTATAGGTTAGAACCTATAGCCTACGCATGTAAAATCAACCAAAAAACCCTCGTCGTTGACGTACAAACATCCAAAGACCCAATACAATATCATATATCGAAACCAAGAATTCCAATATCGGAAAACATAACCCAAAACCAATACAGCAACTCAAGAAAATGGTTCCAGATTTAGTCTCAAGTAAACTTAGGCTAAACAAGCAATACAGTGGGGTAGTATATGGGGTATGTGAGCTACAGAACCAATCCTAACACCCTCACCCACCAACTGGCCGGTGACACTACCCTAAAATCCGGCCTGCTCAGCCTGGGGTGCTCTGTTTGGGTTCGTCTCCTCAGGGTGGTCTCATAGTACTCAATTTAGGTTAATAGTGTTGCTAGTTTTCCTCGTAAACGTCCCAGGTTGCTCCATATTCCCTGTAGGCCAATAAAATGTCACAAAACCGACATGGGGAAATTTCTAAGTTCGTAACTTGGTTTCCATTCTTTGTTCTAGTCCAGCAAAGACATCTCTCAGGTCTTGCAACACTCACTACTCATCACAAGTCCACACAATCACCCAAACCCTTTCTTGAAATTTTCCAAGATCACTAAACCTCACTAAAACAATTCTAAACTAAAATAGAAGCTAAAGGTAATCAAATACTACATTAATGGTGAAAGAAATATCTCATTTGGCAACTCAAGAAAATTCTTGACTTGCTCAATATCTTCAAACTCCAACTTTGATTGGTCCAATGGGTTTGTAGAGAGATGGAGATCACTTTTAATGAAGGGAGTATAGGGTTTTGGAAAGGATTTAGAGATGATACTTAGAGGTAGAAGTTGAGGGAGTATGAGTTGAAGAAGATGAAGGAAGAACAACGGGGGTGAGGAAATGGGCAGCCCTCTCCCCCCTCTCTCTCTCTTATTCTCACCCTCACTCTCTCTCTTGCCATGCCTCATGTGGTCCCCCCTCTCTCCTCAATAATTCACTCTCAGGCCATCTTTTTTTCTTTTCTCTAAAATCCAAATATCAACAAATACCAATGAAACAACATGAAACCAAATGCAACATGTCTTGGTGCACTAACCATGGGAAAATGTAGAAACACGGATTTGGATTAACCGCGATTAGTAGTGCACTAATCAATTTTTATTCAAACTGCACATAATTAATTATAAAAATGTCAAATCCGATAAATATATTTTTAAATGAAGAAATCATTTTAATCTCCAATTATTTCATAATTATTGGTATATATTTATACCATTTTACGAAAACCCCAAATTCGCAAATCGGGTAGTTTTCGCGAAATATATTATTTTAATATTAAATTCCAAAAATAAAATTTTATATTTTCTGAAATGTTACAATCTTTCCCCCTTAAATAAATTTGGTCCCCGAATTTAAATTTAAATCACCAAATACTAATACATTTCAATAATTAGTTCAAATCACGGGGCTCCGAATTCACGGAAGATACAGAAATACCACAGTGCATCGCGTGCTCCTGAAAACGAGTTTGAAACTCAAAATTGAATTCCGTCAAGCGTCACGCAAATCATCGTAGTTACAATGGAGATACAGATCTCGAAATCCACTACTGAAATCCAATATGCACTAGTCAAATACTATTATACGTGTATAGTACGCATCCTTGGAAAAATCTCCTAAAACTGAATAAAACACATGCAAAATCTTTTTTGAATCTCCATGTGATGCGTAACTCACGGCACAAGTGACAGTCGCTCATTTGTAAAGTAATAAATATACGTTCATATATGTTTCGCTAAAATATACGTTCCGCCTTTTTTGAAATATACCAAAAGGTTTTCTTTTGTAAACGTTCGTGTTGTTCGCGGACACGTAAGAAATAGCGAGACTATAGCTCCTTTTTGAAAACCTCTTGGTTAACCTTTTATGCATGCAAAGTACTCAGGTACTGTCCTCAGATCAGTCCTGTTCGGCTACTACAGAATATAGTGCCCATCATGAAAACAAAGTGCTCAAAAGCAAAATCAGCCTCGAAAGGCGTATCCAACAATCACGTGCGTCTGGTGCACACGGAAATCAAATCCAATACACGTGCCACGATATGCACAAAAGCAAATCTAAGTGCAACGGGTGTGCAATAAAGCATCTGTCCAGTGCAACTGTAACGTTTTAGAAATCGTTATGCGAATTTTTCCGTTTTAGGGGAAAATTGTCGGTATTTTCTGTTTTAACCCGACTGTGATCAAACGTCCATATAGACTTTCCAGCACCTAGTTTAGCTAAAATAATGCTAGTGCGCAATCTTTGGGGGTATATGGGACATTTTGGTTCAATTAGAATTTTTCACTATTTTAATGTGGTATTTACATTTTGGGAAATTTCTCCAGAATTGGAATCTTTTCAAATAAATCAAGTTTGAGTAAAACTAACCTCTTTATCATATCTAGATATTTGTTTTGTGCAAGGGTTTAAGTTTAAAAGAAAAGAAAAGATTTGGATGAGGTGGCTTCATGCATGAATGTGCATTTATGTGTGCATTTATGACCGTTTATCACTAGAAATAGCTAGGAAATTCCACAAAAAACCGCCACCTCATCACTTGGCCGAGATCCTTCTTCCCTCATCTGCCCTTGACTCATTCTTTTCCATTTACAACAATTTCAAATCAATAAATCTCCAAAAATACTTCAAGTCTTGAGTTTTTGCCTTCTTGACCACTTGGAACTAGGAAAGTCTGGATCTTGTGAGCAAAGATTGATAGGTATAATCCCTACACTGTTAAATAGGAGTTTTTGTGATGTATAGCTCGTTGGTTATTGAGTAGAACACTTAAAGTATCTATTTGTGCAACATCATATTTTTAGTGTCTTTTTGAGGCTCTGTGATCTGCTGCGACCTGGAAATTTTTCTGAGTGACCAAACAAGTTTATAGTGATGTACTAGTGAACCTAAGACTCCACCTGAGACACGAGACCCACCCCACCGGCTTGGGACGACGACCAAAGCAAGAATTCCGGCGACGTCGGCTATGGAGGGGAGTTGAGTGTTGGTTTTTTTGAGGGTAGTTGTCTGCTGTGGTTTAGGGGTGTTTGGTACTGTTTACTTTTTTAGTATTTACAGTATGCAAAATCTGGGATCGTTTTCCTATAATCTATTTTGTGTCCGTGCGATACGTTTACGACACGGATCGTGCACTTTGTGTGATTTTGCTCTTAGGTTGTTTTCTTCGTGTCGCTACGCACGTTAGCCACAATACGAACACTTGAGAGTATGTTTTGTGTTGTTGTGTCGGTTAAATGTGGTTTGTGCATGTTTTTGGTCGATTACTAATATATACTTGTGTTATCGTTTTGTGTTTTAGGTTCGCAGGCGAGGAATTCGGACGCTGCGAAGAAGGGGAAACAGGTGGTTGGCTTTACTTAGCCAGGACAGTTGGTGAGTAGATTTAACATCTACAGGGGAATCGCCCGTATGGAGTTATGCGTCTGGGCTAGAAATGTTATGTTTTGTCGCATATTCTATTGCATATATAGAGTTGCGCATACACATTACTACTTGGTTATTGTTGTGCTTGTACTAGTATCCTTAGGACACTGCACTATTACTGACGGCTTATGTTGCACGAGCACTGATTGTATGCCACACACACACCGTCAATAATTACCATGACACGCACAACACCCTTATAGTTATGATATTGTTTGGTTAGGGACATTGAGACATTGATTCATATTTATTTATGCATATGACTTATAGCTTACCTGTATACCTACAGGCTTACACATATGCCCTGACTTGCTTACATGCTAGTTACCCATATACCTATAGGGTAGTGTACCATTAGTGATAGGTATATACACATATGAGGTATAGCTACATGTATATCTGGCATACATACATAAATATACCTGGAGGGTATTATGGATCAGCATAGAGACATACCTTGCTACAGATACTTTTACATCATACATACTTTCATATGGACACACATACCTTGCTATACCGATATGGTTACGCATGATATATATTTAACAACTTGTTGCAGTAAATAGCGGTTTTCCTTTATATGCTCATATTACTGTTTCATGCCGCATATGTTACATTCTTGGATTTCATATGATGTTCTCTGATATTGTTACTCCTAAGTATTTATAACAGTGGAGTGGGACGCTGTTATATATGCATATATATATATATATATATATATATATATATATATATATATTAGTGGAGTGGGACGCTCATATATATGTATTGATTCATGCAGTTATACTTATTCATTTCTTGATGTTTTCTGGATTTGAGGACCGTGGTTGTTTCATGAAATTATGCATTATTTGAAAAACCCGGTTTCTCTTGATGTGCTATTTCTGCAGCCACCATGAGTTTTATCGGTTCTGATTATATACCCGATTCGAGGAGCGGTAGGCACCGTCTGCGGGTACATGGTGGGGCCCGAAGGTACCCCGGGGCAAGAAGATTGATAGACCTTGCCGATTGAGCCTGGCAGGGGAACCATACACTCCGATGACAGTACCTATGACTCGGCGGTTATCGTGGGGTACCGACGGGAGTCATGTACGTATGGATACGTCGAGAGACGAGGGTCAGAGCTAGGCACTCGGGCTTTTCGGTATAGCGTATGATACGTACCTATCAGGGGGCCAGTCGTGGTGACAGCACCTGATAGATCAGTATTTCGGTGTCGATGCTTGACACTTGTTTCATGATGTTTTGGGTGTCGATGTTAGACACTCACCTTATATGAAACTTAGTTGATACTGATATTGTACACACAGGATTTGTGGGATATACTGATATTGTACACACAGGATATGTGAGATATACTTGATGTTGGACATTCAGGATATATGAGATTTACTTGATATTGTACATTAAGAATATATGAGACTTACATGATATTAGAGCCAATTTGGGGGCTGATTTGTGGAAATTGGGAATTGGATTGTCTTGTTGGATTTTGGTCCTACAACAAGGTTAGGATTTCCGTGGAAATGACATGTTTTATTCCATACTCCATATTTATTGTTTACGCACTGCTTCATGTATTAGTTGTAACTGATAGAGTACTTTCCATGACTGTTGCATTTACATACTATTATATGCATTGTTTCATGTATTAATTGTACCTGATAGAGTAATTTACATGATTATTGCATACCGACTGTCATATTATTGCTTCATGTATTAGTAGTACATGCTAGCGTACCTTTCATGATTGATGCATTACATATGACCATTCATTGCTATTAGATGCTTATGTTAGATTCGCGTTGTACGTGCATACTCGCGATTACCTGCATATGTTATTTACTATTCACGAGTTGGCAACTCACCCCCGTTGTGCCACAGTGTTTTGCAGGTGTTCCTCAGGATAGTCAGAGACAGGGCTATTTCCATCCATCGTATCATCTTTTGCTGCGGATACCGCTTCGCCTGACAGGGTGCAGTTTTGCTTAGGTAGGTTTTGCGGTTATCCGATATTGCCTGTTGTATATTAGTTGTATCCTGTACTCTCCATCTAGCATTATCTTGTATGACTTAGACTTGATGTGAGTACGATATTGTATATTATTTTGTGACTTGGAGGTTTTTATGCAGTTTTATTTATATCGTCTCTTTCTTCTCTACAGCGTCGTATATCTGTTGTGGTGATTGTTTTCCGCCATTGGGCGTGGATTTTGCTCCCGTTTGGGATGTTTTTACTTATATATTATGTTGTACCCATTTTGGGGGCTTGTTTTACAAAGGAGGTGCTGTCAAAATTTTAAAAGAAGAAAAGTTGTACTTTAAAAAATTTGAGTTGAGATTTCAAAGGTTTTGAAAATGCTATTATCACTTTCTTACTACTTTTGACGGTTTAGATTGCTGGGTTTTCGGCTTACTTAAATTGCGTTACGCCTGTAGACGTTGCGTAGTTTAAGGGCCATCACGTGCCATTTTCGGGTCGTGACAGCAACGGATGTGCACGACAACAATATCAAGTGTATCTAGAGTGGACGAAAATCTCAACCCAGTACAACTAACGTGCACGAATGAAAATCTCAATCGAGTGCATCCGGTGTGCACAAAATCACATCACATATCATGCGCCCAACATGCGAGAAAATCCAATCAAGTGCATCCGTCACGCATGAATGAAATCTAAATCAAGTGCATCCAACATGCACGAATAAAATCTAACTCAAGTGCATCCAATGTGCACGGAATCCAATACCAAGCGCCTAATATGCGCAAAAATCCAACCCATGCGCGTCAGGTCCGTATAAAACATCTACTGCAGTAGCAAGCACGAAAAGAACATCAAGTGCAAATGCGCACAAAAACATAAATCTGGTGAACAAATGCTTAAATACATAAATCGGGTGCAACCAATGTACGGAATACAAATCCGGTTTATCCAGTGCACGAAATACCAATCTGGTGCAACAAATACACGAAATAAAAATCTAGTGCAACAAATGCATGAAATGAAAATCTAGTGCAACAAATGCACGAAACACAAATCCGGTGCATCCAGTGCACGAAATACCAATCTAGTGCAACAAATGCACGAAATGAAAATCTAGTGCTACAAATGCACGAAACACAAATCCGGTGCATCCAGTGCACGAAATACCAATCTAGTGCAATAAATGCACGGAAACTCATCAATAACTCAAATGCGTATAAAAAGCAATATCGAGTGTACCAAGGTGTATAAAATAATAAACGTGTGCACCGCGTGCTCAAAACACGTATCAATGCACTGCAAGCACATGTAAGCTATACCAAGTGCATAAATCAAATCGAGTGCGAACCATATGCACAAAATCAAATCAACCATATGAAATCCATGAAATCATAAATACGTGCTACCAAGGCACAAAATCGACATCAAGTGCAATAGATATGCACAAATCGTAAACCAACACAACGGTGTATAAAACGTATATCAAGTGCAAAAACTATGCACAAAATGTAAATACCCAGTAGGTGCAGCCATGGTGCACGAAATCAATACCATGAAACTCAATCATCAAAACTCAAATCCAAGCGATATAAGCGTGATACTCGGATCACAAAAGCAAATCGCAACAAATGACATTGAGGTACACCTCCTACAATGTCGAAAAATGTCGGTGCGCCCAAAACTGGCAGAGCAAGAACATCCGCTTGCCTCCTGCTCAGGGTCTGGTGTCCTCTGTCTCTGGGTCCTTATTTCTTTGTGGATTACCAATCTCGCAATCCATCGGCTCGTCGGCCCGGTCAGGTGTACTAACGGAAACGATTTCGCTCTGACACTCCTCTGGTCATCTCTCGGCCAATTAGCACGACCACTCGTAAAGCAGCACGTCATCGGCGTCGGCCTTTGGCCCTTTGATTACACGTGACACAACTGATCCTCGGTGCATATCCTATCGCAGCGGTGTCCTAGAAGGAACTTTCTCAAGGTCTCTTCCGATCTCGCTTATGCTGAACTATACGGAGGCTGGTACTCTTGCATAATCTTTTCTCATTTTCTGTACATCTGCGTTCTCAGCACAGCATTTTCTCGGGAACTGGCCATATCCCAAGGCCTCTGTATACATATCAGATCTCTAATCTCAACGGGGAGTAACAATAGCTCGTTAACATCTCACACGAACCTCTTGTTCCACTCGTATTTATTATCGTCCACTCAACGTCACGTCTTGCTATCTGCGTACTGCAATTGTCCTCGGCTACAGTCAATCCGGAGTCTCTCACACGGACTCAAAATTATGAACTCGGTATCTTCATAACTCTGCAGAAGATATCGAGCTAAATACGTCCTCGGGAACTCGTCCCAACCATCGGAGGAATACTCTATATTCGTCCGCTCTCGATCAACTCACAACGTAACTGGGTGAGGTCCTCTATCCGAAGCTGGTCAACTTACTGATCTCCTATCGGATCATCCAATGAACACCGTCATCTCTGTGTCGATCTACTCTAGATCTGAGTAAGATTCTCCATACTGGAAATCTTCAACTCAACTGAGCCTGCGTCGGCACATCAAATCAGACAAATCATCTCAGTCGCTCAACTCTACTCAAGATAGACTAGCTATCTACCGTCGCATCTCTGCATGAAAGCTCCAGCGATCTCAGCTCATAAAGTCTGGAGGCGACATCCTATCGATCTCAGCAGCAGCTGGGTCATCTGTCTGCACGGTAGACGACATCACAACTTTGAGGTAGGCTGTACATCAACAGTCCTCTCACAACAGGCAACCTCTAACAATGGTCCGATCATCCAGTACAAAACCGAACACTAGCCTCATACGAGAGATCACAACATAAACACTAAATCGATATATTCCCATGTCACCAGAAAACACGATGGTCAGTCCTCGTCCATGACGAGCTCGCCCTGACCGCATTAGTAGAAACAGCTCAATCTGCGCTCAAACCATGGTGACAGGAATCTCAAGCATGTATCAATGAAGATAGATCAAAGGTATGAAAGGAAACAACAGATCCAGAATGGATACATAATCATAAGGAGGAACGGAATCAGTGAGAGTATGATCATGGAAACGAATAGAATCAAGGATCTCAAATGGATGTATAATCATGGGGACGAAGAGAATCACAGATCTCAAGATATGTACATCCAAAGGTTTCTTAAGTGGAGTATCGTATCGTAAATATGCCGCGGAACATATGTACGGTATGTCACTCTACTTAAGCTACCTACTCTATCAATCAGGGTCAGCCTATGTAACGAAAGCTTGGGTCTAATACCCCCTGTTCAAGTCTATGTTCCGTAAGGTCAAGCCTAGGTTCCGAAATAAATTACGCCCTAGACTCCACATAGTCAAACCTAGACTCGAACCAAGGTTAAACCTAGCGCTCTGATACCGACTTTGTCACGACCTGAAATTTAGTTCGTGACTGGCACTTAAATCACGCAACGTCTAAAGGCGCAACGTAAATTAAGTAAGCCAAAGCCCAGCAATCTAAACCATTTAAAGAAAATAAAAGAGGTGAAGTTTTGAAATAAAGGTTTGATGAAATCAAAAGTTTTCTTAAATGCATAGATAATGGAACATGAAAAATGCAAGTGGATTTTTACTAGTTGAAAAACATGTTTCATCTTTTAAAAATTTGGGCAGCACCTCTCTTGTATATTTTGATCCAAAAACATACATACATGATAATATGAAAGGCATCCCCAAGCAGGGGCTAGCTCTTCGCCAATCGGCTGAATCACAACCACGCAAGACAGAAATATAAGTATACGACACCCAACGGCGAAGATCAACACAAAAGATAATGTAAAGCAAGACATCAAACCCACCAAGCGAACATACAACCCATCGCTCTAAGTCTCGCAACCACAAGTCTGTCTAAGACTTACTACTTATACAAATACTAGTTTCTGATTGATGGAGTTAACTACATACAACAGGAATAATAATATAATAGTAGGCACGATCCAAAATGTCCCACCTACCAAAGCAAATCACCCGAATGCAAGCTGTGTGCCAGCGATGCCGCTACTGATCCATGCGGTCAACCTGCAAGAACTGTGGCACAACGGGGGTGAGTTGCCAACTAGTGAGTAGAAAACATCATCAGGTAGAAACGAATAAAACAACGATTCCTAGGTCAACTATATCACAAAGGTAATACTATGATATCTGGGGTGACCGTATTTGCATATGTTCCAGCAATATAATCAATGCATATCTGCATGTGGATAACATCTACGTGTCCATTAATGAGACAACAACATCATGCATGTAAATATCATGAAAGCATATGCATGTAAATATGAGCATATCAATCAACGTGTGTCCATCAACGACACATCAAAATCATGGAACTTGAGTGTCCAACATCGACACTCGAAATATCATGAAACCTGTATCCAACATCGACACGTAAATCCTCATATCTCGGGCTCCGTCGGTCCGGATCGGCCCACGGGTTCCGTCAGTCCGGATCGGTCATATCATCTCATGACTCCGGTCGGTATCCTCCAGATAACCGCCGAGCCCAAATACTATCACCGGTAGGTAGTGTTCCCTCTGCCAGGCCCATCGTCTACTGCGCAACATACCTTTCTTGCCCCGGGGTTCCATACCGGGTCCACCATGTACCCGCAAACGGCCCCATCCAGCTCCTCGAATCGGGTATCACATAACTAATAACCGAGAAAACACATGGTGGACGTCTCGAAATATCATATCAAGAGAAACCGGGTTTTTAAAACAGCACATACTTTCTTTTGAAACATAACCACGGTTCTCAAATCCAGAATCTCATGAAAACAGCATCTCAATGTATATAATCGTAAAGCATGATGTATGCAAACATAGAACAGAAATGTGAGCATATCTAATATATCATGCGACAAGGTATAGTGATGTGAACATAGCAAGTAAATCAGGCAACATAGCATAATGATGTGAGCATAGCAATATATCATAGTATGATGTAGCAATTCTACTGTGTAAGTGACATAGCAATTATCGATGATGAAAGTATGTGAGCCGGCAATCTGTGTAAGTGTAACATACGCATCATCGATAATTGTGTTGGTGTACTAGCACAGGTATATGTAATGCAATGAGAATGTCATGAACATAGCATAAAGTACATCTTAAGTGAAATGCTATAAGTTATACGTATCTACAACATATCCGTGTCGGTGAATCTATCAATCGGCATCCATCCTCACAACATCACGTACGATATAATACATCGTACGGCATCCTCTAGTCAAGGGTATGGATCAATCATCAGATAAAACTCATCACGTACGGAAATCCATCTTACGGCGGCATTAAACAATTAGGAATTTCTATCAACCTATATGACAATGAGGGTACGGACCTAGTTTCTCGTACGACATATCACTCATTATTCACATCATTATCCATATCTATATACCTATATCTCAGGTCACATACGCGTCCATCTTATATCATGGGACCGACAAAGGTATCAATTATCACATATCGACTCGCATCCGTATAACGACATATCCAACCAAGTCATCATATCTCATCGTATACTCTTTTCATCACATCAATATCTCACATCAAGTCATTTTACATATACATTCTATCTTATAAATCTCATGTCATGCTACTCTAAATCTCATACTTAATCTCGTGCACTATACACACACACACACACACACACACACACATATATTTATATATATAGCGCGATTCCCATTCACAATCCATATCCTCATATATCAGTTCGACACATCCTTATTAATCATATCATTTCATACTAAACCTTTAATCATATCCATAGGTTCCTAGTATAGGTTTCTCCGACTATATTCATATATATCGGTTTCCATTTTATAATTGCTGGGGTGCTATACGCCATCTACCCGACTTTCCCCGTAGATATAAATCTACTCACCTGCCGAACTCCTTGTTCAGCCATAGTCGATGTGCTTCGTCGTCTCGGAATCCACGCGAAAGTACCTACAATCAATACACAATCGCCAAGCTATTAAAATTAAGTCCGGAAAACCGATATGGCACACGGTGTGCTCATAGGTTAGAACCTATAGCCTATGCATACAAAAACAACCAAAAAATCCTCGTCGTTGACGTACAAACATCCAACGACCCAATGCAATATCAAATATCGAAACCAAAAATTCCAATATCGGAAAACATAACCCAAAACCAAAACAGCAACTCAAGAAAATTGTTCCAGATTTACTCTCAGGTAAAATTAGGCTAAACAAGAAATACAGTGGGGGTAGTATATGGGGTATATGAGCTACAGAACCAATCCTAACACCCTCACGCACCAACTGGCCAGTGACACTACCCTAAAATCTGGCCTGCTCGGCTTGGCGTGCTCTGTTTGGGTTCGTCTCCTCAGGGTGGTCTCCTAGTACTCAATTTAGGTTAATAGTGTTTCTAGTTTTCTCGTAAACGTCCCAGGTTGCTCCATATTCCCTGTAGGCCAATAAAATGTCACAAAACTGACATGGGGAAATTTATAAGTTCGTATCTTGGTTTCCATTCCGTGTTCTAGGCCAGCAAAGACATCTCTCAGATCTTGCAACACTCACTACTCATCACAAGTCCACACAATCACCCAAACCCTCTCGTGAAATTTTCCAAAATCACTAAACCTCACTAAAACAATTCTAAACTAAAATTGAACCTAAAGGTAATCAAATACTACACTAATGGTGAAAGAAATATCTCATTTGGCAACTCAAGAAAATTCTTGAGTTTCTCAATGTCTTCAAAATCCAACTTTGATTGGTCCAATGGGTTTGTAGAGAGGTGGGGATCACTTTTAAAGAAGGGAGTATAGGGTTTCAGAAAGGATTTAAAGATGATACCTAGAGGTGCAAGTGGAGGGAGTATGAGTTGAAGAAGATGAAGGAAGAACAAAGGGGGTGAGGAAATGGGCAGCCTTCTCCCCCCTCTCTCTTATTCTCACCCTCACTCTCTCTCATACCATGCCTCATGTGGTCCCCTCTCTCTCTCCTCAATAATTCACTCTCATGCCATCTATTTTTCTTTTCTCTAAAAGACAAATATCAACAAATACCAATGAAACAACATGAAACCAAATGCAACATGTCATGGTGCACTAACCATGGGAAAATGTAGAAACACGGATTTAGCTTAATCGCGATTAGTAGTGCACTAATCAATTTTTATTCAAACTGCACATGTATAATTATAAAAATGCCAAATCCGATAAATATATTTTTAAATGAATAAATCATTTTAATCTCCAATTATTTCACAATTATTGGTATATATTTATTCCATTTTACGAAAACCCCAAATTCGCAAATCGGGTTGTTTTCGCGAAATATATTATTTTAATATTAAATTCCAAAAATAATATTTTATATTTTCTGAAATGTTACATCAGTGGAGACTGGGTACACTGAACGGACCCACCGAGAACTCCTAGATACTATTATACCTATTGTCAGATAGCAGTTCTCTGGTGACACTGGTACAGGTTAGTCTGTCGACCCGAGATCGTCATAGAGTCTTGTGTGATTCCCACTGTGCTTTGATTTCCACCTTACCACGTTCATGAGATCGTGCAAAATAGTGGTTTTTGGGTACAGTCCCGAGTCACATGGAGGCAATGAGCGATAGGAGGGGATTTCGTCTCTTCCGGTATTGGGGGTTGATATTGCACTATGCTTGATTGGCCATAACTGGAAATCCATGGCCAGGGTTGCTGAGATCTATTGGTAAGTGTTATCAGTAGTTTCTCAAACCGTTATGGACCTTGCATCGGCATGACTTATCAGGCTATTGGGGTCTGACGAATACTACCCCAGGCTGTAATATGCGACATATCTGACGAAGAGACCAGGCTGTACGGTAGAGTTACTGATTGGATTCATAGGAGTATGAGCAGGCTTGCTTGTTGATCTTTTGATCGCTCAATACCCGGGTGGCCGTTACGTTTAGCAGACCGCTTGCGTCTTATGGGTGTTTGATATGATCATCACCTACTGCCGGCGTATTGACGAGTCTTTAGAGTCCTACACAGAGGTTTCCTGGTTCATGCGAAACGAAGTAGGAGCACATATGTGATATATGCGGGACCGAGATTAATGTGCTTATGTGATACCGCATTCTATTCTCGCTATATGTGATATCGGTTAGTTATATGAGATATAGTGGGTTATCGGATCAAGTATTGATTCGATAGGTTGATACATATGATATTAGTCGGTTGTAGGTGATATAGCCGGATTATTAAATCAAGTGTTGATTTGATAATTTAATGAATAATTATATATTTGATATATTAACTTACATTAACTAATATTTTCTCACTAAACATTTCTTTTTCTCACTTGTGTGCATATAGTATATATGTGATATATATTAATGTATATTTATTTGTGTCATGCTTGATGCCACATGCTACATGGGTGTATAAGACTCACACCATACTTATGATAATCCTAGGGTTTTTATTTATCAAAGTAAATCATAAATTGGTGGAATTATGTCATGGCTAGAAGCTTGGAGAAGCTTGTTGCTAACCATTGACTTAGTCCACTAACTTTGTTTTACATTAGATATTTATTAACCTAACCATTATTGTTTGCCATGGTTTATTCTCCACATGAGTTAGTGTATGACACTAACTCACCCATGGTTGTTATTCTCACCTCATGAGTTTTCATTCTCATCTCCACTTTATCTTCTTCTTCCTCATAAGAAAGCTTTCGAGCTTTTGAAATAGTGAAGAAATATTGTGAGAAAAATAAATCTAAAGTGAGCCCAATTCCTACTTCATCATCCTCTACTATATTAGCCATTTAGTTTAGGGTGTTTGCTTCACTAATCTACCATTAGTGAAGAGGTAGTATGAGCTTGAGTCTCCTTGACGTAGATCATCTTCGGCCTCGAAGACTTCGAGCAAGCTTGTTCATTTCTTCATGTGAACCCTTACTAGAGTTCGGGTGTTCACTATTTGGAGCGAAGGGACTACTACATAGAGCTTTAGAAGTGAAGGACCGGTCTACAAAGGTTGTATTCCTCATTCACTTAGATGTAAAGATGTTTACATGCTGTTTCGTCTAAATCTCTAGTTAAGATTCTAGGGTTAGGGTTGTTTAGTACAACAATTTTTGAAATTGGCATGGACGATACCTCCCGAAACCTTGCTGTCGTGCTAGGTAACCCTACAGTGGTATCAGAGCCAAGCTAGAGAATTTGACTATATTTGTAGGATTATGAAACCGAAACAACTCCGAAACACCTGATATAAAAATCTAGTTTCTGTCGATTTTGAAATGGCCTCTAATTGTTTTTTAAGTAACTGCAGAATGTTATATGAGATGTAACATGAACACAGTAAAAATTTGTGCCCCCCTCTCCGGATCATGGCCGGCCACATGTGTTAATTTTCCGAGCAGGCCGGTTTTCTTGTGGCATTTTAGCTTCAAATTTTTCTGTGTTTCAGTCTATAGGTTTTGGTATTTCAGGTATTTCTTGTTTTTGCTAAAATTGCATGTGATGTTAGTTTTGTGCAAAGGCAATTCGGAGTGTTTCGTAATCGTAATTCTAACATCATTTCAGATTATTTAGACGACGTTAAAAAGTTCGATCGAATATCAATAACCCAATTTTTCCCTCGCTGGAAATTTTCCAAGAGTTGGATTTTTTCCAAGTTTGAAATCTTCAGAAAATCATGTAGGTGATTCTGTGGACCCACTAGAAGAACGAAACCCTAACTCGATTCTGTGACCGTCGGAACCGCCACCAAACCCTAGGATTTTTGGTAGTTCCGCGGCACCATAGGTGAGGCATGGGTTGACCCTTCTATGGTTGGTTTATAAGTGTTGTTGCATGTTCTGGGTACTGTTTAAACTCCGCTTAAGTGTTGAGCTCTTTGGGAAATTTTGGGTGTTTGTTGATTCGATCGAAAAGTTTAAAATCGTCTAGCTATCTGTGATTGTGATACAATACTTGGAATCCACAATATTTAGTTTTGTGAAAACTAATTTGAATTTTATAAACCTAGCAATTTAGTCTCAAGTGATCGGTTGCCACAGAATTTTGATGTGGATCAAAAGTCCGTCGCAATTACGTAGTGTACGTGGATACTCGTCGGGTAACCTTACTAGATAGCCACGCCCCATAGCCCGACCAAATGACTGTAGGAAAACCCCATCGCCAAAAGCTTTCGTTCGGGTGCTCACGGCCGCGGTGTTCCGCCAAAGTGCACTTCGTCGACAGCATCGGGGGTGCAGCCGTCTACTAAAGATTCCGACGAGCATTCGATCAGGTTATCGTGAATCTTTTTGAATTACCCGACTGGTTATTGAAAAGTGTTTTCAATATCGAGAATAAAATGCGGGGTTTATAATTGTTAGGCATGTGATGTCTAAGGAATTCATTTGTTAAAACATCAAATCCAAAGTATGTGATACATTGGGTTTATGATGTCTAAGGTGGTTGGGGATTCCAATTATTGTAGTTTTTCACTTTCTTTTCTGCGACCGTAAGTGTAATATGTGGTGTATCGCCGGTTTCGGTGTTATATGTCAACGACAATTGGGATACGCATATTTACTTACGTTGATGACATGTGATGTTATGTGTTGCCGTGATATACAATATTGGATCGTCATGTTTTGAATAGCCAGGGTTTTTTTATGCGAGGTGGGAGTTTTTCATTATCATTCATGTAAAAGTTTGTATGTAATATTCTATTATTGGGGCACTTCCGGGTTGAGGATGATGTCACCATTGATGTATATTATTTACTTTTCCGCATTAGGATAGACCTAAGGAGGGGAGCACAAGTAACCGGTTCTAGGGTCCAGTGGGAGACCATCTCAAGGAGTCGAGACCGGGTCTCCTAACTATAGAATTGGTAGGGTTTCTTTGCGCTCTCGTAGGGGTCTAGGGATGTGGGTTTGGCTATTCATCGTGACCGTGGAATCCGTGTTTTTTACTGGCGTAATTTAAAACACGGAAATCCTAGTATATCCAATATTTCATATGTTATCTTCTGTTGCTGATATTCTGTGATGTGATCACTTGATATGTTGAGATGAATGCTTATATTATATATATGATATATAATAAATATTGTTGCTTTCGTTTCTTCTATGATGCTTAAGAAGCATAATCGATGGGACTTCATTAATGAGATTAATGAAATAAAAGAAACTAAAGATGTTCCAGAATCTTGTTTTAAAAACTGGTAGCTCTAGTTCTTGCTTTGCATAGCGGTATTCCTTGTAGAATATCCGGCAGCTTATTCGATAAGGAAAGATCCGAGATCCCTTCACCGGCAGTGACCTCTTTAGCGAAACTGGCAGATGCTACAACCCACTCGGTTTTGTCTTTTTATTGCTTTTCTAGTTCTTGTTTTGCATAGTGGTATTTGTGAAATATCCTGCACCATATTCGATAAGGAAAGAGCCGAGATCCCTTCACCTGGAGTGACCTCTTTTGCAAA
The DNA here is from genome assembly GCA_030015575.1 of Agapanthus africanus. NCBI lineage: Eukaryota > Viridiplantae > Streptophyta > Magnoliopsida > Asparagales > Amaryllidaceae > Agapanthus > Agapanthus africanus. Next base: position 220,451,903 of record JASDDO010000008.1, read on the forward strand.
ACTAGTAAAAGCCTAAAAACACTCCTTTTTCTAAATCACTCGATTCTACAACGATATAAAGTTCATTACGCAAAAGGTTTTCTTAAAACCCTGTCGTAGCCCACCGTCATTTCAGATAAGCAATACTTAGTATTCGTGCTACGTTTGTTGGCCTACGTTAAGGAGTAGTGTGCGGTAGCTATTTAGTGCTTATCTGCTGCATATGATGCGATTGGATTAGGGTTGTCGTGCGACTTTGTTGGCCTGCGTTAAGGGTCGTGCTGGTGGGTTTAATTCAATCATGAAATTTACGGGTTGAACTTGACTAGCGGACTATGGTTTGTTGGCCTGCGTCAAGGTCATAGGACGCTAGGGGTAAAATATTATCGGGAATTTCAAGTGTTGAAATTTGCAATAAGTGCATACCTTCTATGAGATAGTTGGATCCCGATACCCACTACGAGTAAGAGTTACTCCTGCGAGAGTTTTACACATTACAATTAGCCGATCAAGTAGGTGTCTAGAAAGGTGTTAACGGGGTTACGCCCTTAGGAAAACGAGGTTTATTTTAATTAGTTCCATGCGAAAGCACGGGGAACCTCCCTCAAAGTCCCGACACTGGTCTGGCCGAAAGATTGGCGAACTTGTAGGGTGTAATTAATCCCGGCTAGTCTTACCTTTTAGGGTTTGAAGGAAGATTTGATAAAAATAGTGGGAGCCATCCCGATAGATAAAATAATAACCAATCTGATCTTGCAAGAGCATACGCTTGGTGTTTTCTTCTCTCTCTCCTGGTAGCGACCATGTTACGACTTAATCAAGATAATAATATGGATGCTTTGACCGAACCTGCTTATTATACTGAGCTGGGGAACGTTGGTTCCGCTCTATTTTATAATTGTTATAAGTCCGAGCAGGAAATAGGGGAATATCTGGATTCCTACGAGACCCAATCGAGGAATGAGCTTGTTGATGCATATTCTTCGGGTATGTTCATTACCAAAAACTATTTCTCAGTATCCTCTACGTCCTAGGTATGAGATACCGGATCAGGATCCCACATATGTAATTTGTTGCATGGGCTACAGACTGGTAGAGAACTTGGATTTAGTGATATATATCTAAGTATTAGAGAATGGTGCAATTGTTGCAGCCAAGTCAGTTGGCAAATATCACCTTGTATTACCAAATGATAAATACATTGATTCTGAACGAATGTTATTAGATACCGAACCTGATATACAACATTACATCAGCTGCTTTATTCAGTTAAAGAAGGATATAATTTTGTATTTGAGGATAATGTTGTGAACATTTTCCTGAATCAAGAGTTGATTGGATCAGGCACGTTATGTAATGGCATATACATTATAAATCAAACCACAGTTCAAAGTATATAGAACACACACAAGAGGAATAGTTCAGAAATGAACGAATCCTTCTTGCGGCATTGTAGACTAGGTCATATCAATGCGACACGACCAGCTAAGTTACATAAAGATGAATATGAGAATCTGTTCAAATTTTCATCTTATGATACTTGCCAGTCTTGTCACAAAGGTAAAGTGACCAATACTCCGTTTACTAGAAACAGAGAAAGAGTTACTGAACTCTTGGGAAGGATACATGATGATGCATATGGTCCTATGTCTACAAATGCCAGGGTTAGTTCTTTGTACTTCATTACATTCATCGACTATGTCTCAAGTTTCGGACATGTGTTCCTGTTGAAACACGAGTCTGAAACTTTTGAGAAATTCAAGGAATATAAGCTTGAAGTTAAGAACCAGACGGGTAGAAGTATTAAAGTCCTTCGATGCGATCGAGGAGGCGAATGCTTGGGCATGGAGTTCCTGGATTTTCTAAAACAGAGAATGGGATCCTCTCTCAGCTTACTCCTTCGAGTACACCACAACACAACGGTGTATTGGGGAAGAGGTATCGCACCCTATTAGATATGGCGTGCTCTATGATGAGTATTGCTGAGTTACCTGTTTCCTTTTGGAGTTATGCACTTGAGAAGCTGCATACCTATGGAATGGGGTTCCATCCAAATTAGTGCCTACCACTCCATATGAGATATGGAATAGGAAGAGACTATGTTTTAAACGAGTTAAAATATGGGGTTGTCCGGCCTATGTTGAAAAGCAAAATCCGGACAAGCTCGAGGCAAGGTCAGTTCTGTATAAGTTTGTTGGATATCCCGAACATTTGCGAGGGTATATCTTCTACCTAACTGAGGAGAAAAAGGTATTTTGTTTCTCGGCATGCCACCTTTTTAGAAAAAGAATTTCTTGTGAAGAAATTAATGGTCATGAGGTAGAACTGGAAGAAGTTCCAGCTAGACAAACTAACAGCTGATGATTTGGTGAAACAAAAGGATTCAATAGTCTCCAACGAACTCAGCCTCTCCGCGAATCTGGTAGGGTTTCTCATCCACCTGAGAGATACTATGGTCTTCTCGGTGACAGTGGGAGTGAGGATTGCATCATGGTAGATGATAGCCCAACCAGGTTTAGGCAGGCCATCACGAGTAGGGACTCTGTGAAATGGCTGGATGCTATGCAATCAGAGATGGAATCCATGTACACCAACAAGTATGACTTTAAATGTTGCACCTGAAGGGGTAAGACCCATCGGGAGCAATTGGATCTTGAGAAGATTCTTGGTGTAAATGGAAAAGTTGAGACTTTCAAAGCTAGACTTATAGTAAAAGGCTATCGTCAATAACCAGGTATGGTTTATGATGAAACCTTTTCTCCAGTTGCTATGCTTAATTCCATCGGGATTAGAGCACGCATCGCAGAGTTGGACCATCTGTTTTGATATGGCAATCAAAGAGTTTGACTTCATCAAAAAGGTAAATGAACCTTATACATACAAGAAGGTTGTAGAGAGTAAGGTTGTCTTCCACGTATTGTACGTAGATGACATACTCTTGATAGGAAATGGTTTCCTAAGCTATACCCAGTCAAGCTCCTCTTATCACGTGGATTCTCCATGGAAGATCTGGATGATACCTACTACATCTTGTGGATGGTGATCTATGCTGATAGATCTAGGTGAATGTTGGGAGTGTCCCAAATCTAGGTACATTAATATTGTACTAAAGGGGTTTAGTATGGAAGATTCTAAGCATGGTGGTTCGCCCACCTACTCAGGGATCGCTCCCTCCAAAAAGATGTCTTCCACGACTGATTTGGAGAGAGCTCACGTGTAGGGGATACCCTATGCTTCGCAGTAGGCTCTATCAAGTATGTGATGTTATGTACCAGACCAGATGTAGCTGACTCACTAGGTGTAGTGATTAGGAATAATCAGATCTTGGGAGAATCACTGGACAGCTGTGTAGGACATTCTTAAGTACTTGAGAAGCACTAAAGAAATGTTCTTGGTGTTTGGTAACGGTGAACTCCAGTAGGAGTCCTTTACCAATTCTAGCTTCCAGAGTGATAAGGTCGATTGAAAGTCAGTTTCAGGCTTTGTCTTTACCCTCAGTGGAGGAACAGTATGTTGGAAGAGTTCCAAGCTAGATACCATGACAATCTAGATGATAAAGGCTGAATACATCGTTACTAACGATGCTGCCAAAGTGGATGTTTGGATAATTATTGTTCATGAGATGAACATGGTTCTTACCATTGAGCGTCCAATAAGTGTTATTGAGACAAAAATGGAGTTGTGGCTTTAGCCTAGGAATGCCAGTCCCATCAGCGTTCCAGACATATTCTGAGGACAGTATCACCTGATCATGGAGATGATTGATCTCCATGGGATCGAGTTAAGGAGAGTTGACGTGAAGGATAACACGGCGGATCCACTCACAAAGGCCTTTCCATAGAGAGACTTCTGTAGGAAATTGAGTATGAGCTACTACAACAAATGGCCTTAGTGCAAGTGGGAGATTGTTAGTTATATGTATGCCCTAGAGGCCATTACTGTACATGCGATGTATATTGTAGTGGATGCTTGGACATATATAGGGAGGAATTTCTTGCTCGACATGATAGTTGTAAGTTATATGTATGCCCTAGAGGCCATTACTGTACATGTGATGTATATTGTAGTGGATTCTTGGAAATATATAGGGATGACTTTCTTGCTCGACATAATAGTATGCTAACTGGTTGCACTTTATCTTAACATGTACACTTATTGTCTCTCTATTACATGTTGATAAAGCCCTTAGGATGAGTACTTGACTACCAGGATTATGATGCAGATCATACTACTGGGGCAGAGGTAGTCGGTAAGTACATCCTTAGATGGTTCCTAGTCGTGGGAGTATCGAGACGGGGCATCAATATTCCAGAGTAGACTAGCGTACACGCTTCTAGACCCATATGATGGGCGATGGATGATACCATATCCATTGGTGTTTGATATCAGAGAAGGTATACGGGTGCTCAGTAGAGACTGGGTACACTGAACGGACTCACCGAGAACTCCTAGATGGTATTAGACCTATCGTCAGATAGCAGTTCTCTGGTGACACTGGTACAGGTTAGTCTGTCGACCCGAGATCATCATAGAGTCTTGTGTGATTCCCACTGTGCTTTGATTTCCACCATACCACATTCAAGAGATCGTTCAAAATGGTGATTTTTGGAGACAGTCCTGAGTCACATGGAGGCAATGAGCGATAGGAGGGGATTCGTCTCTCCCGATATTGGGAGTTGATATTGCGCTATGCTTGATTGGCCATAACAGGAAATCCCTGGCCAGGGTTGCTGAGATCTAATGGTAAGTGTTATCAGTAGTTTCTTGAACCGTTATGGTGTTGGATATATGTATGCCCTAGAGGCCATTATGTGATAGTGGATGTATTTATACATGTATATATATATATATATATATATATATATATATATATATATATATTCAGTGTACATTCTTGCTCGACATGATAGTATGCTATCTGGTTCTTCTTTATCTGACATGTTGATTTGATCATGCTTTTACTCATTCAGTCATGTTGATAAAGCCCTGAGGATATTGGCTTGACTACAGTGATTATGATAGAGATCATACTAGTGGGACATCTGTAGTTTATAAGCATATCCTGAAATGTCCCTAGTCGTAGGTGTATCGAGACGGGGCATCGATATACCAGAGTAGACTAGCGTATATGATAATAGACCCATATGATGGATGATGGATGTTCCCACATTCATCGATGTTTGACATCGAGATCGTATACGGGTGCTCAGTGGTGACTGGGTACAGTGGACGGACTCACCAAGGACTCCTATATGGAATTATATCTATCGTCGGATAGCAGTTCTCAGGTGACACTGGTGCAGGTTAGTCTGTAGACCCGAGATCGTCATAGAGTCTTGTGTGCTCTCCCACTGTACTTTGATTACCACCCTACCATGGCTCTACTGAGTCGTGCAAACAGGTGGCCGTTGGGTACAGTCCCGAGACACACGAAGGCGATGAGAGATAGGAGGGGTTTCATCTCTCCCGGTATTGGGAGTTGATGCTGTGCTGTGCTCGACTGGCTATATCAGTAAGTCCTTGGCCAGGGCTGTTGAGATTTGCTGATAAGTGTTATCAGTAGTTTCTCGATCTGTTATAGACCTTTCATCGGCACGACTTGTTGAGTTATTGGGGTCGACGTTACCATCCCTAGACTCGATATACAACATATCTGACGAAGAGACCGGACTGTACGGTAGTGTTGCCGGTTGGCTCGACGGGAGTTGTAGCAGGTTCGCTTGTTTTCATCTGATCGCTCAATACCCGGGTGGCCGTTATGTTTAGCTGACCGCTTGCGGCTTTGGGGTGCTTGATATGATCATCACCCACTGCCGGCGTATTGACGAGTCTTAGAGTCCCACAAAGGAGTTACCTAGTCCAGGCGAAACGTTGTGGTGCGCGTATGCGATATGCGCATGGACCCGGTTAAAATGCGTGTATGAGATACCGTATATTAATCGGGCGGCTTGCTTTTGGTTGGGTCGTATGTGATATGGCCGGATTGATAAATCAAGTGTTGATTTATCATTTAACCTTTAGTTTCTCACTAGAAACCCTTTCTTGTATATTTTTGGATGTATGCATGCATGTATGCATTCATTCTTGTTCATGCACATATGGATGTGCATCCACACATACATACATACATCATCCTTCATGGTTGTATATACATAGAAAATGGTGGCAATATAAGACTCACACCATGGTTTTATATATGGATTATTATTACATTTGTATTTGTTTTAAAAAACAAAAGAAAAGATAAAGATTAATACATGGTTTCTACACTCTTCTTCAACCAACCATGCTCACCTACTTATTAACCATGGGTTAATCATTCTTTTGCGTTTTAAACTCAAATACAATAATATCTTTATCATTTAACCATGGTTTGATATGAGAAGTGGAAAATATATATACATATATTTTCTATTTTTTCAAAAGAGATTATCTTTTCTTTTGTTCTAAAAAGGCCATCATCTTCTTCCTCCTTCTTCTTTTGCTCTTTAGATTTCTCTAGTGAGAAAATTACTCACCAAGTTAGGATTTTGAAGTGAGAATAGCCACCACAATATCATTCTACACAAGTCTTGCCCACTTGTTTAGAGTGTTTGCTTCATTTCTTTCTCTTGATCAAGTGAAGTTGCAAGCTTGGACAAAGGAGCTTCGGGTGGATCATCGTAGACACTTGAATACTTCAAGCGAACCCTTCTCCAACCCTCAAGTGGCCAAGGAGTCCAGCGTAGGGAGCTACAAAGGTTGTACTCTCAAAACCCTAGCCTTTGTTGTTTGTGATGTTGATTAAAGTTATGAAACCCTAATTTTCTAGGATTGATTCTTTGTATGCTTACTTAGAACCCTAAAAATTTAATCTTTGGTACATGTGATGCTTCCAAACCCTTCATGAGGTGCTAGGTAAACCTAACATTGGTATTAGAGCCTACCTAGAACATTAGGCGACACTTTAGAGAAGTAAAAACTCCGATCGAACCGAAATACGGTTTTTTGGGACACTCTCTGGACAATTTTTCAAAACTGTTATTTTCCAGAATTAAAAATATGTAAAAAATTCAGCATGTAAATATAAGAAACACTGTAAAAAACGATGCAGTGAACGGTATTTTCCGCCACGGAAACGCGGCCAAAGCTTGCTTGGGCCGCGGTTCCGCGGCCGTACAGGTGAGTCAATGCTTGGTTTTTAGACAGTAATACTTATAACTGCTTGTTGATATTTTTGGGTATTTTTAATCTGGTTTAAGTGTTATTTGTTCTGTAGATTGTTTTGAGTTCATTGATTCGATCGGAATTTTAACTTCATGTTTTTTCCGGATAATTAGAAAGTATTGAATTGTTCGAACGAGTGTCGTTTGCTCACTTTTCACGGGGTCTAAATCTTTCGGAAATACGTGCAAGTTTTGTGGTGGACCCTCTAGAAGACAACAAAACTTAACTCGATTATGTGACCGTCTTGAACTGCCTTTTGAACATTAGGGTTTGGGGCAGTACGGCGTGCCACATGTGAGGCGTTGGCTTGACCCTTCTACGGCTGGACCGCTACTACTGTGTCACACTCCGGATTTTTTGAACTCCGCTCAAGTGTTGAGCTTTATGGAATTTTGGGTATTTGATCATTCTTTCGAAAACTTTAATACTGTCTATTTATCTGGAATGTGATGCAATGTGTGGAATTCATATAGCTAGACATGAAATACGAAGTATGTGATATTTCGCATTTACGATGTCTAAAGAGAATGTGGATTCCAGATATTGCAGTTTTACACTTTCTTTTCTGTGACCGTAAGTGTAGTATGTTCGATATCGCCGGTTTCGTTGCTATACATCAATGAAAATCGGGGTACGCATACTTACTTACGTTGATGATATGAGATATGATGTGCAGGATTGTCGCGATTGAATAGCGGGGTGGGGGGTTTATGTGAGATGAGAGTTTTATATTTTCATTCATTTAATTCAAATGTATTGTAATATTCTTTTATTTGGGGCACTTCTGGGTTGAGGTTGATGCCACCAGTGTTGTATATTATTTACTTTTCCGCATTAAGATAGACCTAAGGAGGGGAGCACAAGTGACCGGGTTCTGGCGTTCTGTGGGAGGCCATCTCGAGGAGTCGAGACCGGGTCTCCTAACCTCCAGGATTGGTAGGGTCGCTTGTCGCTCTCGTAGGAGTCTAGGGGTGTGGGCTTGGCTATTCATCGCGACTGTGGAATCCGTATTTTCTATTGTTGGCTAAATACTAAATACGGACGTCCTAGTATATCCCACATTATATATATGTTTCTGCTTCCTGTGTTATGTGATATCTGAGACGAATGATATATTATATATGAGATATATAGTAGACGTTGCTTATATTTTACACCCGCGCTAGTCCCGTCCCGGTATGCCGTTAGTTAAGTAACCTAACGGTGCATAACGGAACATTGCGGCGAATGCGGATGGCATAAGCGTACGTGTTATTTTCGTTTCTTTTCTGTTATTGGCTTAAGGACTTAAATGATGGGACTACATTAATATGATTAATGTAAAGAAAATAAACCTAAAAAGATGTTGTAGTATCAGATTTGAAAACCACTCGGCTCTTTATGAAAAAGCTATATTTCAAAACCGCGGAGCACATGCCACTCCTTTTGAAAACCATTTGATTCTACGACGATATCAAGTTCAAAGCGTTAAAGATTTTCTTAAAAATCATCCACAACCCTCCGTCATTTTAGGAAGTAGAGTACTTAGTATTCGTGCTACGTTTGTTGACTTTAGTTAAGGCGTAGTGTACGGTAGCTAAGTGATGTCTTCCTACACTGCATATGATGCAGATTAATTAGGACATTCATACGACTTTGTTGACCATAGTTAAGGGTCATATGGGCGGGTCTAATTGATCAAGAAATGACGGGTAGAACTTGACTAGTACTTATGATTTGTTGACCATAGTTAAGGTCATAGGTACTAGGGGTAAAATTCATATCGGGAATTTCAAGTGTTGAGATTTGTAATGAGATTGTATACCTTCCATATGATGGTTGGATCCCGATCCCACTGTGGGCAATAGTTGCTCTTAGGAGAGTTTTGCAGTTTACAATTAGCTAACTCATTAGGTGTCTAGAAAGGTGTTAACGGGGCTACGCCTCTGGGAAAACGAGGTTTACTTTAATTAGGTCCGTGCGAAAGCACGGGTAACCTCCCTCAAGTACCGACACTGGCCTGGCTAAACGGTTAGCGAAGTTGTAGATTGTAATTAATCCTGGCTAGTTTTCTTTTTAAGGTTTGAAAGAAAAACTTGATTAAAGCAGTGGGAGACATCGATTAGATGAGATAATAACCAATCTGATCTATGCAAGAGTTTTCGCTGAGTGTATTCTTTTCTCTCTCTTAATGGCAGATACCAATGACTGGACTCAAGCTTCTACTAGATAAAAAAAAACTGAATGGGACCAATTATAAAGACTGGTTGAGGAATCTGCAAATAGCCTTGACTTATGATAAAGTATCATATTTCCTCACGGATTCAACCCCGCCCACCCCAGGTCCAAAATCCTCAGTTGCGGACATTGAAGTCCGCAAGACATGGGACGCTGACTGTGCCACGGCCAAATGCCTCGCGCTTGCATCGATGGACAATACACATCAAAAGCAGCACGAGAATATAGACATTCATGACATATTCCTCCATACAAAGGAGTTGTATGGAGAGCAATCCCGCGTATTACGATACGAAGCATCAAAGAAATTATTTCAGATGCGAATAGCCCCTGGCACATCAGTAGGAGACCATGTTCTGAAGATGATAGCTCTTATAGAAGAGCTTGAGGACCTTGGATGGACGATGGACAATGAACAATATACGGATATTATTCTGCAGTCCCTCCCTTCCACCTTTGCTCAGTTCATAGTTAACTTTAACATGCACAACATGGAGAGGGAACTACCTGATCTCCTTAATATGTTAAGGAGTGCGGAGAGCACACTGAAATCAGGGAAAACTCCCGTTATGACTGTTGGACAATCTTCCTCTTCTCGCCCAATGGCTAAGGCCAAAGGAAAAAAAAAGAAGAAGCCCACCAATCCTAAGGGTGGAGTTAAAAAGGTGAAGGGAAAGGAAAAGTCCAAAGATGGAGACTCGGGGAAAGGTGAATGTTTTCATTGCCACAAAACAGGACATTGGAAGCGCAACTGTACGGAGTACTTGAACCTTAAGAAGAAGCATGGGGATGCTTCCGCTTCAGGTGTGTTTGTGACAGAAAACTGTTTTTCAATAAACTCTGCTTCTTGGGTATTAGATACCGGTTCAGGTTCTCACATTTGCAATTCTATGCAGGGGCTGAGAAATAGCAAGGTTTTGAAGACAGGTGACCATACTCTCCGCGTTGGAAATGGTTCCAATGTACATACAGTCGTAGTGGGAGAGTATCACTTGGGGTTGCCATCTTGGTGTATATTGGTTTTGAACCCATGTTATTTTGTACCAAGTATGCTTTGTAATATAATATTTGTTTCTTTGTTAGACAATGAAGGATATAATTTTGTATTGCAGAACAATGTTATGAACATTCACCTGAATCAAATGTTGGTTGGGTATGGTACACTTAATAACGGGATATACGTCCTAAATCAACACACAGTTTTCAGCATACAACACACTAATAAAAGAAAACTTTCAGAAATAAATGAAGCTTTTCTTTGGCACTGTAGACTTGGTCATATTAACGAAACAAGACTAAACAAGTTACACAAAGATGGATATTTAAACTCCTTTGAATATAAATCTTATGCGACTTGCCAGTCCTGTATCAAGGGTAAAATGACCAAAACTCCGTTTACCGGACACGGAGAAAGAGCTACCGAGCTCCTGGGACTCATACATAGTGATGTATGTGGGCCAATGTCTACACAGGCTAGAGGCGGTTTTTCATACTTCATTACTTTCACTGACGATTTCTCTAGATTCGGTCATGTATTTTTATTAAAGCACAAGTCCGAAGCTTTCGAGAAATTGACTGAATATAAACAAGAAGTAGAAAAACAAACCAGCTTGAGTATCAAGATGCTTCGATCAGATCGAGGTGGGGAGTACCTTAGTACAGAATTTGCAAACTTCCTAAAAGAGAATGGGATTCTCTCTCAGCTCACTCCTCCTTACACACCACAGCACAACGGTGTGTCTGAACGACAGAATAGGACCCTATTAGATATGGTCCGATCCATGATGAGTGATGCTGAGTTACCTGTCTCATTTTGGGGGCATGCATTGGAAACTGCAGCGTTTCTTTTGAATAGGGTTCCAACCAAAACCGTATCTACCACCCCATATGAGATATGGCATGGGAAGAGACCATCTCTTTAAAGAATTAAGATTTGGGGTTGCCCGACCTATGTTAAAAAGCAGAATCCGGACAAACTCGAGACACGGTCGGTCATGTTTAACTTTGTGGGATATCCAAAGAACTCTTATGGATATCTATTCTACCACAAGGAGGAACAAAAGGTGTTTGTTTCTCAGTATGCCACATTCTTAGAAAAAGGGTTTTTCACAGATAAAGATGATGGCAAAGTGGTAGATCTAGAAGAGGTTCTAGAGACACAAACTACAAATGACGACTTGGTTGAACTAGCTGTTGCAATAGAAACTGAGGAACCTCAGCCACTCCGTAGGTCTGGTAGGACTTCTCGCCCACCGGAAAGGTACTACGGTTTCCTCATTGATGGTGACAGAGAAGACTGCATCATAGAGGATGATGATCCTACCTGTTTTCAGCAAGCTATCACGAGTGGTGACTCTGTGAAGTGGATGGATGCCATGAGATCTGAAATGGAGTCTATGTACACCAACAAAGTTTGGACTTTGGACGTTGTACCCCCTGGGGTAAAACCTGTGGGATGCAAATGGATCTTTAAAAGAAAGATTGGTGTAGATGGGCAGGTAGAAACCTACAAGGAAAGACTTGTGGCGAAGGGTTTTCGTCAAAGACCAGGTTTGGACTATGACGAGACTTTTTCGCACGTAGCCATACTTAAATCCATTCGGATCCTACTTGCTATTGCTGCTCACTATGACTATGAAATCTGGCAGATGGACGTTAAAACGGCATTTCTAAATGGGGATTTAGAAGAATGCGTTTATATGGATCAGCCGGAGGGCTTCATTGACAGTGGGAGCAGCGGGAAAGCATGTAGATTGCTTAAATCCATATATGGGTTAAAGCAGGCATCATGGAGTTGGAACATCTGTTTCGATGATGTTATCAAAGAGTTTGATTTCATCAAAAATCGAGATGAACCTTGTGTTTATAAGAAGGCTGTAGGGAGAGCTGTCACATTCCTCGTATTGTACGTGGATGACATTCTTCTGATAGGAAATGATATTCCTATGCTATAGTCGGTCAAATCTTTCTTATCACTAAGGTTCTCCATGAAGGACCTGAGTGATGCCACATACATCCTGGGCATAAGGATCTATAGGGATAGATCCAAGAGGTTATTGGGATTGTCCCAAACCAAGTACATCAACACCATCCTAAAAAGGTTTAGTATGGAAGACTCCAAGCGGGGTGCCTTACTCGCATGCCATGGGGTCACTCTCTCCAAGGATTCTTGTCCAAAGACCGATGAAGAGAGAGCTCGCATGAGCATTATACCCTATGCTTCGGTAGTAGGATCTATAATGTATGCGATGTTATGTACACGCCCAGATGTAGCTTATGTTAGTTATATGTATGCCCTAGAGGCCATTGCTGTACATAGGATGTATATTGTAGTGGATTCTGGGACATATATAGGGAGGACTTTCTTGCTCGACATGATAGTATGCTATCTGGTTGCTCTTTACCTTAGCGTGTATACTGATTGTCTCTCTATTACATGTTGGTAAAGCCCTTAGGATGTGTACTTGACTACCTGGACTATGATGCGGATCATACTAGTGGGGACATGGTAGTCCATAAGTACATCCTTCAAAGTCGCTAGTCGTGGGTGTATCGAGATGGGGCATCGATATACCAGAGTAGACTAGCGTGTACCTTCTCGACCCATACAGATGGGCGATGGATGATCCTATATCCATCGGTGTTTGACATCAGAGATGATATACGGGTGCTCAGTAGAGACTGGGTACACTGGACGGACTCGCCGAGAACTCCCAGATGGTATTATACCTCACGTCAGATGGCAGTTCTCTGGTGACACTGGTACAGAGTAGTCTGTTGACCAGAGATCGTCATAGAGTCTTGTGTGGTTCCCACTGTGCTTTAATTTCCATCTTACCACGTCCAAGAGGGCGTGCAAAACGGTGGTTTTTGGGTACAGTCCCGAGTCACATGGAGGCAATGAGCGATAGGAGGGGATTCGTCTCTCCCGGTATAGGGAGTTGATGTTGCGCTGTGTTCGATTGGCTATAACAGGAAATCCCTGGCCAGGGTTGCTGAGATTTACTGGTAAGTGTTACCAGTAGTTTCTCGAATTGCTATAGACCTCATATCGACACGACTTATCGAGCTATTGGGGTCTGACGTTTACCACCCCTAGGTGAGATATGCGACATATCAGACGATCAGACCGGACTGTATGGTAGTGTTACTAGTTGGATTCACTGGAGTGTGAGCGGGCTTGCTCGTCGATCTTCAGATCGCTCAATACCCGGGTGGCCGTTACGTTTAGCAGACCGCTTATGGCTTGTGGGTGCTTGATATGATCATCACCTGCTGCCGGCGTATTAACGAGTCTTTAGAGTCCTACACAGAGGTTTCCTGGCTTAAGCGAAACGAAATAGGAACGCATATGAGATATGTGCGGGACCGAGAATGATACCAGTATATGATACTGTATTCGATTCTCGCGAATTGTGACATTGATCGGTTATATACGATATAGCCGGGTTATCGGATCAAGTGTTGATTCGATAAGTTGTTACTGTTGATATTAGTCGGTTATATGCGATATGACCGGATCATTAAATCAAGTGTTGATTTAATGATTTAATGCATAATTATATATTTGATATATTACTTTGCATTAACTAGTATCGGTTCACTTTAAATGGATTTTCTCGCTCAGATGTGCACATTGTATATGTGATATACTTTTTGTGCACTTGATTGTATCATGTTTGATGATACATGCTCTTTAGGGTTTGTGTAAAGATTAAACCATGGTTGTGTATTGGTTAGGGTTTTCTTTTTCATTTATTTATTTCATTTGTTTTATTTTAGAAAAGAAATGGCAAAAGAAAAGAAAATGGTTGCTAGTTTTGTTTTACATTGAAAGTTCATGAAGCTTTGACTTAGTGACCATTTTGTCTTCATGCTTAACCCTAACCACTCCTTCTAACCATGATTTATTATCTACACTTCACCATGGTTGCCACATGATAAGTGTTCAATTTATTTTCTATTTTGAATTAACTTATCATAAGATTTATCATCTTCATCTTCTTCTTCTTCAAGAAGAAAGCTTGCTTCAAAAATGGCAACTTGAGCAAATGAGTGAGAAATCCAAATCTAAAGAGAACCCACTTCCTATTTCATCATCCTCTACCTCTTGCCAAGTAGTAGAGTGTGTTTTCTTCACAAGTTTCATGACTTGGTGAAGTGAGAGCTTGATCTTGCGATGCTTCGACGTAGATCATCTTCGGCATGAACATCGACGACCTAGCTCGCCATTTCTCCGACGAAGCCGACGCTAGAGCCCGGGAATTCATTTGGACAGCAAAGAGACTTCGTTGCGGAGCTATGGAGGTGGAGCACCGGATCTACAAAGGTTGTATTTCCGTATCTTATAGTTTAGTTGTAAACTAGCTCTTGTTTCGCCTAGACATCTAGCAAACGATCCGTAGTCTAGGGTTTCTCGGCACCATATTTTTGAAATTGGCATGGTTGATGCCTTGTGAGACCTCTTGAGAGTGCCTAGGATCCCTACAGTGGTATCAGAGCCTAGCTAGAGCCTTAGGCAAAGTCCAGACGGAATTTGAAGTCCGAACGAACCCGAAAACCGATCACAATCATGCTCTCTGGACATTTTGTAAAATCGTGGATTTTTCCAAATTGAAAAGTGCTAAAAAATTCAGCAGGGAAATCTATGAATTACGGCGCAAAATTGGACCCATGATTCATCCAAACCGCGGCGGAACCGCGGCTTCTGCGGCGGTTCCGCGGCTAGGAGATGACGTCACCTTCCTATTGTTGCACAGTAATTCATATTTTAATATGCTGGGTTTTCTGGAATTTTTTAAATTTTATTCAAGAGTTGAATTTTCTGGAGTTGTTTTGGGGATTCGGTGTTTCGATCGGGGTATCAAATTTTGTCTATTTGGCTTTCCGGATAAATTTTAGAATATGTTAAAATGTTCGACCGGATATAAATACCCAATTTTTCCCCTGTCGGGAAATTTCCAAGTGTTGGACTTTTCCGTAGCTTAACGACGTTCTAAGTAGTGCAAGTAACGCGATGGACCCTCTAGAAGACAACAAACCTAAACTCGATTATGTGACCGTCTTGAACTGCCCTTTGAACCTTCGGGTTTGGGGCAGTACGGCGTGCCACATGTGTGGCGTTGGCTTGACCCTTCTACGGCTGGACCGTTGGTACTGAAGCACGAACTGAATGTTGTTAGACTTGTTTCATGTGTTGGACTGTTTCGGGAAAACTTGGGTGTTCTAATGTTCAATCGGAAAGTTTAACATTTTCTATTTATCTGGAATGGGATACAATAATTGGAATTCACAAGCAGTTATGAGATAACTGAATGAATGTTATAAACATAGCACTTTAGTCTCACTTGATCGGTTGCCACGGAATTTTGATGTGATCAAAAGTCCGTCGCAATCACGTAGCGTACACGGATACTCGCTGGGTAAACATAATAGACAGCCTCGCCCCATAGCCCCGACCAAGTGACTGTAGGAGAACCCCGTCGCCGAAAGCATCCGTTCGGGTGCTCGCGGTAGCGGTGTTCCGCCTTGGTGCACTTCGTCGACGGTATCGGGGGTGCGGCCGTCTACTGAAGTTTGCGACGAGCATTAGATCAGGATGTCGGGAATCTTGTTGAATTTCCCGACTTAATATTGAAAAGAGTTTTCGATTTTGAGACTAAAATGCGGGGTTTATAATTGTTAGGCATGTGATGTCTACGGAATTCATTTGATTAGGCATGCGATGTCTATGGAGGTTGCGGATTCCAACTGTTGTCGTTTTACACTTTCTTTTCTGTGACCGTAAGTGTAATATGTGATATCGCCGGTTTCGTTGCTATATGTCAACGACAATTGGGATGCGCATATTTACTTACGTTGATGACATGTGATGTTATGTGTTGCTGGATATGTTATATTGGATCGTCGTGTTTGAATAGCCGGGGGTTTTTATGTGAGATGAGTGTTTTTCATTTTCATTCATGTAAAAACTTGTATGTAATATTCTTTTATTGGGGCACTTCCAGGTTGCGGAAGATGTCACCGTTTGTATGTTATTTACTTTTCCGCACTAGGATAGACCCAAGGAGGAGAGCACAAGTAACCGGGTTCTGGAGTCCAGTGGGAGACCAACTCGAGGAGTTGAGTCCGGGTCTCCTAACTCTAGAATTGGTAGGGTTGCTTGCCGCTCTCGTAGGGGTCTAGGGGTATGGGTTTGGCTATTCATCACGACCGTGGAATCCGTGTTTTATACTGGCTCGTATTCAAAACACGGACGTCCTAGTATATCCAATATTTCATATGATTCTTCTGCTGCGATATCTGTGATGTGATCATGTGATGTTCTGTGATAGATACAGTATATAGTATATATGATATATTATATAGACGTTACTTTTGTTTTACACCCGTGCTAGCCCTGCCCCGCTCTGCCGTTAGTTACCTAACCTAACGGTGCACGAGGGGACATCAAGGCGAATGCTGATGGCATAAGTGTACGTCATATTTATCTGTGATGTTTAGGTACTTAAATGATGGGACTTCATTAATGAGATTAATGAAATAAAAGAAACCTAAGATGTTGTAGAATCGAATTTCAAAATAAAACAGGTAGCTACAGTTCTTGCTTTGCACAGCGGTATATATGATATATCCTGCACCTTATTCGATGAGGAAAGGACCGAGATCCCTTCACCGGGAGTGACTCCTTTAGCAATAACTGGCAGATGCTACACACTCGGTTTGTCTTTTGATTGCTTTTAAGTGTTTTTGCTTTGCACAGTGATATATATGATATATCCCGCACCTCATTCGACGAGGAAAGGACCGACGATCCCTTCACCGGGAGTGACTCCTTTAGCAAAACTAGAAAAGCCTCAAAAGCACTCCATTTTTAAAATCATTTGATTCTACAACGATATCAAGTTCATTACGCAATAGGTTTTCAGAAAAACCTGTCGTAGCCCTCCGTCATTTCAGATAAGTCCTAGTTAGTATTCGTGCTACGTTTGTTGACTATGTTAAGGCGTAGTGTGCGGTAGCTAATTAGTGCTTATCTGCATAAGCATATGATGTGATTGGATTAGGGTAGTCGTGCGACTTTGTTGACTATGTTAAGGGTCGTGCGGGTGGGTTTAATTCAATCGGGAATTGACGGGTTGAACCTGACTAGCACTTATGATTTGTTGACTATGTTAAGGTCATATAGCTGCTAGGGGCAAAATATTATCGGGAATTTCAAGTGTTGAAATTTGCAATGAGATTGCATACCTTCTATGAGATAGTTGGATCCCGATACCCGCTGCGAGTAAGAGTTACTCCTGGGACAGTTTTATACATTACAATTAGCCGATCAAGTAGGTGTCTAGAAAGGTGTCAACGGGGTTACGCCTCTAGGAAAACGAGGTTTACATTAATTAGGTTCGTGCGAAAGCACGGGGGACCTCCCTCAAAGTACCGACACTGGCCTGGCTGAAAGATTGGTGAACTTGTAGTGTGTAATTAATCCCGGCTAGTCTTTCCTTTTAGGGTTTGAAGGAAGATTTGATAAAAAGCAGTGGGAGCCATCCTGATTAGATAAAATAATAACCAATCTATTCTTGCAAGAGCGCACGCTGAGTGTTTTCTTCTCTCTCTCTCCTGGTAGCGACCATATCACGCCTTAATCAAGATAATAATACGGATAATTGACCGAACCCGCTTGTTATACTGAGCCGGGGAACGTTGGTCCCGCTCCAACTTATAATTGTTATAAGACAGAGCAGGAAATAGGGGAATACCAAGATTCCCGTGCCGCCCAAACGAAGAGAGTGCATGCTGATGCATCATCTTCGGGTGTGTTCATTACAAAGAACTGTTTCTCAGTATCCTCCGTATCCAGGGTATTTGATACCGGATCAGGATCCCAGATATGTAAGATGTTACATAGGGCTACAAAAGGGTAGAAAAACTGAGAACGGGTGATAAGTTTCATGAGGCAGAAAACGGGGCAAGTGTTGCAGCCAAGTCTGTCGGTCACTGTCACCCTGTATTACCGATACATTGATTCTGAACGAATGTTATTAGATACCGAACCTGATATACAAAATCATATCTGTCTCTTTATTAGTAAAGAAACGATAAAATTTTGTATTGTTGGATAATGTTTTGAACATTTCCTATATCACAAGTTGATCGGTTCAGGCACGTTATCTAAAAGAATTAATGTTCTAAATCAAACTACAGTTCTTAGTATACAGAACACACACAAGAGGAAGAGTTCAGAAATGAACGAATTCTTCTTAAGGTATTGTAGACTAGGTCATATCAATGCGACCCGACTGGCTGGAGTTACATAAAGATGCATATTTAAATTAGTTTGAATTTACATCTTGTGAAACTCGCCAGTCATGTCACAAAGATAATATGACCATAGCTCTGTTTATTGGAAACAGAGAAAGAGTTAGTGAACTCTTGGGATGATACATGTTGATGTATGTAGGTCCCCTGTCTACACATACCAAGACCGGTTCTTTGTACTTCATTACATTCTCTGATAATCTCTCAAGATTCAGACATATGTTCCTGTTGAAACACAAGTCCGAACCTTTTGAGATATTCAGAGAATATAAGTTAGAAGTAGAGAACCAAAATATGGGTATAAGTATTATGTCCTATGATGAGATCAGGGAGGAGAATACTTGTGCATGGAATTCCTGGACTATTCTAAAGGAGAATGAGATTCTCTCTCAGCATTACTCCTCCGTATACACCATAGCACGAAGGTATATCGGGGCGGAGCAATCACACCCTATATGATAAGGTGTGCTCTATGATGAGTACTACTGAGTTACCTATTTCCTTTTGGGAGTTATGCGCTTGAGAAGCTGCATACCTATTGAATAAGGTCCCGATCAAATCAGTAGCCTACCACTTCATATGTGATATGGAAAGGGAAGAGCCCATCTCTTAAGTCAGTTAAGATTTGGGGTTGTCCGGCCAATGTCTAAAAGCAAATTCCGGACAAGCTCGAGGCAACGTCTGTTATGTACAACTGGAAATGTTCCAGCTATACAAACTGCAGCTGATGATTTGACAGAACCAAAGGATTCAGTAGATTCCAATGAACCTCAGCCTCTCCGCCGATCTAGTAGGGTTCCTCACCCACCTGAGAGATACTTCGGTTTCTCTATGACAGTGGGAGCAAGGATTGCATCATGAGATGATGACCCAACTAGCTTCGAGCTGGCCATCAGGAGTAAGACTCTGTAAGAATGGCTGGATGCTTATCGATCTGAGATGGAATCCTTATACACCAACAAAGTATGGACTTTGGTTGCTATATCTGAAGGGTTAAATCCCCATCAGGAGCAAGTATAGCTTGAGAAGATTACTTGGTGTAAATGGAAAAGTTGAGACTTTCAAAGCTAGACTTGTTAAAGGTTTTCGTCATTGACCAGGCGTGGATAATGATGAAACCTTTTCCAGTACCTATGCTTAAGTCCATCCAGATCCTACTTGTCACGGCTACATACCATGACTACGATATCTGGCGGTTGGGTGCCATGACTCCTTTTCTAAATGATGTTTTAGAAGAGTGTGTCTATAAGTACACAGCCAGAGGGCCTCGTAGACAGTGGGAGCAGCGGAAATGCGAGCAAGATGCTTTATCTGATAAAGCAGGCATCGCGGAGTTGGAACGTCTGTTTTGATGTGTTAGTCAAGGAAGTTGACATCATCAAAATGGTAGATGAACCTTGTATATACAAAAAGGTAGTAGGGAGTATGGTGGTGATCCTCGTAGAGTACGTGGATGACATACTCTTGATAGGGAAGGAGTTTCCTATGCTACGCTCGATCAATCTCCGCTTATCACAAATATTCTCCACATAGGATCAAAGTGATACCTACTAAATCCTGGGTTTTGGATCTATGAGATAGATCTAATTGGATGTTAGGATCTCACTAGTAGTAGTGAGATGGTATCAATCGATCCTGGGGAGAATCACTGGAAGTGTTCCAGGGTGATAAAGACGACTGAATGTCAGTCGCAGGCATTGTCTTTACCCTCAGTAAAGGGACGGTATGTTGGAAGAGTTCGAAGCTAGATACCGTGGCATACTAGACGATAAAGGCTGGATACATCGCTGCTTAAGATGCTACCAAAGAGGCTGTTTGGATATATATTAGTTCTTGAGATGAACTTAGTTCCTACCATTATGTGACAATCGAGTTGTGGCTTATGCCAGGAACCCCCGTCCCATCAGTGATCCAGACTTATTCTAAGGCAGTATCACCTGATCATGGAGATGGTTGATCTCCAAGGTGATCGAGGCAAGGAGAGCAGACTCAGAGGATAACACGGCGGATCCACTCACGAAGGCCTATTCCCAGAGAGAGACTTTTATGGGATGGTTGAGTATGAGATACTTCGACCACTGCTACAGATGGCCCTAGTGCAAGTGGGAGATTGTTAGTTATATGTATGCCCTAGAGGCCATTGCTGTACATAGGATGTATATTGTAGTGGATACTTGGACATATATAGGGAGGACTTTCTTGCTCGACATGATAGTATGCTATCTGGTTGCTCTTTACCTTAACGTGTATACTGATTGTCTCTCTATTCATGTTGGTAAAGCCCTTAGGATGTGTACTTGACTACCTGGACTATGATGCGGATCATACTAGTGGGGACATGGTAGTCCATAAGTATATCCTTCAAAGTCCCTAGTCGTGGGTGTATCGAGATGGGGCATCGATATACCAGAGTAGACTAGCGTGTACCTTCTCGACCCATACAGATGGGCGATGGATGATCCCATATCCATCGGTGTTTGACATCAGAGATGATATACGGGTGCTCAGTAGAGACTGGGTACACTGGAAGGACTCGCCGAGAACTCCCAGATGGTATTATACCTCACGTCAGATGGCAGTTCTCTGGTGAAACTGGTACAGAGTAGTCTGTTGACCCGAGATCGTCATAGAGTCTTGTGTGGTTCCCACTGTGCTTTGATTTCCATCTTACCACGTCCAAGAGGGCGTGCAAAACGGTGGTTTTTGGGTACAGTCCCGAGTCACATGGAGGCAATGAGCGATAGGAGGGGATTCGTCTCTCCCGGTATAGGGAGTTGATGTTGCGCTGTGTTCGATTGGCTATAACAGGAAATCCCTGGCCAGGGTTGCTGAGATTTACTGGTAAGTGTTACCAGTAGTTTCTCGAATTGTTATAGACCTCATATCGACACGACTTATCGAGCTATTGGGGTCTGACGTTTACCACCCCTAGGTGAGATATGCGACATATCAGACGATTAGACCGGACTGTACGGTAGTGTTACTAGTTGGATTCACTGGAGTGTGAGCGGGCTTGCTCGTCGATCTTCAGATCGCTCAATACCCGGGTGGCCGTTACGTTTAGCAGACCGCTTGCGGCTTGTGGGTGCTTGATATGATCATCACCTGCTGCCGGCGTATTGACGAGTCTTTAGAGTCCTACACAGAGGTTTCCTGGCTCAAGCGAAACGAAATAGGAGCGCATATGAGATATGTGCGGGACCGAGAAAGATACCAGTATATGATACTGTATTCGATTCTCGCGAATTGTGACATTTATCGGTTATATACGATATAGCCGGGTTATCGGATCAAGTGTTGATTCGATAAGTTGTTACTGTTGATATTAGTCGGTTATATGCGATATGACCGGATCATTAAATCAAGTGTTGATTTAATGATTTAATGCATAATTATATATTTGATATATTACTTTGCATTAACTAGTATCGGTTCACTTTAAATGGATTTTCTCTCTCAGATGTGCACATTGTATATGTGATATACTTTTTGTGCACTTGATTGTATCATGTTTGATGATACATGCTCTTTAGGGTTTGTGTAAAGATTAAACCATGGTTGTGTATTGGTTAGGGTTTTCTTTTTCATTTATTTATTTCATTTGTTTTATTTTGGAAAAGAAATGGCAAAAGAAAAGAAAATGGTTGCTAGTTTTGTTTTACATTGAAAGTTCATGAAGCTTTGACTTAGTGACCATTTTGTCTTCATGCTTAACCCTAACCACTCCTTCTAACCATGATTTATTCTCTACACTTCACCATGGTTGCCACATGATAAGTGTTCAATTTATTTTCTATTTTGAATTAACTTATCATAAGATTTATCATCTTCTTCTTCTTCTTCTTCAAGAAGAAAGCTTGCTTCAAAAATGGCAACTTGAGCAAATGAGTGAGAAATCCAAATCTAAAGAGAACCCACTTCCTATTTCATCATCCTCTACCTCTTGCCAAGTAGTAGAGTGTGTTTTCTTCACAAGTTTCATGACTTGGTGAAGTGAGAGCTTGATCTTGCGATGCTTCGACGTAGATCATCTTCGGCATGGACATCGACGACCTAGCTCGCCATTTCTCCGACGAAGCCGACGCTAGAGCCCGGGAATTCATTTGGACAGCAAAGGGACTTCGTTGCGGAGCTATGGAGGTGGAGCACCGGATCTACAAAGGTTGTATTTCCGTATCTTATAGTTTAGTTGTAAACTAGCTCTTGTTTCGCCTAGACATCTAGCAAACGATCCGTAGTCTAGGGTTTCTCGGCACCATATTTTTGAAATTGGCATGGTTGATGCCTTGTGAGACCTCTTGAGAGTGCCTAGGATCCCTACAGCTTATGCACTTAGTGTTGTGAGCAGGTATCAATCCAACCCAGGGGAGAATCACTGGATAGCTGTGAAGAACATTCTTAAGTACTTGCGAAGGACTAAAGAATTGTTCTTGGTGTATGGTAATGGAGATCTCCAAATGGAGGCCTTTCCCGATTCGAGCTTCCAGAGCGATAAGGACGACAGCAAATCTATCTCAGGGTTTGTATTTACCCTCAATGGAGGGGCGGTAAGTTGGAAGAGTTCCAAACAAGATACCGATGCAGACTCTACGATGGAGGCTGAGTACATTGCTGCAAATGATGCCACTAAGAAAGCCGTCTGGATGAGGAAGTTCGTCTCGGAGCTAGGAGTAGTTCCAACCATTATTGATCCAATACCATTGTATTGTGATAATAATGGGGCTATGGCGTTAACCAAAGAGCCCAGGTCCCATCAGCGATCCAGACACATCCTGAGGCGCTTTCATTTGATCCGGGAGATTGTAGATCGCCGCGAGATCGAGATTAAGAGAGTAGACACAAAGAATAACACCGTGGATCTACTCACCAAGGCCCTCCCTCAGCCGCAGCATGAGCGACTTTTTGAGATGTTGGGTATGAGATACGCCAATAACTGGCCTTAGTGCAAGTGGGTGATTGTTGGATAAATGTATGCCCTAGAGGCCATTATGTGATAGTGGATGTATTTATACATGTATATATATATTCTGTGTACATTCTTGCTCGACATGATAGTATGCTATCTGGTTCTTCTTTATCTGACATGTTGATTTGATCATGCTTTTACTCATTCACACATGTTGATAAAGCCCTGAGGATATTGGCTTGACTACAGTGATTATGATAGAGATCATACTAGTGGGACATCTGTAGTTTATAAGCATATCCTGAAATGTCCCTAGTCGTAGGTGTATCGAGACGGGGCATCGATATACCAGAGTAGACTAGCGTATATGATACTAGACCCATATGATGGGCAATGGATGTTCCCACATTCATCGATGTTTGACATCGAGATCGTATACGGGTGCTCAGTGGTGACTGGGTACAGTGGACAGACTCACCGAGGACTCCTATATGGAATTATATCTATCGTCGGATAGCAGTTCTCAGGTGACACTGGTGCAGGTTAGTCTGTAGACCCGAGATCATCATAGAGTCTTGTGTGCTCTCCCACTGTACTTTGATTACCACCCTACCACGGCTCTACTGAGTCGTGCAAACAGGTGGCCGTTGGGTACAGTCCCGAGACACACGAAGGAGATGAGCGATAGGAGGGGTTTCATCTCTCCCGGTATTGGGAGTTGATGTTGTGTTGTGTTCGACTGGCTATATCAGAAAGTCCCTGGCCAGGGATGTTGAGATTTGCTGATAAGTGTTATCAGTAGTTTCTCGATCTGTTATAGACCTTTCATCGGCACGACTTGTTGAGTTATTGGGGTCGACGTTACCATCCCTAGACTCGATATGCAGCATATCTGACGAAGAGACCGGACTGTACGGTAGTGTTGCCGGTTGGCTCGACGGGAGTTGTAGCAGGTTCGCTTGTTTTCTTCTGATCGCACAATACCCTGGTGGCCGTTACGTTTAGCTGACCGCTTGCGGCTTGGGGGTGCTTGATATGATCATCACCCACTGCCGGCGTATTGACGAGTCTTAGAGTCCCACAAAGGAGTAACCTCGTCTAGGCGAAACGTTGTGGTGCGCGTCTGCGATATACGCATAGACCCGGTTAAAATGCGTGTATGAGATACCGTATATTAATCGGGCGGCTTGCTTTTGGTTGGGTCGTATGTGATATGGCCGGATTGATAAATCAAGTGTTGATTTATCATTTAACCATTAGTTTCTCACTAGAAATCCTTTCTTGTATATTTTTGGATGTATGCATGCATGTATGCATTCATTCTTGTTCATGCACATATGGATGTGCATGCACACATACATACATACATCATCCTTCATGGTTGTATATACATAGAAAATGGTGGCAATATAAGACTCACACCATGGTTTTATATATGGATTATAATTACATTTGTATTTGTTTTAAAAAACAAAAGAAAAGATAAAGATTAATACATGGTTTCTACACTCTTCTTCAACCAACCATGCACACCTACTTATTAACCATGGGTTAATCATTCTTTTGTGTTTTAAACTCAAATACAATAATATCTTTATCATTTAACCATGGTTTGAGATGAGAAGTGGAAAATATATATACATATTTTCTATTTTTTCAAAAGAGATTATCTTTTCTCTTGTTCTAAAAAGGCCATCATCTTCTTTCTCCTTCTTCTTTTGCTCTCTAGATTTCTCTAGTGAGCAAATTACTCACCAAGTTAGGATTTTGAAGTGAGAATAGCCACCACAACATCATTCTACACAAGTCTTGCCCACTTGTTTAGAGTGTTAGCTTCATTTCTTTCTCTTAATCAAGTGAAGTTGCAAGCTTGGACAAAGGAGCTTCGGGTGGATCGTCGTGGACACTAGAAGACTTCAAGCGAACCCTTCTCCAACCCTCAAGTGGCCAAGGAGTCAAGCGTAGGGAGCTACATAGGTTGTACTCTCAAAACCCTAGCCTTTGTTGCTTGTGATGTTGATTAAAGTTATGAAACCCTAATTTTCTAGGATTGATTCTTTGTATGCTTACTTAGCACCCTAAAAATTTAATCTTTTGTACATGTGATGCTTCCAAATTCTTCATGAGGTGCTAGGTAAACCTAACATATGGACCTCACATTGGCATTACTTATCAGGATTTTGGGGTATGACGATTACCACCCCTAAGCTATGATATGCGACATATCAGACGAAGAGACCGGACTGTACGGTAGTGTTACTGATTGGATTCGCAAGAGTATAAGCAGGCTTGCTTGTTCATCTTCTGATCGCTTAATATCCGGGTGGCCGTTACGTTTAGCAGACCGCTTGCGGCTTATGGGTGTTTGATATGATCATCACCTACTGCCGGCGTATTGACGAGTCTTTAGAGTCCTACACAGGATTTTCCTGGTTCATGCGAAACGAAGTAGGAGCACATATAT
The DNA here is from genome assembly GCA_030015575.1 of Agapanthus africanus. NCBI lineage: Eukaryota > Viridiplantae > Streptophyta > Magnoliopsida > Asparagales > Amaryllidaceae > Agapanthus > Agapanthus africanus. The sequence continues at coordinate 220,477,993 of JASDDO010000008.1, forward strand.
GATATGTGCGGGACCGAGATTAAAGCGCGTATATGATACCGTATTCTATTCTCGCGATATGTGATATCTGTCGGTTATATGTGATATAGCCGGGTTATCGGATCAAGTGTTAATTCGATAAGATGTTGCATTTGATATTAGTCGGTTGTATGTAATATAGCCGGATTATTAAATCAAGCGTTGATTTGATAATTTAATATATAATTATATATTTGATATATTAACTTACATTAACTAATATTTGCTCACTAAACATTTCCTTTTCTCACTTGTGTGCATATAGTATATATATGATATATATTAATGTACATTTTATTGTGTCATGCTTGATGCCACATGCAACATGGGTGTATGAGACTTACACCATGGTTATGATAATCCTAGGGTTTTTATTTATTTTAGTAATTCACAAATTGGTAGAATTATGTCATGGCTAGAAGCTTGGAGAAGCTTGATGAATCCATTGACATAGTCCACTAATTTGATTTTACTTAAGATATTTATTAACCTAACCAATTATCCTTAGCCATGGTTTTATTCTCTACATGAGTTAGTGTATGACACTAACTCACCCATGGTTGCTATTCTCACCTCATAAGTTTCATTCTCATCTTCACTTCATCTTCTTCTTCCTCATGGAAAAGCTTTCTAGGTTTTGAAAATGTGATGAAATAATGTGAGAAAAATTAATCTAAAGTGTGCCCATTTCCTACTTCATCATCCTCTACTATATTAGCCATTTAGTTTAGGGTATTTGCTTCACTAATCAACCATTAGTGAATAGGTAGCATGAGCTTGAGTCTCCTCGACGAAGATCATCTTCGGCCTCGAAGACTTCGAGCATGCTTGTTCATTTCTTCATGTGAACCCTTACTAGAGTTCAGGTGTTCACTACTTGGAGCGAAGGGACTACTACACGGAGCTATAGAAGTAAAGGACCGGTCTACAAAGGTTGTATTCCTCGTTCACTTAGATGTAAAGTTGTTTGCATTGCTACTTCGTCTAAATCTCTAGTTAAGATTCTAGAGTTAGGGTTCTTTAGTACGGCAAAAATTTGAAAACGGCATGGACGATGCCTCCCGAAACCTTACTGTCGTGCTACGTAACCCTCCGGTGGTATCAAAGCCAAGCTAGAGAATTAGACGATGTTTGTTAGATTACGAAACAGAAACAACTCCGAAACACCCGATATACAATCCAAGTTTTTTTCGAATTTTAAATGGCCTCTAAATTTTTTTTAAGCAACTGCAAAATGTTGCATGAGATGTAACATGAACACCATAAAAATTTTAGCCCTCGTCGCCGGACGGCCACATTGCTCCCAAAACTGGCCTCCTCGGTTTTCTAATGGTATTCAGGGTTGAAAATTTTAGGGTGTTCCGGTCTCCATGTTTTAGTGTTTCAGGTGTTGCTTGTTTTTACTAAATTTCAGCAACACCTGAAACACTAAACATGAATTCACGGTTTCTTTCGAACTTCTGCTTTACCATACTAAACGTGAATTTAGAGTACGAGTTTGAGAGAAAGCTGCTATCTATTAAGACATCTGGTCGTAAGCAATTCACTTTCCTGGATAGAAGAAGTATGTTACAAGAACACCATAAAAATTTCAGCCCTCGTGGCCGGAATTTGGCCGGCCACATTGCTCCCAAAACTGGCCTCCTCGGTTTTTTAATGGTGTTCAGGGTTGAAAATTTTAGGGTGTTCCAGTCTCTATGTTTTAGTGTTTTTCTGGTGTTGCTTGTTTTTTCTAAATTTGCATGTGATGTTAACTTTCTGCAAAGACAATTCAGAGTGTTTCGTAATCGTAATTCTAACATCTTTTCGGTTTATTTAGACGAAGTTAAAAAGTTCGAAAGGATATCAATAACCCATATTTTCCCTGGCTGGCAATTTTCCAAGAGTTGGATTTTTGCGAGTTTAAAATCTTCAGAAAATCATGCAAGCGATTCTGTGGACCCTCTAAAAGAACGATACCCAAACTCGAATTTTTGGATCGCGGAATCGCGGTCGTACCCTAGGGTTTGTGGAAGTTCCGTGGCGACATGAGTAAGGCTTGGTTCGGCCCTTCTACGGATGGTTCATAGGTCCCGTGGCATGTTCCGGGTACTTTTTGAACTCCGCTCAAGTGTTGAGCTCTTTGGGAAATTTTGGATGTTTGTTTATTCGATCGAAAAGTTTAACATCGTCTAGATATCTGTGATTGTAATACAATATTTGGAATCCACAAAATTGGTTTTATGAAAACTAATTTTAATTTTATAAATCTAGCAAGTTAGTCTTATTTTATCGGTTGCTACGGAATTTTGATAAAATTCGTCGCAATTACGTAGTGTACGCAGATACTCGCCGGGTAACATTACTAGATAGCCACGCCCCAAAGCCCCGACCAAGTTACTGTAAGAGAACCCCATCGCCAAAAGTATCCGTTCGGATGCTCGCGGCCGCGGTGTTCGGCCTTAGTGAACTTCGTCGACGGCAACGGGGGTGGGACCCTCTACGAAAGTTTCCGACGAGCATTCGATCAAGTTAACGGGAATTTTGTTGAATTACCCGACTGAGTATTGGAAAGTGTTTTCAATATCGAGATTAAAATGCGGGGTTTATAATTGTTAGGCATGTGATGTCTAAGGAATTCATTTGGTTGGGCATGAAATCCAAAGTATGTGATACATTGGGTTTATGATGTCTAAGGTGGTTGCGGATTCCAATTGTTGTAGTTTTTCACTTTTTTTTCTGCGACCGTAAGTGTAATATGTGGTGTATCGCCGGTTTCGTTGCTATACGTCAACGACATTTGGGATACGCATATTTACTTACGTTGATGACATGTGATGTTATGTGTTGCTGTGATATGTTATATTGGATCGTCATGTTTTGAATAGCCGGGTTTTTTTTATGTGAGATGATAGTTTTTCATTTTCATTCATGTAAAGGCTTGTTTGTAATTGTAACATTTCAGAAAATATAAAATATTATTTTTGGAATTTAATATTAAAATAATGTATTTCGCGAAAACAACCGATTTGCGAATTTGGGGTTGTCGTAAAATGGTATAAATATATACTAATAATTGTGAAATAATTGGGAGATTGAAATGATTTATTCATTTAAAAATATAATTAATGAAAATTTGTGAGCATTGATTTTGACCAAATTCCTTCTATGATTTTTGGCCAAATTCCTTCTTTGGTTTTTTTTGGCCTATTTCCTTTGGTGGAAATTTCATGGCCATTTCTTTATGTGCTGGCCATTTCTTCATGTGTTGGCATTTGCTTGGGCAATTAAATGGGCATGGGCAGCATGGTTTCTTTGGATGAGGTGTCCATTTAGCTTTAATTGTTTTTGTTGAGCTTAAGATTTTTATGTGATGGATATTTGCATTGTATTTCCTTATGCTCACCTCTTGCTTTCTTATGCTCAACACTCTCCATTTAAATTTCCAGCGAACTTTTCCTTCATCATTAGCCGAGCATTTTATGTGGCCGAGCCGTTCATTTCCCCACATGCAAAGAAATACTTTTGCTCACAATTTCACCATGGCAACTTCATTTACCTCCATCCAAATCATTGGGTGTCTTGAGACAAATTATCCACACACTATCTCTACTTCATCTTGGACATATCGGCTAGCAAATTTCATGCCTGAGTTGTCTCGGTTTTGAGGCGGGAGCCCGTATTACTTATTAGTTGTATGTATGCCTTAGAGGCCATTATTGTACATATGATGTATATTATAGTGGATGCTTGTACATATATAGAGAGGGCTTTCTTGCTCGACATGATAGTATGCTATCTGGTTGCTCTTTATCTTAATATGTATGCTTGTCTCTTGATACTGTCTTATGGTTACATGTAGGTAAAGCCCTTAGGATGTATACTTGACTACCAGGATTGTGATGCAGATCATACTAATGGGGCCATGGTAGTCCATAAGTTCATCCTTTAATGTTCCTAGTCGTGGGTGCATCAAGACAGGGCATCGATACACTAGAGTAGACTAGCGTATACGCTTCTCGACCCATGTGATGGGCGATGGATGATCCCATATCCATTGGTGTTTGAAATCAGAGATGGTATACGGGTGCTCAGTGGAGACTGGGTACACTGGACGTGTAAGTCTACGCTAGCGCCCCGGCAGTCTACAGACGCCAAATGCGGAACAAAAACTTTTTAACTGGCGCTATCGTATACTTTAACCCGGATCTGCCATTATTGCTAAACTAACAAACTGTAAAGAGTGTAGAAAGATTGTACCGAACGATCCGAGTCCTTCGTTCTTCAACCATCATCCCACGCTCCGTTGCGGCTGCTCCGATCTCGTCGATCTCCGATATCCTCGTCGAGGTGGCACCACATCACCGATTCTTTAAACGGGCTCCCGCCTCTGACTCGAGGCAACTCGATCGTCAAGTTTGCTAAAAGAGACGACCAAGAATGATGTAGGGAATGAGTAGATGACTTTGTCTCACTTCATCCAAGTCCGTGGACGATCGGTTAATGAAGTTGCCGTGGAAATCGGGTGATGGAATGAAATGAACTATAAAATTCCATACACCCCGAATACTATCATAATCTTTTCAACAAATGAATCAAGTAAGTAAAAGAGAGAGGGGAGGGGCCTTTCTTATAAAAAGAAGGAGGAGGGTGAGTGTAGGAGGGAAGTGGTGACCATAAGAGAAAGCTTCTCACTTCAAAAGATCTTAAGCATAACAAAACTCATTAAAGCAAAACAATGAGTCACAAAGATACATTGAATCAAAAACCTAGTCACCAAAAGCATTAATGACACCATTAATGCACTAATGACTCACTAGCCTCATAACCATTTCTAGAAGCTTCTAGAATGATGACTCACCTCATCTGTAGAAAAGATAAATCCGTCTTTAACAGAATGTTAAAAGACGGCTGATAGAAAACTGGAAACTGGCAACTTCCAAAAGTGATCCTGAAACGACTTTCAGGATAACCCCGAAACTGTATAAATATACCCGCATTTGTATTACGACCGAATAAAAATGCAACTGAGACAAAGATATTATACCTACTCAATATAATACTCGGATCCGGCTTAAACCAAAGCCGACCAGTATCATCTGCCCGAAAAATAACGCGTGCGTAAATGCACGTGTATTTTCCGAACCCTGCCATAAAACCATACGGCCTCTACAACATTTCGCCCGAACTTGGGAAACTGTCTGTGGTGAACTCTAATGACTCGTCAGCACCCTAGCAGTGGGTTTAACCACAAACCGTCAGCGGCACTAGCAATGCGTAACGGCTGCCCACGGACTGACCTCAAGGGAGACCGATGAGCACACTCAAGGGAGGCCGATGAGCGAACTCATCCAGAAACCCTACTGAGCCTAACAGTGACAATGTATATACAGTCCGGTCCGTTCGTCAATGAGTATCGCATATCCGTCTAGGGGGCTAGTAACGTCAGACCCCCAATAGCAGTATAAGTCGTGTCGGAGTGAAGCCCAATAACACCCTGAGATACTACTGGAGTACCTACCAGTAAATCTCCTGCCACGGCCGTGGGCTTTGTGTAATGGCTCTCCTAGACACAGCACGATCTCGCCCCCAATACCGGGAGAGATGAATCCCCTACCGATCCGCTCACGTGCCTCCATATGGCTCGGGACTGTACCCAAAAGCTACCTGTTTGCACGACTCCTTTGAGCCGTGGTAGGGTAGAATTCAAAGCACAGTGGGAACTCACACGAGACAAATGACGACCTCAGGTCGATGAACTAACCTGTACACATGTCACCAGGGAACTGCTATCTGACGATAGATATAATACTAACTAGCAGATTCCCGGCGAGTCCTGTCCGGTGTACTCATAACCTAATGAGCACCTGTATACATCTTAGGTGATCCAACTGACACCAGTGGCTTGTGAGACCGGCCACCGCCTCTCGTCGGGGTCTCGACTGTACACACTAGTCTACTCCGGAGTATCGATGCCCTGTCTCGAAACTCCCACGACTAGGGACCACAATTAAGGATATGCATATAAACTACCCAACTCTCACGTATATGATCGCCATCATATTGTTGGTAGTAAAGCAAGATCCTAAGGGCTCTATCAAAGTGTAACATGCAATCAGTCACCTGAACATGTACACGACTGATAAAGGCAAACCAGATAGCATACTATCATCTTGAGTAAGACTGTTCTACCGGTATAGGTCCTCCGCAATCATTGCAATCACGTACCTGCGATCCAATAATTGACTATGAGGGCACTATCTCCAACAATCTCCCACTTGCACTCAAGGCTAATATTGCGATGTCGACTACTCACAGCCCGTGTGAAACCGAACATCCAACTCCTCTACTAATCAGTTCACAAAGCCCGTTTGTAAAACTATTGTGTTCGAGAAATAGCCTCGGTGAGTGGATCCGCCTAGAAGTTTCTTTCTGAATCTCTCTTAATCTCAAGTTCGCGGAGAAAGCCATCTCCCGAATTGAGTAATACCTGTCTTAGAATATGTCTGGATATCTGATGGGACCTTAGTTCATAAATGAACTCCATATCCAAACTTCTTAGACTGTATGGATCACTGAACCTAATCAGTATCCGGCACCATGCCACCCACAGTATCCTCTTGAACCACCTGTCCATAATACTGTCCCTCTTCGTCAGAGGGAAAACTATAACTCTGACAATCACTCTGTCATCCATGTCACCTTTGAAGCCTGGAATGATAACCGTCTCCCGAAGGAGGCTGCCGTCATCAAATCCATAGAACATGTACTTATGTTCTAAAACTGCTTCCTTATATTTCTCCAGGATTGGATTAATACAAACTTATTGCATCTAGTGCAAAAACAACATCTGGGGTGGTACTTGACATCTTATGATTGACTCAATTGCCTAAGCAAGTGATCTGCCAATCATGCACATCCCTCTCCCCTTTAGTCTATACGACACCTTTAGAGAGGGTGACTCCATCACCTGCAGGTACACCACCATGCTAGGAGTCAACTATTCTAAAAACCATTAGAATATCTGTCAAAGTACCCACATTGGGAAACTACCCAAATCTAGATCTAAAACCATAGATCCAGAAACCAGAATGTCTAATATTATATCCATGTCCTGTCTGGAGAAACAACTGTGTGACGACTATAGTACAACCGATCGTAGTATAGGAATTTTACTTCCCACTCTGTGTATGTCATCCAGATACCATGACATCACACCCTACTACCTTCTTAACAGATCCATCCCTTATTCTGATTGAAGTCAAACCCATGACTGTCACATCAAAATCAGATGATCTATCTCTGCTATAACTGCTCTAGTCTATAAATAGACATAAGCTACTTGCCCACTATGCTTCCGATGCTCCCACTGACTACGACAACCCTCCTACCGGGTCTCATAACCTGGAACAACAGTAGTGTCAAGTCTGTGTAGATAAGAACCTCCCTGTCACCGTCTCTGAGGCTACCGAAGTACCTCTCGGGCGTCTGAGGTTACCTACCATACCTGCGGAGTGGCTATTGGAATGTCAAACCTGATTGAATATATAGGTCCTATTAAATTTTCCGTAATCGTTCGCGGTTCTGGAATCACTTCCAGTTCTACCATACTCCCACTACTGTTTTCTGAAAAAGATCCATTTTACTAAAACTGTGGCGAGTCAAGAACAATATCACTATTGATCTTCCAAATGGTAGAATATCAACCCTCGTCATAGCCAGGGTCAACCCACAAACAGCCACTACAGAAACGTGCCCTGAGTTATCCAGTGTCTGGTTTTAAGCATAAGCTGGACAACTCCCCATACCTTAATTTCTTTTAAGGTACGATCCATTCTATATCCAATACAGAAACTTTGGCACTTATTTAATTGGAACCATATTCAAATCATGCAGCTGTCTCCAGTGCATATCAACTTAATGGAAAGAGGCTAATCAGCATTACTCAACTTAGGAATCCATCCAATTATGAGTAACCTGAAAGAGAAACACGTTTCTCAAAACCATCACTATCATCTGAATACCAATCACAAGAATCTACATCTTCGATCTCTTTGAAGAATCCCGATACTTGTGATACCTGGTTCTCTACTTTATTCTTATACCCACAACTTCTCAAAACTTAGACCATGTATTTCTACCAAACACTTGTCTAAAAACTAGAGAAGTTATAAGTAAACAGAACAAAGCACGAGGACCTACCCCTTTGTCCTGAAGGACACTTGGACAACATACAATACTCTGTATAAGTCCGCTAAGTTGAACAACTCAAAACCTGTGCGTTGTAGGTGGAAAACTGTACTCTGGCGATTTCCTCAACTATCACCAATTACAACGAATTCCGATATAATGAGGATGATCACCTAATTCCCAATATCTTACTCCCACTCATCATCTGTAAAACCATACAGATATGAGAATGAAACCTGGTAAATACATACCCTTAGAGTAAGTGTCTAATCGGGAAAACAGTTTTTCCTTTAACAATGCACTGAAACATGAAAATGTTTCGTAGGGGTATCCTGGTATTCATAGCAATGCCTCTTTCATAATCCAATTCATGACTTCAACCGTATATTTTATTTCCATCTCTCCAAATCCCTTTATTTGTCTTTAGTCGTTACCTTCTGTACACCATCGTTAGGCTAAATGGTTTTCTTCCTTCCCTACCGTTCGGCACCAGCCTATGGTTTGGAAGAAGACTATCCAGTAAGCATAATAGGTGTACCCTCCTAAACCAAGGAGTACTCGCATCTCGAGAGAAGGTGACGATAAAAGACAACTGAATAATACCTTATTCTTTTAAAGTGAAATAGGAGTGGCGATGAAGTACGCGGTTTTGGTCGTGAATGATATCAATCGCAATTTACTTTGCCCTCTTTCTAATCCCTTTATTTTGTCTTTACATATTACCTTCTGCACACCCTACTTAGGCTAATTGGTTTTCTTCATTCCCTACCTTTCGGCACCAGCCTATGGTTTGGAATAAGACTATCCAATAAGCGTAATAGGTGTACTCTCCTAAACCAAGGAGCTCTCGCAACCTGAGAGAAGGTGATAATAAAAGACAACTGAATAAACCAATTCTATTTCTCCTGAACCTGGATCCATCCTCGAAGAAGTCCCTTCGAGTTCGTATATAACCATACGATGGATCTATCCAATGGAAGTGGATATCCGTAGTAATACGGGTGTTCTGAGAAATTCAAAGGGTAAAAGAAGGAGTGGCAATGACTTATGCAACTCAGACAATCCGAAAGCCAGTATTTTAAGAAGGTTTGGTCAACTTGGTCACTGAGTCATAGTCTAGGGTCGGTCAAAGGTCGCTGCCAAAGAGAGATAGAGAAAAGAAACACTCTGCATGCACTCTATCCTAGATCAGAATGGTTATCATTTTATCTAATCCGGAAACCTCCCACTGTCCTGTCAAATTCTCCTCCAAACCTAAAGAAGAATCAATCGGGATCACCCGAAGAGTAAACCAACTCATCAGTGGGAATCGGGATCCAACTCTCATCGCATGATAACGTGATGGAATGCATCCACGTTACTCATACTCCAGAAGGTATGCGCATACTTGGCAAGTTTCAGTTTCTTTAGAAACTCCCGATATGATTTTTGCCCCATGCTCTTATAACCTTGGCTTTGGTCAAAGTGTCATAAGTCACATGCCAAGTTCTACCCGTCACTATCTTGTCAATTTGAACCCACCCGCACATGCCCCTGACTTTGGCCAATCGGCAGAACGACTGTCCCAAACTAACTCATCTATCTATGCAACAAATGAATACCCAGCAACTACCAAACACTATGCCTTAACTTTGGCTAAAATGCATAGCTTGAATACTACTGAATACCCAAAAGAAGTGACGGAGGGCTACGACTGGTTTTTGGCGAAAAACCTTTAGCGTAGTGAACTTGATATCGCTGAAGGAACCTGATAGCTCTTTTTAAAATATAGTGGCGAAAACCTTTTGCTAAAGAGGTCACTCCCGGTAAAGGGATCTCGGCTCTTTCCTCGTGGAATGAGGTGCAGGATATTCCACTGAATACCGCTATGCAAAGCAACTTGTAATCGACTATAGTGAAGTTATTACCCTGACGCAAACTTTTGCCCAAGGGGTCGGTCCCGGTGAAGGGATATCGGCCCTTGCCCCGTCGAATGAGGTGCAGGATATTCCACTGAATACCGCTATGCATAACAAAAGGAAACGTCTTTGCAATAACACTTTTTAAATTTGTTCCAACAACTGTAAACAGGTTTGTTTTACTCTGCGTTGATCAAAATCAACACAGTCCCATCATTCAATCACACCAGAAAAGAACGAAAATAAAATGTACGTATATGCCATCCGCATTCGTCACTGGGTCCCGTCATCACCCGTTAGGTTACTTAACTAACGACAGAGCGGGGACTGGACTAGCGCGGGTGTAAAACATATACAACATCTAATAGTATATAAACCAATATACATAATCGCTCCAGGCGTGATAGTATGCAACATTACAGAAAAGTAATAAGCATCACAGAACAATACAGATAATCTGGGATCCCCGGGTTTCACAGAGCCGCTGCTGAAACCCGACGTTCCCCTGTCGTGTGGATAGCCTGTGCAATGAAACCTAGACCCCTACGGGTGCGGCAAGTTACCCGCCAAAACCTGAAGCGAGGCAGTCCCCACAGCATAGTGAATGGAACACCCGGCACTTTACAGAATCCGGTAAATTGAGCACCCCTCCTTGGGTCAACCTGTACCCCCTACGAATGCGGCGAATAGTCTGCCAATTCTGAAGTGGGGCCCCTCTGCCTCTCAAAGCCATGAGATGCGGACCCGTTGCTTTCCCGAACCCGGCTATCCGTGCACTCCGTCGCGGGGCAAAACCTAGTACAGTAATGAAAAATAGTACAATAGGTACATCGACCGCAACCTGGTCGTGCCCCAAAAGAATATTATACAACAGGCAGTGACGGCAGTCCACATGTTGGACGCTCGCCCCGCAATATCAAATGTACAAATAAACACAAACTGTACTATCATTGCACACTGCTATCCATCACGACAAATCCGCAACATCACAGCACAACACAGAACATCAACGCGAATGTCACGTTCGTAAACCCGTCTAAAAGAACTATAGCAATCAGACGCGGTTTACCGATCAAATGACATTCCCGGTCGGAGATATAATGTAAGCACTGTAAACTAACGTGTTTAAATTTCGATCGACCAAAGACCAAATATCAAAAAGTGGGCCCCACTGCTTACTGGTGAACAGTAACAAAACCTGGGCCAAAACGATATTGACCAAAAATCCCAAAATCCAACACAGAACCCACTGACAAAATTTGGGAGCACGTGCTCCCCACGTGGCCGCGGATGCGCGGCCAAACCATGGGTTTGGCCGCGTTTCCGCGGCTTCTTGGAGGAATCACGACCCCAAATTTTGTCGTGGCTCTTAAAAATGCCTGCACAGATTTTTAAGACATCCAGAAATAAATTTTGAGACCGTTTAAAATTAACAGAAACTGTCGGGCTAGGATTTTGCCGTTTTTGATTTTCGGTTCGATCGATGTTTTGAACGCGTTAGCACAAGTTAGTATAGCAAAATGGTGAGGCTCTGATACCACTGTAAGTCTACGCTAGCGCCCCGACAGTCTACAGACGCCAAATGCGGAACAAAAACTTTTTAACTGGCGCTATCGTATACTTTAACCCGGATCTGCCATTATTGCTAAACTAACAAACTGTAAAGAGTGTAGAAAGATTGTACCGAACAATCCGAGTCCTTCGTTCTTCAACCATCATCCCACGCTCCGTTGCGGCTGCTCCGATCTCGTCGATCTCCTATATCCTCGTCGAGGTAGCACCACATCACCGATTCTTTAAACGGGCTCCCGCCTCTGACTCGAGGCAACTCGATCGTCAAGTTTGCTAAAAGAGACGACCAAGAATGATGTAGAGAATGAGTAGATGACTTTGTCTCACTTCGTCCAAGTCTGTGGACGATCGGTTAATGAAGTTGCCGTGGAAATCGGGTGATGGAATGAAATGAACTGTAAAATTCCATACACCCCGAATACTATCATAATCTTTTCAACAAATGAATCAAGTAAGTAAAAGAGAGAGGGGAGGGGCCTTTCTTATAAAGAGAAGGAGGAGGGTGAGTGTAGGAGGGAAGTGGTGACCATAAGAGAAAGCTTCTCACTTCAAAAGATCTTAAGCATAACAAAACTCATTAAAGCAAAACAATGACTCACAAAGATACATTGAATCAAAAACCTAGTCACCAAAAGCATTAATGACACCATTAATGCACTAATGACTCACTAGCCTCATCACCACTTCTAGAAGCTTCTAGAATGATGACTCACCTCATCTGTAGAAAAGATAAATCCGTCTTTAACAGAATGTTAAAAGACGGCTGATAGAAAATCGGAAACTGGCAACTTCCAAAAGTGATCCTGAAACGACTTTCAGGATAACCCCGAAACTGTATAAATATACCCGCATTTGTATTACGACCGAATACAAATGCAACTGAGACAAAGATATTATACCTACTCAATATAATACTCGGATCCGGCTTAAACCAAAGCCGACCAGTATCATCTGGCCGAAAAATAACACGTGCGTAAACGCACGTGCATTTTCCGAACCCTGCCATAAAACCATACGGCCTCTACAACGTTTCGCCCGAACTTGGGAAACTGTCTGTGGGGAACTCTAATGACTCGTCAGCACCCTGGCAGTGGGTTTAACCACGAACCGTCAGCGGCACTAGCAATGCGTAACGGCTGCCCACGGACTGACCTCAAGGGAGACCGATGAGCACACTCAAGGGAGGCCGATGAGCGAACTCATCCAGAAACCCTACTGAGCCTAACAGTTACAATGTATATACAGTCCGGTCCGTTCGTCAATGAGTATCGCATTTCTGCCTAGGGGGCTAGTAACGTCAGACCCCCAATAGCAGTATAAGTCGTGTCGGAGTGAAGCCCAATAACACCCTGAGATACTACTGGAGTACCTACCAGTAAATCTCCTGCCACGGCCGTGGGCTTTGTGTAATGGCTCTCCTAGACACAGCACGATCTCGCCCCCAATACCGGGAGAGACAAATCCCCTGCCGATCCGCTCACGTGCCTCCATATGGCTCGGGACTGTACCCAAAAGCTACCTGTTTGCATGACTCCTTTGAGCCGTGGTAGGGTAGAAATCAAAGCACAGTGGGAACTCACACGAGACAAATGGCGACCTCAGGTCGATGAACTAACCTGTACACATGTCACCAGGGAACTGCTATCTGACGATAGATATAATACTAACTAGCAGATTCCCGGCGAGTCCTGTCCGGTGTACTCATAACCCAATGAGCACCTGTATACATCTTAGGTGATCCAACTGACACCAGTGGCTTGTGAGACCGGCCACCGCCCCTCGTCGGGGTCTCGACTGTACACACTAGTCTACTCCGGAGTATCGATGCCCTGTCTCGAAACTCCCACGACTAGGGACCACAATTAAGGATATGCATATAAACTACCCAACTCTCACGTATATGATCGCCATCATACTGTTGGTAGTAAAGCAAGATCCTAAGGGCTCTATCAAAGTGTAACATGCAATCAGTCACCTGAACATGTACACGACTGATAAAGGCAAACCAGATAGCATACTATCATCTTGAGTAAGACTGTTCTACCGGTATAGGTCCTCCGCAATCATTGCAATCACATACCTGCGATCCAATAATTGACTATGAGGGCACTATCTCCAACAGGACGGACTCGTCGAGAACTCCAAGATGGTATTATACCTAACGTCAAATAGCAGTTCTCTGGTGACACTGGTACAGGTTAGTTTGTAGACCCGAGATCATCATAGAATCTTGTGTGATTCCCACTGTGCTTTGATTTCCACTTTAGCACGTTCAAGAAGACGTGCAAAACGGTGGTTTTTGGGTACGGTCCCGAGTCACATGGAGGCAATGAGTGATAGGAGGAGTTTCGTCTCTCCCGGTATTGGGGGTTGATGTTGCGCTGTGCTCGATTGGCCTTAACAGGGAATTCCCTGGCCAGGGCTGATTTAGATATTTACTGGTAAGTGTTATCAGTAGTTTCTCGACCCGTTATGATCCTTATATTGGCATGAATTTTCGGTTATTGGGGGTCTGACGTTTACCACCCTTAGACTGGATATGCGACATATCAGACGAGGAGAACGGACTGTACGGTAGTGTTTCTGACAGGATTTACAGGAGCTAGAGCGGGCTTGCTTGCTGATGTTCGGATCGTTCAATACCCGGGTAGACGTTACGTCCAGCTAGTACCGCTGACGGCTTGTGGGTGCTTGATCTGATCATCACCTACTGTCGGCGTATTGACGAGTCTTTAGAGTCCTACATGGAGGTTTTACTGGCTCAGGAAAAATGAAGTAGGAGCATATATGTAATATCTGCGGGACCGAGATTAATACGAGTATGTGATACCGTATTCTATTCTCGTGATATTTGTATCGGTCGGTTATATGTGATATAGCCGGGTTATCGAAGCAAGTGTTGATTCGATAAGGTTGTACATTTAATATTAGTCGGTTATATGTGATATAGCCTGATTATTAAATCAAGTGTTGATTTAATAATTTAGTGTATAATTGTATATTTGATATACTAGTTTACATTAACTAATATTATCTCACTTAAGCATTTATTTTCTCACATGTGCACACTTAATATATATGTGATATATATTAATTGTGTTTTTCTTTTGTGTCATGGTTGTTGATACACACTACATGGGTGTATGAGACTTACACCATACTAATTGTAATGTAGGGTTTAAATATTTAAAGTAAATCCAAATTAGTGGATAATTGCTCACATGCATGAAGCTTGTAGAAACTTATGGATGCATTGACTTAGTCCACTCATTTTGTTTTACTTAAGATATTTATTTACCTAACCATTATAATTTAGCCATGGTTATGTCTCTACATGAGTTAGATATATGATAAAAACTCACCCATGGTTGATTCTCTCACCTCAATTAGTTCATTCTCATCTCTTGATCATCTTCTTCATCCTTGAGAAAAAGCTTGCTAGGTTTTTCCAGAGAGAGAAAATATTGTAAGAAAAATAAAACTAAAGTGAGCCCACTTCCTACATCATCATCCTCTACTAGATTAGCACTTTAGTATAGGGTGTTAGCTTCACTAATCTCTCATTAGTGATGTAGTAGCTTGAGTTAGTGTCTCCTCGACGTAGATCATCTTCGGCCTCGAAGACTTCAAGCAAGATCGTTCCATTCAACTTGAGAAGCCATTCAAGAGTCCGGGAGTTCCATGATCGCAGCGAAAGGACCACTACAAGGAGCTATTGAAGTGAAAGACCGGACTACAAAGGTTGTATTCCGTTATCACTTAGATGTAAAGATGTTTTCTTTATAGTTTAGCTCCTAAAACTCTAGTTAGATCCTTGGTTAGGGTTGTTTAGCACACTACTTTTTTAAATATAGCATGTTAGATACCTTGTAAAACCTTGTGGTTATGCCTAAGAACCCTAGAGTCGTATCAGAGCCTTGCTAGAGCATTAGGAGTTGTCTAGGTGAAGTTAGAAGTTCAAACAAACTCCGAAAACACGATATTGCCCACTTTCTGGAAATTTTTCAAAATGTTACAATTTTTCACATTAAAAATCCTCAGAAAATCATGCAGGTAAAACTATGGACCCTCTAGAAGAACGACACCTTAACTCGACAACATGACCGTGGAACCGCGGCCAAACCATGGGTTTGGCGGCGGTTCCGCGGCACCATGTGTGAGGCTTGGGCCGATACTTCTACGGTTGGTCTGTAGCTACTGGGCATGCTTCTGGGTATTTTTGATATTGCTCAAGTGTTGAGCTTTCTAGGAATTTTGGGAATTCTTTGATTCGATCGAAAGATTTAACATCGTCTAGCTTTTTCTGTAATATGATACAATATGTGGAATTCATATAGTTAGGCATGAAATCCGTAATATGTGATATTTCTGGTTTCGATGTCTAAGATGATTGTGGATTCCAAATGTTGTAGTTTGACATTTTCATTCTGCGACCGTAAGTATAATATGTGGTGTATCGCCGGTTTTGTTGCTATACGTCAACGATAATTGGGATACGCATATTTACTTACGTTGATGACATGTGATGTTATGTGTTGCTGTGATATGTTATATTGGATCTTCGCGTTTTGAATAGCCAGGAGTTTTATGCGAGATGAGAGTTTTTATTTTCATTCATATAAAATTAATTGTATATAATATTCTTTTATTGGGGCACTTCCGGGTTAAAGATGATGTCACCATTGTTGTATATTATTTACTTTTCTGCATTAGGATAGACCCAAGGAGGGGAGCACAAGTAACCGGGTTCTAGAGTCCAGTGGGAGACCATCTCGAGGAGTCGAGTCTGGGTCTCCTAACTCTAGAATTGATAGGGTTGCTTGCCGCTCTCATAGGGGTCTAGGGATGTGGGTTTGGCTATTCATCGCGACCGTGGAATCCGTGTGTCATACAAGCTCAAAATGAAACACGGACCTCATAGTATATCCAATATTTCATATGTTTCTTCTGCTGCTCTGTGATGTGATCACTGTGGATTCTGAAACGAATGGATACATATTATATATGAGATATATAGTAGATGTTGCTTATGTTTTGAACCCGCGCTAGTCCCTTCCCGGTATGCTGTTAGTTAAGTAATCTAACGGTGCATACCGGGACACTGTGGCGAATGCGGATGGCATAAACGTACGTTGTATTTTCGTTTATTCTGTGATGCTTAGGAAGCATAAATTGATGGGACTTCATAAATGAGATTAATGAAAGAAATGAAACCTAAAAAATGTTGTAGAATCAAATTTTCAAAAAAAAAGGGTAGCCATAGTTTTTTCTTTGCATAGCGGTATTCCTTGTAGAATATCCAACACCTTATTCGATAAGAAAAGAGCTGAGTGTTAGTTGTATGTATGCCCTACAGGCCAGTATTGTACAGATGATGTATATTATATTGGATGCTTGGACATATATAGAGATGAATTTCTTGCTCGATATGATAGTATGCTATCTGGTTACTCTTTATCTTATCATGTATACTAGTCTCTTTATACTGTCTTATGGTTACATGTTGGTAAAGCCCTTAGGATGTGTACTTGACTACCTGGATTATGATACGGATCATACTAGTGGGGACATGGTAGTCTAGAAGTACATCCTTCAAGGTCCCTAGTCGTAGGTGTATCGAGACGGGGCATCGATATACCAGTGTAGACTAGCGTATACGCTTCTCGACCCATGATATGGGCGATGGATGATCCTATATCCATTGGTGTTTGACATCAGAGATGGTATACAGGTGCTCAGTGGAGACTGGGTACACTGGACGGACTCGCCGAGAACTCCCAGATGGTATTATACCTCACGTCAGATGGCAGTTCTCAGGTGACACTTGTGCAGGTTAGTCTGTAGACCCGAGATCGTCATAGAGTCTTGTGTGATTCCCACTGTGCTTTGATTTCCACCTTACCACGTCCATGAGGGCGTTCAAAACGGTGGTTTTTGGGTACAGTCCCGAGTCACATGGAGGCAATGAGCGATAGGAGGGGTTTCGTCTCTCCCGGTATTAGGGGTTGATGTTGCGCTGTGCTCGATTGGCCGTAACAGGGAAGTCCCTAGCCAGGGCTGATTCAGAGATTTCCTGGTAAGTATTACCAGTAGTTTCTCGACCCGTTATGAGCCTCATATCGGCACGACTTATTGGTTATTGGGGTCTGACGTTTACCACCCCTAGACTTGATATGCGACATATCAGACGAGGAGACCGGACTGTACAGGAAGTGTTGCCGATTGGCTCGACGGGAGTTGTAGCAGGTTCGCTTGTTTTCTTCTGATCGCTCAATACCCGGGTGGCCGTTACGTTTAGCTGACCACTTGCGGCTTGGGGGTGCTTGATATGATCATCACCCACTGCCGGCGTATTGACGAGTCTTAGAGTCCCACAAAGGAGTTACCTAGTCCAGGCGAAATGTTGTGGTGCGCGTATGCGATATGCGCATGGACCTGATTAAAATGCGCGTATGGGATACCGTATATTGATCGGGCGGCTTGCTTTTGGTGGGGTCGTATGTGATATGGCCGAATTGATAAATCAAGTGTTGATTTATCATTCAACCATTATTTTCTCACTAGAAATCCTTTCTTGAGTTTGATGTATGTATGCATGCATGTATGCTTTCTTTATAGATTCATGCACATATGGATGTACATACACACACACATACATACATACATCCTTCATGGTTGTACATACATGAAAATGGTGGCAATATAAGACTCACACCATGGTTGGATTTATATATGATTTATTATTGCATTTGATTTAAAACAAAAGAAAAGAAAAGGATAATTCATGGATACTTTCTACACTCTTCTTGACCTAACCATTCTCACCCACCATTTGACCATGGATTACTTTTCCTTTTGTGTTTTTAACTCAAATTCAATAATATCCTAACCATGGTTTGATATGAGAAGAGGAAAATATATATTGATATATTTTCTATTTTCTTTCATGAGTTGAACTTATCTTCTTCTCAAAAAGCCATCATCTTATTCTTCCTCTCTCATTTTTCTCTCTAGATTTTTGTAGTGAGCAATATACTCATCAAGTTAGGATTTTGAAGTGAGAAAGAGAACCACAACATCATTCTACACAAGTCTAGCCCACTTGTTTGGAGTGTTATCTTCATTTCATTCTCTTGATCGGGTGAAGTTGCAAGCTTGGACAAAGCGGACTCCGGATGGATCATCGGTGACCTAGAGGAGTTCAAGCGGACCCGTTTCCAAACCCCAAGTAGCCGAGGAGTATAGCTTAGGGAGCTACAAAGGTTGTACTCTCAAAACCCTAGCTTTTCTTGCTTATGTTGATATGCAAAATTTCGAAACCCTAATTTTCTAGGAACGATTCTATGTTCGTTAACTTAGCACCCTAAAAATTCCATCTTTGGTACATGTGATGCTTCCAAAATCTACATAAGGTGCTAGGTAAACCTTTCATTGGTATCAGAGCCAACCTAGAAAATTAGGCGACACTTCTACGAAGTAAAAACTCCGATCGAACAAAAATACGACATTACGGGACCTTCTCTGGACAATTTTTAAAATTTGGATTTTTTCAAAATTAAAAATACTTAAAAATTACAGCAGGAAAATATAAGAACTGTGAAATTCGAAGCCATGAACAGTTCAAACCACCGTGGAACCGCGGCCAATCCTTGCTTGGGCCGCGGATCCGCGGCCATACAGAGGGGTCATGACTTCTTATTTGCACAGTAATTCCTAAAACTGCATGTATAATGTTTTAGGTATTTTTAATCGGATTCTTGTTCTGTAAATTCTGGAGATGGTTTTGGACTCGTCGATTCGATCAGAATTTTCATTTCGTGTCTTTTCCGGATAAATTAGAATGTATTGAAGTATTTGAACGAGTATCATTTGCTCACTTTTCACGGGGTTTAAAATCTTTCGGAAATACGTGCAAGTTTGTTTGTGGTGGACCCTCTAGAAGACAACAAACCTTAACTCGATTATGTGACCGTCTTGAACTGCCTTTTGAACCTTAGGGTTTGGGGCAGTACGGCGTGCCACATGTGAGGCGTTGGCTTGACCCTTCTACGGCTGGACCGCTACCACTGTGTCACATTCTGGGTTTTTGAACTCCGCTCAAGTGTTGAGGTTTAGGGAATTTTGGGTATTTGATCATTCGTTCGAAAACTTTGATACCGTCTAATTATCTGGAATGAGATTCAATATGTGGAATTCATATAGTTGGACATGAAATACGAAGTATGTGATATTTCGTATTTATGATGTCTAAAGAGAATGTGGATTCCAAATATTGCAGTTTTACACTTTCTTTTCTGTGACCGTAAGTGTAGTATGTCGATATCGCCGGTTTCGTTTCTATACATCAACGACAATTGGGGTACGCATACTTACTTACGTTGATGATATATGATATTATGTGTTGCTGAGATATGATGTGCAGGATTGTCGCGATTGAATAGCCGGGGGGGTTTTATGTGAGATGAGAGTTTTATATTTTCATTCATGTAAATTTAAATGTAATGTAATATTCTTTTATTTGGGGCACTTCCGGGTTGAGGTTGTTGCCACCAGTGTTGTATATTATTTACTTTTCCGCATTAGGATGGACCCAAGGAGGGGAGCATAGGTGACCGGGTTCTGGGGTTCAGTGGGAGGCCATCTCGAGGAGTCGATACCGGGTCTCCTAAACTCCAAAATTTGTAGGGTCACTTGCCGCTCTCGTAGGGGTCCAGGGTGTGGGCTTGGCTATTCATCGCGACTGTGGAATCCGTATTTTCTATTTTTGGCTAAATATTAAATACGGACGTCCTAGTATATCCCACATTATATCTATGTTTCTGCCTCGATATCTGTGATGTGATCATTTGATATGTTCTGTGATGGATACACTATATAGTATATATGATATATTATATAGGCATTACTTATGTTTTACACCCGTGCTAGCCCTGCCCTGCTCTGCCGTTAGTTACCTAACCTAACGGTGCATGAGGGGACATCGAGGCGAATGCGGATGGCATAATTGTACGTCGTATTTATCTGTGATGTTTAGGCGACTTAAATGATGGGACTTCATTAATGTGAATAATGAAAGAAAAGAAACCTAAAAGATGTTGAAGAATCAAATTTTAAAATAAAAGGGTAGCTACAGTTTTGCTTTGCATAGCGGTATATATGATATACCCTGCACCTTATTCGATGAGGAAAGGGCCGAGATCCCTTCACCGGGAGTGACCTCTTTAGCGAAACTGGCAGATGCTACAACACTCTGTTTGACTTTTGACTGCTTTTGGAGTTTTTCTTTGCACAGTGATATATATGATATATCCCGCACCTTATTCGATGAAGAAAGAGCCGAGATCCCTTCACCGTGAGTGACCTCTTTAGCAGAACTAGTAAAAGCCTCAAAATCACTCCATTTCAAAATTCACTCGATTCTACAACGATATCAAGTTCATTACGCTCATGGTTTTTCTGAAAAACCAGCGTAGCCCTCCGTCATTTCAGATAAGTATTACTTAGTATTCATGCTGCGGTAGTTTGGCCTCCGTCAAGACGTAGTGTATGGTAGCTAACTAGTACTTATCTGCTAGCATATGATGCGATTGGATTAGGTTATTCGTACGGCGTAGTTTGGCCTCCGTCAAGGGTCGTACGGGTGGGTTTAATTCAATCAAGAAATGACGGGTTGAACTTGACTAGCGTCCTATGGGTAGTTTGGCCTCCGTCAAGGTCATGGGACGCTAGGGGCAAAAGCATTATCGGGAATTTCAAGTGTTGAAATTTGCAATGAGATTGCATACCTTCTATGAGATAGTTGGATCCCGATACCCAATGCGAGTAATTGTTACTCCCGGGAGAGTTTTACACAGGACAATTAGCCGATCAAGTAGGTGTCTAGAAAGGTGTCAACGGGGTTACGCCTCTGGGAAAACGAGGTTTACTTTAATTAGGTCCGTGCGAAAGCAGGGGGAACCTCCCTCAAAGTATCGACACTGGCCTGGCTGAAAGATCGGTGAAGTTGTAGGGTGTAATTAATCCCGGCTAGTCTTTCCTTTTAGGGTTTGAAGGAAGATTTGATAAAAACAGTGGGCGCCATCCTGATTAGATAAGATAATAACCAATCTGATCTTGCAAGAGCATATGCTAAAGTGTTTTCTTCTCTCTCTCTCCAGGTAGCGACCATGTCATGCCATAATCAAGATAATAATATGGATGTATTGACCAGACCCGCATGTTATACTGTGCAGGGGAACGTTAAACCCGTTCTATCTTATAAGTGTTATAAGACTGAACAGGAAACAGGAGAATATCTGGATTCTCACGCCGCCCAAACGGAGAACATGCATGTTGATGCACCTTCTTCGGGTGTGTTTGTCATTGAGAACTGTTTTTCAGTTCACCCTACGTCCTGGGTATTAGATACCGGATCAGGATCCCACATATGTGAACAGTTACATGGGCTACGAAAAGGTAGAGAACTGGGAAAAGGTGATCATTCCGTTCAAGTAGGGAATGGTGCAAGTATTGCAGCCAAAGCAGTTGGCGAATATCACCTAGTATTACCAAGTGGTGATACAATGATTCTAAATGAGTGCTATTATATACCGAACATGATGTGCAACATTATATCAGTTTCTTTATTAAGTAAAGAAGGATATAATTTTGTAGTAAAGGATAATGTTATGAACATATTCCTAGATCAAAAGTTGATTGCATCAGGCTCGTTACATAATGGCATATTCATTCTAAATCAAAATACAGTCCTCAATATACAAAACACAAACAAGAGGAAAAGTTCAGAAATGAACGAATCCTTCTTATGGCATTGTAGACTTGGTCATATCAATGCGACACGACTGGCTAAGTTAAATAAAGATGGATATTTGAATTCGTTCAAATTATCATCTTATGATACTTGCCATTTATGTCTCAAAGGCAAGATGACCAAAACTCCGTTTACGGGACACGGAAAAAGAGTTATCGAACTCTTGGGACTGATACATAGTGATGTATGCGGTCCCATGTCTACACATGCCAGGGATGGTTCTTCGTACTTCATTACATTCACTGATGATCTCTATAGATTCGGATATGTGTTCCTGATGAAACACAAATCAGAAGCTTTTGAGAAATTTAGAGAATATAAACAAGAAGTCGAGAACCAAACCGGAAAAAGTATTAAGATCCTTCGATCTGATCGAGGAGGAGAATACTTAAGCAATGAATTCAGAGATTATCTAAAAGAGAATGGGATTCTCTCTCAGCTTACTCCTCCTTATACACCACAGCACAACGGTGTATCGGAGCGGAGAAATCGCACCCTATTAGATATGGTGCGCTCTATGATGAGTGCAGCTGAGTTACCTATTTCCTTCTATGGATATGCACTGGAGACAGCTGCATACCTATTGAATAGAGTTCCAACCAAATCAGTGCCTACCACTCCATATGAGATATGGAATGGTAAGAGACCATGTCTTAATTTTATTCAGATATGGGGTTGTCCGGCCTATGTTAAAACACAAAATCCGGACAAACTCGAGGCAAGATCTGTTCTATGTAAGTTTGTTGGATATCCCAAACATTCGCGAGGGTATATCTTTTACCACTCCGAGGAACAAAAGGTGTTTGTTTCGCGACATGCCACTTTCTTAGAAAAATGTTTTCTTATGAAACAAACAAGTGGCATTGAGGTAGAACTGGAAGAGGTTCCAGCGACACAAACTATAACAGAAGACTTGGTAGAACCAGAGGATTCAGTAGTACCCGACGAACTCCAGCCTCTCCGCCGATCTAGCAGGGTTTCTCATCCACCTGAGAGATACTACGGTTTTCTCATTGACGGTGGGAGCGAGGATTGCATCATGGAGGATGATGACCCAACTAGTTTCGAGCAGGCCATCACGAGTAGAGACTCAGTGAAATGGCTGGATGCAATGCGGTCTGAGATGGAATCTGTACACCAACAAAGTATGGACTTTAGAAGATGCTCCTGAAGGGGTAAAACCCATTGGGAGCAAGTGGATCTTCAAGAAAAAACTTGGTGTAGATGGGAAAGTGGAGACTTTCAAAGCTAGACTTGTTGCAAAAGGTTTTCGTCAATGACCGGGTGTGGACTATGACGAAACCTTTTCTCCAGTGGCTATGCATAAATCCATCCGGATCATGCTTGCCATCACTGCATATCATGATTACGAAATCTGGCAAATGGATGTAAAGACCGCCTTTCTAAACGGTGATTTAGAAGAGTGCGTGTACATGACTCAGCCAGAAGGCTTCGTAGACAGTGGGAGCAGCGGGAAGGTGTGCAAGCTGCTTAAATCCATTTATGGATTAAAGCAAGCATTGCAGAGTTGGAACATCTGCTTTAACGTCGTTATCAAAGAGTTTGATTTCGTCAAAAACGTAGATGAACCTTGTATTTACAAGAAGGTAGCAGAGAGTAAGGTTGTCTTCCTCGTATTGTACGTGGACGACATACTCTTGATAGGAAATGACATTCCTATGCTGCAATCGGTCAAGCTCTTCTTATCACAAAGATTCTCATTGAAAGATCTTGGTGATGCCTCCTGCATATTGGGAATTAGGATCTATAGAGATAGATCCAAACGGATATTGGGATTGTCCCAATCCAGGTACATTGACACCATACTAAAGAGGTTTAGTATGGAAGAATCCAAGCGTGGGAACTTACCTACGATCTCTGGAGTCACTCTCTCCAAAGAGATGTCTCCCAAGACTGATTTGGAGAGAGCTCGCATGGAAGGGATACCCTATACTTCGGCTGTAGGCTCTATCATGTAGGCGATGCTATGTACCAGATCCGATGTAGCATACTCACTAAGTGTAGTGAGCAGGTATCAAGCTGATCCTGGAGAGAGTCACTAGACAGCTGTGAAGAGCATTCTCAAGTACTTACGAAGGACTAAAGAGATGCTCTTGGTGTATGGTAAAGGAGAACTCCAAGTGGAGTCCTTTACCGATTCGAGCTTCCAGAGTGATAAGGACGACTCTAAGTCGCAGTCGGGATTTGTCTTTACCCTTTACGGAGGGGCGGTTAGTTGGAAGAGTTCCAAGCAGGAAACCGTGGCAGACTCGACGATGGAGGCTGAATACATCGCTGCCAACGATACTGAATACATCGCTGCCAACGATGCTGCCAAAGAGGCTGTCTGGATCAAAAAGTTCATTACTGAACTTAGAGTGGTTCCATCCATTGAACATCCAATACCTTTGTATTGCGATAACAATGGAGCGGTGGCTTTGGCCAAGGAACCCAGGTCCCATCAGCGATCCAGGCATATTCTGAGGCGGTATCACCTGATCCGGGAGATAGTTAATCGCCGGGAGATCGAGGTCAGGAGGGTTGACACGAAGAACAACACAGCGGATCCACTCACGAAGGCCATTACCCAGATACAGTTTGAGAGACTCTTCGGGATGCTCGGTATGCGATACTACAGCAGCTGGCCCTAGTGCAAGTGGGAGATTGTTAGTTGTATGTATGCCCTAGAGGCCAGTATTGTAAAGATGATGTTTATTGTATTGGATGCTTGGACATAAATAGAGATGACTTTCTTGCTCGATATGATAGTATGCTATCTGGTTACTCTTTATCTTAACATGTATACTAGTCTCTTTATACTGTCTTATGGTTACATGTTGGTAAAGCCCTTAGGATGTGTACTTGACTACCTGGATTATGATATGGATCATACTAGTGCGGACATGGTAGTCCATAAGTACATCCTTCAAGGTCCCTAGTCGTAGGTTTATCGAGACAGGGCATCGATATACCAGTGTAGACTAGCGTATACGCTTCTCGACCCATGAGATGGGCGATGGATGATCCCATATCCATTGGTGTTTGACATCAGAGATGGTATACGGGTGCTCAGTGGAGACTGGGTACACTGGACGGACTCCCCGAGAACTCCCAGATGGTATTATACCTCACGTCAGATGGCAGTTCTCAGGTGACACTTGTGCAGGTTAGTCTGTAGACCCGAGATCATCATAGAGTCTTGTGTGATTCCCACTGTGCTTTGATTTCCACCTTACCACGTCCATGAGGGCGTGCAAAATGGTGGTTTTTGGGTACAGTCTCGAGTAACATGGAGGCAATGAGCGATAGGAGGGGTTTCGTCTCTCCCGATATTGGGGGTTGATGTTGCGCTGTGCACGATTGGCCGTAACAGGGAAGTCCCTAGCCAGGGCTGATTCAGAGATTTCCTGGTAAGTATTACCAGTAGTTTCTCGACCCGTTATGAGCCTCATATCGGCACGACTTATTGGTTATTGGGGTCTGACGTTTACCACCCCTAGACTTGATATGCGACATATCAGACGAGGAGACCGGACTGTACAGGAAGTGTTGCCGATTGGCTCGACGGGAGTTGTAGCAGGTTCGCTTGTTTTCTTCTGATCGCTCAATACCCGGGTGGCCGTTACGTTTAGCTGACCGCTTGCGGCTTGGGTGTGCTTGATATGATCATCACCCACTGCCAGCGTATTGACGAGTCTTAGAGTCCTACAAAGGAGTTACCTAGTCCAGGAGAAATGTTGTGGTGCGCGTATGCGATATGCGCATAGACCCGATTAAAATGCGCGTATGGGATACCGTATTTTGATCGGGCGGCTTGCTTTTGGTGGGGTCGTATGTGATATGGCCGAATTGATAAATCAAGTGTTGATTTATCATTCAACCATTATTTTCTCACTAGAAATCCTTTCTTGAGTTTGATGGATGTATGCATGCATGTATGCTTTCTTTATAGATTCATGCACATATGGATGTACATACACACACACATACATACATGCATCCTTCATGATTGTACATACATGAAAATGGTGGCAATATAAGACTCACACCATGGTTGGATTTATATATGATTTATTATTGCATTTGATTTAAAACAAAAGAATAGAAAAGGATAATTCATGGATAATTTCTACACTCTTCTTGACCTGACCATTCTCACCCACCATTTGACTATGGATTACTTTTCCTTTTGTGTTTTTAACTCAAATTCAATAATATCCTAACCATGGTTTGATATGAGAAGAGGAAAATATATATTGATATATTTTCTATTTTCTTTCATGAGTTGAACTTATCTTCTTCTCAAAAAGCCATCATCTTCTTCTTCCTCTCTCATTTTGCTCTCTAGATTTTTGTAGTGAGCAATATACTCATCAAGTTAGGATTTTGAAGTGAGAAAGAGAACCACAACATCATTCTACACAAGTCTAGCCCACTTGTTTGGAGTGTTAGCTTCATTTCATTCTCTTGATCGGGTGAAGTTGCAAGCTTGGACAAAGCGGACTCCGGGTGGATCATCGGTGACCTAGAGGAGTTCAAGCGGACCCGTTTCCAAACCCCAAGTAGCCGAGGAGTCTAGAGTAGGGAGCTACAAAGGTTGTACTCTCAAAACCCTAGCTTTTCTTGCTTATGTTGATATGCAAAATTTCGAAATCCTAATTTTCTAGGAACGATTCTATGTTCGTTAACTTAGCACCCTAAAAATTCCATCTTTGGTACATGTGATGCTTCTAAACTCTACATAGGGTGCTAGGTAAACCTTTCACTGAGATCCCTTCACCGGGAGTGACCTCTTTAGCGAAACTAGCAGATGCTACAAACACTCGGTTTGTTTTTGATTGTTTCTATATTTCTTGCTTTGCATAGTGGTATTTATGAAATATCCTGCACCTTATTCGATAAGGAAAGAACCGAGATCCCTTCACCGGGAGTGACCAATTTAGCGAAACTAGTAAAAGCCTAAAAAACACTCCTTTTCAAAAATCACCCGATTCTACAATGATATCAAGTTCATTACGCAAAAGGTTTTCATAAAAACCTGTCGTAGCCTTCCGTCATTTCAGATAAATACTACTTAGTATCCGTGCTATGTTTGTTGACTATGTTAAGGCATAGTGTGCGGGAGCTAATTAGTGCTTATCTACTTAAGCATGAGATGCGATTGGATTAGAGTACTCATACGACTTTGTTGACTATGTTAAGGGTCGTGCGGGTGGGTTTAATTCAATCCGGAAATGGCGGGTTGAACTTGGCTAGCGCTTATGATTTGTTGACTATGTTAAGGTCATAAGTTGCTAGGGGCAAAATATTATCGGGAATTTTAAGTGTTGAAATTTGCAATGAGATTGCATACCTTCTATGAGATAGTTGGATCCCGATACCCACTGCGAGTAAGTGTTACTCCTTGGAGAGTCTTGCACTTTACAATTAGACGATCAAGTTGGTGTCTAGAAAGGTGTTTACGGGGTTATGCCTCTGGGAAAACGAGGTTTATTTTATTTAGGTCCGTGCGAAAGCACGGGGAACCTCCCTCAAAGTACCAACACTGGCCTGGCTGAAAGATTGGTGAAATTGTAGGGTGTAATTAATCCCTGCTAGTTTTTCCTTTTAGGGTTTGAAGGAAGATTTGATAAAAAAAGTGGGAGCCATCCTGATTAGATAAAATAATAAACAATCTGATCTTGCAAGAGCATATGCCAAAGTGTTTTCTTCTCTCTCTCTCCAGGTAGCGACCATGTCACGTCTTAATCAAGATAATAATATGGATGTATTGATCGGACCCGCTTGTTATACTGAGCAGGGGAACGTTGGTCCCTCTCCCACTTATAATTGTTATAAGTCCGAGCAGGGAATAGGGAAATATACGGATTCCCATGCCGCCCAAACGAAGAACAAGCATGATGATGCGTCTTCTTCGGGTGTGTTAGTTATTGAGAACTGTTTCTCAGTTTACTCTGTGTCCTGGGTATTAGATACCGGATCAGGATCCCACATATGTAATATGTTACATGGGCTTAGGAAAGCTAGAGAACTGGGAATGGGTGATCATTCCGTAAGAGTAGGAAATGGGGCAAATGTTGCAGCCAAAGCAGTTGGCGAATATCACATTGTATTACCAAATAGTAATACAGTGATTCTGAACGAATGCTATTACATTCCGACACTGATATGAAATCTTATATTAGTTTCTTTACTAAGTAAAGAAGGATATAATTTTGTAGTACAGGATAATGTTATGAACATCTTCCTGAATCAAAAGTTGATTGGATCAGGCTCATTAAATAATAGCATATACGTTCTAGATCAAACCACAGTTCTTAATGTACAAAACACACACAAGAGGAAGAGTTCAGAAATGAACGAATCCTTCTTGTGGCATTTTAGACTAAGTCATATCAATGCGGCACGACTAGCTAAGTAGCATAAGGATGGATATTTTAATCCCTTCGAATTTTCATCTTATGACACTTGCCAGTCATGTCTCAAAGGCAAGATGACCAAAACTCCATTTACAGGACACGGAGAAAGAGTTACGGAACTCTTGGGACTTATACATAGTGATGTATGCGTTCCCATGTCTACACATGCCAGGAATGGTTCCTCATACTTCATTACATTCACTGACGATCTCTCAAGATTCGTACATGTGTTCCTGTTGAAACATAAGTCTGAAGCTTTTGAGAAATTCAAGGAATATAAATCCGAAGTCGAGAACCAAACGGGTAAAAGTATTAAAATCCTACGATTTGATCGAGGAGGTGAATACTTGAGCACGGAGTTCTTGGAATATCTAAAAGAGAATGGGATTCTCTCTCAACTTACTCCTCCGTATACACTACAATACAACGTTGTATCGGAACGGAGGAATCATACCCTATTAGATATGGTGTGCTCTATGATGAGCACTGCTGAGTTGCCTATTTCCTTTTGGGGTTATGCACTTGAGACAACAACATATCTATTGAATCAAGTTCCATCTAAATCTGTGCCTACCACACCATATGAGATATGGTGTAGGAAGAGACCATATTTTAAACGAGTTAAGATATGGGGTTGTCTGGCCTATGTCAAAAGGCAAAATCTAGACAAACTCAAGGCACGGACCATTCTTTTCAAGTTTGTCGGATATCCGAAGAATTCACAAGGATATATTTTCTACCACGCTGAGGAACAAAAGGTGTTTGTTTCTCAATACGCCACCTTTTTGAAAAAGGAATTTCTTGTAAAAGAAATTAGTGGCAAAGAGGTAGAGCCGAAAGAAGTTCCAGCACCACAAACTGCAACTGATGATTTAGTGTAAAAGAAATTAGTGGCAAAGAAGTAGAGCCGAAAGAAGTTCCAGCACCACAAACTGCAACTGATGATTTAGTGTAACCAGAGGATTCGATAGTTCCCAACGAACCTCGGCTTCTCTGCCGATCTAGTAGGGTTCTTCATCCACCTGAGAGATACTACGGTTTTCTCATTGATAGTGGTAGCGAGGATTGCATCATGGATGATGATGGCCCGACTAGCTTCGAGCAGGCCATCATGAGTGGAGACTTTGTGAAATGGCTGGATGCAATGCGATCTGAGATGGAATCCATGTACACCAACAAAGTATGGACTTTGGAAGTTGCTCCTGAAGGGGTAAAACCCATTGAGAGAAAATGGATCTTTAAGAAGAAACTTGGTGTAGATGGAAAAGTTGAGACTTTCAAAGCTAGACTTGTTGCAATGGGTTTTCGTCAAAGACCAGGTGTGGACAATGACAAAACCTTTTCTCCAGTGGCTATGCTTAAGTCCATCCAGATCCTACTTGCCATTGCTGCATACCATGACTACGAAATCTGGCAAATGGATGTTAAGACCGCCTTTCTAATTGGTGATTTGGAAGAGTGCGTGTACATGACTCAGCCAGAGGGCTTCGTAGACAGTAGGAGCAGCAGAAAGGTGTGCAAGCTGCTTAAATCCATCTACGGGTAAAAGCAATCATCGCGGAGTGGGAACATCTGTTTTGATGTCGTTATCAAAGAGTTTTATTTCGTCAAAAACGTAGATGAACCTTGTATATATAAGAAGGTGGCAGAGTGTAAGGTTGTCTTCCTCGTATTGTACATAGATGACATACTCTTGAAAGGAATTGACATTCCTATGCTGCAATCGGTCAAGCTCTTCTTATCACAAAGATTCTCAATGAAAGATTTAGGGGATGCCTCCTACATCTTGAGGATTAAGATCTATAGAGATAGATCTAAACGGATACTAGGATTGTCCCAATCCAGGTACATTGACACTATACTAAAGAGGTTTAGTATGGAAGAATCCAAGAGTTGGTTTTTTCCCACGATCTCAGGACTCACTCTCTCCAAAAAGATGTCTCCCAAGACTGATTTGGAGAGAGCTCGCATGCAAGGGATACCCTATGGTTCAGCAGTAGGCTCTATCATGTACGCGATGCTATGTACCAGACCCGATGTAGCACACTCACTAAGTGTAGTAAGTAGGTATCAAGCAGATCCTGGAGAGAGTCACTGGACAGCTGTGAAGAGCATTCTCAAATACTTGAGAAGGACTAAAGAGATGCTCTTGGTGTATGGTAACGGAGAACTCCAAGTGGAGTCCTTTACCGATTCGAGCTTCCAGAGTGATAAGGACGACTCTAAGTCGCACTCGGGATTTGTCTTTACCTTCAATGGAGGGGCGGTATTCTGGAAGAGTTCCAAGCAGGAAACCGTGGCAGACTCAACGATGGAGGCTGAATATATCGCTGCCAACGATGCTGCCAAAGAGGCTGTCTGGATGAAGAAGTTAGTAACTGAACTTGGAGTGGTTCGATCCATTGAGTATCCAATACCTTTGTATTGTGATAACAATGGAGCGGTGGCTTTGGCCAAGGAACCCAGGTCCCATCAGCGATCCAGGCATATTCTGAGGCGGTATCACCTGATCCGGGAGATAGTTGATCGCCGAGAGATCGAGGCCAGGAGAGTTGACACGAAGAACAATGCTGCGGATCCACCCACGAAGGCCATACCCCAGATACAGTTCGAGAGACTCTTCGGGGTGCTGGGCATGCGATACTACAGCAGCTGGCCCTTATGCATGTGGGAGATTGTTAGTTGTATGTATGCTCTATAGGACATTATTGTACATGTGATGTATATTATAGTGGATGCTTGGACATATATAGAGAGGACTTTCTTGCTCGACATGATAGTATGCTATCTGGTTGCTCTTTATCATAACATGTATACTTGTCTCTTGATACTGTCTTATGGTTACATGTTGGTAAAGCCATTAGGATGTATACTTGACTACCAGGATTGTGATGCAGATCATACTAGTGGGGCCATGGTAGTCTATAATTTCATCCTTTAATGTTCCTAGTCGTGGGTGTATCGAGACAAGGCATCGATACACTAGAGTAGACTAGCGTATACGCTTCTCAACCCATGTGAAGGGCGATGGATGATCCCATATCTATTGGTGTTTGACATCAGAGATGGTATACGGGTGCTCAGTGGAGACTAGGCACACAGGACGGACTCACAGAGAACACCTAGATGGTATTATACCTCGCGTCAGATAGCAGTTCTCTGGTGACACTGGTACAGGTTAGTCTGTAGACCCGAGATCGTCATAGAGTCTTGTGTGATTCCTACTGTGCTTTGATTTCCACCTTACCACGTTCAAGAGGACGTGCAAAACGGTGGTTTTTGGGTACAGCCCCGAGTCACATGGAGGCAATGAGCAATATGAGGGGTTTCGTCTCTCCCGGTATTGGGGGTTGATGTTGCACTGAGCTCGATTAGCTATAACAGGGAAGTCCCTGGACAGGGCTGATTTAGAGATTTACTGGTAAGTGTTATCAGTAGTTTCTCGACCCGTTATGAGCCTCATGTCGGCATGACTAATCAGTTATTGGGGTCTGACGTTAACCACCCCTAGACTGGATATGCGACATATCAGACGAGGAGACCTGACTGTACGGTAGTGTTACTGACTGGCTTACAGGAGCTAGATCGGGCTTGCTTGCTGATCTTCTGATCGTTTAATACCCGGGAAGCCGCTAGGTCCAGCTAGTACCGCTGACGGCTTGTGGGTGCTTGATGTGATCATCACCTACTGCCGGCGTATTGACGAGTCTTTAGAGTCCTACATAGAGGTTTTACTGGCTCAGGCAAAATGAAGTAAGAGCACATATGTGATATGTACGGGACCGAGATTAATACGAGTATGTGATACCGTATTCTATTCTCGCGATATTCGTATCGGTCGGTTATATGTGATATAGCCGGGTTATCGAAGCAAGTGTTGATTCGATAGATTGACACATTTAATATTAGACTGTTATATGTGATATAGGCGGATTATTAAATCAAGTGTTTATTTAATAATTTAGTGTATAATTGTATATTTGATATACTAGTCTACATTAACTAATATTAGCTCACTTAAACATTTATTTTCTCACATGTGCACACTTAATATATATGTGATATATATTAATTGTGTTTTTCTTTTGTGTCATGGTTGTTGATACACACTACATGGATGTATCTTACACCATACTAATTATAATGTAGGGTTTAATATTTAAAGTAAATCCAAATTAGTGGATAATTGCTCACATGCATGAAGCTTGTAGAAGATTATGGATGCATTGACATAGTCCATTCATTTTGTTTTACTTAAGATATTTATTTACCTAACCATTATAATTTAGCCATGGTTATGTCTCTACATGAGTTAGCTATTTGATACGAACTCATCCATGGTTAATTCTCTCACCTCAATTAGTTCATTCTCATCTCTTGATCATCTTCTTCATCCTTGAGAAAAAGCTTGCTAGGTTTTTCCAAAGAGAGAAAATATTGTGAGAAAAATAAAACTAAAGTGAGCCCACTTCCTACATCATCATCCTCTACAAGACTAGAACTTTAGTATAGGGTGTTAGCTTCACTAATCTCTCATTAGTGAAGTAGTAGCTTGAGTTAGTGTCTCCTCGACGTAGATCATCTTCGGCCTCGAAGACTTCAAGCAAGATCATTCCATTCACCTTGAGAAGCCATGTAAGAGTCCGGGAGTTCCATGATCGCAGCGAAGGGACCACTACAAGGAGCTATTGAAGTGAAGGACCGGACTACAAAGGTTGTATTCCATTATCACTTAGATGTAAAGATGTTTTCTTTGTAGTTTAGCTCCTAAAACTCTAGTTAGATCCTTGGTTAGGATTGTTTGGCACACTAATTTTTTAAATATAGGATGTTAGATACCTTGTAAAACCTTGTGGTTGTGCCTAAGAACACTACATTACTAATCCTCGACGTGGCCTGCCACGACCCGAAAATGGCACGTGATGGCCCTTAAACTACGCAACGTCTACAGGCATAACACAATTTAAGTAAGCCGAAAACCCAGCAATCTAAACCATCAAAAGTAGTAAGAAATAATAGCATTTTCAAAACCTTTGAAATCTCAACCCAAATTCTTTAAAAGTCCCACTTATTTTCTTTAAAATTTTGACAAAACCTCCTTTGTAAAATAAGCCCCCAAAAATGGGTACAATATAATATAAGTAAAAGCATCCCAAACGGGAGCAAAATCCACGCCCAACGGCGGAAAACAACCACCACAACAGATATACGACGCCGTAGCGAAGAAAGAGACGATATAAATAATACTGCATAAAAACCTCCAAGTCACAATTATTATGCAATATCGTCCTCACATCAAGTCTCTAAGTCATACAATATAATGGTAGATGGAGAGTACAAGGTATAAGAAAATAATAACAACAATAGATAGCCGCAAAAACCCACCGATAGCGAAACCGTGCACAGTCAGCTAAAGGTATCCGCAGCAAAAAATGATACGATGGTTGAAAATAGCCCTGTCTCTGACTATCCTGAGGAACACCTGCAAAACACTGTGGCACAACGGGGGTGAGTTGCCAACTCGTGAATAGTAAATAATATATGCAGGTAATTGCGAGTATGCACGTACAGCGCGAATCTATTATAAGCATCAAATAGGAATGAATGGTCATATGTAATGCATTGGTCATGAAAGGTACGCTAGCAGGTACTACTAATACATGAAGCAATAATATGACAATCGGCATGCAATAATCATGTAAGGTACTGTATTAGGTACAAATAATACATGAAACAATGCATATAATAGTATGTAAATGCAACAGTCATGAAAAGTACTCTATCAGGTACAACTAATACATGAAGCAGCGCATAAACAATAAATGTGGAGTATGGAATAAAACATGACATTTCCACGGAAATCCTAACCTCGTGGTAGGACCAAAATCCAACAAGACAATCAAGTTCCCAATTTCCACAAATCAGCCCCCAAATTGGCTCTCCAATCATGTAAATCTCATATATATTGAATGTCTAACATCAAGTATATCTCATATACCCCGAATGTACCACATCAAGTAGATTTCACAAATCATGTATGTACAATATCAGTATATCCCAAATATCCTGTGTGTACAATATCGGTATATCCCACATATCCTGTGTGCACAATATCAGTATCAAGTAAGTTTCATATAAGGTGAGTGTCTAACATCGACACCCAAAACATCATGAAACAAGTGTCAAGCATCGACACCGAAATACTGATCTATCAGGTGTTGTCACCACGACTGGCCCCCTGATAGGTACGTATCCATACGTACATGATCCCGGCCTGTATCCCCATGATACCCGTTGAGTCAAAGGTACTGTCACCGGTAGGTACTTACCCACCTTCGAGGCTCATCGCCTATCATCTGCGATCATCTTGCCGAGGGGAACCGTACCGGGCCCTACCATGTACCGACACACGGCCCACTACTCCTCCTCGCATGGAGTATATATAAGCTCAGAACCGAGAAATCTCATGGTGGCTGCAGAAATATCATATAAAGAGAAACCGGGTTTTTCAAATAATGCATAATTTCATGAAACAATCACGGTCCTCAAATCCAGAAAACATCAAGTAATGAATAAGTATAACTGCATGAATCAATACATATATATTAGCGTCCCACTCCTCTAATATATATATATATATATATATGCATATATATATATATGCATATATAACAGCGTCCCACTCCACTGTTATATATACTTAGGAGTAACAATATCAGAGAACATCATATGAAATCCAAGAATGTAACATATGCAACATGAAACAGTAATATGAGCATATAAAGGAAAACCGCTTTTTAACTGCAACAAGTTATTAAATATATATCATGCAGTTCCTGATTTCTCCAAAATCAGATGCAACATCATATACAGGTGAACATGTAGCTATAATAAGGTATGCGTAACCATGTCGGTATAGCAAGATATGTATGTCCATATGTATGTATGTATGATGTAAAAGTATCTGTAGCAAGGTATGTCTCTATGCTTATCCATAATACCTTCCAGGTATATATATGTATGTATGCCAGATGTACATTTAGCTATGTCAAATATGTGTATATACCTATCATTAATGGTACACTACCCTATAGGTATATGGGTAACTAGCATTTAAGCATGTCAGGGCATATGTGTAAGCATGTTGGTATACAGGTATGCTATAAGTCATATGCATAACGAATATGAATCAATGTCCCTAATCAAACAACATCATATCTATAAGGGTGTTGTGCATGTCATGGCAATTATTGACGGTGTGTGTGGCATACAATTAGTGCTCGTGCAACATAAGCCGTCAATAATAGTGCAGTTTCCTAAGGATACTAGTCCAAGCACAACAATTAACTAAGCAGTAGGGTGAATGCGCAATTCTAAATCTGAAATAGAATATGCGACAAGTCAAGTCATCTCTAGCCCAGACGCATAATTCCATGCGGGCGATTCCCCTGTAGATGTTAAGTCTACGCACCCACGCTCCTGGCTAAGTGAAGCCAACCACTTGTTTTCCCCTTATAGCAGTGTCCGAAGTCCCCGCCTGCGAACCTACAAAATTAAAACAATAAAGCAAGTATTTATTAATAATAGACCCAAAACACACACAAACTATATTTAACCAACTCAACAACACAAAAAATACTCTCAAGTGTTCGTATTGTGACTAACTTACATAGCGACACTACGAAAACAACCTGAGAGCAAAATCACACCAAGTGCACGATCCGTGTCGTATAACGCATCGCGCGAACACAAAATACTAGATTATAGGAAAACGATCCTAGATTTTGCATATAGTAAATACTAAAAATTTAAACAGTACCAAACACCCCTAACCAACAGCAGATACTACCCACAAAAAACCCAACACTTAACTCCCCTCAAAACCCGACGTCGCCGGATTTTGCTCTAGGGTCGCCGGCCAAAACCGGTGGGGTGGTGCTCGGGTCTCAGGTGGAACTCCAGGGTCATTAGTACAATATTATAATCTTGTTTGGTCACTCAGTAAAAATCGCAGGTCACAGCAGTTCACAGAAGATCTAAAAAGACACAAAAAGACACGATATTGCACTAATCGATATTTAAAGTGTTATACGCAACAACCAACGTGCTATATATCATAAAAACTCCAATTTAACAGTTTAGGGATTATACCTATCAAAACTTTGCTCACAAGATCCAAGCTTTCCTAGCTCCAAGTGATCAAAGAAGCAAAACTCAAGACTTGAAGTATTTTATGATTTACTTTGGAAATTTTGGAGATTTATTTGGTTTTGAGATGAAAGAAATGAGCAAGGAAAAGCAAGAGAGCAGAACTATATAGAATCTCGGCCAAGTGGGGAAGGGATTTTGTGAAGAGTGTGGAGTTTTCTACCTAGGTCTTCACTAAATGCACATAAATGCACTTAAATGCACATACATGCATGAAGCCACCTCTTTAAATCTTTTATTTTCTTTAAACTTTAAACTTTAATCCTTTGCACAACAAAAGATCTAGATGTTATGTGAAGGGTTTGTTTTACCCAAGTTTGATTTATTTGAAATGATACAATTTTTGGAGAAATTTCCCAAACCCAAAATGTAAATACAACATTAAAATTATATTAAAATAGGGAAAAATTCTAATTGAACCAAAACGTCCCATATACCCCCAAAGCTTGCGCACTAGTTTTATTTTAGCTAAACTAGGTGCTGGCAAGTCTATATGGACGTTTGATCACAGTCGGGTTATAACGGAAAATACCGACAATTTTACCCTAAAACGGAAAACATCGCATAACGATTTTCTAAAACGTTACAATCTCCCCCCTTATAGAAATTCGTCCCCGAATTTAAAATTCTCACTTTGCGTACCTTCAAGGAGATGAGTACAAAACTCCCAACTCTCTCTCGCAGCCTCCCAAGTGACTACCTCACTAAACGGATATATCCAAGAAAACCTTCCACAGATGGCAAGACCCTTGACCGATGCTTCTCCACCAGCTGAGCCACTAACACAAATGGCTTCCGGTGAACGAAAAGATTGTGTCCGAGCTAAATGGTCTGATGTTGAATCATGTGAGAAAGGTCATGAAGGTATTTGCTGTTAGTGTATATGCCCTAGGGGCCATTATTGTATCATACTAGCTTGTATATAACTTAATGGAAGCTTGGGATATTCACAGTTGTATTAACAGTCTTGCTAAACATAGTAGTTTGCTACTTGGTTTATATCTATCTTAATATGTGTATTTGTTTCTTTTAGCATATCGCGAATACATATTGATAGAGCCCTTAAGATCTTGCTTGACTACCGGCGTTGTGATGGCAGTCACACTAGTGGGAGCTAGGTAGTCTACAAGCACATCCTTTTTCAGGTCCCTAGTCGAAGGATTATCGAGACAGGGTATCGATACTCCAGAGTAGACTAGTGTATACGCTTCTCAACCCAGCAGGGGAGATAGTCTGTTCCACAGCCATTAGTACGTTGTACTGGAGATAGTATACAGGTGATCGTTCGGTTATGGGTACACCGGACAGGACTCGCAGGGAACTGTTGGTTGGTATTATACCCATCGTCAGTTAACAGTTCCCAGGTGACATGAGTACAGCATAGTCCGTTGACTTGATACTGCTGCTTCGTCTCGAGTGTGTTCCCACTGTTCTTAGATTGCTACCCTTCCACGGCTCAAAGGAGTCATGCAAACAGGTAGCAGTTGGGTGCAGTCCCGAAGCACTTGGAGGCAGTGGCGGTTAGATAGAATTCGTCTCTCCCGGTATTGGGAGTTGATATCGCACTGTGTTTGGAAAGCCATTACGCGAAGTCCCTGTCTAGGGCAAACGAGAATTACTGGTAGGATTTCCAGTAGCTTCTCAAGGTGTAAGTGGCTTCACTCCGACATGACTTATACAGCTTTTAGGGGACTGATGCTTGCCGCCCCTAGGCCCGATATGCGATAGTCTTAGACGAACAGACCGGACTGTACAGAGATTGTCACATCAGGCTCAGTAGGAGTTCGGATGGGTTTCCTCATCGGCCTTCTTATCGACATCTACCTGTGGACCGTTACGTACAGCTAGTGCCACTTGCGGTCTGTGGTTAAACCTACTGCCAGCGTAATATCGAGTCTTTAGAGTCCCACACAGAGAGTTTCCCTGCTTCAGGCGAAACGATATAGAGGTTGTATGGTTTTACGACAGGGTTCGGACATATACGTGTACTTGTGCTCGTATGATGTTCGGACAGATTATACTAGCGGGATTTAGTTTAAGCCAGATTCTAGTATTGGATTATTGGATTTATGCAGTCTCAGAATATCCGTGTTTTACGGATGGGAGGGGCATTCTCGTAATTAGTCGAGAAGCTTCTAGAAGAAAGGTGAGGTGGAGAGCTTATGTGTAATTTGCTTTAAATGAATTAGTGACTCATGAGATGATTCATCCAAATGAGTTAATGAAGCATTAATTGTTTTAATAACTCATTAGATGATTCATTCAAATTTATTAAATGAAGCATGAAGATATTTGTGCAAGATATTTGTGCAAGATATTTTATGCTTCATAATATATACACAATTGAGTTATAATTCATTTCATTCTCACAAACACATTCACTCTCCTCAAGCTCTCCTCTTCTTAAACCTAACCCTAATCCTCTCATGTGTTGAGATCCCAAGGGTTAGAAAGACTAATAGATCCTTAATCCACTTCTATATCTTCTAGGTCACTTGGATTAGCAATCCTAGCCATTTAGTTACCTCAAGTGAGAGGTTAAAGCTTGGAGGAGGAACTCTCGGTGGATCTTCTATCACATTAAGGAGGCCGATGAGGAGGTGAACAACAAGGACAAGAAGGACTAGTATCTTGAGGTATAATCATCTATCATAGTAGTTTAGCACTTCTAGATAGTTTGTTAGTTAAGGTTTAGCAATGATCCGTAAAGTTAGTCGATGTTAACTTGAACAAAATGATTGTTTTACCTATTCCGCTTCCCTGCATCCTGTGGGGTGTCTAACGTCGACTTACAGTGGTATCAGAGCCTAGCTAAACCATAACTAAATTGTTAGCAAAGTCTTTAGAAATTCGATCGCAAAACGAACCCGAAAAAATGATATTTTCACAT
The DNA here is from genome assembly GCA_030015575.1 of Agapanthus africanus. Taxonomy (NCBI): domain Eukaryota; kingdom Viridiplantae; phylum Streptophyta; class Magnoliopsida; order Asparagales; family Amaryllidaceae; genus Agapanthus; species Agapanthus africanus. The sequence continues at coordinate 220,517,977 of JASDDO010000008.1, forward strand.
AGTTTCTACCGATTTTAAAACGGGGTCTAAATTTTTTTCAGGGACCCTTAAAAATACAAGCAGGTTTTTTTTAAGAATTGTGAAGAAATTTGGGATCGTGACTCGACCAAACCACCACGGAACCGCCGCCGATCCAAGCGATCCGCCGCGGATCCGCGGCGGGGTTGACACCGAGTCAACCCAAACTTGCTCAGTTATTCTTCTGTGTTGATGTTGTATTTTTCTGGGATGTTTTATTTCTGCTCAGGTTTTATGTGCACAGAGAATTGTTTGGAGTGGATTCATAAGTATTGCTTGATCGAAATTCTAAGATGTTTGGCTACCTGGATTATATATGTGTTGTGTTTAATGTGTTCGTAAACCTCCCCTAACTGCTAGTATGTCGGTTAGCAGGTGGTTGCACATTTCTGTAATGATTTTTACTGGTTTGTGAATATGAACTTTTTGGATTGTCGTGAATGGATAACCGGGGATGTGAGACGAGTGTTTCTTTCATTCAAATGTAAATTGTAATTCGGTGTAATATTCTTTTACGGGGCACATCCGGGTTGAGGTTGTAGCCACCGTTGTATTATTTCATTTACTGTTTTCTGCTCCTAGGATAGACCCAAGATGGGGTGCACAAACTAACGGGTATTTTTAAGTGTTTAGTGGCCTACTCACGTCGTTGAGGGAGACCGCTTCACTTCGGGTACTTGACGGGTAGTTTGTCGTACCTGTAGGGGTCTAAGGTGGGGTTTTGGCTATTCATCGCGACTATGTAATCCGTCTTTCTTTGCAGGCTCAAAAGGAATGTGGATTCCTAAAAAATCCAATATGTTCATCTGTGATCTGGAATGCCTATTATTGCGTCTGACGAATGTACAATATCTATATATGGCGTCACTTATGTTTTTTACCCGCGCTAGCGCAGCCCCCGCTCTGTCGTTAGTTAAGTAACCTAACGGGTGATTGATGGGGCCCAGTGGAGAATGTGGATGGCATAAGAGGACGTTGTATTTTCGTTGTTTTCTGCAATGATAGTTTAATTGATGGGACGCATTATATTAATGCAAAGAAAATAAACAAAAGTTGAATCGTTGGAACAGTTTAAAAGAAACCACTCGGTTATTTTAAAACAGAAGATATTTTTTTAATTGCGGAGCTTAAACCACTCCTTTTAAAAGCTATCAGGTTCCTTCGATCATATCAAGTTCACTACGTTCACGGTTTTTCCAAAACCATTCGTAGCCCTCCGTCATTTCATTTGGATATAGTAGTATTCAAGCTATGTATTTTGTCCAATGCCAAGGCATAGTGTTTGGTAGCTGCTGGGTATTCATTTGTTGCATAGATAGATGAGTTAGTTTGGGACAGTCGTACTTCCATTTGGCCAACGTCAGGGGTATGTACGGATGGGTTCAAATTAACAAGATAATGATGGGTAGAACTTGACATGTGACTTATGACATTTTGACCAACGCCAAGGTCATAAGAGCATGGGGAAGAAATCCATATCGGGTGTTTCTAGAGAAACGGAAACTTGCTAAGAGATTGCATACCATTTGGAGTGTGATAATTTTGGTAGGATTCCTTCAGCTTTATCACACGATGATATTTGGATCCCGATCCTACTGTGAGTATATGCTAATCATCAGGAGATTCTTTCACTTAATGATCAGTGCTATAAACCAAGTAGGCGTCGAGAAAGGTGTCAGCGGGGCTGCGCCCCCAGAGAAAAGTGGTTTTTTAATTAAGGAACTTCGCGAAAGAGTCGTAAAACCTCCCTCGAACTACCGACACCGGCCTGGCTGAACGGTTAAGCAAGTATTGTACGGAGAGAATAGTCCTGACTAGTTATTCCTTTATGGTTTGAGGAGGGATTCGAGAAATAGTGGGAGCCATCCTGTTTAGATAAACTAAAAACCACTCTAAACTTGCAAGAGCATCATGCTAAAGTGTTCCCTCTCTCTCTCATTGCAGCGACCCAGAACATGACAGGCCTTAAGTTATTATTAGATAAAAATATTTTGACAGGGCCAAACTATAAAGATTGGTTCCGGAATGTTAAGATGGTTATTACCTATGACAAATTGGGGTATGTCCTTACTACAAAGGCCCCTGCTGTCCCAGGTCCCGAATCCAGTGTCGCGGATAAGGAAATCCGTAATACCTGGGAGTTAGACTGCGCGAAGGCCAAGTTCATCGTGCTTGCCTCTATGAATAATGAACATTAGAGGAAGCACGAGAATATGGATCTAGAATCCATATTTCTCCACACCAAGGAACTGTATGGAGAGCAATCTCGTATAGCTAGATACGAGACCTTAAAGAACTTGTTTCAGTCGAGGATGGCCATCGGATCATCTGTAGGGGAACATGTCCTTAAGATGATTGGCTATATTGAAGAGATCGCAGATCTCGGGACAACATTAGAGAACGAGATATATACAGACTTGATTCTCCAGTCCCTTCCTTCCACGTACGTCTAGTTTATCTTGAATTTCAACATTCAAGGTAAAGAAGTTGAACTTCCAGAACTCCTTAACATGTTGAGGAGTGCAGAGGGCACCTTGCAGAAGGCAAGGGAAATACCCACTATGTTTGTTTGTGGCGCTTCCTTTTCCAGGTCCAAGGCAAGGGCCAAAGGAAGGAAAAAGAAGGCCGCTACCAAACCAAGAGGTGGTGTTGGTAAGGTAGGAGTCAAGGGAAAGGCAAAGGTTGTGGTGCCAGTAGTGGCAAAGGACGAGTGCTTCCAGTGTCGTAGGAAAGGCTATTGGAAGAAGGATTGCAAAGCTTGGATTGCCAAGAACCAGGACCCGAGGCAAGTTGTGGCTTCGGCTTCAGGTGTGTTTGTAATTGAAAATTTTCTGTCAATCACTCTACTTCATGGGTATTGGATACCGGATCAGGATCTCATATATGCAATTCATTGCAGGCGCTGAGAAACCGTAGAGTGCTGAAGGTTGGTGATATGACCCTCCTGGTTGCTAACGGACCTAGCGTGAATGCTGTGTCCATAGAGGATTATCACATTGGATTGACGAGTGGACATATTTTGGTTTTGCCCAACTGTTTTTGTGTACTTAGTTTAACGTGTAATATCATATCAGTATCGTTGTTATCAAAAGAATGTTATGATTTCACGTTTATAAGCGATGTTGTTAACATCCACCTTAATCATGGTTTGATTGGGTCCGGTACACTAGATAACGGTATATACGTATTAAACCAATTACAGATTTTCAATGTCCAGAACACACTAAAAAGAAAGTCTCCATATATAAATTAGGTTTTCTTATGGCATTGTAGACTAGGTCACATCAATGAGACAAGGTTAACTAAGTTACATAGAGAAGGATATTTCGATCCGTTCGAATATCAATCTTATGCCACTTGTCAATTATGTCTCAAAGGAAAGATGACAAAGACTCCATTCACTGGACATGGAGTAAGAGCGAGCGAGCTCTTAGGACTCATACACAGCGATGTATATGGTCCAATGTCTACACATGCAAGAGGCGGTTTTTCATATTTCATTACTTTTACGGATGATTTCTCTAGGTATGGATTAATTTTCTTGATGAAACATAAATCCGAGGCCTTTGAGAAATTCCGAGAATATAAGAATGAAGTAGAAAACAAAACCGGTAAAAGTATCAAGACACTGAGATCTGATCGAGGTGGTGAATACTTAAGTGCCGAGTTCCTGGGTTACCTAAAAGAGAAAGGAATTCTCTCTCAGCTTACTCCTCCATACACTCCACAACATAACGGTGTATCGGAGAGACGGAACCGAACCCTATTGGATATGGTACGTTCCATGATGAGTAATGCTGAGTTACCGCGATCTTTCTGGGGTTATGCACTAGAATCAGCTGCATATCTTTTGAACAGGGTTCCTACCAAGACTATGCCTACCACACCATATCAGATGTGGAGTGGGAAGAAAGCCTATCTTCAGTATCTGAAGATATGGGGATGTCCAGCTTTTGTTAAAAAGCAGCATGCGCACAAACTCGAGGCACACTCAGGACAGTGTAAGTTTGTGGGATATCCAAAGAACTCCAAGGGGTATTTTTTCTATTACGCAGTGGAACAAAAAGTTTTTGTTTCTCGTAATGTCCATTTTCTAGAACATCAGTATTTAGAAAAGTAAACAAGTGGGAGAGCAATAGAACTGGAAGAAATTCTAGAACCACAAACTACTACTGAAAGTTTGGTTGAGCCAGAAGTTTCAGAAGAACAGGACATTCCCGCACTCCTCCGCAGGAGTAGTAGGCCGTCTCATCCGCCTGAGAAATACTACGGTTTTCTCATGGACGGGGATAGAGAGGATTGCGTCATTGATAATGATGAACCTACTAGCTTCCAGCAGGCCATCCAGAGCGGCGACTCGGTAAGATGGCTGGATGCAATGCGGACCGAGATGGAGTCCATGTACATCAACAAAGTATGGACTTTGGACTTTGCTCCAGATGGGGTAAAACCCATAGGATGAAAGTGGATATTCAAGAAAAAGATTGGTGTAGATGGACAGGTAGAAACCTATAAGGCTAGACTTGTTGCAAAGGGTTTTCATCAAAGACCTGTTTTGGACTATGACGAAACTTTTTCTCCAGTGGCTATGCTCAAATCCATTCGGATCCTTCTTGCCATTGCCGCCTTCCATGATTATGAGATCTGGAAGATGGACGTAAAGACGGCTTTTCTAAATGGTAATTTAGAAGAGTGCGTCTATATGGATCAGCCAGAAGGTTTCAATCAGAGTGGGAGCAGCGGGAAAGTGTGCAAATTGGTTAAGTCCATTTATGGACTAAAACATGCATCGCGGAGTTGGAACATCTGTTTTGATGAAACGGTCAAAGAATATGACTTTATCAAAAATCCAGATGAACCATGTTTATATAGTAAAATTGTAGCATGAACTGTCATATTCCTCGTCTTGTACGTGGATGACATTCTCTTGATAGGAAATGGCATTCCTATGCTACAATCTGTCAAAAGATTCTTGTCACACAGGTTCTCTATGAAAGACCTGGGTGATGCCTCTTACATTCTGGGGATCCAGATCTATCGTGATAGATCTAAGAGGATGTTGGGACTTTCACAGTCCAGGTATATCAACTCTATACTGAAAAGATTCAGCATGGAAGATTCTAAGCACGGTAATTTACCAGCTTGTCACGGAATCACCCTATCCAAAGAGATGTCTCGTAAGAATGATTTGGAAAGGGATCCCATGTCAGTTATACCCTACGCTTCTGCGGTAGGCTCTATAATGTATGCGATGTTGTGTACTAGACCAGATGTAGCTTACGCACTGAGCGTGGTGAGCCGGTATCAGTCAGACCCAGGGGAGAAGCATTGGATAGCAGTAAAGAACATTCTCAAGTACCTGAGAAGGACTAAGGATATGTTCTTGGTTTAGGGCGGAAAAGACCTCAAGATCGAGGCTTTTGCTGACTCCAGCTTCCAGAATGACAAGGATGACTCTAAGTCCATGTCAGGTTATGTCTTTACCCTCAATGGAGGGGCGGTGTGCTGGAAGAGTTCCAAGCAGGACACCGTTGCTGACTCGACGATGGAAGCGGAGTATATAGCTGCTTGCAATGCCGCAAAAGAAGCAGTCTGGATGAAGAAGTTCCTAACAGAACTTCAGGTGGTTCCTACCATTGTTAATCCAATACCGCTGTATTGTGAAAACAACGGCGCTATAGCTTTAGCGAAGGAACCCAGGTCCAATCAGAAGTCTAGACACATCTTAAGGCGGTATCACCTAATCAGGGAGATCATAGATCGGCTGGAGATCGAGATCCGGAGAGTTGCTACAGAGGAGAACACTGCAGATCCATTCACAAAGGCCTTACCTCAGACACAGTTCGAGAGGCTATTCAAGATGATAGGTCTTCGATATGCCAGTATATGGCCCTAGTGCAAGTGGGAGATTGTTAGTGTATATGCCCTAGGGGCCATTATTGTATCATACTAGCTTGTATATTACTTAATGGAAGCTTGGGATATTCACAGTTGTATTAACAGTCTTGCTCAACATAGTAGTATGCTACTTGGTTTATATCTATCTTAATATGTGTATATGTTTCTTTTAGCATATCGCGAATACATATTGATAGAGCCCTTAGGATCTTGCTTGACGACCAGCGTTGTGATGGCAGTCACACGAGTGGGAGCTAGGTAGTCTACAAGCACATTGTTTTTCAGGTCCCTAGTCGTAGGATTATTGAGATAGGGCATCGATACTCCAGAGTAGACTAGTGTATACGCTTCTCATCCCAGCAGGGGAGATGGTCTGTTCCACAACCATTAGTACGTTGTACTGGAGATAGTATGCAGGTGCTCGTTGGGTTACGGGTAAACCGGACAGGACTCGCAGGGAACCGTTGGTTGGTATTATACCCGTCGACAGTTAACAGTTCCCAGGTGACATGAGTACAGCATAGTCCGTTGAATTGATACTGCTGCTTCGTCTTGAGTGCGTTCCCACTGTTCTTAGATTGCTACCCTACCATGGGTCAAAGGAGTCGTGCAAACAGGTAGCAGTTGGGTGCAGTCCCGAAGCACTTGGAGGCAGTGGCTGTTAGATAGGATTCGTCTCTCCCGGTATTAGGAGTTGATATCACACTGTGTTTGGAAAGCCATTACGCAAAGTCCCTGTCCAGGGAAAACGAGATTTACTGGTAGGATTTCCAGTAGCATCTCAAGGTGTAATGGGCTTCACTCCGACACGACTTATACAGCTTTTAGGGGACTGACGCTTGCCGGCCACTAGGCCCGATATGCGATAGTCTTAGACGAACAGACCGGACTGTACGGAGATTGTCACATCAGGCTCAGTAGGTGTTCGGATGGGTTTCCCCATCGGCCTTCTTATCGACATCTACCTGGGGACCGTTACGTACAGCTAGTGCCGCTTGCGGCCTATGGTTAAACCCACTGCCAGCGTATTGTCGAGTCTTTAGAGTCCCACACAGAGAGTTTCCCTGCTTCAGTCTAAACGATATAGAGGTCGTATGGTTTTACGACAGGGTTCGGACATATACATGTACTTGTGAACGTATGATGTTCGGACAGATTATACTAGCGGGATTTAGTTTAAGCCAGATTCTAGTATTGGATTATTAGATTTATGCAGTCTCAGAATATCCGTGTTTTATGGATGGGAGGGGCATTCTCGTAATTAGTCGAGAAGCTTTTAGAAGAAAGGTGAGGTGGAGAGCTTATGTGTAGTTTGCATTAAATGAATTAATGACTCGTGGGATGATTCGTCCAAATGAGTTAATGAAGTATTAATTGTTTTAATGACTCATTAGATGATTCATTCATTTGTATTAAACGAAGCATGAAGATATTTTTGCAAGATATTTGTGCAAGATATTTTATGCTTCATAATATATACACAATTGAGTTATAATTCATTTCATTCTCACAAACACATTCTTTCTCCTCAAGCTCTCCTCTTCTTAAACCTAACCCTAATCCTCTCATGTGTTGAGATCCCAAGGGTTAGCATGACTAATAGATCCTTAATCCACTTCTATATCTTCTAGGTCACTTGGATTAGTAATCCTAGCCACTCAGTTACCTCAAGTGAGAGGTTAAAGCTTGGAGGAGGAACTCTCGGGTGGATCTTCTATCACATCGAGGAGGCCGACGAGGCGGTAAACAACAAGAACAAGAAGGACCAATATCTTGAGGTATAATCATCTATCATAGTACTTTAGCACTTCTAAATAGTTTGTTGGTTAGGGTTTAGAAAAGATCCGTAAAGTTAGTCGATATTAACTTGAACAAAATGATTATTTTACCTATTCCGCCTCCCCGCATCCTGTGTGGTGACTAACGTCGACTTACATTTGCAAGTAACGACACAAGGAGTATGGGGTGAAAACTCATAATCTAGGCGTAAGTGCCAAGTTATAGGCAACGAAACTAACTCGCTTTAAGGATCTCGAAAGGACCTACAATCCTGGGATAAGCTTCCCAAAACTCAACATGTCATTCATCGGAAAAATCCATAGGAATACATGATCTCCCACGGCGAACTCAAGTCTGCGACCACCACGGTCGGCATAAGAGCTCTGTCTGCACTGGGTTGTCCTCATCCTGACCTGAACCAACTGGATCATCTCCAAAGTCTCCAGACTAGCTGAGGTCAAGAATCCTAATTACACAGAGTCAGAAAAACAGAATGGTGATTGACACCACCTAACAACAAGACCTAAAGGTTGCCAATTGGAGTGTCTCCTGATAACAGCTATCGAAGGAGAACTCTAACAATGGAAAGTGACGATCCAACTACTGACAACAACAAGTACGTACGCATAAGCATAACCTCCAGAGTCTGTATAGTCCGCTCAACTGAACATCGTCCTACAGAGGGAAAAGCGGACCTAAAGCTCAAACAGTACCCAAGACTTCCTGAAGCTTCTGCCAACTATGGCTAGCGAACAGGGTGCCCCCAATTGGATACAACGCATAAAGGAACTCTGTGCAACGCACAAACTTAACAAAGAACAACTGAGCAACTGAGAATAACCGGAAAACAAACACCCCAAATGGAGTCGCATCCTGACTAAACCTGGGTAGACGCCACAACGAAAATTCATGGAGATCTGCTCTCATTCCCTCTCCGGAACGGTTAAAGGTCGCAACTCTACAGCCGGTCTCAAATGCTCAACCTAAGCTCACAACAAGACAGACACCTTGAACGAAATCCGAAACTTCACTATTACATCCAGCCCACCAGTAACTAACTCTCAAGTCACGTTACATCTTGGCGGCACTTGGATGAATACAGAAGCTGACCGATGTGCCTGCTCTGGGACCTCACGTCTCTACTTATCAGTATCAGGTACACACCAACGAGTCCGTAAATGTAGCACACCCTGGTCACAAATCAAGGACTCTGAATCTTTACCTTGCCGAAAATGCTCAAGTATCACAGACAACGAGCATCGGTGGGCTGTGCCTCACGAAAACGATTAAGGAAAAGTGGACAGGCGCGGATATGAGCAAGCTGTCCCCTCCGTAGAGGCGAATCTAGCTGTACTCAATGATCGCACAAAACTATAAATCTGCAGAAGACTGTCTCTGATCTGCGCACAACTGGAACAAGCTAACCCCGGGCCTACGACTCATGCATCAGCTACTACAATCGCCTTGCGACGGGTAACCAAAGTATCTCACAAATACAATCCTCCACAAGTTCCATCCAACGGCGCTGTCTCAACAATCAAAATCCGCTGCTGGAAGATGTACATTAAGCTCTGGTGGTCCGTGAAAATCTGACACGACTCTCCGAACAAGTAGTGTCTCCAAATCTCCAACGCACGACCACCGCGGCCATCTCCAGATCATGAGTGGGATATCCTGCTCGTACTTCCTCCAACTGTCGGGAAGCAAAAGAGATAACTCTATAATGCTACATCAACGCAAAAAAATCGAGCCCCACTCGCGAAACATCACAGTTAAATAACAAAGTCGCCCGAACCAGAAAACAAGAAAGAACTGGTGTAGTTGTCAACCGAATCTCCAACTGCTGAAAACTCCGCACACATGCCTCAGTCTAAAGAAAGAACCTCCTATCCGGTCAGTCCAGTAAATGGTGCAGCGATACACAAGCAATCCTGCACGAAACGGCGGTAGAAACCTGCTAAGCCCAAAATCTGCGGACCTCTGTCCCGGATATAAGTATGGGCCCAAGCTGTACGGTCTCGATCCTCCTCGGGTCCATACGAAAACCGTCTCCCGTAACTACAAGACCTAGGAGTCAACACAAGCAAGCCTGAAGGAACACTCCGAGAATCTAGTAAACATCTAGGGCTCTCCCAGTATCTGCAAAACAAATCCTCAAGTGCTGCTCACGTTCCTCATGACTCATTGGAATAGACCAGAATGTCATCAATGACACAACAATAAACTGGTCGAGGAACAGCCTGAAGAAATCTGGTTCATCACATACACGATTGTTGCTTGGGACTGGTGAGTCCAACGACACCATCAAAACACACAAAGCCCATAGCATGCACAAAGCAGTCTTCGGAATGTCATCACTCCGAACCCGCAACAATGATGACCTGATTCCAAACAAACATAGAAAAAGTCTCGTGCTCGGGAGCAGATCGAAGAAATCGTCAATGCGAGGTAAAGGATACCTATCCGCACCGGAAGCCAGTTCAATTGAAGATCCATCCATACTCAACCTCAAACTGCCGCCCTTATCCTGACGAACAAAATAGGAGCTCCCCAAAGCGAAACACTTAGATGAACAAGTCCCTCCACAAAACAACTCTGCAGCTGATCCTCAAGCTCTCTAAGCTCCGCCGGCTCATCTGGAACAATGTCGAAAAACTCTTGCATGAAAGGAACCCGGTCCAACAACTCACTGTGGTTCCGGTATCACGAATGAAAACCAAGAATCCTCGACAACCACTCCTCAAAAAGCCGACAGGAGAAAAAGGCTGAATTCAAGCTGTGAGAGGCGGCACCACAGTCCCTCTGCACAACAAGAACTGACTTGCCGGGAAAACAAAACCTTATTGTTTCCTCGCGGCAGTCCACAGACGCTTAGCACGTAGAAGGATCACAATGACGGACGAATCTCTATCTCCTATCCGATTGGCACACGACTGAAACACGTGTCGCGCAACAAAAGAATCGCTGACAGAAGTTAACACAACAACGACTGATCTAGCATACACAAATCTCAGCATTGGACGCCAGCTCGTCCCGAAGAGTAGAAGCAAACTCCCGAGTCTGCCCTCTACCCGCAACTGGCTGAACTCCTCCTCTCTGCGGTAAAGCTGCCCCGCGACTACGTGGCTCAGTACAAACTCGAACCCGAAGATTCAAACTCCCGCACCGATAACATCCGGAAGAAAACCACTAACCATCCTGGGGATAAGAGCTAGACGACTGTCTTTGCCTCAAACCTCTCGTACTCCCACGACGTGCACGAAACCTGTCTCGACAAACGAACCTCTGTCTATGGGCTGGAACACCTGTATAAGCCTTCCTCAGATCCGAAACTCCTAAAGTCTCAGGAAGACGTGCCTCGTCAACTGGGGCTGCATCACTGGTGCTGTGTAGGTGACAGAATGCTGTGTTCTGATCTCAAGGAACAACTGGGTAACAGGGGTGACAACCTCCTGTCGCTGAGCTCGAATGGCCTCAACCAATGAACTCATTGTCCGGCACATGTCCTGCACCTCGGCCACAAGCCTATCAATATAATCTATCGAAGGCGGATCCATCTACTCTGGTGCAACGAGCGTTCCATCCTGGTCAGTCCTCGTCCCACACGAGTCAACTCTGACCTCGGCTCTCGCTGCATCACTCTGAGTCCTCATAGTCATTGGCGGCAAAGGCTAATATGGAAATAGGATTCGATAAGAACATGGAAATTGAATCACAAGGATATGTATCATCAAGGAAGGAATTTCAAGCAATTGTACTTAGGTCACTTTAGGCGGAGTACCGTGTCGTAAGTATGCCGCGGAACATACACATGATATGTTACTCTGCTTAAACTACCTACTGTTAGGTCCACGTTACCTCTCCCGGTACTTTCGGGGTTGCGGAAACGGTAAATCAAAATTTTTCTAAACTTTGTAACATGGACCGTAAAAGCCGGATCTTTGCTAAACTAAACTAGCATACTTGCAAAGAAGAGTTAACTACTCGGCAAAGTGGTTATACCTCAACTTGAACTCCTTCACTTCTTCTTGTTGTTCTTCTTTGATGTTTTTCTCTTCTTGTTGTTCTTCTCATTGCTTGCTCAATGGTTGATCCGGACTTCGGTCACCTCCGCGGCCTCCTTGAGTCGAAGACGATCCACCCGAGAGATGTACACCGAGCTCCACCTCAAGCCGAGGTAACTAGGGCAAGGAGATTGCTAATCTAGAAGCCCTAGGTTGTGTAGAGAGGATGTATGGATGTGTTTGTCAAGTAGAATCATTTTTCTCTCAACACATGAGATCAAAGGAGAAATCAAGAGGAGGAAGAAGAAGGAGATTTTCTAGCAACCATGGAGCTTCTCATTTCAAGAGAGAGAATGAGAATAAGCAAATGAAAAGCTTAACCAAGAGAAAAGCTAACCATGGTTGCAATAATGCACAAACATTATCATTACAAATCCAATCAAGATAAAGGTGATGGCTACAAATGACATGACCATTATCATAACTAAATAAAAAGAAAACCAAAGAATACTTTAGATCTTCTAATAAGATCCAAGTCAACTTTGGTCAAAAGGTCAACAAAGTCGAGATGGTCAAATGGTCAATGTAATTAGCCATAACGAAATTATCAATGAAAGGATTAGTAAATAATGTCCCCGGCTCATTATGGTTTTGACCAAACGAACTGTCGAAACCCTAATGAGTCCGCCTCAAAATGGTTTTGACCGAATCAACTGTCAAAACCCAAATGAGCCTGCCACATAGTGGTTTTGGCCGAACCAACTGCCAAAAACCCTAATGAGGCACCTCCTCCTTCATCGCTCCAGAAAACCGTGCATACACACCTGCATCCGTATTCCGTAGAATGCGGATGCGCAGAAGACAAAACAAATCCATCCATGCAATACTAGGATCCGGCTTAAACCAAAGCCCTCTAGTATTACCAGCCCGAACACCACACGCACACAAGTGTACGTAAGTGATCGCAGCCCTGCCGTAAAACCATACGGCCTCTACACGTTTCGCTCAGTGCAGGGAAACTCTCTGTATGGGACTCTAAAGACTCGACACTACGCTGGCAGTGGGTTTAACCACAGACCGCAAGCGGCACTAGCTGTACGTAACGGTCCCCAGGTAGATGTCGATAAGAAGGCCGATGAGGTAAACCCATCCGAACTCCTACTGAGTCTGTATTTGACAATCTCCGTACAGTCCGGTCTGTTCGTCTGATACATCGCATGTCGGGCCTAGGGGGGCGGCAAGCGTCAGACCCCTAATAGCGGTACAAGTCGTGTCGGAGTGAAGCCCAGAACACCCTGAGATAACACTGGAACCTACCAGTATATCTCGCTTGCCCTGGCCAGGGACTACTCGTGTAATGGCTCTCCTAGACACAGCGCGATGTCAACCCCCAATACCGGGAGAGATGAATCCTGTCTAACCGTCACTGCCTCCAAGTGCTTCGGGACTGCTCTCAACTACTACCTGTTTGCATGACTCAGTAGAGCCGTGGTAGGGTAGTAATCAAAGAACAGTGGGAACACACTCGAGGCGAAGTGACAGTGTCAAGTCAGCGGACTAAGCTGTACTCATGTCACCTGGGAACTGATAACTGACGATAGGTATAATACCAACCATCAGTTCCCGACGAGTCCTGTCCAGTGTACTCGTAACCTAACGAGCACCCGCATACTATCTCAAGTAAGACGTACCGACGGCTGTGGGACAGACCGTCTCCCGTGCTGGGATGAGAAGCGCATACGCTAGTCTACTCCGGAGTATCGATGCCGTATCTCGGTACTCCCACGACTAGGGACATGTATAAGGATGTGCTTGTAGATTACCCAGCCCCCACGAGTGTGATCGCCATCACAACGCCGGTAATCAAGCAAAGATCCTAAGGGCTCTATTAATGCGTATAGGTGATATAATAAATAAACACACATGTACACATTAAAGCAGAGACAAACCAAGTAGCATACTACTATATTGAGCAAGATTGTCTGTACAACTGTGAATATCCCAAGCTTCCATCAAGTAATATACATGCTAGTATGATACAGTAATGGCCTCTAGGGCATATACACTAACAATCTCCCACTTGCACTAAGGCCATGTACTGGCGTATCGTAGACCTATCATCTCGATCAGCCGCTCGAACTGAGTCTGGGGTAAAGCCTTTGTGAATGGGTCCGCAGTGTTGTCCTTTGTGTCCACTCTCCGCACCTCGATCTCCTGTCGATCAATGATCTCCCTGATCAGGTGATACCGCCTTAAGATGTGCCCGGATTTCTGATGGGACCTTGGTTCCTTCGCTAAAGCTATAGCCCCATTGTTATCGCAATACAAAGGTATTGGGTCAACAATGGACGGAACCACCTGAAGTTCACTAATGAACTTCTTTATCCAGACCGCCTCTTTTGCGGCATCGCGTGCAGCAATGTATTCAGCCTCCATCGTCGAGTCTGCGACGGTATCCTGCTTGGAACTCCTCCAACATACCGCCCCTCCGTTGAGGGTAAACACAAAACCCGAGACAGACTTGCTGTCATCTTTGTCACTCTGGAAGCTTGAATCGGTAAAGGACTCGACCCTGAGGTCTCCATTACCGTAAAGCAGGAACATCTCCTTAGTCCTTCTCAGGTACTTGAGAATGTTCTTCACTGCTGTCCAGTGGTCCTCCCCTGGGTCTGACTGATACCGGCTTACCGCGCTCAACGCGTAAGCTACATCTGGTCTTGTACATAGCATCGCATACATTATAGATCCTACCGCCGAAGCGTAGGGTATAGTGCTCATGCGAACCCTCTCCTCGTCAGTCTTAGGAGACATCTTCTTGGAAAGGGTAATTCTGTGCAATGCGGGTATGTTACCGTGCTTGGAACCCTCCATACTAAATCTCTTTAGTACGGTCTCTATGTACCTGGACTGCGAAAGTCCCAATAGTCTCTTGGATCTATCTCTATAGATCTTGATCCCCAGAATGTACGAGGCATCACCCAGGTCCTTCATGGAGAACCTTTGTGACAAAAATAGCTTGACCGATAGTAGCATAGGAATATCATTTCCTATCAAAAGAATGTCGTCCACGTACAAGATTAGGAATACGACGGTTCATCCTACAATCTTCTTATATACACAGGGTTCATCTTCGTTCTTGATGAAATCAAATTCCTTGATTGCCTCATCAAAACAGATGTTCCAGCTCCGCGATGCCTGCTTTAATCCATAAATGGACTTAAGCAACTTGCACACCCTTCCGCTGCTCCCACTGTCTACGAAACCTTCTGGTTGATCCATGTAAACGCACTCTTCCAAACAACCGTTTAGGAAAGCCGTCTTAACATCCATCTGCCAGATTTCATAGTCATGGAAGGCAGCAATGGCAAGTAGGATCCGAATAGATTTGAGCATAGCCACCGGAGAAAAAGTCTCGTCATAGTCCAAACCAGGTCTTTGACGAAAACCTTTTGCAACGAGTCTAGCTTTATAGGTTTCCACCTGCCCATCTACACCAAGTTTCCTTTTGTAGATCCATTTGCATCCAACGGGTTTTACCCCAGGTGGAGCAATATCCAAGGTCCACACTTTATTGGCATACATGGACTCCATTTCGGATTGCATTGCTTCCTGCCACTTATCAGAGTCCCTACTGATAATGGCCTGCCTGAAACTGGTAGGGTCATCTTCTTCCAAGATGCAATCCTCTCGATCCCCGTCTATGAGAAAACCGTAGTATCTCTCGGGCGGATGAGAAATCCTACCAGATCTGCGGAGTGGCTGAGGTTCGTTTGGGGTCAATGAATCTAGCGGTTCCTCCAAATTTTCAGTTACATTTTGTGGTCGCTGAATTTCTTCCAGTTCTACCGAACTCCCACTAGCTTCTTTTGCAAGAAACTCCCTTTCTAAGAAGGTAGCGTGGCGAGATACAAACACCTTCTGTTCCTCAGTGTGGTAGAACAGATATCCTAGTGAATCTTTAGGATATCCCACAAATTTACAGAGAACTGACCGTGCCTCTAACTTGTCCGGTTTCTGTGTTTTCACATAGGCCGGACAACCCCATATCTTAAATCGCTTAAGATACGGATTTCTTCCACTCCACATTTCATATGGGGTCTTAGGCACTGATTTGGATGGAACATAGTTCAATAGGTACGCCGCTGTCTGAAGCGCATGTCCCCAAAATGAAAGAGGCAACTCAGCACTACTCATCATGGAGCGAACCATATCCAATAGGGTACGATTCCTCCGCTCCGAAACACCGTTGTGCTGTGGTGTATAAGGAGGAGTAAGCTGAGAGAGAATACCATTCTCTTTTAAGTAATCTAGGAATTCCGTGCTTAAGTACTCCCCTCCCCTGTCAGAGCGGAGGATCTTGATACTTTTGCCAATCTGGTTCTCTACTTCCTTTCTGAATTCCTTGAATTTCTCAAAAGCTTCAGATTTGTGTTTCATCAGATACACATATCCGAACCTAGAGAGATCGTCAGTGAATGTGATGAAGTATGAGAACCCACCCCTTGGATGTATAGACATCGGACCACATACATCACTATGTACGAGTCCCAAGAGCTCTGCTGCTCTTTCTCCATGTCCGGTGAACGGAGATTTGGTCATCTTCCCTTTGAGACAAGAATGACAAGTTTCATAAGATGAAAACTCGAACGCATCCAAGAGTCCATCTTTATGCAACTTACTCAGTCTTTTCTCTCCGACATGACCAAGTCTACAATGCCACAAGTAGGATTCATTCGTATCTGAATTCTTCCTCTTGCGTGTGTTTTGCATATTGAGAACTGTATTCTGATTTAGAACGTAGATACCATTAAACAGTGTACCCTCTGCAACCAGTACCTTATCAAGGTAAATGTTCATGATATTCTTTTCAAGAACAAACTTATATCTATTTTTATCGAGTAAAGAAACTGATATGATGTTGCAAACCATGGAGGGTACATAGTAGCAATCGTTCAAAATCATAGTCTTGCCATATGGCAATACTAGGTGATATTCACCGACGGCTGCCGCATTAACTTGTGCTCCGTTCGCTACTCTGAGCGACATATCACCCGGTGCAACTTTCCTACTTTTTCTCAGTCCTTGCAATAAATTACAGACATGAGATCCTGATCCGGTATCAAGTACCCAGGAGCTAGGGCTGACCGTAAAACAGTTCTCAATTACAAGAACACCTGAAGTAGATGCAAAACCATGCTTCTTCTTCAACTGGGTATCCTGGAAATCCATACTTTCCTCTTTCCCATTCTCATACTCATGACTGTTGTCACAAGTTAGAGCTGAACCAACTTTCCCCAGTCCCGAATAAGAATTCGGTTCGGTCAAGCGATACATTTTATTATCTTGATTAGGGCGTGAAAAGGTTGCTGCCTGGAGAGAGAGAAAAGAAAACACTCAGCGTATGCTCTTGCAAGATTATATTGGTTTATTAATTTATCTAACCAGGATGTCTCCCACTGTTTCCTCAAATTCTTCTTAAAACCTTTTTAAAAGAAGAACTAGCCGGGTTTTAATTCACGTCACAATACTTGCTTAACCTTTCAGCCAGGCTAGTGTCGGTATTTCGAGGGAGGTTTTCCAACGCTTTCGCGAAGTTCCTTAATTAAATAACCTCTTTTCCCTGGGGGCGTAACCCCGCTAACACCTTTCTAGACACCTACTAGGTTTGTAGCATTGATCGTTAAGTGAAATAATCTCCCGAGAGTAAACCAACTCATCAGTGGGATCGGGATCCAACTGTCATTGTGTGATAACCTAGATGGAATCCACTCTAGTCACCACACTCCAGAAGGTATGCTAAATCTGCAAGTTTCAGTTCTTTTGAAACTCCCGATGTAGTTTTTGCCCCTAGGACCCAAGTGATCTTGACGGAGTCAACAAATCAAAGAGTCCTAGTCAAGTTCAACCTGTCATTATCTGGATTGCATTAAACCCACCCGCATAACCCTTGACGGAGTCAACAAGGTTATACGACTGTCATAATCAATCCCATATACCAATACAAACAAGCAGCACTTAGCTACCGTACACTACGCCTTGACGGAGTCAACAAACGCAACACGAATACTAAGTGTTACTTGTAAGAAATGACGGAGGGCTACGGCTGGGTTTTTGGCGAAAAACCCGTTAACGTAATGAACTTGATATCGTTGGAGGAACCTGGTAACCTTTTTGAAAATATAGTGGCGAAAACTTTTGCTAAAGAGGTCACTCCCTGTGAAGGGATCTCGGCTCTTTCCTCGTCGAATGAGGTGCAGGATATTCCAAACTGAATACCTCGATGCAAAGCAAGAATAATCGACTATAGTGAAGTTATTACCCTGACGCAAACTTTTGTCTAAGGGGTCACTCCCGGTGAAGGGATCTCGGCCCTTGCCTCGTCGACTGAGGTGCTGGGCATTCATAACCGAATACCGCGATGCAAAACAAAAATGAACGTCCTTGCAATAACAGCTTTTTGAAAAATTGTTCCAACAACGTCTTTTAGGTTTATTTTCTTGCATTAGTTCTTTTAATGCGTCCCATCATTTAAATCCTACCATTGCAGAAAACAACCAAAATATGACGTACGCTTATGCCATATGCATTCGCCACGGGGCCCCGTCATCACCCGTTAGGTTACTTAACTAACGACAGAGCGGGGGCTGGGCTAGCGCGGCTGTAAAACATAAGCAACGCCTAAATAGAAAGCAATGATAGACATTACAGATCACAGATGAATACATTGGATATACTAGCAATCCGCAATCCTTTCGAGCCTGCAACGAAAAGCGGATTACACGGTCGCGGTGAATAGCCAAATACCCCACCCAAGACCCTACGGGTGCGGCAAACTACCCGCCAAGTACTCGGCAGTTTGTGCACCCCTCCATGGGTCTATCCTAGGAGCAAAAACAGTAAAAAGAATTATACAATGACGGCTACAACCCCGACCCGGTTGTGCGGCCAAACAAATAATATTATTACATCAATTTACATTTACAAATGAATGAAAGAAAAATAAAAGCTCATCTCACATCCACCCCGGCTATTCACCCGCGACAGTCCAACACATTCATATACACATTCCAATATCAAAAACAGATCACAGAGATGTATAACCCCGACTAATCGACTTATAGCGATTAGCCGACGTTCAATACATGCAAACATCACAGATATAACCATCATAGTCAAAGTGCAGTGAAGTTCGGAAAAAATACGGAATTATAGGACCCCAAAAGTAAATTTCTGTTCTGGAAAATCTGGGCACATATAACATATTTTAAAAATCCCAAAACCAACACAGAGACACACTGCACGAAACACGATCACCAGAAGACATTAAACGGCGGCGGATCCGCGGCTCTAAGAATAGGTGAGGCCGCGGATCCGCGGCGATTTTAAGGAATTAGGGGATCGTTTTTCTTGGGTGTTCACACAAAACCCTGAGCCGAATTTAGGTGTATAACAAATCTTGTTTTGACCAGAAAAAATTTTAACAGAAACTAGGATTTTGTAAAAGTTTGGTTTTTGGATTTTTCGATTCCGAACTTCGTTACACTTCACTACCAAGCTAGTTTAAGTTTAGTTAGGCTCTGATACCACTGTTAGGTCCACGTTACCTCTCCCGGTACTTTCGGGGTTGCGGAAACGGTAAATCAAAATTTTTCTAATCTTTGTAACATGGACCGTAAAAGCCGGATCTTTGCTAAACTAAACTAGCATACTTGCAAAGAAGAGTTAACTACTCGGCAAAGTGGTTATACCTCAACTTGAACTCCTTCACTTCTTGTTGTTGTTCTTCTTTGATGTTTTTCTCTTCTTGTTGTTCTTCTCATTGCTTGCTCAATGGTTGATCCGGACTTCGGTCACCTCCGCGGCCTCCTTGAGTCGAAGACGATCCACCCGAGAGATGTACACCGAGCTCCACCTCAAGCCGAGGTAACTAGGGCAAGGAGATTGCTAATCTAGAAGCCCTAGGTTGTGTAGAGAGGATGTATGGATGTGTTTGTCAAGTAGAATCCTTTTTCTCTCAACACATGAGATCAAAGGAGAAATCAAGAGGAGGAAGAAGAAGGAGATTTTCTAGCAACCATGGAGCTTCTCATTTCAAGAGAGAGAATGAGAATGAGCAAATGAAAAGCTTAACCAAGAGAAAAGCTAACCATGGTTGCAATAATGCACAAACATTATCATTACAAATCCAATCAAGATAAAGGTGATGGCTACAAATGACATGACCATTATCATAACTAAATAAAAAGAAAACCAAAGAATACTTTAGATCTTCTAAAAAGAACCAAGTCAACTTTGGTCAAAAGGTCAACAAAGTCAAGATGGTCAAATTGTCAATGTAATTAGCCATAACGAAATTATCAATGAAAGGATTAGTAAATAATGTCCCCGGCTCATTATGGTTTTGACCAAACGAACTGTCGAAACCCTAATGAGTCCGCCTCAAAATGGTTTTGACCGAATCAACTGTCAAAACCCTAATGAGCCTGCCACATAGTGGTTTTGGCCGAACCAACTGCCAAAAACCCTAATGAGGCACCTCCTCCTTCATCGCTCCAGAAAACTGTGCATACACACCTGCATCCGTATTCCGTAGAATGCGGATGCGCAGAAGACAAAACAAATCCATCCATGCAATACTAGGATCCGGCTTAAACCAAAGCCCTCTAGTATTGCCTGCCCGAACACCACACGCACATAAGTGTACGTAAGTGATCGCAGCCCTGCCGTAAAACCATACGGCCTCTACACGTTTCGCTCAGTGCAGGGAAACTCTCTGTGTGGGACTCTAAAGACTCGACACTACGCTGGCAGTGGATTTACCCACAGACCGCAAGCGGCACTAGCTGTACGTAACGGTCCCCAGGTAGATGTCGATAAGAAGGCCGATGAGGTAAACCCATCCGAACTCCTACTGAGTCTGTATTTGACAATCTCCGTACAGTCCGGTCTGTTCGTCTGAAACATCGCATGTCGGGCCTAGGGGGGCAGCAAGCGTCAGACCCCTAATAGCGGTACAAGTCGTGTCGGAGTGAAGCCCAGAACACCTTGAGATAACACTGGAACCTACCATTATATCTCGCTTGCCCTGGCCAGGGACTACTCGTGTAATGGCTCTCCTAGACACAACGCGATGTCAACCCCCAATACCGGGAGAGACGAATCCTGTCTAACCGTCACTGCCTCCAAGTGCTTCGGGACTGCTCCCAACTACTACCTGTTTGCACGACTCAGTAGAGCCGTGGTAGGGTAGTAATCAAAGAACAGTGGGAACACACTCGAGGCGAAGTGACAGTGTCAAGTCAGCGGACTAAGCTGTACTCATGTCACCTTGGAACTGATAACTGACAATAGGTATAATACCAACCATCAGTTCCCGACGAGTCCTGTCCAGTGTACTCATAACCTAACGAGCACCCGCATACTATCTCAAGTACGACGTACCGACGGCTGTGGGACAGACCGTCTCCCGTGCTGGGATGAGAAGCGCATACGCTAGTCTACTCCGGAGTATCGATGCCCTATCTCGGTACTCCCACGACTAGGGACGTGTATAAGGATGTGCTTGTAGATTACCCAGCCTCCACGAGTGTGATCGCCATCACAACGCCGGTAATCAAGCAAAGATCCTAAGGGCTCTACTAATGCGTATAGCTGATATAATAAATAAACACACATGTACACATTAAAGCAGAGACAAACCAAGTAGCATACTACTATATTGAGCAAGATTGTCTGTACAACTGTGAATATCCCAAGCTTCCATCAAGTAATATACATGCTAGTATGATACAGTAATGGCCTCTAGGGCATATACACTAACACCTACTCCATCATACCAAGGTCATCCCACACTCCGAAAGGTAAAACCTAGCGCTCAGATACCAACTTTGTCACGACCCGAAAATGGCACGTGATGGCCCTTAAACTACGCAACGTCTACAGGTGTAATGCAATTTAAATAAGCCGAACACCCAGCAATCTAAACCATCAAAAGTAGTAAGAAATAATAGTATTTTCAAAACCTTTGAAATCTCAACCCAAATTCTTTAAAAGTCCCACTTATTTCCTTTACAATTTTGACAGCACCTCCTTTGTAAAACAAGCCCCCAAAAATGTGTACAACATAATATAAGTAAAAGCATCTCAAACGGGAGCAAAATCCACGCCCAACGGCGGAAAACAACCACCTTAATAGATATACGACGCCATAGCGAAGAAAGAGACGATATAAATAATACTGCATACAAACCTCCAAGTCACAATTAATATACAATATCGTCCTCACATCAAGTCTCTAAGTCATACAATAAAATGGTAGATGGAGAGTACAAGGTACAAGATAACAATAACAACAATAGATAGCCGCAAATACCCACCTATAGAGAAACCGTGCACAGTCTGCTGAAGCGGTATCCCCAGCAAAAGATGATACGATGGATGAAAATAGCCCTGCCTCTGACTATCCTGAGGAACACCCGCAAAACACTGTGGCACAACGGGGGTGAGTTGCCAACTCGTGAATAGTAAATAACATATGCAGGTAATCTCGATTATGCACGTACAGTTTGAATCTAACATAAGCATCAAATAGCAATGAATGGTCATATGTAATGCATCCGTCATGAAAGGTACGCTAGCCGGTACTACTAATACATGAAGCAATAACATGACAATCGGCATGCAATAATCATGTAAGGTACTCTATCAGGTACAAATAATACATGAAACAATGCATATAATAGTATGTAAATGCAACAGTCATGGAAAGTACTCTATCAGGTACAACTAATACATGAAGCAGTGCATAACAATAAATGTGGAGTATGGAATAAAACATGTCATTTCCACGGAAATCCTAACCTCGTAGTAGGACCAAAATCCAACAAGACAATCAAGTTCCCAATTTCCACAAATCAGCCCCCAAATTGGCTCTCATATCATGTAAATCTCATATATCCTGAATGTCCAAAATCAAGTATATCTCATATACCCCAAATGTACCACATCAAGTAGATTTCACATATCATGTATGTAGAATATCAGTATATCCCACATATCCTGTGTGTACAATATAAGTATATCCCACATATCCTGTGTATACAATATCAGTATCAAGTAAGTTTCATATAAGGTGAGTGTCTAACATCGACACCCAAAACATCATGAAACAAGTGTCAAGCATCGACACCGAAATACTGATCTATCAGGTGCTGTCACCACGACTGGCCCCCTGATAGGTACGTATCCATACGTACATGACCCCGTCCTGTATCCCCACGATACCCGTCGAGTCAAAGGCACTGTCACCGGAAGGTACTTGCCCACCTTCCAGGCTCATCGCCCATCATCTGCGATCATCTTGCCGAGGGGAACCGTACCAGGCCCCACCATGTACCCACACACGGCCCACTACTCCTCCTCGCATGGGGTATATATAAGATCAGAACCGAGAAATCTCATGGTGGCTGCAGAAATATCATATCAAGAGAAATCGGGATTTTCAAATAATACATAATTTCATGAAACAACCACGGTCCTCAAATCCAGAAAACATCAAGTAATGAATAAGTAAAACTGCATGAATCAATACATATATATTAGTGACCCACTCCACTAATATATATATATATATATATATATATATATATATATATATATATTCATATATAACAGCGTCCCACTCCACTGTTATATATACTTAGGAGTAACAATATCAGAGAACATCATATGAAATCCAAGAATGTAACATATGCAGTATGAAACAGTAATATGAGCATATAAAGGAAAACCGCTATTTAACCGCAACAAGTTATTAAATATATATCATGCGGTTCGTGATTTCTCCAAAATCAAATGCAACATCATATACAGGTGAACATGTTGCTATAAGAAGGCATGCGTAACCATGTCGGAATAACAAGATATGTATGTCCATATATATGTATGTTTGATGTAAAAGTATCTGTAGTAAGGTATGACTCTATGCTTATCCATAATACCCTCCAGGTATATGTATGTATGTATGTATGTATGCCAGATGTACATATAGCTATATCTCATATGTGTATATACCTATCACTAATGGTACACTCCCTTATAGGTATATGGGTAACTAGCATGTAAGCATGTCAGGGCATATGTGTAAGCCTGTAGGTATACAGGTATGCTATAAGTCATATGCATAACGAATATGAAGCAATGTCCCTAACCAAACAACATCATATCTATAAGGGTGTTGTGCGTGTTATGGCAATTATTGACGGTGTGTGTGGCATACAATCAATGCTCGTGCAACATAAGCCGCCAATAATAGTGCAGTGTCCTAAGAATACTAGTCCAAGCACACCAATTAACTAAGTAGTAGGGTGAATGCGCAATTCTAAATATGAAATAGAATATGCTACAAGTCAAGTCATCTCTAGCCCAGACGCATAACGCCTTGCGGGCGATTTCCATGTAGATGTTAAATTTACTCACCCACGCTCCTGGCTAAGTGAAGCCAACCACTTATTTTCCCCTTGTAGCAGTGTCTGAAGTCCCGCCTGCGAACCTACAACATTAAAACAATAAAGCAAGTATATATTAATAATAGACCCAAAACACGCAAAAACTATATTTAACCAACTCAACAACACAAAACATACTTTCAAGTGTTCGTATTGTGGCTAACGTACGTAGCGACACTACGAAAACAACCTAAGAGCAAAATCACACCAAGTGCACGATCTGTGTCGTATTACGTATCGCGCGAACACAAAACACTAGATTATAGGAAAACAATCCCAGATTTTGTATACAGTAAATACTAAAAATTTAAACAGTACCAAACACCCCTAACCAACAGCAGATACTACCCACAAAAAACCCAACACTTAACTCCCGTCAAAACCCGACGTCGCCGTAATTTGCTCTAGGGTCGCCAGCCAAAACCGGTGGGGTGGTGCTCGGGTCTCAGGTGGAACTCCAGGGTCACTAGTACAACATTATAATCTTGTTTGGTCACTCAGTAAAAATCCCAGGTCACAGCAGTTCACAGAAGCTCTAAAAAGACACAAAAAACACGATATTGCACTAATCGATATTTAAAGTGTTATACGCAACAACTAACGAGCTAAATATCATAAAAACTCATATTTAACAGTGTAGGGATTATACCTATCAAAACTTTTCTTACAAGATCCAAGCTTTCCTAGCTCTAAGTGATCAAAGAAGCAAAACTCAAGACTTGAACTATTTTGTGATTTACTTTGGAAATTTTGGAGATTTATTTGGCTTTGAGATGAAAGAAATGAGCAAGGACAAAGCAAGAGAGCAGAACAATAAGGAATCTCGGCTATGTGGGGAAGGGATTTTGTGAAGTGTGTGGAGTTTTCTAGCTAGGTCTTCACTAAATGCACTTAAATGCACATACATGCATGAAGCCACCTCTTTAAATCTTTTCTTTTTTTTAAACTTTAAACTTTAATCCTTTACACAACAAAAGATCTAGATATTATGTGAAGGGTTTGTTTTACCCAAGTTTGATTTATTTGAAATGATACAATTTTTGGAGAAATTTCCCAAACCCAAAATGTAAATACCACATTAAAATAATATTAAAATAGGGAAAAATTCTAATTGAACCAAAGCGTCCCTTATACCGCCAAAGCATGCGCACAAGCTTTATTTTAGCTAAACTAGGTGCTGGCAAGTCTATATGGACGTTTGATCACAGTCGGGTTCTAACGGAAAATACCGACAATTTAACCCTAAAACAGAAAACATCGCATAACGATTTTCTAAAACGTTACAATCTCTCCCCTTATAGAAATTCGTCCCCGAATTTAAAATTCTCACTAAGCGTACCTTCAAGGAAATGAGTACAAAACTCCCAACTCTCTCTCGCAGCCTCCCAAGTGACTACCTCTCTATACGGCTATATCCAAGAAAACCTTCCACAGATGGCAAGACCCTTGACCGATGCTTCTCCACCAGCCGAGCCACTAACACAAATGGCTGCTGGTGAACGAAAAGATCGCGTCCGAGCTAAATGGTCTGGTGCTGAATCATGTGAGAAAGGTCATGAAGGTATTTGCAAGTAACGACACAAGGAATACGGGGTGAAAACTCATAATCTGGGCGGAAGTTCCAAGTTATAGGCAACGGAACTAACTCGCTTTAAGGATCTCCAAAGGACCTACAATCCTGGGATAAGCTTCCCAAAGCTCAACATGTAATTCCTCGAAAAAATCCATAGGAATATATGATCTCCCACTGCGAACTCAAGTCTGCGACCACCACGGTCGGCATAAGACCTCTGTCTGCACTGGGTTGTCCTCATCCTGACCTGAACCAACTAGATCATCTCCGAAGTCTCTAGACTAGCTGATGTCCAAAATTCCTAATTACGCAGAGTCAGAAAAACAGAATGGCGATCGACACCACCTAACAAGAAGACCTAAAGTTTGCCAATTGGAGTGTCTCCTGATAACAGCTATCGAAGGAGAACTCTAACAATGGCAAGTGACGATCCAACTGCCGACAACAACAAGTACGTACGCATAAGCATAACCTCCAGAGTTTGTATAGTCTGCTCAACTGACCATCGTCCCACGGATGGAAAAGCGGAGCTAAAGCTCAACCAGTACCCAAGACTTCCTGAAGCTTCTGCCGACTACGGCTAGCGAACAGGGTGCCCCCAATTGGATACAACGCATAAAGGAACTCCGAGCAACGCACAAACTTAACAAAGAACAACTGAGCAACTGAGAATAACTGGACAACAAACACCCCAAATGGAGTCGCACCCTGACTAAACCTCGGTAGACGCCACAACGAAGATTCATGGAGATCTGCTCCCATTCCCTCTCCGGAACGGTTAAAGGTCGCAACTCTCCAGCCGGTCTCAAATGCTCAACCTAAGCTCACAACATGACAAACACCTTGAACGAAATCCGAAACCTCACTTTTTCATCCTACCCACCAGTAACTTACTCTCAAGTCACGTTACATCTTGGCGACACTTTGATGAACACAGAAGCTGACCGATGTGCCTGCTCTGGAACCTCGTGTCTCTACCTATCAGTATTAGGTACACACCAACGAGTCCTTAAACGTAGCACACCCTTGTCACAAATCAAGGACTCCAAATCTTTACCCTGCCGAACATGCTCAAGCATCACAGACAACGAGCATCGGTGGGCTGTGCCTCACGAAAACGATTAAGGAAAAGTGGATGGGCGCGGACATGAGCAAGCTGTCCCCTCAGTAGAGACGAATCTAGCTGTACTCAACGATCGCATAAAACTGTAAATCTACAGAAGACTGTCTCTGATTTGCGCACAACTGGAACAAGCTAACCCCGGGCCTACGACTCAAGCATCAGCTACCACAATCGCCTTGCCACGGGTAACCAAAGGATCTCACAAACACAATCCTCCACAAGTTCCATCCAATGGCGTTGTCTCAACAATCAAAATCCACTGCAGGAAGATGTACATTAAGCTCTGGTGGTCCGTGAAAATCTGACACGACTCTCCGAACAAGTATGGTCTCCAAATCTCTAACGCACGACCACCGCGGCCATCTCCAGATCATGAGTGGGATATCCTGCTCGTACTTCCTCCAACTGTCGAGAAGCAAAAGCGATAACTCTATAATGCTACATCAACGCAAAAAAATCGAGCCCCACTCGCGAAACATCACAGTTAAACAACAAAGTCGCCCGAACCAGAAAATAAGAAAGAACTGGTGCAGTTTTCAACTGAATCTCCAACTGCTGAAAACTCCGCACACATGCCTCAGTCTAAAGAAAGAATCTCCTATCCGGTCAGTCCAGTCAATGGTGCAGCGATACACAAGCAATCCTGTACGAAACGGCGGTAAAAACCTGATAAGTCCAAAATCTGCGGACCTCTGTCCCGGATATAAGTATGGGCCAAAGCTGTACGGTCTCGATCCTCCTCGGGTCCATACAAAAACCGTCTCCCATAACTACAAGACCTAGGAGTCAACACAAGCAAGCCTGAAGGAACACCCCGAGAATCTAGCAAACAGCTGGGGCTCTCCCAGTATCTGCAAAACAAATCCTCAAGTGCTTCTCACGTTCCTCACGATTCATTGGAATAGACCAGAATGACATCAACGACAGAACAATAAACATGTCGAGGAACGGCCTGAAGAAATCTGGTTCATCACATACACGATTGCTGCTAAGGCACTGGTGAGTCCAACGACACCACCAAAACACACAAAGCCCGTAGCATGCACAGAGCAGTCTTCGGATTGTCATCACTCCGAACCCTCAACAATGATGAACTGATTCTAAACAAACATAGAAAAAGTCTCCCGCTCTGGAGCAGATCAAAGAAATCGTCAATGCGAGGTAAAGGATACCTATCCGCACCGTAAGCCGGTTCAATTGACGATCCATCCATACTCAACCTCAAACTGCCACCTTTTTCCTGACGAACAGAGTAGGAGCTCCCCAAAGAGAAACACTTGGACGAACAAGTCCCTCCACAAAACAACTCTGCAGCTGATCCTCAAGCTCCCTATGCTCCGCCGGCTCATCTGGAACAATGTCGAAAAACTATCGCAAGAAAGGAACCCGGTCCAACAACTCACTGTGGTTCCGGTATCACGAATGAAAACTAATAATCCTCGACATCCACTCCTCAAAAAGCCGACAGGCGAAAAAGGCTGAATTCAAGCTGTGAGAGGCGGCACCACAGTCCCTCTGCACAACAAGAACTGACTTGCCGGGAAAACAAAACCTTATTGTTTCCTCGCGGCAGTCCACAGACGCTTAGCACGTAGAAGGATCACAACGACGGACGAATCTCTATCTCCTATCCGATTGGCACACGACTGAAACACGTGTCGCGCAACAAAAGAATCGCTGACAGAAGTTAACACAACAACGACTGATCTAGCATACACAAATCTCAGCATTGGACGCCTGCACGTCCCGATGAGTAGAAGCAAACTCCCGAGTCTGCCCTCTACCCGCAACTGGATGAACTCCTCCTCTCTACGGTAAAGCTGCCCCGCGACTACGTGGCTCAGTACAAACTCGAACCCGAAGATTCAAACTCCTGCACCGATAACATTCGGAAGAAAACCGCAGACCATCCTAGGGATAAGAGCTAGACAACTGTTCTTGCCTCAAGCCTCTTGTACTCCCACGACGTGCACGAAACCTGTCTCCACGACTGAACCTTTGTCTATGGGCTGGCACACCTGCATGAGCCCTCCTTAGATCCGAAACTCCTAAAGTCTCCGGAAGACGTGCCTCGTCAACTGGGGTTGCATCCACTGGTGCTGTGTAGGCAACGGAATGCTGTGTGCTGATCGCAAGGAACAACTGGGTAACAGGGGTGACAACCTCCTGTCGCTTCGCTAGAATGGTCTCAACCAATGAACTCATCGTCTGGCGCATGTCCTGCACCTCGGCCACAAGCCTATCAATATAATCTATCGAAGGCAGATCCATCTGCTCTGGTGCAAGGAGCGTGCCATCCTGGTCAGTCATCGTCCTACATAAGTCAACTCTGACCTCGGCTCTCGCTACATCACTCTGAGTCCTCATAGTCATCGGCGGCAAAGGCTAATATGGAAATAGGATTCGATAAGAACACGGAAATCGAATCACAAGGATATGTATCATCAAGGAAGGAATTTCAAGCAATTGTACTTAGGTCACTTTAGGCGGAGTACCATGTCGTAAGTATGCCGCGGAACATACATACGCTATGTTACTCTGCTTAAGCAACCTACTCCATCATACCAAGGTCATCCTACACTCCGAAAGGTAAAACCTAGCGCTCTGATACCAACTTTTTCACGACCCGAAAATGGCACGTGATGGCCCTTAAACTACGCAACGTCTACAGGCGTAATGCAATTTAAATAAGCCGAAAACCCAGCAATCTAAACCATCAAAAGTAGTAAGAAATAATAGCATTTTCAAAATCTTTGAAATCTCAACCCAAATTCTTTAAAAGTTCCACTTATTTCCTTTAAAATTTTGACAGCACCTCCTTTGTAATACAAGCCCCCAAAAATTGGTACAACATAATATAAGTAAAAGCATCCTAAACGGGAGCAAAATCCATGCCCACGGAAAACAACCACCACAACAGATATACGACGCCGTAGCGAAGAAAAAGACGATGTAAATAATACCGCATACAAACCTCCAAGTCACAATTAATATACAATATCGTCCTCACATCAAGTCTCTAAGTCATACAATAAAATTGTAGATGGAGAGTACAAGGTACAAGATAACAATAACAATAATAGATAGCCGCAAAAACCCACCTATAGCGAAACCGTGCACAGTCGGCTGAAGCGGTATCCGCAGCAAAAGATGATACGATGGATGAAAATAGCCCTGCCTCTGACTATCCTGAGGAACACCTGCAAAACACTGTGGCACAACATGGATGAGTTGCCAACTCGTGAATAGTAAATAACATATACAGGTAATCTCGAGTATGCACGTACAACGCGAATCTAACATAAGCATCAAATAGCAATGAATGGTCATATGTAATGCATCAGTCATGAAAGGTACGCTAGCAGGTACTACTAGTACATGAAGTAATAATATGACAATCGGCATGCAATAATCATGTAAGGTACTCTATCAGGTACAAATAAGACATAAAACAATGCATATAATAGTATGTAAATGCAACAGTCATGGAAAGTAATCTATCAGGTACAACTAATACATGAAGCTGTGCATAAACAATAAATGTGGAGTATGGAATAAAACATGTCATTTCGACGGAAATCCTAACCTCGTGATAGGACTAAAATCCAACAAGACAATCAAGTTCCCAATTTCCACAAATCAGCCCCCAAATTGGCTCCCATATCATGTAAATCTCATATATCCTGAATGTCCAACATCAAGTATATCTCATATACCCCGAATGTACCACATCAAGTAGATTTCACATATCATATATGTACAATATCAGTATATCCCACATATCCTGTGTGTACAATATCAGTATATCCCACATATCATGTGTGTACAATATCAGTATCAAGTAAGTTCATATAAGGTGAGTGTCTAACATCGACACCCAAAACATCATGAAACAAGTGTCAAGCATCGACACCGAAATACTGATCTATCAGGTGCTTTCACCACGACTGGCCCCCTAATAGGTACGTATCCATACGTACATGACCCCGGCCTGTATCCCCATGATACCCGTCGGGTCAAAAGCACTGTCACCGGTAGGTACTTGCTCACCTTTCAGGCTTATCGCCTATCATCTGCGATCATCTTGCCGAGGGGAACCGTACCGGGCCCTACCATGTACCGACACACAGCCCACTACTCCTCCTCGCATGGGGTATATATAAGCTCAAAACCGAGAAATCTCATAGTGGCTGCAGAAATATCATATCAAGAGAAACCGGGTTTTTCAAATAATGCATAATTTCATGAAACAACCACGGTCCTCAAATCCAGAAAACATCACGTAATGAATAAGTATAACTGCATGAATCAATACATATATATTAGCGTCCCACTCCACTAATATATATATATATATATATATATATATATATATAAAACAGCGTCCCACTCCACTGTTATATATACTTAGGAGTAACAACATCAGAGAACATCATATGAAATCCAAGAATGTAACATATGCAGCATGAAACAGTAATATGAGCATATAAAGGAAAACCGCTATTTAACTGCAACAAGTTTTTAAATATATATCATGCGGTTCCTGATTTCTCCGAAATCAGATGCAACATCATATACAGGTGAACATGTAGCTATAACAAGGTATGCGTAACCATGTCGGTATAGCATGATATGTATGTTAGTGTATATGCCCTAGGGGCCATTATTGTACCATACTAGCTTGTATATTGCTTAATGGAAGCTTGGGATATTCACAGTTATATTAACTGTCTTGCTAAACATGGTAGTATGCTACTTGGTTTATATCTATCTTAATATATGTGTACGTATTGATAGAGCCCTTAGGATCTTGCTTGACTACCAGCGTTGTGATGGCAGTCACACTAGTGGGGGCTGGGTAGTTTACAAGCACATCCTTTTTAGGTCCCTAGTCGTAGGATTATCGAGACAGGGTATCGATACTCCGGAGTAGACTAGTGTGTACGCTTCTCATCCCAGTTGGGAAGATGGTCTGTCCCACAACCATCAGTACGTCGTACTGGAGATAGTATACAGGTGCTCGTTGGGTTACTGGTACACCGGACAGGACTCGCAGGGAACTGTTGGTTAGTATTATACCCTTCGTCAGTTAACAGTTCCCAGGTGACATGAGTACAGCATAGTCCGCAGACTTGACACTGCTGCTTCGTCTCGAGTGTGTTCCCACTGTTCTTAGATTGCTACCCTACCACAGCTCAAAGGAGTCGTGCAAACAGGTTGCGGTTGGGTGCAGTCCCGAAGCACTTGGAGGCAGTGGCGGTTAGATAGGATTCGACTCTCCCGGTATTAGGAGTTGATATCGCGCTGTGTTTGGAGAGCCGTTACGCAATGTCCCTGGCCAGGGCAAGCGAGATTTACTGGTAGGTTTTCCAGTAGCTTCTCATGGTGTAATGGGCTTCGCTCCGACACGACTTATACCACTTTTAGGGGACTGACTCTTGCCGCCCCCTAGGCCCGATATGCGATAGTCCTAGACGAACAGACCGGACTGTACGGATATTATCACATCAGGCTCAGTCGGAGTTCGGATGGGTTTCCTCATCGGCCTTCTTATCGACATCTACCTGGAGGCCGTTACGTACAGCTAGTGCCGCTTGCGGTATGTGGTTAAACCCACTGCCAGCGTAGTAGTCGAGACTTTAGAGTCCCACACAGAGAGTTTCCCTACTTCGGGCAAAACGATATAGAGGTCGTATGGTTTTACGACAAGGGACACATACGTATTTTCACGCACGTACGACGTTCGGACAGTTTATACTAGCAGGCTTTGGTTTAAGCTAGATTCTAGTATTGGATTATTAGATTTATACAGTCTCAGTATTTCCGTGTTTTCATGAATAGGAGGGGCGTTCTCGTAATTACTCGAGAAGCTTCTAGAAGTTTGATGAGGTGGAGAGCTTAGGTGTTATATGCATTAAATGGTTTTATGACTCATGGAGATGATTCATCAAGTGAGTTAATGTAGCATTAATACTTTTAATGACTCATTAGATGATTCATTATGTATTAAATGAAGCATGAAGATATTTGTGCAAAAGATATTTTGTGCAAGATATTTTATGCTTCATATATATACACAAATGAGTTATTTTCCATTAGATAATTACTTTCACATTCTCTCTCCTCAAGCTCTCTCTCTTCAAACCCTAACCCTAATCCTCTCATGTGTTGAGATCCTAGGGTTAGCAAGACTCAAAGATCCCTAATCCTATTCTATATCTTCTAGATTGCTTTGATTAGGACTCTTAGTTACCTAGTTACCTCAAGTGTAAGGTTAAGCTTGGAGAAGTAGTTCTCGGGTGGATCTTCTATCACAAAGAGGAGGCCGACGAGGAGGTGGTCAACGAGAATAAGAAGGACTTGATTCATTAGGTATAATCTTCTTTCATAGTAGCTAATCCCTCCTATGTTGTTGTTAGTTAGGGTTTGGCAAAGATCCGTAAAGTTAGTCGATGTTAGTTTAAACAAAATGATTGTTTTACCTATTCCGCCTCCCCGCATCATGTGGGGTGTCTAACGTCGACTTACAGTGGTATCAGAGCCTCGCTAAACCATAACTAACTTGTTAGCAAAGTCGTTAGAAATTCGATCGCAAAACGAACCCGAAAAAACATCATTTTGACCTAGTTTCTGCCGGTTTTAAAACGGGGTCTAAAAATTTTTCAGGGACCCTTAAAAATACAAGCAGGGAATTATAAGGTTACTGGAGAAATTTGGGATCCTAACTCGACCAAACCGCCGCGGATCCGCGGCCGATCCAAGCGATCCGCCGCTGATCCGCGGCCGAGTTGAAGCCGAGTCGGCCCAAATTTCCCCAATAACTCTTCTGTGTTGATTTTGTTTTTTCTGGGATGTTTTGTTTCTGCTCAAGTCTCAGGTGCACAGTGAAGTATTTGGAGTAGAATCATTAGTGTTTTCTTGATCGAAATTCTAAGATGTTTGGCTAACTTGATTATATCTGTGATTTGTTTAATGTGTTCGTAAACCTACCCTAACTGCTAGTATGTCGGTTAGCAGGGGGTTGCACATTTCTGTAATGGTTTTTACTGTTTGTGTTTGTGGACTTGTTGGATTGTCGTGAATGGATAGCCGGGGATGTGAGACGAGCGTTTCTTTCATTCAAATGTAATTTGTAAATTGTTGTAATATTCTTTTGCGGGGCACATTCGGGCTGAGGTTGTAGCCACCGTTGTATTATTTCATTTACTGTTTTCTGCTCCTAGGATAGACCCAAGATGGGGTGCAAAAACTACCGGGTACTTTAAAGTGTTTAGTGGCCTACTCACGTTGTTGAGGGAGACCGCTTCACTTCGGGTACTTGGCGGGTAGTTTGTCGTACCTGTAGGGGTGTAGGGTGGGGTTTTGGCTATTCATCGCGACTGTGAAATCCGTCTTTCTTTGCAGGCTCAAAAGGAATGCGGATTCGTAGAAAATCCAATATGTTCATCTGTGATCTGGAATGCCTATTATTGCGTCTGACGAATGTACAATATCTATATATGATATCTATTAGACGTCACTTATGTTTTACACCCGCGCTAGCCCAGCCCACGCTCTGTCGTTAGTTAAGTAACCTAACGGGTGAATGACGGGGCCCAGTGGCGAATGCAGATGAAATAAGAGGACGTTGTATTTTCATTTTTTCTGCAATGATAGGTTAATGATGGGACGCATTATATTAATGCAAAGAAAATAAACCAAAGTTGAATCGTTGGAACAGTTTAAAAGAAACCACTCGGTTATTTTTAAAACAGAAGATATTTTTAATTGCGGATCTTTAACCACTCCTTTTAAAAGCTATCAGGTTCCTTCGGTCATATCAAGTTCACTACGTTCACGGTTTCGCCAAAACCATTCGTAGCCCTCCGTCATTTCATTTGGGTATTCGGTAGTATTCAAGCTATGTATTTTGACCAACGCCAAGGCATAGTGTTTGGTAGCTGCTGGGTATTCATTTGTTGCATAGATAGATGAGTTAGTTTGGGACAGTCGTATTATCATTTGGCCAACGTCAGGGTATGTACGGATGGGTTCAAATTAACAAGTTAATAATGGGTAGAACTTGACATGTGACTTATGATATTTTGACCAACGCCAAGGTCATAAGAGCATGGGGCAGAAATTTATATTGGGAATTTCTAAAGAAACTGAAATTTGCAAAGAGATGCATACCATTTGGAGTCTGATAATTTTGGTAGGATTCCTTCAGCTTTATCACACGATGATATTTGGATCCCGATCCAACTGTGAGTATCCGCTACTCATCAGGAGACTCGTCACTTAACGAGCAATGCTATAAACCAAGTGTCGAGAAAGGTGTCAGCAGGGTTACGCCCCCAGAGAAAAGAGGTTATTTAATTAAGGAACTTCGCGAAAGCATCGTAAAACCTCCCTCGAAGTACCGACACCGGCCTGGTTGAACGGTTAAGCAAGTATTGTACGGTGAGAATAGTCCTGACTAGTTCTTCCTTTTTGGTTTGAGGAGGGATTTGAGAAACAGTGGGAGCCACCCTGTTTAGATAAACTAAAAACCACTCTAAACTTGCAAGGGCATCATGCTAAAGTGTTCCCTCTGTCTCTCAATTGCAGCGGCCCAGAACATGACAGGTCTTAAGTTACCATTAGAAAAAAATATTCTGACAGGGCCAAACTATAAAGATTGGTTGCGGAATGTCAATATGGCTTTGACTTATGACAAATTGGGGTATGTCCTTACTGCTAAGTCACCTGCTGTCCCAGGTCTAAAATCCAGTCTTGCGGATAAGGAAATCCACAAGACCCGGGAATTAGATTGCGCGAAGGCCAAATGCATCGTGCTTACCTCTATGAATAATGAACATCAGAGGAGGCACGAGGATATGGATCTTGAATCCATATTTATCCATACAAAAGATCTGTATGGAGAGCAATCTCGTATAGCTAGATACGAGACCTCGATGAACTTGTTTCAGTCGAGGCTGGCCGTCAGATCATCTGTAGGAGAACATGTCCTAAAGATGATTGGCTATATAGAAGAGCTCGCGGACCTCGGGACGACTTTGGAGAACGAGCTATATACAGACTTGATTCTTCAGTCCCTTCCTTCCATCTATGCCCAGCTTATTCTGAATTTCAACATTCAAAGAAAAGAAGTTGAACTTCCAAAACTCCTTAACATGTTGAGGAGTGCAGAGGGCACCTTGCAGAAAGCAAGGGAAACACCCGCTATGTTTGTTCGTGGTGCTTCTTCTTCCGGGTCCAAGGCTATGGCCAAAGGAAGGAAGAAGAAGGCCGCTACCAAACCAAGAGGTGGTGTTGGTAAGGTGGGAGCTAAGGGAAAGGAAAAGGTTGCGGTACCGGTAGTGGTAAAGGATGAGTGCTTCCACTGTCGTAGGAAAGGGCACTGGAAGAAAGATTGCAAAGCTTGGAATGCCAAGAACCAGGAACCGAAGAAAGCTGTGGCTTTGACTTCAGGTGTGTTTGTAATTGAAAATTGTCTGTCAATCAACTCTACTTCCTGGGTATTGGATACCGGATCAGGATCTCATATATGCAATTCATTGCAGGCATTGAGAAACCGTAGAGTGCTGAAGGTTGGTGATATGACCCTCCAGGTTGCTAACGGAGCTAGCGTGGGTGCTGTGTCCGTAGGGGATTATCACCTTGGATTGACGAGTGGACATATTTTGGTTTTGCATAACTGTTTTTGTGTACCCAGTTTAACTTGTAATATCATATCAGTATCGTTGTTATCAAAAGAAGGTTATGATTTCACGTGTAAGCGATGTTGTTAACATCCACCTTAATCATGGTTCGATTGGGTCCAGTACACTAGATAACGGTATATATGTCTTAAACCAATTACAAATTTTCAATGTCCAGAACACACTAAAAAGAAAGTCTCCGGATATAAATAAGGTTTTCTTATGGCATTATAGACTAGGTCACATCAATGAAATAAGGTTAACTAAGTTACATAAAGAAGAATATTTGGATCCGTTTGAATATCAATCTTATGCAACTTGTCAATAATGTCTCAAAGGAAAGATGACAAAGACTCCATTCACTGGACATGGAGTAAGAGCGAGCGAGCTCTTAGTACTCATACACAGCGAGGTATGTGGTCCAATGTCTACACATGCAAGTGGTGGTTTTTCATATTTCATTACTTTTACGGACGATTACTCTAGGTACGGATTCATTTTCTTGATGAAACATAAATCCGAGGCTTTTGAGAAATTCCAAGAATATAAGAATGAAGTAGAAAACCAAACCGGCAAAAGTATTAAGACACTGAGATCTGATCGAGGTGGTGAATACTTAAGTGCCGAGTTCCTAGGTTACCTAAAAGAGAAATGAATTCTCTCTCAGCTTACTCCTCCATACACTCCACAGCACAACGGTGTATCGGAGAGACGGAATCGAACCCTATTGGATATGGTACATTCCATGATGAGTAATGCTGAGTTACCGCGATCTTTCTGGGGTTATGCGCTAAAATCAGCGGAATATATTTTGAACAGGGCTCCTACCAAGACTGTGCTTACCACACCATATCATGTGGAGTGGGAAGAAACCCTATCTTCAGTATCTAAAGATATGGGGATGTCCAGCTTTTGTTAAAGAGCAGCATACGGACAAACTCGAGGCACGATCAGTACAGTGTAAGTTTATGGGATATCCAAAGAACTCCAAGGGGTATTTCTTCTATTATGCAGAGGAACAAAAGGTTTTTAGAAAGGGAAACAAGTGGGAGCACAATAGAACTGGAAGAAATTCCAGAACCACAAACTACTACTGAAAGTTTGGTAGAACCAGTAGTTCAAGAAGAACAGGACATTCCCGCACCCCTCCGCAAGAGTAGTAGGCCGTCTCATCTGCCTGAGAGATACTACGGTTTTCTCATAGACGGGGATAGAGAAGATTGCATCATTGATAATGATGAACCTACTAGCTTCCAGCAGGCCATCCAGAGCGGCGACTCGGTAAGATGGCTGGATGCAATGCGGACTGAAATGGAGACCATGTACACCAACAAAGTATGGACTTTGGACTTTGCTCCAGGTGGGGTAAAACCCATAGGATGCAAATGGATCTTCAAGAAAAAGATTGGTGTAGATGGACAGGTGGAAACCTATAAAGCTAGACTTGTTGCAAAGGGTTTTCGTCAAAGACCTGGTTTGGACTATGACGAAACTTTTCCTCCAGTGGCTATGCTTAAATCCATTCGGATCCTTCTTGCCATTGCCGCTTTCCATGATTATGAGATCTGGAAGATGGACGTAAAGACGGCTTTTCTAAATGGTAATTTAGAAGAGTGCGTCTATATGGATCAGCCAGAAGGTTTCAATCAGAGTGGGAGCAGCGGGAAAGTGTGCAAGTTGCTCAAGTCCATTTATGGACTAAAGCAGGCATCGCGGAGTTGGAACATCTGCTTTGATGAAACGGTCAAAGAATATGACTTTATCAAAAATCCAGATGAACCACGTATATATAGTAAAATTATAGCACGAACTGTCGTATTCCACGTCTTGTACGTGGATGACATTCTCTTTATAGGAAATGAGATTCCTATGCTACAATCTGTCAAAGGATTCTTGTCACACAGGTTCTCCATGAAAGACCTGGGTGATGCCTCTTACATTCTGGGGATCCGGATCTATCGTGATAGATCCAAGAGGATGTTGGGACTTTCACAGTCCAGGTATATCAACACTATACTGAAAAGATTCAGTATGGAAGATTCTAAGAGCGGTAGTTTACCGGCTTGTCACGGAGTCACCCTCTCTAAAGAGATGTCTCCCAAGACTGATTTGGAAAGGGATCGCATGTCTATAATACCCTACGCTTCTGCGGTAGGCTCTATAATGTATGTGATGTTGTGCACCAGACCAGATGTATCTTATGCACCGAGCGTGGTAATCAGGTATCAGTCAGACCTAGGGGAGAGGCACTGGATAGCAGTAAAGAACATTCTCAAGTACCTGAGAAGGACTACGGAGATGTTCTTGGTTTACGGCGAAAATGACCTCAAGATCGAGGCCTTTGCTGATTCGAGCTTCCAGAGTGACAAGGATGACTCCAAGTCCATGTCAGGTTATGTCTTTACCCTCAATGGAGGGGCAGTGTGCTGGAAGAGTTCCAAGCAGGACACCGTTGCTGACTCGACGATGGAAGCGGAGTATATCGCTGCTTGTGATGCCGCAAAAGAAGCGGTCTGGATGAAGAAGTTCCTCACAGAACTTCAGGTGGTTCCTACCATTGTTGATCCAATACCGTTGTATTGCGACAACAACGGAGCTATAGCTTTAGCGAAGGAACCCAGGTCCCATCAGAAGTCCAGACACATCTTAAGGCGGTATCACCTGATCAGGGAGATCGTAGATCGCCAGGAGATCGAGGTCCGGTGAGTTGCTACAGAGGAAAACACCGCAGATCCATTCACTAAGAC
This sequence comes from Agapanthus africanus, assembly GCA_030015575.1. Lineage (NCBI taxonomy): Eukaryota > Viridiplantae > Streptophyta > Magnoliopsida > Asparagales > Amaryllidaceae > Agapanthus > Agapanthus africanus. The sequence goes on from JASDDO010000008.1 coordinate 220,557,308, forward strand.
CTTACCACAGATTCAGTTCGAGTGGCTACTCGAGATGATCGGTCTTCGTTACGCCAGTACATGGCCCTAGTGCAAGTGGGAGATTGTTAGTGTATATGCCCTAGTGGCCATTATTGTATCATACTAGCTTGTATATTACTTAATGGAAGCTTGGGATATTCACAGTTATATTAACAGTCTTGCTAAACATGGTAGTATGCTACTTAGTTTATATCTATCTTAATATGTGTGTACATATTGATAGAGCCCTTAGGATCTTTCTTGACTACCAGCATTGTGATGGCAGTCACACTAGTGGGGGCTGGGTAGTCTATAAGCACATCCATTTTCAGGTCCCTAGTCATAGGATTATCGAGACAGGGCATCGATACTCTAGAGTAGACTAGTGTGTATGCTTCTCATCCCAGTTGGGGAGATGTTCTGTCCCACAGCCATCAGTACGTCATACTGTAGATAGTATACAGGTGCTCGTTGGGTTATGGGTACACCGGACAGGACTCGCAGGGAACTGTTGGTTGGTATTATACCCGTCGTCAGTTAACAGTTCCTAGGTGACATGAGTACAGCATAGTCCGCAGACTTGACACTGCTGCTTCGCCTCGAGTGTGTTCCCACTGTTCTTAAATTGCTACCCTACCACGGCTAAAAGGAGTCGTGCAAACATGTAGCAGTTGGGTGCAGTCCCGAAGCACTTGGAGGCAGTGGCGGTTAGATTGGATTCGTCTCTCCCGGTATTGGGAGTTGATATCGCGCTGTGTTTGGAGAGTCATTACGCAAAGTGCCTGGCCAGGGAAAGCGAGATTTACTGGTAGGTTTTCCAGTAGCTTCTCAAGGTGTAATGGGCTTTGCTCTGACACGACTTATACCGCTTTTAGAGGACTGACGCTTGCCGCCCCCTAGGCCCGATATACGATAGTCCTAGACGAACAGACCGGACTGTACGGAGATTGTCACATCAGGCTCAGTAGGAGTTCGGATGGGTTTCCTCATCGGCCTTCTTATCGATATTTATCTGGGGACCGTTACGTACAGCTAGTGCCGCTTGCGGTCTGTGGTTAAACCCACTGCCATCGTAGTAGTCGAGTCTTTAGAGTCCCACACAGAGAGTTTCCCTGCTTTCGGCGAAACGATATAGAGGTCGTATGGTTTTACGACAAGGGTTCGGACACATACGTGTTTTCACGCATGTACGACGTTCGGACAGTTTATACTAGCTGGCTTTGGTTTAAGCCTGATTCTAGTATTGGATTATTGGATTTATACAGTCTCAGTATTTCCGTATTTTCACGGATAGGAGGGGCGTTCTCGTAATTACTCGAGAAGCTTTTAGAAGTTTGATGAGGTGGAGAGCTTAGGTGTTATATGCATTAAATGGTTTTGTGACTCATGGAGATGATTCATCAAGTGAGTTAATGAAGCATTAATGCTTTTAATGAATCATTAGATGATTCATTATGTATTAAATGAAGCATGAAGATATTTGTGCAAAAGATATTTTGTGCAAGATATTTTATGCTTCATATATATACACAAATGAGTTAATTTCCATTAGATAATTACTTTCACATTCTCTCTCCTCAAGCTCTCTCTTTAAACCCTAACCCTAATCCTCTCATGTGTTGAGATCCTAGGGTTAGCAAGACTCAAAGATCCATAATCCTATTCTATATCTTCTAGGTTGCTTTGATTAGCACTCTTAGTTATCTAGTTACCTCAAGTGTGAGGTTAAGCTTGGAGAAGTAGCTCTCGGGTGGATCTTCTATCACAAAGAGGAGGCCGACGAGGAGGTGGTCAACGAGAAAAAGAAGGACTTGATTCATTAGGTATAATCTTCTTTCATAGTAGCTAATCCCTCATATGTTGTTGTTAGTTAGTGTTTGGCAAAGATCCGTAAAGTTAGTCGATGTTAGTTTAAACAAAATGATTGTTTTACCTATTCCGCCTCCCCGCATCATGTGGGGTGTCTAACGTCGACTTACAATGTATGTCCATATATAAGTATGTATGATGTAAAAGTATTTGTAGCAAGGTATGTTTCTATGCTTATCCATAATACCCTCCGGGTATATGTATGTATGTATGTATGCTAGATGTACATGTAGCTATGTCTCATATGTGTATATACCTATCACTAATGGTACACTACCCTATAGGTATATGGGTAACTAGCATGTAAGCATGTCAGGGCATATGTGTAAGCCTGTAGGTATACAGGTATGCTATAAGTCATATGCATAACAAATATGAATCAATGTCCCTAATCAAACAACATCATATCTATAAGGGTGTTGTGTGTGTCATGGCAATTATTGACGGTGTGTGTGGCATACAATCAGTGCTCGTGCAACATAAGCCGTCAAAAATAGTGCAGTGTCCTAAAGATACTACAAGCACAACAATTAACTAAGCGGTAGGGTGAATGCGCAATTCTAAATCTGAAATAGAATATGCGACAAGTCAAGTCATCTCTAGCCCAGATGCATAACGTCATGCGGGCGATTCTCCTGTAGATGTTAAATCTACTCACCCACGCTCCTGGATAAGTGAAGCCAACCACTTGTTTTCCCCTTGTAGCAGTGTCTAAAGTCCCCGTCTGCGAACCTACAACATTAAAACAATAAAGCAAGTATATATTAATAATAGACCCAAAACACGCACAAACTACATTTAACCGACTCAACAAAACAAAACATACTTTCAAGTGTTCGTATTGTGCCTAACGTACGTAGCGACACTACGAAAACAACCTAAGAGCAAAATCACACCAAATGCACGATCCGTGTCGTATAACGTATCGCGCGAACACAAAACGCTAGATTATAGGAAAACGAATCCAAATTTTGCATACAGTAAATACTAAAAATTCAAACAGTACCAAACACCCCTAACCAACAGCAGATAGCTACCCACAAAAAACCCAACACTTAACTCCCCTCAAAACCCGACGTCGCCGGAATTTGCTCTAGGGTCCGGTGTGGTTGTGCTCGGGTCTCAGGTGGAACTCTAGGGTCACTAGTACAACATTATAATCTTGATTGGTCACTCAGTAAAAATCCCAGGTCACAGCAGTTCATAGAAGCTCTAAAAAGGCACAAAAACACGATATTGCACTAATCGATATTTAGAGTGTTATACGCAACAACCAACGAGCTATATATCATAAAAACTCCAATTCAACAGTTTAGGGATTATACCTATCAAAACTTTGCTCACAAGATCCAAGCTTTCCTAGCTCCAAGTGATTAAAGAAGCAAAACTCAAAACTTGAAGTATTTTGTGATTTACTTTGGAAATTTGGGAGATTTATTTGGCTTTGAGATGAAAGAAATGAGCAAGGAAAAGCAAGAGAGCAGAACTATAAGGAATCTCGGCCAAGTGGGGAAGGGATTTTGTGACGAGTGTGGAGTTTTCTTGCTAGGTCTTCACTAAATGCACTTAAATGCACATACATGCATGAAGCCACCTCTTTAAATCTTTTCTTTTCTTTAAACTTTAAACTTTATTCCTTTGCACAACAAAATATCTAGATATTATGTGAAGGATTTGTTTTACCCAAGTTTGATTTATTTGAAATGATACAATTTTTGGAGAAATTTCCCAAACCCAAAATATAAATACCACATTAAAATAATATTAAAATAGGGAAAAATTCTAATTGAACCAAAACGTCCCATATACCCCCATAGATTGTGTACTAGCTTTATTTTAGCTAAACTAGATGCTGGCAAGTCTATATGGACGTTTGATCACAGTCGGGTTATAACGGAAAATACCGACAATTTTACCTCAAAACGGAAAACTTCGCATAACGATTTTCTAAAACGTTACAAGGCCGGAGGTCGGACTGGATGCCACGAGGAGCTTGGGACAGAGATTGAAGACCAAAGGACACAGATCGATTGGTATAATCTCTTAAAGCACTTTACAGTTTACTAGTATAGGGTTAATGGTTCGATCTGAGTTTTAGGGTTACGTTAGCGCCAAGTTTAAAAGTTTTTATTCCTTTTTCGGCCATGGATTGATGGCCGGGGCGCTGGCATAGACTTACAGTTTGTACGTCAACGACGAGGGTTGTTTGATCATTTTTACATCCGTAGGCTATAGGTTCTAACCTATGAGCGCACCGTGTGCCGTATCAGTTTCCGGATTTGATTTTCATAACGTGGCGATATGTGTTGATTTGTAGGTACCTTCGCACGGATTCCGAGACGACGAAGCACATCGACTACGCCTGGACAAAGAGTTCCACAGGTGAGTAGATTTATATCTACGGGGGAAGTCGGGTGGATGGCGTATATCACCCCCGCAAATTTTGAATGTAGACCGATGCATATATAGAGTACAGTCGGAGAAACCTACTTTTGAAAACTATAGATGTGGTTTAAAAGATAGTTAGAGGTGATATTAATGATTGAGTATATATCGAGATATAAGATGAAAGCTATAGGGACATAACTCTTCGACATGATATGATAGAAATGATGTCTCGAATTGATATACATAAGGATATGAAAAGTGAATGTGAATCATAATATATATATTTGTAGTTGCACGAGATTAAGTATGATATTTAGAGTAGCGTGACATGATATTCATATGATAGAATACATATGTAAAATGACTTGATGTGAGAGATAGATGCGATGAAAAAAGTATACGATGAGATATGATGACTTGGTTGATATGTCGTTATATGGATGCGAGTCGATAAGAGATAGTTGATACCTTGCCGGTCCCCTGATACGAGATTGATACGGATGTGACCTGAGAGATAGGTATATATATATGGATAATGATGTGCATAATGAGTGATATGCCGTACGGGACTTAGATCCGTACCCCCGTTGTTGTATAGGTTGATAGAATCCCTAATTGTTTAATGCCTCCGTACGATGGATTACAGTACGCGAAGAGTTTTACCTGTTGATTGATCCATACCCTTGATTAGAGGATGTTGTACGATAGATTTTACCGTAGGTGATGTGTGAGGCTGGATGCCGATTGATAGATTCACCGACTCGGTTATATTGTAGACACGTATACCTTGTAGCATTTCGCTTACGATGTACTTTATGCTATGCTCATGTTATTCGCATTGCATTGCATATACCTGTGCTAGTACACCTACACCATTATCGATGATGCGTATATTACACTTACACAGATTGCTGGTTCACACACTTTCATCATCGATAATTGCTATGTCACTTATACAGTAGAATTGCTGCATCATACTATGATATATTGCTATGCTCACATCATTATGCTACGTTGCAAGACATACCTTGCTATAGCTACATGTGCATTATGCATACATACTTACATGTACACCCACACATCTTTCTATAGCTACATGTACAACTCATATGATGTTGCACTTGATTTCGGAGGAATTGGGAATCGCGTGATATATTTAATAACTTGATACATTTAAATAACGGTTTTCCCTTGATATACTCATATTACTGTTCTATGTCGCATACATCATGATTTATGATTTTACGCATTGAGATATGCTGTTTTCATGAGAATCTGGATTTGAGAACCGTAGTTATGTTTCAAAGGATGTATGTATTGTTTTAAAAACCCAGTTTCTCTTGATATGATATTTCAGTGCGTCCACCATGTGTTTTCTCAGTTCTGAGACATGTGTTAGATACCCAATTCGAGGAGCGGTAGGCAACGTCTGCGGGTACATGGTAGACCCGGTATGGTTCCCCGGGGCAAGATATGATTTTCGTGGTATAGACGATGAGCCTGGCAGGCGGGCTAGTACCTACCGGTTATAGTATTTGGGCTCGGCGGTTATCCGGAGATACCGATCGGAGTCGTGAGATGATACGGGCCGATCCCGACTGACGGAGCCCGAGATATTGATGAGGGACGATTTGGACTGACGGAGCCCGAGATATAAGGATTTTCGTGTCGAAGCTGGACATGGGTTTCATGATGTTTCGAGTGTCGATGTTGGACACTCAGGTTCCATGATTTTGATGTGTCGCGAGGGACACACGTTGATTTATATCCTCATATTTACCTGCATATGCTTTCATGATATTTGCATACATGATGTTGTTGTGTCATTGGTTGACACATAGATGGGATCCACATGCATACAGGCATTTGATTATATGGTAGGATGTTATCCACATGCTGATAGGCGTTGATTATGTGTTGGCGCATATGCAGATACAGTCACCCTAGATATTATAGTATTACCTTTATGATATAGTTGACCTAGGAATCGTTGTTTATTTCGATTTCTACCTGATGATGTTTTCTACTCATGAGTTGGAAACTCACCCTTGTCGTGCCACAGTTCTTGCAGGTTGACCGCACGGATCAGTAGCGGCATCGCTGGCACACAGCTGTATTCGGGTGATTTGCTTTGGTAGGTGGTACATGTTGGATCGTACCCCTCTTGTATTATTATTCATGTTGTATCTAGTCAACTCCATCAAATCAGAATCTAGTAATTGTATATGTAGAAGACTTAGAAATACTTGTGGTTGCGAGACTTGAGCATTGGGTTTTATGTTCGCTTTTTGGGTTGATGTCTTTTTTTATTCATTATCTTTTGTGTTGATCTTCGCCGTTGGGCGTCGTATACTTGTTTATGACTTGCGTGGTTATGATTCCGCCGGTTGGGGAAGAGCTAGCTTCCGCTTGGGGATGCCTTTTATATTATCATGTATTTGTGGTTTTGGATCAAAATATACAAAGGAGGTGTTGCCCAAATTTTCAATAGACAAAACATAATTTATTATACCTTTATTTCAAAGCTTCACCTCTTTTATTTCTTAAAAAAGTTCAGATTTCTGGGTTTCAGCTTACTTGAATTACGTTATGCCTTTATACGTTGCGTGATTTAAGTGCTGGTCACGAACTAATATTTTAGGTCGTGACAAAGTTGGTATCAGAGCGCTAGGTTTAACCTTGGTTCGAGTTTAGGTTTGACTATATGGAGTCTAGGGCGTATTTATTTTGGAACCTCGGCTTGACCTTACGGAATTTAGACTTGAACTGGGGGGTATTAGACCCGAACATTCGTTTCATAGGCCGACCCTGATTGATGGAGTAGGTAGCTTGAGGATAGTGACGTACCGTACGTATGTTTCCGCGGCATATTTACGATACGATACTCCACTTAAGTGACCTTAAGATGTACATATCTTAGGACTTGTGATTCTCTTCGTCCCCTTGATTATACATCCATTTGAGATCCTTGAATCTATTTGTTTCCTTGATCATACTCTCAATGATTTTGTTCCTCCTTATGATCATGTATTCATTCTGTATCTGTTGATTCATTTCATCCCTTTGATTTATTTTTTCGATACATGATTGAGGTTCCTGTCACCATGGTTTGAGCACAGATTGAGTTGCTGCTAGTGATATGGTCAGGGCGAGCTCGTCGTGGATGAGGACTGACCATCGTGCTTTCTGGTGACATGGGAACATATCGATTTAATGGTTGTGTTGTGACCTCTCGTTGAGACGAGTGTACGGTTTTGTACCGGATGATCGGGCCATGGTTAGAGGCTGCCTGTTGTGAGAGGACTATTGATGTACAATATACCTCATAGATTGTGATGTCATCTACCGTGTAGACAGATGACCCAGTTGTTGCTGAGATTGATGTGATGTCGATTCCAGAGCTGATGAGCTGAGATCGCTGGACCTTTCAGGCAAAGATGCGACAGATGATAGATAGACTATCTTGAGTTGAGAGACGAAGGTGATTCGTCAGGTTTGATGCGCCGACGCAGGCCCAGTTGAGTTGAAGACTTCCAGTATGGAGAATCTTACTTAGATCTAGAGTAGAATGATCCAGAGATGACGTTGTTCGTTGGATCATTCGATAGGAGATCAGTAAGATGACCAGTTACGGATAGAGGACCTCACCCAGATGCGTTGTGAGTTGATCAAGAACGGACGAGTATTGAGTATTTCTCCGATGATTTGGATGAGTTCCCGAGGACGTGTTCGGCTAGATATATTCTACAGAGTGATGAAGATACCGAGTTCGCGATTTCGAGTCCGTGTGAGAGTTTCCGGATTGACTGTAGCCGAGAACATTTGTCGTACGCAGATAGCATGACGTGATGTCAAGTGAACGATAATAAAGATGAGTGGAGCAAGAGGTTCGTGCGAGATGCTAACGAGCTGTTGTTACTCCCCATTAAGATTAGAGATCTGATATGTATACAGAGGCGTTAGGATACGGCCAGTTCCCAAGGAAATGTGTGCTGAGAACGCAGATGTCCAGAAAGCGAGAAAAGATTATGCAAGAGTACCATCCTCCGTACAGTTCAGTACAGGCGAGATCGGAAGAGACCTTGAGCCGGTTCCTTCCAGGACACTGCTGCGATGAGATTGCACCGAGGATCAGTTGTGTCCGCGTATTCAGAGGGCCAGAGGCCGACGCCAGTGACGTGCTGCTTTATGAGTGATCATACTAATTGGCCGAGAGATGACCTGAGGAGTAGCATAGCGGAATCGTTTCCGTTAGCATACCTGACCGGGCAGATGAGCCGATGGATTGCGAGATTGGTAATCCACAGAGAAATGAGGACCCAGAGACAGAGGACGCCATACCGTGAGCACGAGGCAAGAAGATGTTCTTGCTCTCCCAGTTTTTGGTGCACCGACTTTTTTCGACATTGTAGGAGGTGTACCTCATTGTCATTTTTTTCGATTTGCGTTGTGATCCGAGTTTCACGCTTATATCGCTTGGATTTGAGTTTTGAAGATTGAGTTTCATGATATTGTTTCCATGCACCATGGCTGCACCTACTGGGTATTAACATTTTTGTGCATAGTTATTGCACTTGATATACGTTTTACACACCGTTTGTTGGGTTATGATTTGTGCATATTTATTGCACTTGATATCGGTTTGTACCTTGGCTGCACGTGTTTATGATTTCGTGGATTTCGTACGATTGATTTGACATTATGCATGTGGTACGCACTCGATTTGATTTTTGCACTCGGTATAGCTCACTTATGCTTGCAGTGCATTGATACGTGTTTTGTGCACGCAGTTGCACACGTTTATGAGTTTTATACACCTTGGTACACTCGGTGTAGTTTTCATACGCATTTGAGTTATTGATAAGTTTCCGTGCAGTTGTGCACCGGATTTGATATTTCGTGCTCTGGATGCACATGATTTGATATATCGTGCACTGGATGCACATGATTTGATATTTCATGCATGGGATGCACCAGATTTGATATTTCGTGCACTGGATGCACTGGATCACCCGATTTGTATTTTGTGCATTTGTGGCACCAGATTTGTATTTCATGCGTTGGTTACACCGGGTGGGTATTTCGTGCATTGGTTGCACTAGATTTATACTTCGTATATTGGTTACACCCGATTTATGACTTTGAGCTTTCGTTTTACCAGATTTTTGTTTTTGTGCGCGTGTGTGCTTGATGTTCGTTTTCGTGCATACTACTGCATTAGATGCTTTTACGGACCTAACACACTTGGGCTGGATTTTGAGCATATTAGGTGCTTGGTATTGGAATCCGTGCATATTAGATGCGATTTTATTCGTGCATATGGGATGCACTTGATTTCGATTTCATTCGTGCATGACGGATGCACTTGATTTAGACTTTCGCGCACGTTGGGCGTGTGATATGATTTTGTGCACACCTGATGCACTCGATTTGGGATTTTCGTTCGTGCATGTTTGCAACATTTTAGAAAAATAAAATATTTTTTTTGGGAATTTTTATAATTAAATAATAAATATATTGAATATTTTAATAATGCGGTATAATTAAATACCAATAAATCGGGAAAAATTTGGAAAATTATAGAAACTACTAAAAAGAGGGTGTTTTATGTGATTTATGCAAATTATAAAATTTTATGATTTATTATACACAATTTTTATGCTAATCGCGATTTATTATCGCTAATCGTGCATTAAGCTAGTTTTGTGCATGTGGCATGCACCAAGTCATTTTTCACACTTGTTACATTTTCCACCATGATCTTTTCTTATTTTCATTTGCAAGGTTTGGTTTTTAAAATGAAAAGAGAAGAGAAAAGAAAACAAACAAAAGAAAACAAAAAGAATAGAATATTGAGGGATGGGCATGAGAGAGAGGGTGAGGGGTCAAATTTGACCATGGCTTGTCTTCCTTCATCATTTTTCTTCATCTCTTTCCTCTCTCCCTCTTCATAGCTGCTGCCCCATCTCCACCTCCACTTCACACTTCAAAACACTACCCAAAATCAACTCAAAACCCCATCTCCATTTCATTAAAAGCATGCACAAGCTTACAAGCTACACTTTGGACCAAGAAAGTTTGCATTTTAGGCTCTTGAGCAACTCAAGAAAATTCTTGAGTTGCCAAATGAGGTAATTCCTTCATCATTTGCATTGAAATTGATTCACTTTAGCTTTCATGCAAGTTTAGAAGTGTTTTAGTGTTGTGTTGTGAACTTTGAGAATTTCTAGAAGAGGTTAGGGTTTGAATTGAATCTTAAAGTGTAATTGAGGTTTGTAGAGAACACACAACCCCTGTAGTGATCGTATTTTGGATTAAAACCAGAGAATAAAACCCCAAACCCAAACATAAAAACCTCAATATCGGCAGATTTTATGGAAATTGTGATGTGTTTTGGTATCTGCTATCGCCCGGGTGACCTGAAAAATATTTAGCGAAGACTGAGAGTTGTGCAGGAAACCTAAAACCTATACCCAAAACCTGATACCCCCACTCCAAGTTCTGGCCACAAATTTGCTCATTTTGGCCGCAAATTACAGCCTGGGTAGAGTGGAAATGATCCGTGTTTGGTCTAGGGCTTTATCTCCAGTAAATTAGACCCTCCATATATGCAAAATTGGCTAATTTCAATTAGGGCAAAATCTGGGACCATTTTCTTGAGTTGATGCATTGTTTTGCGACTTCGTTTTAATTTGGGATTTGGTATTTGATTTTGTGTTCCGTCGTCTGATGTTTGTACGTCAGCGATGGGTGTTGTTTGGTGGTTTTGCAGGCGTAGGCTATATAGGTTTTAACCTATGAGCGAAACGTGTGCCGTTTTGGTTTTCCGACATGATTTTAATACGCATTTTGTGATTGTGTATTGGTTTTATGTCCCCCCACTTGGATTTCAAGACGACGAGGATGAGCGTGGCGTCATCGACTCCCGCAAGCGAGGATCAGGATGAGTAGATACATATCTATGGGGGAAGTTGCGTGGATGGCGTATAGCACCCCCGCAGTTCGTAGTGTAGTGTATGGTACATATTATATGGATATATTATATGAGATTATGATTATCTAGATAAACTTTGGGAGTCATGGATTATTTTAGTATAATTGGATGATAGCGTCATTAGTTAGTTAGTCGCGGATCTTAGAATAAGATTTTACACCCACACGCACGCATACACATGCTTACATTGTTTTACTTGTGCGCTTATGGGGATATGTATACACACACACACACAGGTATGGGACTAGGTGTATATATATACGTATACTTATACATGGATGATGAGGATTGTTATGGTATTTGGAGATCAGTCGATGAGATTGGGTATGGTGCCATTAGATCGGTGATATGTTTTGATTCGTATTATGAGATACGACATGAGATTTTAGCGGGCCTTAGACGTGTGTTTTCATACACGTATATATATATGCAGATGGTATCAGTTTTTACTAGACTTAGATCGGTACCCCCAGTTCATGAGATATGATGATAAGGATACCGGATAATTGATGAGATATATATGATATTCGACCCGTACCCAGTTTGGGATGCCGTACTATGGATTTACCGTACGAGCTTTATATTGATGATAGATCCGCACTCTTGACTCGAGGATGTCATGTTATATATTGTATCGTATGAGATACTATTGAGGCGGGATCACCGACTATTATATTTATATGTATCGATTAAGATTTAGGTGGTTTCCTTACCATTCGATTAGTCCTGTAGTTTACTTATAGATATTATACTTGACTCGAGTCATACCTATTTTAAAACTAACGAATCGTGAGTATTTTAAAGACAGGCTAAGGGATTCTACGGATATTTTCGAAAGACGAATCTTTTCTTAAAAACACCATAGCCCTTTTTTTCTAAACACCACGATTCGTGTTATTTCAATGGGAAAAACTGTATGACATATATATATTGATGTAGATTCTTCACTGTTGCGTTTATTTTTCAATTTCCGCATATTCTTGCTATTCGTATTCCATTGCATGTTTAAATGTGTTTATTGTTATATTAAATCCATGCTGTCAGGACACCAACACCATTATCGATGATGCGTATGTTCCACGTACACCTGCTTGCCGGCTCACACACTTCATCATCGATAATTGATATGTCACTACACAGTAGGATTGTTGCATCAGGATATGACTCCTTGTATGACATACTGGCACACATGCATATTGTACACTCATACCTGCGTATATTCATACTTGTACATCCATATTGGCGCACAGGCACATTGTACACTCATACTTGCATATATACCTACTTGTACATCCATATTGGCGCACAGGCATATTGTACACTCATACTTGCGTATATACCTACTTGTACATCCATATTGGCGCACAGGCATATTGTACACTCATACTTGCGTATATACCTACTTGTACATCCATATTGGTGCACATCCATATTGTACACTCATACTTGCTTATATACCTACTTGTACATCTATATTGGCGCACAGACACATTATACACTCATACTTGCATATATACCTATTTGTACATCCATATTGGCACACAGGCATATTGTACACACATACTTGCGTATATACCTACTTGTACATCCATATTGGTGCACAGGCATATTGTACACTCATACTTGCGTATATACCTACTTGTACATCCATATTGGCGCACAGGCATATTGTACACTCATACTTGCGTACATACATATTGTACACGCATACTTGCGTACACACATATTGTACACCCATACTTGCATACATATTTATTTGCATATACATAGATGATTCTGGCTTGATTTTGGAGATTTGGGAACCGCAAGATATATTTTAAAACTGGATTCATTTAAAAGAGTGATTTTCCCGCGATGTGTGCATATTACTGTTCCATGTTGCATGATATACGGATATGCTTATGTTTCTGTTATATGTCGCATACATCATGCTTTACGCTTTTACGCATTGAGAAATGCTGTTTTCATGAGATTTCTGAATTTGAGAACTGTGGCGATTTCAAAAGAAAGTTTGTACTGTTTTAAAAACCCGGTTTCTTTTTCTATAATATTTCAGTGCATCCACCATGTGTTTTCTCTGTTCGGAGAGTGATATGTGAAACCCGATTCGAGGAGGCGGATGATTCCGTTTGCGGGTACATGGTGGACCCGGTATGGTACCCCGGGGCGAGAGAGAGAGAGAGAGAGATTTCGTGTGGATGACGATGAGCCTGGCAGAGGGACCACTACCTACCGGTGATAGTATTTGGGCTCGGCGGATATCCGGAGGATACCGACCGTAGTCGAGAGATGATATGGGCCGATCTGGACCGACGGAGCCTGTGGGCCGATTCGGACTGGCGGAGCCCGATATATGAGGATTTACGTGCCGATACTGGGCACGGGTTTCATGATGTTTTTGAGTGTCGATGCTAGACACTCAGGTTCCATGATTTTGATGTGTCGCGAGGGACACACTTTGATTTATATCCTCATACCTTCATGCATATGCTTTATGATATTTACATGCATGATGATTTGTCTCATTGGTTGACCCGTGGACGAGATCCACACGCATACAGGCATTGATTACATAGTTGGATGATATCCACATACTTGTAGACTTCATGATATAGTTGACACTGATTTCATGTTGATTACATTGACCATACCTCATATTTGTGATATGTTGCTACCTGAGGCACTGACACGAGCTCTTGGTATTACACTTATGTATAGATGTTTACCCTTTCCACCTTATCATGCTTCAGACTTTATCATATTGAGGATATATATATATATATATATATATATATATATATATATATTTATTTATCGTATTGACCTAGGATTGAGTCATACATACCATATCTGCTCTGTGATATTTTCTACTTACGAGTTGGCAACTCACCCCCGTTGTGCCACAATTTCTTGCAGGTTCGCCGTACAGGTTTCATTGCGGTTTCTGGCACACTATTCCTATTTCGAGTGATTGCTTTGGTAGGTGGATTCACTCGCATCGTGACCACCATTGTATTTATTTATTTTATTTTCAGTTGTATCTAGTAACTCCATCAACCAGACTTGTATATTTTTTCAGACTTAGAAAACCAGTTGTTTATTCTTTCGACCGTAGAGTCGCGCTTGTATTATTATGGTTTTCTTGTTGTTTTGAGTTTCCTTTTGAGTTTTGATCCTCGCCCTTGGCGTTGTATATTATATTGCTTGCGTGGTTGTGACCGTCAATGGACGAAGAGCTAGCTCCTGCTTGGGGATGCCTTTATTCATATTATTCATGTTGTACCCCGTTCGGGGCCAGTTTTTACAAAAGAAACTCTGCCGAAATTTTCAGAAATGACTTGATATTTTTAAAACTCATAATTCGGCTTATGCTATTAAAACCACTTTCTTTTAAACAAGTTTTCCTTTATTTATTATTTAAAATGGTTTTAGATTTCTGGGCTTTTGGCTTACTTGAATTAGATGGGATCCGATTGACTTCATATGATTCAAGGGCCAGTCACGTGCCATTTCGGGTCGTGACAAAGTTGGTATCAGAGCGCTAGGTTAACCTTGGTTCGAGTCTAAGTTTGACTATGCGGAGCCTAGATCGTTTGTATATATCCGGAATTTAGGCTTGACCTTACGGAACTTAGACTTAGTCGAGGGAGTACTAGACCCGAACTTTCGTCGCGTAGGTTGACCTTGGTTGATGGAGTAGGTGACTTAAGGAGAGTGACGTACCGTGTGTATGATCCGCGGCATACTTACGATACGCTACTCCGCTTAGGGAGCCTTAGGATGTACATTTCCTTGCATAGTATTATATTCATTCCTATGATCTATCCTCATCGATATTGGTTTATGGTTTTGCTGCCACGATTACATGAGCAGAGAGAGCTACGGCTAGAGTTGCGTTAGCATGAGCTCGTCACGGACGAGGACTGACCAGGGTGTGATTCCAGGGACATATGATTTGCATAGATGCGTCGTTTTATTGTGTTTTCGCGCCATGAGCGTTTGATGGATCGCATTTACGTGATTTCTCGGACGTGTAGATTAGCACCAGAGAATTGGGCCACTGCTAGAGGCCAGCCAGAATGTGATGACCGTTGATGCACCATTATTCTTGGTGATTGAGGCACTGTTCAGCCTGCGGACGAATGAGCCAGTGATTGCTGCGAATGACGAGATATCACCCCAGATGTTTGGAGCTAATGCCGCACAAGTTATACTTAGAGATATGATAGAGTATCGCTAGTCAACTAAGGAGGAATGACTAGGACATGTGATTCGTTGCCTACCCCGATACGAGGTCATCAGATTGATTGATCCAAGCAAGAGACGACTTCACGCAGGTACGTTGAGATTCGATGGAGACGATCGAATGTCAGAAGCCCATTTTCCAAGTTTAAAGTATTCAGAGACAAATGCAAGTAATGCTATGGACCCTCTAGAAGAATGAAACCTTAACTCGATATAATGACCATGAGAACGCTTTGAAACCTTAGGGTTTGCGGCAGTTCCGTGGTGCCATTAGTGAGGCTTGGGTTTGCCCTTCTACGGTTGGTCCACAGGTACTGTGGCATGTACTGGAATACTATTAAACTGTACCCAAGATGTTGAGCTCTTGGGGGATTATGGAACCTTGACAAATCGATCGGAAGGTTCAACGTCATTCGGATATCATGTGACGGGATATATTACTTGGGAGACTCCAGATATGAGCATAGCCATTGGAGCGCAGTCCATGCAGACACGAAGAGACGAGTTCGAAGCAGTCGACATTAGAGGAAAGTGGAGTAAGAGGTTTGTACGAGATCTTGATGAGATGACGTTCCACTCCGCTGACATCAGAGATGTGATACGCATGCAGAGGCGTTGTATATGGATATATCTTCCAGGAGGAGTCGCGATGAGTATGCAGCCGTTCCGAAACAAGAAAAAAGATTTGAAAAAAGGTGATAACTTTCGGGCAGTTCAGCAGAAACGAGACATGGGAGAGAGCTCGACAAAACCTTTCTGGAATACTATACGAAAATACTTGGACCCAGGAGCGGTCATATTGCGCACACCCAGTAGACCAGAGTTCGGCATCGTCGACTAGACATGTTATGAGTGACCACGACAGTTGGCCAGAGATTCTTAGAGGATGTGCTTGAGTGGGACTGTTTCCGCCATATTGTGATTTTGGTATTTTGGGCGATCTATTCGCATGATTGAGTTTTGATGACAGAGTTCCATGATATTTGTTTTCGTGCACAATGGTTGCACCTACCGGATATTTATATTTTGTGCATAGTTATTACACTTGAGATATGCCTTATACACCGTTGTGTTGATTAATGATTTGTGCACAGTTATTGCACTTAATATCATTTTTGTGCCTTGGCTGCACATGTATATGATTTCATGGATTTCATACAGTTGGGTTGATTTTGTGTATATGATACACACACGATTTCGTTTTTGCACTCGGTATAGTTCACATATGCTTGCAGTGCATTGATACGTATTTTGTGCACCATAGTTGCACCTGACTTCGGTTTGATGTCATTCGATATGTTGGTTTTGATTTCATGCCTATATTATGCATGTGACTTGACTTATGCTTTCGGCATAGTTTTCATGCACTTTTAGTGTTTTGATTTGATTTGTGCACGCTGATACACATGGTTGTGAGATTATATACCGCGGTATACCTGATTTGGATTGAGGTTTATTGTATACCGTCGATTTCAATTTTGATATTGATGTTGATTTCGTGCACTCTGTGCATTTGATTTGGATTTTTGCGCATATTTGGCGCGCTTGGATTGGATTTTGCGCATGTTCGACACTTGATATTGGATTTCGTGATTTCGTGCATGTTGGATGCACATGATTTAGATTTTATTCGTGCATGATGGATGCAGCTGATTTGGATTTTCGCGCATGTTATGAGATGCGATTTTGGTGCACACCAGATGCACTAAATCGGGATTCATTGTGCATATCAGATGCACATGATATTGCTGTCAGGCACACCGTTGCCTCTGACAGGTGTTTCGTGCACACCCGTTGCACTTAGATGTTGTTCTGTGCACGTGTATGAAACATTCATGGATTTTGATTCCCGTGCGCACCAGATGCACACGGCATTCTTATGCACATTTTGGGATTGATTTCTTATGGAGTAGTACGTTTTTATGGTATTTACTATTTGTTTTCGTACTGAGCAGGACTAGTCAGAGGACAGTACCTGGATATACTTTGCATGCATTGATAGCTATCGAAGGGATTTCCAAAAAGGGAGCTATAGTCTCAGTAGGTACCTACGTGTCCGAGATGACACAAAACGTTTAAAAACAAGGAAACCCTTCTAAATTATTTTCAAAACGACGGGACGTGCATATTAAACAAAAAATATATACATATATGGTTATTTTCTTACAATAAACGTCCGCCACTGTGCAGTGTTATGCGCATCGCACAGCAACATGAAAGGTTTGGCATGCATTTCCTTCAGATGTTTACGTGTATAGATTTTATGTTTACATATATAGTTTTGATTTATATCATATTGGTTTCGTTTTGGATTTGACATTTGTTTCTTCACCATGACTCCAATGATGGCAGGATGCTTGACGAAGTTTTGATTTGGAGTTATCTGCTCATTGTTCATGCGCATATATTGCGCTATGATGTGTTTTATGTATTGATGATTTCGGAGCCCCGACGACTTGGACTTTTACTGAAATATTTTAGTATTTGAGGGGTTTAAATTTAAATTCGGGACCGAATTTCTTTAAGTGGGGAAGATTGTAACATTTGAGAAAAATAAAATATTATTTTTGGGAATTTTTTATAATTAAATATTAAATATATTGAATATTTTAATATTGCGGTATAATTAAATACCAATAAATCGGGAAAAATTTGGATAATTATAGAAATTACTAAAAAGATTTATTATACACAATTTTTATGCTAATCGCGATTTATTATCGCTAATCGTGCATTAAGCTAGTTTTGTGCATATGGCATGCACCAAGTCATTTTTCACACTTGTTACATTTTCCACCACGATCTTTTCTTATTTTCATTTGCATGGTTTGGCTTTTAAAATGAAAAGAGAAGAGAAAAGAAAAGAAAAAAAAGCAAAAAAAAGAATAGAATATTGAGGGATGGGTATGAGAGAGAGAGGGTAAGGGGTCAAACTTGACCATGGATTGTCTTCCTTCATCCTTTTTCTTCATCTCTTTCCTCTCTCCCTCTTCATGGCTGTTGCCTCATCTCCACCTCCACTTCACACCTCAAAACACCATCCAAAATCAACTCAAAACCCCATCTCCATTTCATTAAAAGCAAGCACAATCTCACAAGTTACACTTTGGACCAAGAAAGTTTGCATTTTAGGCTCTTGGGCAACTCGAGAAAATTGTTGAGTTGCCAAATGAGGTAATTCCTTCATCATTTGCATTGTAATTGATTCTCTTTAGGTTTCATGCAAGTTTAGAAGTGTTTTAGTGTTGTGTTGTGAACTTTGAGAATTTCTAGAAGAGGTTAGGGTTTGAATTGAATCATAAAGTGTAATTGAGGTTTGTAGAGACCACAGAACCCCTGTAGTGATCGTATTTTGGATTAAAATCAGAGAATAAAACCCCAAACCCAAACTTAGAAACCCCGACATCGGCAGATTTTATGGAAATTGTGATGTGTTTTGGTATCTGCTATCACCCGGGTGACCTGAAAAATATTTAACAAAGACTAAGAGATCTGCAGGCAACCTTAAACCTATACCCAAAACCTGAGACCACCACTCCATGTTCTGGCCACAAATTTACTCATTTTGGCCGCAAATTGCGGCCTGGGTAGAGTGGAAATGATCCGTGTTTGGTCCAGGGCTTTATCTCCAGTAAATTAGACCCTCCATATGTGCAAAATTGGCTAATTTCACTTAGAGTAAAATATGGGACCATTTTCTTGAGTTGCTGCATTGTTTTGCTACTTCGTTTTAATTTGGGATTTGGTATTTGATTTTGTGTTCCGTCGTCTGGTGTTTGTACGTCAGTGACGGGTGTTGTTTGGTGGTTTTGCAGGCGTAGGATATAGGTTTTAACCTATAAGTGAAACGTGTGCCGTTTTGGTTTTCCGACTTGATTTTAATACGCATTTTGCGATTGTGTATTGGTTGTAGGTACCCCCACATGGATTTCAAGATAACAAGGATGAGCATGGCGTCATCGACTCCAGCAAGCGAGGATCAAGATGAGTAGATACATATCTACAGGGGAAGTTAGTTGGATGGCGTATAGCACCCCCGCAGTTCGTAGTATAGTGTATGGTGCATATTATATGGATATATTATATGAGATTATAATTATCTAGATAGACTTTGGGAGTCATGGATTATTTTAGTATAATTGGATGATAGCGTCATTAGTTAGTTAGTCGCGGACCTTAGAATAAAGTTTACACCCACACGCACGCACACACATGCTTACTTTGTTTTTACTTGTGCATTTATGGGGATATGTATATATATATACACACACATAGGTATGGGACTTGGTATATATATATATATATATACGTATACTTATACATGGATGATGAGGATTGTTATGGTATTTGGAGATGAGTCGATGAGATTGGGCATGATGCCATGAGATCGGTGATATGTTTTGATTCGTATTATGAGATACGACATGAGATTTTAGCGGGCCTTTAGGCGTGTGTTTTCATACATGCATATATATATGTAGATGGTATTAGTTTGTACAAGACTTAGATCGGTACCCCCAGTTCATGAGATATAATGATAAGGATACCGGATAATTGATGAGATATATATGATATTCGACCCGTACCCAGATTGGGATGCCGTACGATGGATTTACCGTACGAGCTTTATATGGATGATAGATCTGCACTCTTGACTCGAGGATGTCATGTTATATATTGTATCGTATGCGATACTATTGAGGCGGGATCACCGACTATTATATTTATATGTATCGACTCAGATTTAGGTGGTTTCCTTACCTTTCGATTAGTCCTGTAGTTTACTTATATATGTTAGACTAGACTCGAGTCATACCTATTTCAAAACTAACGAATCGTGAGTATTTTAAAGACAGGCTAAGGGATTCTACGGATATTTTCGAAAGACGCATCGTTTCTTAAAAACACCGTAGCTCTTATTTTTCTAAACACCACGATTCGTGTTATTTCAATTGGCAAAACTGTATGACAAATATATATTGATATAGATTCTTCACTGTTGCGTTTATTGATCAATTTCCGCATATTCTTGCTATTCTCATCGCATTGCATGTTTAAATATGTTTATTGTTATATTAAACCCATGGTGTTAGGACACCAGCATCATTATCGATGATGCGTATGTTCCACATACACCTGCTTTCCGGCTCACACACTTGATCATCGATAATTGCCATGTCACTACACAGTAGGATTTTTGCATCAGGATATGACTCCTTGTACGACATACTGGCATACATGCATATTGTACACTCATACTTGTGTATTTACCTACTTGTACATTCATATTGGCGCACATACATAATGTACACTCATACATGCGTATATACCTACTTGTACATCAATATTGGCGCACAGGCACATTGTACACTCATACTTGCGTATATACCTACTTGTACATCCATATTGGCGCACAGACACATTGTACACTCATACTTGCGTATATACCTACTTGTACATCCATATTGGCGCACATGCATATTGTACACTCATTCTTATGTATATACCTACTTGTACATCCATATTGGCGCACAGGCATATTGTACACTCATACTTGCGTATATACCTACTTGTACATCCATATTAGCGCACATGCATATTGTACACTCATACATGCTTATATACCTACTTGTACATCCATATTGGCGCACATGCACATTGTACACTCATACTTGCGTATATACCTACTTGTACATCCATATTGGCGCACAGGCATATTGTACACTCATACTTGCGTATATACCTACTTGTACATCCATATTGGCCCACAGGCATATTGTACACTCATACTTGCGTATATACCTACTTGTACATCTATATTGGCGCATAGACATATTGTACACTCATACTTGCGTACATACATATTGTACACTCATACTTGCGTACACACATATTGTACACCCATACTTGCATACATACGTATTTGCATATACATAGATGATTCTGGCTTGATTTGGGAGATTTGGGAACTGTAAGATATATTTTAAAACTGGATTCATTTAAAAGAGCGGTTTTCCCTCGATGTGTGCATATTACTGTTCCATGTTTCATGATATACGGATATGCTTACGTTTCTGTTATATGTCGCATACATCATGCTTTACACTTTTACGCATTGAGATATGCTGTTTTCATGAGATTTCTGGATTTGATAACGATGGCGATTTCAAAAGAAAGCATGTACTGTATTAAAAACCCGGTTTCTCTTGATATGATAATTCAGTGCGTCCACTATGTGTTTTCTCGGTTTGGAGAGTGACATGTGAAACCCGATTCGAGGAGGCGAATGATTTCGTTTGCGGGTACATAGTGGACCCGGTATGGTACCCCGGGGCGAGAGAGAGATTTCGTGTGGATGATGATGAGCCTGGTAGAGAGACCACTGCCTACCGACGATAGTATTTGGGCTCGGCAGATATCCGGAGGATACCGACCGGAGTCGAGTGATGATATGGGCCGATCCGGACTGACGGAGCCCGTGGGCCGATCCGGACTGACGGATCCCGATATATGAGGATTTACGTGCCGATGATGGGCACGGGTTTCGTGATGTTTTCGCGTATTGATGCTAGACACTCAGGTTCCATGATTTTGATGTGTCGCGAGGGACACACGTTGATTTATATCCTCATACCTTCATGCATATGCTTTATGATATTTAAATGCATGATGTTTTGTGTCATTGGTTGACCCGTGGACGAGATCCACACGCATACAGGCATTGATCACATAGTTGGATGATATCCACATACTTATAGACTTCATGATATAGTTGACACTGATTTCATGTTGATTACATTGACCATACCTCATATTTGTGATATGTTGCTACCCGAGGCACTGACACAAGCATTTGGTATTACACTTATGTATAAATATTTACTCTTTCCATCTTATCATGCTTCAGACTTTGTCATATTGAGGATATATATATATATATATATATATATTGATCGTATTGACCTAGGATTGAGTCATACATATGATTTATGCTGTGATATTTTCTACTCACGAGTTGGCAACTCACCCCCGTTGTGCCACAGTTTCTTGCAGGTTTTACCGTATAGGTTTTATTGCGGTTTCTAGCACACCGTTCCCATTCCGAGTGATTGCTTTGGTAGGTCGGTTCACTCGCATCGTGACCACCATTGTATTTATTTATTTTATTTTCAGTTGTATCTAGTAACTCCATCAACCAGACTTGTATATTTTTTCAGACTTATAAAACCAGTTGTTTATTCTTTCGACCGTAGGGTCTCTCTTGTATTATTATGGTTTTCTTGTTGTTTTGAGTTTACTTTTGAGTTTTGATCCTCGCCCTTGGCGTTGGATATTATATTGCTTGCGTGGTTGTGACCGTCAATGGACGAAGAGCTAGCTCCCACTTGGGGATGCCTTTATTCATATTATTCATGTTGTACCCCATTCGGGACCAGTTTTTACAAAGGAAACTCTACCGAAATTTTCAGAAATGACTTGATGTTTTAGAAACGCATAATTCGGCTTAGGCTATTAAAACCACTTGCTTTTAAACAAGTTTTCCTTTATTTATTATTTAAAATGGTTTTAGATTTATAGGATTTTTGCATACTTGAATTAGATGGGGTCCTATAGACTTCATATGATTCAAGGGCCAGTCACGTGCCATTTCGGATCGTGACAATGTTAGTTGCACTGGATCGTGATTTTCGTGCACTATAGATGCACTAGTTGTTGTTGTCGTGCACACCGGTAGCATTGGACAGATGCTTTCGTGTACACCCGTTGCACTTAGTTTTACTTTTGTGCATATTGGCACCTGTATTTGGATTTGATTTCCGTGCGCACCAGACGCACGTGATTTTTGGATACGCCTTTTGAGGCTAATTTTGCTCTTGAGCGCTTTGTGTTCATGATAGGTACTATACTATGTAGTAGCCGAACATGACTGATCTGAGGACAGTATCTGAGTGCTTTGCATGCATAAAAGGTTTACCAAGAGGTTTTCAAAAAGGAGCTATAGTCTCGCTATTTCTTACGTGTCCGCGTGCGACATGAACGTTTACAAAAGAAAACCTTTTGCGATATTTCAAAAAGGCGGAACGTATATTTGAGAAAAAAATATATGAAAGTATATTATTACTTTACAATCAAACGAACTGAGCTACGGATGGCTTTTAGCAACTGTGAGTATGAGCGTCCGTCACTTGTGCCGTGAGTTACGCATCACACGGCGATTCAGAAAAGATTTTTCCAAGGATGCGTACTATACCCGTATTATAGTATTTGACTAGTGCATATTGGATTTCAATAGTGGATTTCGAGATCTGTATCTCCATTGTAACTCCGATGATTTGCGTGACGCTTGACGGAGTTCGATTTTGATTTTTGTAATCGTTTTCAGGCGCATATGACGCACTGCGGTATTTCTGTATCTTCCGTGATTTCGGAGCCCCGTGATAGAGCTGATTATTGAAATGGTTTAGTATTTGGGGGTTTAAATTTAAATTCGGGGACCGAATTTATTTAAGGGGGGAAGATTGTAACATTTCAAAAAATATAAAATATTATTTTTGAAATTTAATATTAAAATAATGTATTTCGCGAAAACTACCGATTTGCGAATTTGGGGTTGTCGTAAAATGGTATAAATATATACCAATAATTGTGAAATAATTGGGAGATTAAAATAATTTATTCATTTTAAAATATAATTAATGGAAATTTGTGAGCTTTGATTTTGGCCAAGTTCCTTCTTTGATTTTTGGCCAAATTCCTTCTTTGTTTTTTTTGGCCTATTTCCTTTGGTGGAAATTTCGTGGCCATTTCTTTATGTGCTGGCCATTTCTTCATGTGTTGGCATTTTCTTGGGCAATTAAGTAGGCATGGGCAGCATGGTTTCTTTGGGTGAGGTGTCCATTTAGCTTTAATTGTTTTTGTTGAGCTTAAGATTTTTATGTGATGGATATTTGCATTGTATTTCCTTATGCTCACCTCTTGCTTTCTTATGCTCAACACACTCCATTTAAATTGCCAGTGAAATTTTCCTTCATCATTAGCCGAGCATTTTATATGGCCGAGCCCTTCATTTCCCCACATGCAAATTAATCCTTTTGCTCACAATTTCACCATGGCAACCTCATTTACCTCCACCCAAATCACTTGGTGCCTTGAGACAAATTATTCACACACTATCTCTACTTCATCTTGGATATGCCGGCTAGCAAACTTCATGCCCGAGTTGTCTCGGTTTTGAGGCGGGATCCCGTATTACTAATCCTCGATGTGGATAGTCTTCGACGAGGGAGGCCGGACTTGATCGAGGAAGCCGCGAGGAGCTTGGGATAGAGATTGATGACCGAAGGACACAGATCGATCGGTATAATCTCTTAAACCACTTTACAATTTACTAATATAGGGTTAATGGTTCGATCCGGGTTTTAGGGTTACGTTAGCACCAAATTTAAAAGTTTTTGTTCCTCTTTCGGCCACGGATTGATGGCCGGGGTGCTGGCGTAGACTTACAGTTTGTACGACAACGAAGAGGGTTGTTTGATCGTTTTTGCATGCGTAGGCTATAGGTTCTAATCTATGAGTGCACCGTGTGCCATATCAGTTTTCCGGATTTGGTTTTCATAACGTAGCGATATCTGTTGATTTGTATGTACCTTCGAGTGGATTCCGAGACGACGAAGCACATCGACTACGCTTGGACGAGGAGTTCCATAGGTGAGTAGATTTATATCTATGGGGGAAGTCTGGTGGATGGCGTATTGCACCCCCGTAAATTTTGAATGTAGACCGATGCATATATACAGAGTACAGTCGGAGAAACCTACATTTGAAAAGTATATATGTGGTTTAAAGGATAGTTAGAGGTGATATTAATGATTGAGTATATATCGAGATATGAGATGAAAGCTATAGGGACATAACTCTTGGACATGATATGATAGAAATGATGTCTCGAATTGATATATATAAGGATATGAAAAGTGAATATGAATCACAATATATAGATATGTAGTTGCACGAGATTAAGTATGATATTTAGAGTAGCGTGACATGAGATTCATATGATAGAATACATATGTAAAATGACTTGATGTGAGAGATTGATGCGATGAAAAGAGTATACGATGAGATATGATGACTTGGTTGATATGTCGTTATATGGATGCGAGGTCGATAAGAGATAGTTGATACCTTGCCGGTCCCTTGATATGAGATTGATACGGATGTGACATGAGAGATAGGTATATATATATATGGATAATGATGTGCATAATGAGTGATATTCCGTACGGGACATAGATCCGTACCATCGTTGTTGTATAGGTTGATAGAATCCCTAATTGTTTAATGCCGCCGTACGATGGATTACCATACGCGATGAGTTTTACTTGTTGATTGATCCATACCCTTGATTAGAGGATGTCGTACGATAGATTTTACCGTACGTGATGTGTGAGGCTGGATGTCGATCGATAGATTCACCGACTCAGTTATATTGTAGACACGTATACCTTGTAGCGTTTTGCTTACGATGTACTTTATGCTATGCTCATGTTATTCGCATTGCATTGCATATACCTGTGCTAGTACACCTACACCATTATCGATGATGCGTATGTTACACTTACACAGATTGCCGGTTTACACACTTTCATCATCGATAATTGCTATGTCACTTACATAGTAGAATTGCTGCATCATACTATGATATATTGCTATGCTCACATCATTATGCTACGTTGCATGACATACCTTGCTATAGCTACATGTGCATTATGCATACATACTTACATGTACACCCACACATCTTGCTATAGCAACATGTACACCTCATATGATGTTGCACTTGATTTCGGAGGAATTGGGAACAGCGTGATATATTTAATAACTTGATGCATTTAAATAACGGTTTTCCCTTGATATGCTCATATTACTGTTCTATATCGCATACATCATGATTTATGATTTTACGCATTGAGATATGCTGTTTTCATGAGATTCTGGATTTGAGAACCGTGGTTATGTTTCAAAGGATGTATGTATTGTTTTAAAAACCCAGTTTCTCTTGATATGATATTTCAGTGCGTCCACCATGTGTTTTCTCGGTTCTGAGACTTGTGTTAGATACCCAATTCGATGAGCGGTAGGCACCGTCTGCGGGTACATGGTGGACCCGGTATGGTTCCCCGGGGCAAGATATGATTTTCTTGGTATAGACGATGAGCCTGCCAGGCGGGCTAGTACCTTCCGGTGATAGTATTTGGACTCGGCGGTTATCTGGAGGATTCTGACCAGAGTCGTGAGATGATACGGGCCGATCCGGACTGACGGAGCCCGTGGGCCGATCCGGACTGACGGAGCCCGAGATATTGATGAGGACCAATCCGGACTGACGGAGCCCGAGATATGAGGATTTTCGTGTCGATGCTGGACACGGGTTTCATAATGTTTCGAGTGTCGATGTTAGACACTCAGGTTCCATGATTTTGATGTATCGCGAGGGACACACGTTGATTTATATCCTCATATTTACCTGCATATGCTTTCATGATATTTGCATACATGATGTTGTTGTGTCCTTGGTTGACACGTAGATGAGATCCACATACATACAGGCATTTGATTATATAGTAGGATGTTATCCACATGCCGATAGGCGTTGATTATGTGTTGGCAGATATGTAGATACGGTCACCCTAAATATCATAGTATTACCTTTATGATATAGTTGACCCAGGAATCGTTGTTTATTTCGATTTCTACCTGATGATGTTTTCTACTCACGAGTTGGCAACTCACCCCTGTTGTGCCACAGTTCTTGCAGGTTGACTGCATGGATCAGTAGCAGCATCGCTGGCACACAGCTGTATTCGGGTGATTTGCTTTGGTAGGTGGTACATGTTGGATCATACCCCTCTTGTATATTATTCCTGTTGTATCTAGTTAACTCCATCAAACCAGAATCTAGTAATTGTATATGTAGAAGAGTTAGAAAGACTTGAGGTTGCAAGACTTGAGCGATGGGTTTTATGTTCGCTTTTTGGGTTGATGTCTTACTTTATTCATTTTCTTTTGGGTTGATCTTCGCCGTTAGGCGTCGTATACTTGTTTATGACTTGCATGGTTATGATTCCGCCGGTTGGCGAAGAGCTAGCTCCCGCTTGGGAATGTCTTTTATATTATCATGTATTTGTGGTTTTGGATCAAAATATACAAAGGAGGTGCTGCCCAAATTTTCAAAAGACAAAACATGATTTATTATACCTTTATTTCAAAGCTTCACCTCTTTTATTTCTTTAAAAGGTTTAGATTTCTGGGTTTCCGCTTACTTGAATTACGTTACGCTTTTAGACGTTGCGTGATTTAAGTGTTGGTCACGAACTAATATTTCGGGTCGTGACAGTAATATTCTTTTATTGAGGAACTTCCGGGTTGAGGATGATGTCACCATTGATGTATATTATTTACTTTTCCGCATTAGGATAGATCCAAGCTGGGGAGCACAAGTAACCGGGTTCTAGGGTCTAGTGGGAGACCATATCGAGGAGTCGAGACTGGGTCTCCTAACTCTAGAATTTGTAGGGTTGCTTGCCGCTCTTGTAGGTGTCTACGGACGTGGGTTTGGCTATTCATCGCGACCGTAGAATCCATGTTTTATACGGGCTTAATTTAAAACACGGAATTCCTAGTTTATCCAATATTTCATATGTGTTCTTCTGCTTGTGTTATTCTGTGATGTGATCACTTGATATTCTGAGACGAATAATTATATTATATATATGATATATAATAACTATTGTTGCTTTCGTTTCTTCTGCGATGCTTAGGAAGCATAATTGATGGGACTTCAATAATGAGATTAATGAAATAAAAGAAACCTAAAGATGTTGTAGAAACTTGTCTCGAAAACTGGTAGCTCTAGTTCTTTCTTTGCATAGCGGTATTCCTTGTAGAATATCCAGCACCTTATTCGATAAGGAAAGCGCCGAGATCCTTTCACCGGGAGTGACCTCTTTAGCAAAACTAGCAGATACTACAACCGACTCGGTTTGTCTTTTGATTGCTTCTATAGTTTTTTCTTTGCATAGTGGTATTTATGAAATATCCTGCACCTCATTCGATGAGGAAAGAGCCGAGATCCCTTCACCGGGAGTGACCTCTTTAGTAAAACTAGTAAAAGCCCCCAAAACACTCCTTTTCAAAATCACTCGATTCTATAACGATATCAAGTTCATTACGCAAAAGGTTTTCTTAAAAGCCTGTCGTAGCCCTCTGTCATTTAAGATAAGTACTACTTAGTATTCATGCTACGTTTGTTGACCATGTTAAGGCGTAGTGTGCGGTAGCGGATTAGTGCTTATCTGCATAAGCATGTGATGCGATTGGGTTAGGGTAGTCGTACGACTTTGTTGACCATGTTAAGGATCGTGCGGGTGGGTTTAATTCAATCAGGAAAAGACGGGTTGAACTTGGCTAGCGCTTATGATTTGTTGACCATGTTAAGATCATAAGTCGCTAGGGGCAAAATATTATTGGGAATTTCAAGTGTTGAAATTTGCAATGAGATTGCATACCTTCTATGAGATAGTTGGATCCGATACCCAATGCGAGTAAGAGTTACTCCTGGGAGAGTTTTACACATTACAATTAGCCGATCAAGTAGGTGTCTAGAAAGGTGTTAACGGGGTTACGCCCCTGGAAAAACAAGGTTTATTTTAATTAGGTCCGTGTGAAAGCACGGGGAACCTTCCTCAAAGTACCGACACTGGCCAGGCCGGAAGATTGGCGAACTTGTAGGGTATAATTAATCCCGGCTGGTCTTACCTTTTAGGGTTTGAAGGAAGATTTGATAAAAACAGTGGGAGCCATCCTGATTAGATAAAATAATAACCGATCTGATCTTGCAAGAGCATACGCTGAGTGTTTTCTTCTCTCTCTCCTGGTAGCGACCATGTCACGCCTTAATCAAGATAAAAATATGGATGCATTGACCGAACCTGCTTATTATACTGAGCTGGGGAACGTTGGTTCCGCTCTATCTTATAATTGTTATAAGTCCGAGCAGGAAATAGGGGAATATCCGGATTTTCATGCCACCTAATCGAGAAATAAGCATGTTGATGCATATTCTTCGGGTGTGTTCATTGCCAAGAACTGTTTCTCAGTATCCTCTATGTAACATTTCAGAAAAATAAAATATTATTTTTGGGAATTTTTATAATTAAATAATAAATATTATGAATATTTTAATGATGCGGTATAATTATATATCGATAAATTGGGAAATATTTGGAAATTTATAAGAATTGCTGAAATGAGGGTGTTTTATATAATTTATGCAAATTATAAATTCTTTATGATTAATTATATTCCATTTTAATGCTAATCACGATTAAATATCACTAATCATGCATTAAGCTTGATTTGTGCACATGACATGCACTATGTCATATTACACATTGTTTCATTTTCCTACCATGGTCTTTTGTTTATTTTCATTGCATGACTTTGTTTTAAGTAAGATGAGAAGAAAAGAAAAGAAAAGAAAAGAAAAAGGAAAAAAGAAAAGAAATGGGAATAAACAATAGCGTATCGGCATGAAAGAGAAAGGAGAGAGAGGTGAGGGGTCATTGACCATTGCTCCCATTTGTTTTCCTCCATTTCCTTTATCATTCTCTCCCCCTTCATCTCCATGGCTAACCTCATCTCCCACATCCATTAAACACTCATAAACACCCTCAATCCCACATCAAAATATCACCCCCTTTCACTAAAAACATGCACAAGCTCATCACAAGCACTTTTGACCAAGAAAGTTAGGATTTTGAGCACTTGGTGTTGGAGATAGTGCCCTCAGAGTCGATTATTGGATCACAGGCACGTGATTGCAATGATTGAGGGAGGACCTATCCCGGTAGGACAGTCTTACTCGAGATGATAGTATGCTATCTGGTTTACCTTTATCATCGTGTACTGCTTTAGGTGACCTGACATGTCGCTATTGCACGTTGATAGAGCCCCTAGGATTCTTGCTTGACTGCCAGCAGTATGAGGGCGATCATATAAGTGAGAGCTGGAGTCTATAAGCACATCCTTAAAAGGTCCCTAGTCGTAGGAGTTTCGAGACAGGGCATCGATACTCCAGAGTAGACTAGTGTATACAGTCGAGACCCCGACGAGGGGCGGTGGCCGGTCTCACAAGCCACTGGTGTCAGTTGGTTCACCTAAGATGTATACAGGTGCTCATTGGGTTATGAGTACACCGGACAGGACTCGCCGGGAACATGCTAGTTGGTCTTATACCTGACGTCAGATAGCAGTTCCCTGGCGACATGTGTACAGGTTAGTTCATCGACCTGGGGATCGTCATTTGTCTCGTGTGAGTTCCCACTGTACTTTGATTACTACCCTACCACGGCTCAAAGGAGTCGTGCAAACAGGTTTTAGTTGGGTACAGTCCCGAGCCACATGGAGGCAGTGAGCGGATCTTCAGGGGTTCGTCTCTCCCGGTATTGGGGGTGAGGTCGCGCTGTGTCTAGGAGAGCCATTACACGAAGACCTTGGCCAAGGCAGGAGATTTACTGGTAGGTATTCCAGTAGTATCTCAGGGTGTTCTGGGATACACTCCGACACGACTTGTACCGCTTTTGGGGGTCTGACTTTTACCAACCCCCTAGGCCCGACATGCGATGCTCATAGACGAACGGACCGGACTGTACGGATATTGTCACTGACAGGCTCAGTAGGGTGTCAGGATGAGTTCACTCATCGACGTCCCTTTTAGTCAATAGCTGGTGGCCCGTCACGTATTGGCTTATACCTCTGACGTGCTAGTGGTTAAATCCACAGCCATAGTATTGACGAGTCTTTAGAGTCCACCACACTTTCAGTTACTCAAGTTTCGGGCAAAACGCTGTAGAGGCCGTATGGAGATATGGCAGGGTCCGATCAGATACGTGCGGTATTGCACGGATCAGGATCGGACAGTTTTGTACTAGTTGCCGTATAGTTATATGGCAGGGTTCGATCAGATACGTGCGGTATTGTACGGATCAGGATCGGACGGATATTACTAGCCGGCTTTGGTTTAAGCCGGATCCTAGTATAGTACAGTGTAGATTTTGTCTCATAGCATTTGTATCCGGACGGAATACAGATGCGGGTGTGTATGCACAGTATCGGGGTTTTCCTGTAATTTATTACGGGGCCAGTTTTCTGGAGTTGTCAGTTTGCATTCCGTTCCGGCCGGTTTTCCTTTGTTCTTTCCTGGCCGGACTTTTCCGATGGAGGGGGTTATTTGCAAGTTTGCAAATAACACTTTGTGGAGGTTTTATTTGCATAAGGATTGATATGATAAGCATCTTTGCTTTTCATGCATTTATTGTGATAAGAATGGATTTGAGGTTGATTTGAGTTTTGTGATAATTATGTTTGGATGTGGTCACCCTCCTCCTTTTACTACGATCACCTCCCTTCATGCTTCTTATTCTTTCTCCACCATTTCTAAGTTCATAAGTTTTTCATGGTTGAAAAAAGAAGGAGATGAGAGCTTCATCTATAAGAGAGTAGCATTCTTGATCTCATTTTTCATGTTAAGAAAAATGCAAGCACCATTTTTCTTATCTTGTTTCCTCCATCATCTTCAAATGGCAACCACCCCAAAAGAGACTATGATTCTACACTACACTTCCTACAGCATATCTTGGACGCGTCGGCTAGCCTACTTCACGCCCGAGTTGCCTCGGTATTGAGTTGGGAGCCCGTAAAAGCAACAGGCGATGTGGTGCCCTTTCCGACGAGGAGGAGACGGATGGAGATCCCGCGAGGAGATCGGAGTGGAGATGAAGACCGGAGGACTCGGATCAGTCGGTACATCTCTTCCCTTTCTTGTTAGTAGCTTAGACTTGTTAATGGTTACGATCCGGGTGTTTAGTGCGCGGTGGTGCCGGTTTGCTAAGTCCGCAAAAATCAAAGTTTATCACCGTTTCCGCATTTGGCCGTCGGATTGACGGCCGGGGCGCCGCCGTGCACTTACACTTGGGGCAACTCAAGAAATTTTATTGAGTTACCAAATGAGGTACTTTCTTCACCATTAGTATAGTTTTTCATTCACATTAATATCCATGCATGTTTAGAAGTGTTTTAGTTTGGTTTAGTGAACTTGGAAAATTCCTAGAAGAGTGTTAAGGAATTCTTGAGTTTTGATAGTGCTAATGAACTTTAGTGGTGACCTGAAACCCCCTTAGTGATTGAAACCAGTGACTAAACCCAAATACGAGATTAGATATTGAAATGTCGATTTTGTGGAAATGTGATGCTTAATGGAAATCTGGAGTGATCTGGAGCTTTTTTAAGAAAAACAAACAACTCCAGAGATCTAATTAAGACCCTAGGAGAGCACCCTGATAGTACGAGGCCATTTCACCATGTGAAAACCGAGCAGGCCGGAAATTTGGGGCATGCGGCCGGCCACTTTGTGGAGTCTGGGGTCCAGTTTTTTTTCTGTAGCTCTTATAGCTCCTATACAACAACCCAGTACTGTTTGTTTAGCCCAATTTCACCTGAACCAAAATCTGGAACAAGTTTACTAAGTTGATGCTTAAGGTTTTGTGGGTTTTAATGACATGAAGTTTTGGTTTTGTGTTTTGTATTGGTCACTTGACGTTTGTACGTCGATATCGGGTGTTATTTAGCTCTTTTGCATGAGTAGACCATAGGTTTTAACCTATGTGTGATTCGTGTGTCGTTTTGGTTTTGAATTGGACGTTTTGATGCGATGTGATATATGTGATATTTAGGTACCCTCATGTGGACTTCGAACGATGAAGAAGAGGATGGCGACATCGACTTAGGTAAGCAAGGATCAAGGTGAGTAGATATATATCTATGGGGGAAGTCGGGTGGATGGCGTATAGCACCCCGCAGTTTCGTAGCGTATTATGAGATACGTTTATATATATATTATATGTGTATAGTGAGACTACGATTATCAAGAAAGGTTTTAGTAGATCATGGTTTAAAGTTTAGTGTAATTTGATGATAGTGTCGTTGGTTATTTTTTTAGTCGCGAACCCTAGAATAAGGTTTACATACACACGCGCGCGCACATACACGCATACATTTATTTTCTTGTGCGTATATGTGGATATATATATATATGTTAGGTCCACGTTGCCCACCCTGGTGCTTACGGGGAGGCGGAAAACATAATAAAAAACGGATTTTTATTGACTTAGGCAACATGGACCAAGCTAGTGAGGATCTTTGCTAAACAAAAACTAGCTAAAGCAAACTAACAACTAGCTAAGTTGTAGAAAGGTTATACCTTGAGCTCAAAGTCCTTCTCTCCTTGCTCCTTAGAATGGTAGAAAGAGGTCACCTTGCTTGTCTTCTCCCGTCAAAGAAGGATCCACCCGAAAGCCTCGACCTTTAGCTTCAACTCCAAGCTAGGAGTAACTAGAGTGCAAGAAATGCTAAGACTTGAACCCTAGAAGAGAGTAGAGAAGATTAAGTGAAGTTTTTTCTCAAGCTTTTTGTTTCTCAACACATAAGAGGGAGAGAGCTTGAGGGAGAGGATGAGCAAGAGAGAGAAATGATATCAGAGAATAAATTATTAGTGAGCCATTCTAACTAATATGTGTGTAATATTTTAATTCCATAATTAGCTAGAAAATTGTCATGGTTTAATCAAGAGGTGACCATTATCATTTCAATATTAATGCAAATTGCAAGGATCAAAGAGCATCTTCCAAATGAAATGATTATGGTCAAGTTGTCAACATGGTTAACAAGTCAATGAAGTCAAATGGTCAACAACAACAACCATGCACAATAATTAAGCTAATTATCAATTAACAATAATACACACAAAAGCAATAGGGTTAATAAAATGACAATAGTCATTAACCCTAAACAAGGTCCTCTCCCTCAATCTCAAGCAACTGTGCATACGCACCCGCATTCGTGATCCGAGGAACACGAATACACTGAGAAAAACCAATCTCAAATCATATACTAGGATCCAGCTTAAACCAAAGCCCGCTAGTATAAACTGTCCGGACAGCAAACGTGCACAAGTGCGCGGATGCGAACGAACCCTGTCGCAAAACCATACGACCTCTACTCATTTTGCCTAAAGGCGAATAGCTCTCTGTGTGGGACTCTAAAGACTCGACACTACGCTGGCAGTGGGTTTAACCACAGACCGCAAGCGGCACTAGCTGTACGTAACGGTCCCCAGGTAGATGTCGATAAGAAGACCGACGAGGTGAACCCCATCTGCACTCCTACTGAGCCTGTATGTGACAGTCTCCGTACAGTCCGGTCTGTTCGTCTGATACATCACATGGCGGGCCTAGGGGGGCGGTAAACGTCAGTCCCCTAATAGCGGTACATGTCATGTCGGAGTGAATCCCAATACACCCTGAGATAACACTAGAACCTACCAGTAGATCTCGCTTGCCCTGGCCAGGGACTACTTGTGTAATGGCTCTCCTAGACACAGCGCGATGTCAACCCCCAATACCGGGAGAGACGAATCCTGTCTAACCGTCACTGCCTCCAAGTGCTTCGGGACTGCTCCCAACTACTACCTGTTTGCACGACTCAGTAGAGCCGTGGTAGGGTAGTAATCAAAGAACAGTGGGAACACACTCGAGGCGAAGTGATAGTGTCAAGTCAGCGGACTAAGCTGTACTCATGTCACCTGGGAACTGATAACTGACGATAGGTATAATACCAACCATCAGTTCCCGACGAGTCCTGTCCAGTGTACTCGTAACCCAACGAGCACCCGCTTACTATCTCAAGTACGACGTACTGACGGCTGTGGGACAGACCGTCTCCCGTGCTGGGATAAGAAGCGCATACGCTAGTCTACTCCGGAGTATCGATGCCCTATCTCGATACTCCCACGACTAGGGACGTGTATAAGGATGTGCTTGTAGATTACCCAGCCCCCACGAGTGTGATCGCCATCACAACGCCGGTAATCAAGCAAAGATCCTAAGGGCTCTACTAATGCGTATAGGTGATATAATAAATAAACACACATGTACACATTAAAGCAGAGACAAACCAAGTAGCATACTACTATATTGAGCAAGATTGTCTGTACAACTGTGAATATCCCAAGCTTCCATCAAGTAATATACATACTAGTATGATACAGTAATGGCCTCTAGGGCATATACACTAACAATCTCCCACTTGCACTAAGGCCATGTACTGGCGTATCGAAGACCTATCATCTCGATCAGCCGCTCGAACTGAGTCTGGGGTAAAGCCTTCGTGAATGGGTCCGCAGTGTTGTCCTTTGTATCCACTCTCCGTACCTCGATCTCCTGTCGATCAATGATCTCCCTGATCAGGTGATACCGCCTTAAGATGTGCCTGGATTTCTGATGGGACCTTGGTTCCTTCGCTAAAGCTATAGCCCCATTGTTATCGCAATACAAAGGTATTGGGTCAACAATGGACGGAACCACCTGAAGTTCACTAATGAACTTCTTAATCCAGACCGCCTCTTTTGCTGCATCGCTTGCAGCAATGTATTCAGCCTCCATCGTCGAGTCTGCGACTGTATCCTGCTTGGAACTCCTCCAACATACCGCCCCTCCGTTGAGGGTAAACACAAAACCCGAGACAGACTTGCTGTCATCTTTGACACTCTGGAAGCTTGAATCGGTAAAGGACTCGACCCTGAGGTCTCCATTACCGTAAACCAGGAACATCTCCTTAGTCCTTCTCAGGTACTTGAGAATGTTCTTCACTGCTGTCCAGTGGTCCTCCCCTGGGTCTGACTGATACCGGCTTACCGCGCTCAACGCGTAAGCTACATCTGGTCTTGTACATAGCATCGCATACATTATAGATCATACCGCCGAAGCGTAGGGTATAGTGCTCATGCGAACCCTCTCCTCGTCAGTCTTAGGAGACATCTTCTTGGAGAGGGTAATTCCGTGCAATGCGGGTATGTTACCGCGCTTGGAACCCTCCATACTAAATCTCTTTAGTACGGTCTCTATGTACCTGGACTGCGAAAGTCCCAATAGTCTCTTGGATCTATCTCTATAAATCTTGATCCCCAGAATGTACGAGGCATCACCCAGGTCTTTCATGGAGAACCTTTGTGACAAAAATAGCTTGACCGATTGTAGCATAGGAATATCATTTCCTATCAAAAGAATGTCGTCCACGTACAAGACTAGGAACACGACAGTTCGTCCTACAATCTTCTTATATACACAGGGTTCATCTTCGTTTTTGATGAAATCAAATTCCTTGATTGCCTCATCAAAACAGATGTTCCAGCTCCGCGATGCCTGCTTTAATCCATAAATGGATTTAAGCAACTTGCACACCCTTCCGCTGCTCCCACTGTCTACGAAACCTTCTGGTTGATCCATGTAAACGCACTCTTCCAAACAACCGTTTAGGAAAGCCGTCTTAACATCCATCTGCCAGATTTCATAGTCATGGAAGGCAGCAATGGCAAGTAAGATCCGAATGGATTTGAGCATAGCCACCGGAGAAAAAGTCTCGTCATAGTCCAAACCAGGTCTTTGACGAAAACCTTTTGCAACGAGTCTAGCTTTATAGGTTTCCACCTGCCCATCTACACCAAGTTTCCTTTTGTAGATCCATTTGCATCCAACGGGTTTTACCCCAGGTGGAGCAATATCCAAGGTCCACACTTTATTGGCGTACATGGACTCCATTTCGGATTGCATTGCTTTCTGCCACTTATCAGAGTCCCTACTGATAATGGCCTGCCTGAAACTGGTAGGGTCATCTTCTTCCAAGATGCAATCCTCTCGATCCCCGTCAATGAGAAAACCGTAGTATCTCTCGGGCGGAAGAGAAATCCTACCAGATCTGCGGAGTGGCTGAGGTTCTTCTGGGGTTATTGAATTCTGAGGTTCTGTCAAATTTTCAGTTTCATTTTGTGGTCGCTGAATTTCTTCCAGTTCTACCGAACTCCCACTTGTTTCTTTTGCAAGAAATTGCCACTCTAAAAAAGTGGCGTGGCGAGATACAAACACCTTCTGTTCCTCGGTGTGGTAGAACAGATATCCTGCGGAGTTCTTAGGATATCCCACAAATTTACATAGAACTGAACGTGCCTTAAGTTTGTCCGGATTTTGTACTTTTACATAGGCCGGACAACCCCATATCTTAATGCCTTTAAGATACGGCTTCTTACCATTCCATATCTCGAACGGTGTCTTAGGCACAGATTTAGACGGAACATCGTTCAATAGATATGCAGCTGTCAACAGCGCATGTCCCCAAAATGAAAGAGGTAACTCAGCACTACTCATCATGGAGCGAACCATATCCAATAGGGTACGATTCCTCCGCTCTGATACACCGTTGTGCTGTGGTGTATAAGGAGGAGTAAGCTGAGAGAGAATACCATTCTCTTTTAAGTAATCTAGGAACTCCATGCTTAAGTACTCCCCTCCCCTGTCAGACCGGAGGATCTTGATACTTTTGCCTGTCTGGTTCTCTACTTCCATTCTGAATTCCTTGAATTTCTCAAAAGCTTCAGATTTGTGTTTCAATAGATACACATATCCGAACCTAGAGAGATCGCCAGTGAATGTGATGAAGTAAGAGAACCCACCCCTTGCATGTATAGACATCGGACCGCATACATCACTGTGTACGAGTCCCAAGAGCTCTGCTGCCCTTTCTCCATGTCCGGTGAACGGAGATTTGGTCATCTTCCCTTTGAGACAGGACTGACAAGTTTCATAAGATGAAAACTCGAACGCATTCAAGAGTCCATCTTTATGCAACTTACTCAGTCTTTTCTCTCCGATATGACCAAGTCTACAATGCCACAAGTAGGATTCATTCGTATCTGAATTCTTCCTCTTGCGAGTATTTTGTATATTGAGAACTGTATTCTGATTTAGAACGTAGATACCATTACACAGTGTACCCTCTGCAACCAGTACCTTATGAAGGTAAATGTTCATGATATTCTTTTCAAGAACAAAGTTATATCCATCTTTATCGAGTAAAGACACTGATATGATGTTGCAAACCATGGAGGGTACATAGTAGCAATCGTTCAAAATCATAGTCTTGCCATTTGGCAATACTAGGTGATATTCACCGACGGCTGCCGCATAAACTTGTGCTCCGTTCGCTACTCTGAGCGACATATCACCTGGTGCAACTTTCCTACTTTTTCTCAGTCCCTGTAATAAATTACAGATATGAGATCCTGATCCGGTATCAAGTACCCAGGAGGTAGGGCTGACCGTAAAACAGTTCTCAATTACAAGAACATCTGAAGTAGATGCAAAACCATGCTTCTTCTTCAACTGGGTATCCTGGAAGTCCATACTTTCCTCTTTCCCATTCTCATACTCATGACTGTTGTCACAAGTTAGAGCTGAACCAACTTTCCCCAGTCCCGAATAAGAATTCGGATCGGTCAAGCGATACATTTTATTATCTTGATTAGGGCGTGAAAAGGTTGCTGCCTGGAGAGAGAGAAAAGAAACACTCAGCGTATGCTCGTGCAAGATTAGATTGGTTTATTAATTTATCTAACCAGGATGTCTCCCACTGTTTCCTCAAATCCTTCTTAAAACCTTTTAAAACAAGAACTAGCCGGGTTTTAATTCACGTCACAATACTTGCTTAACCTTTCAGCCAGGCTAGTGTCGGTACTTCGAGGGAGGTTTTCCAACGCTTTCGCGAAGTTTCTTAATTAAAGAACCTCTTTTCCCTGGGGGCGTAACCCCGCTAACACCTTTCTAGACACCTACTAGGTTTATAGCATTGATCGTTAAGTGAAATAATCTCCCGAGAGTAAACCAACTCATCAGTGGGATCGGGATCCAACTGTCATTGTGTGATAACCTAGATGGAATCCACTCTAGTCACCACACTCCAGAAGGTATGCTAAATCTGCAAGTTTCAGTTCTTTTGAAACTCCCGATGTGGTTTTTGCCCCTAGGATCCAAGTGACCTTGACTGAGCCAACATATCAAAAGATCCTAGTCAAGTTCAACCCGTCATTATCTTGACTGCATTAGACCCACCCGTACGAGTCCTAGACTGAGCCAAAATGACCGCACGACTGTCCTAACCAATCACTTTGTATCCTACGGAAAAATATTACATAGCTACCGTTCACTACGCCTCGGCTGAGCACGAAATACGTAGCACGAATACTAAGCAATATTAATCCGAAACGACGGAGGGCTACGACTGGGTTTTGGCGAAAACCCGTTAAAGTAATGAACTTGATATCGTTGAAGGAACGTGATACACCTTTTTGAAAATATAGTGGCGAAAACTTTTGCTAAAGAGGTCACTCCCGGTGAAGGGATCTCGGCTCTTTCCTCGTCGAATGAGGTGCAGGATATTCCAAACTGAATACCTCGATGCAAAGCAAGCATAATCGACTATAGTGAAGTTATTACCCTGACGCAAACTTTTGTCCAAGGGGTCACTCCCGGTGAAGGGATCTCGGCCCTTGCCTCGTCGACTGAGGTGCTGGGCATTCACAACCGAATACCGCGATGCAAAATAAAAATGAACGTCCTTGCAATAACAGCTTTTTGAAAAACTTGTTCCAACAACGTCTTTTAGGTTTATTTTCTTGCATTAGTTCTTTTAATGCATCCCATCATTTAAGCCTACCATTGCAGAAAACAACCAAAATATGACGTACGCTTATGCCATCGCATTCGCCACGGGGCCCCGTCATCACCCGTTAGGTTACTTAACTAACGACAGAGCGGGGGCTGGGCTAGCGCGGCTGTAAAACATAAGAAACGCCTAAATAGTTATTATATATAAATATATAGCAATGATAGACATTACAGATCACAGATGAATACATTGGATATACTAGGAATCCGCAATGCGTTCGAGCCTGCAACGTAAAGCGGATTACACGGTCGCGGTGAATAGCCAAAACCCCACCCAAGACCCCTACGGGTGCGGCAAACTACCCGCCAAGCACCCGAAGCGAAGCAACCTCCCTCACCACCGTGAGTAGGCCACTCGGCACTTCGAGATACCCGGTAGTTTGTGCACCCCCTCCATGGGTCTATCCTAGGAGCAAAAACAGTAAAAAGAATTATACAATGACGGCAACAACCCCGACCCGGTTGTGCGGCCATACAAATAATATTATTACATCAATTTACATGTTACAAATGAATGAAAGAAAAATAACGCTCATCTCACATCCACCCCGGCTATTCACCCGCGACAATCCAATCCATTCATATCCACAAACCAATAACAATCACAGATCACAGAGATGTATAACCCCGACTAATCGACTTATAGCGATTAGCCGACGTTCAATACATGCAAGCATCACAGATATAACCGATATAGTTAAAGTGTAGTGAAGTTCCGAAAAAAAATACGGATTTATAGGCCCCCAAAAGTAAATTTTAGTTCTGGAAAATCTGGGCACATATAACATATCCTAAAATTCCCAAAACCAACACAGAAACACTCTGCACCAAAATCGAAGCAGAGAGGGGACCAGACGGCCGCGCTTCCGCGGCAAGAGCTTCCTCTTGCCGCGGATACGCGCTCCTCTAATCGCCTCTCTGGTTCGTATTTGGCGGTTTTCTATACAAAAGCCTGAGATAATTTTTGGTGTATAACAAATGTCATTTTGACCAGAAAAAAAATTAACAGAAACTAGGGTTTTGCAAAGTTTGGTTTTTGGATTTTCCGGTTTCGAAACTTCGTTACACTTCACTACCTAGCTAGTTTAAGTTTAGTTTGGCTCTTCTACCACTGTTAAGTCCACGTTGCCCACCCCGGTGCTTACGGGGAGGCGGAAAACATAATAAAAAACGGATTTTTATTGACATAGGCAACATGGACCAAGCTAGTGAGGATCTTTGCTAAACAAAAACTAGCTAAAGCAAACTAACAACTAGCTAAGTTGTAGAAAGGTTATACCTTGAGCTCAAAGTCCTTCTCTCCTTGCTCCTTGGAATGGTAG